>OX451353.1:1200000-1922565 GCA_949629185.1 Apamea crenata | reverse complement strand
GTGAGATAAATTCTACTAGGTCTATTATTGAATCAGATGGGGATAGGTAGGAGATAAAAATGTAGCAATATAGCAATATTCTTATATCAAAAAAGAGTTTATCATAAGGAGTTTTAGAGAGAAGACGAAATAGAAATTATATAAACATTTAAATCAAACTAAAACAAAATTTTCTAAATTAACTCTTGTCAAATAATTCATATCAAAGTCCGTTATAGAATTCGCCATCTGTTTAATCAAACCTAAATGCTTTTTCATAAAGAAAGTTGAAAACCACAAACATCATGAAAACTCTCAAATAATCTTGAAAATACAATTTTGAAAGAGCAGTATCCCCAGTTGCAGCTCGTTGTCCACAAATAACATTTTCCCTCCTGCAGATCTCAACCTCTCTCACCACAATCTGTAAAACAGTTACATAATTCCGTGTAACAAATTCAGATATTCCAAGGACTATCACAAAGGGAAACTGTAAGTGGTTCACCGAGACACTGTAACTTTAAATTCAACCTTGCTTTTACAGTACTAAAGCAGGATTTGCCTTGACAGGATGTATTTACCCAAGGTCTGTCCATTTTCATCTCATCCAGTATATTACACAAGAAATGCACTGTGAAAATCGATTTGGAATATCTCAGCTCCTAATTTAAGTGTAAATTGAATTCAACGTATGATACGAACGATTTCTATAATTTGCAAACAGTTTTTACCGCTAAAATGAGCATATAAGTTAGTAGCATAAAGTTCAGGGTTTTTTTTTTGCTTTCATGCTCCTCTCTCGGAGTGAGAGTAATTTTATTTACGGTAATTGGTAGTGCTCTCGTAAGCTCTATGGGAGTTTTTGTAGAGCACTTTGACAAGTTTAACGCAGCAGTTTTTTTTTTTCTGGAAAGTTAATTAATTGGATTGTAGCATCTAACTAGGTTGAATTACGTGATGAAGGCTATCTAAAGTTTATTATATATATTTATATGAGTTTATAATTTATAAATTTACCTGTTTATTGAATTCTTTAGTGTGTTCATTAATTGATGATATTAACTCTGTACATTTATGGCCTGCTTGTTGATAAAGTATTCGAACTACATACAACAGCGTAAACAACGGATGCCTAAAAAAAAAAACAAAAAAATTCACAACGAATGCCTATTGATCATAGACAGCTTAAACAAATTTATTGTTATTGCATTTGTTCTCAGCTACTACACCGGGCCACGACGCGATTTCAGGACGAACGCGTGAGCAGCATGACTGAATGTTAGCAGTGATATAAATTATTACCTCGCTGCCTGATAATCGATTGACTTGGTGCAAAGTTACACATTTAGGATTACCAGATATTTATTTATTGCGGGAGTTATAGGAACGTTTGCATACGTATCGTAACCGACGCGTAATAGCGAAATTTATTATAGGGCTCTAACACCAAGGACATCGCGTCAGAGTTATAATTTAATACTTTGAAATATTAGGAACCGTGCTGTGTCCTTCATTAAGTTTTGTTTACAATATTTTTTATTTTACTAAATTAAACGTGTACAAGTGAAGTCCTGCTTTTATTTCGCTGCAACCTGCACTATAATATCTCCTGCGTACCTGGCTAATCTCCGTTGAGATTGGCCATCGTGACCGAAATCAGTCGGGAGGCTATTTTTTTTTACTATGAAACAGAGTAACAAGTATCAACGTATGTATAAGTCCTAAGTATTTTGTAATTCCTAAATTGGTTTGATGGTGGCAGCTAAGTATGTAGCTATATCTGAATATCTAACAGCAGCTAGAAGGTAGGATTTACCCATAGCAATATTAGTCCTATACATGCTATTGAAATACTCTCCTCCCAGACCTACAAGTAACAAATATGGACAAAAAATAGTTAACCCTACAAAGGACATCCATGCTGCGGCAACACTACATTTTAATATTCAACGCGCGAATTGAAAAACCCAATTTTTTATAAGTTTGGAAAAAAAACTAACTTTTCACACTGGTCATGTCTGAATATTCGGCGGCCTGTTTGTAAAACCGAGTTGTTTTAATATTGCCGTCCGATTGTTTGGATAGTTTCGTGTACCCGACACGAAACTATCTACACTTTAATAATTTTTTATTAAAGCTATGGTGGGGTTGGTGTTATGATTGTAAATGTGTCACACTGTTTAGAAGACCTGTGACTTTTTGGTTCTATTTAAATAATTAGTGAAAATTACCACTAACCCTTCATATGCCGAAAAGTAGATCCACGCGAGACACAATGGCTTTTTAATTGTGTCTGTAATTACGGCATTCAACGGGTTAATGTTTTTATTTTTGTGATGACAATGGTTTAAAATATTTTTCATTTTATTCCAGCATTGAAGAAAAATTAGAATCAGCTAACCAACTGCAGCAAGCACGGAAGTGACACAGTTCAGAGAAGTTTTGTTAAAATTACTTAAAACAAGAAACGACACAAAAAGAAATGATTTGAATTATTGTAGATTCCTGTTGATCCTGATTATATCATTCCACTGGCTCATCATCACATCCTCTCGTGCAGGCACCGCTACACCTTCAACACTGTCCAGCTATTCGTGGTGAACTGAACAGTTGACATGAAAGACAGTTACCTCACGACTCATGTGCATGAGATAGTGTTTACATTTATCTAATAAATAGATACACTACAATAATTGTAATTATAATAATTATTAAATAATATTATAATTATTATAATTGGGGCTTGTGGTTTAGTAATAACAGCCGCACTGGTCGATCGATCAGGTTAAGCTGCGCTTACCGCAGTTGGTCCGTGGATGGGTGAGTCAAACTGACGTCAGTTGGTTATTTTATTTATTTGTGCACAATTTATTACCTTAAGTATTTTGTTGACCTTGGGCCCGTGGCTAAATAATAACAATCGCACAGGCCGATCGATCAGGTTAAGCTATGCTTGACGCAGTTGCTCCGTTGATGGGTCCATCCATCTTTACATAGCAAGACCCCTCAGTGCCTCGGAAAGCCCGTTACGCCGTTGGTCCCGGCTGTCATTCGCGGAGCCCAAAAGTCTGACAACCAGTCTTACAAGGGGTATCGTATAACCCAGTAACTGGGTTGTGGAGGTCAGATAGGTCGCTCCATGTAAAATACTGGTATTCAGCTGCATTCAGTTAGACTGGAAGCCAACCCCAATTGCCAACCCCATAGTTGGGACTAGGCTAGGTAGATGATGACACTACAATTATAAACTAAAATTCAAAGCCTTTTTCATTTCCTGCACTAGACATAATATTTACATAACAGCTACTAAGTAATTCTAATTTTGCCTAAATATAAACGAAAAAAAATATAACATAACGTAATTAGAAATTGTCAGAAACAAAACTGGATCCAACGATTATCCCATGATCAAATTACGCGTTCAGCATCTTAATTAAAAATGTTTTAATTAATACAATTTCCTCTACAGTTTATTTAAAAGCAACTGGTTAAGTAAGAGTTGATCTCGCTCGTGAAAGGTTCCGTGCCTTATTTTTTATAATATGAGGAAAATTTCCTTGGTTATACATTTCCTCACTCTGCAGCTCAAACTTTGTCTGAAGTAATGTGCAATGTTTAGTTTTGTGTCAATGTTTTAAGTTTATTTTCACAAACATATACTAATAATAAAACTTAAGAGTTTGTTTGTTTGTTTCAACGCGGTAATCTCTGGAACTACCTACTGAATAATCCTGTTTTGCATTTGATAGCCTAATTCTTGAGAAAAGCTATTGCTATTTAACATCACGCTAGGACTAAGGTGCCGAGCAAAAAGAAAAAACGCTAAGCGATAACAAATAAATGCGGGCAAGCGATGCGATGCGATAGGGTGAGTCGAGGAACAATAAATTTCACGCGAAAGAAGTCGCGGGCAGAACCTAGTAGGTACATAAAATAAAATACGGCCTTTTGTTAACGGCCTAAAACCATTAGCACGATTTTCGAGCTGAAAACTAAACATTTACCTACCATATTTGTTAGTTAGTTAAAGTTAGTAATGTTGATGTTTGGTTGTTATTCATTTGATTTTAGTCTAGAGTAAGTATAGTGTTTATTTATAAGTGGTAGTAACGCTTTTGTTTTTTCTTAAGTAGAGCAGCTCGTAAGTCAACTCGTCGAGTTGTAGGTCGTAGGGTTCGGAAAACATCGTGAGGAAACCGGCATGTCCTAGAACCAAAAATTCAAAGACATGTGACTTCTATCAACCCGCAATGGACCCGCGTGGTCACGGCCCACTCCCTCTCACCGAGAGGGGGCCTGTGTCCCAGCAGTGGACATTATAGGCTGATTATGTCATCTATGAGCTAACTAGCTCTATCTGTGAACTAACCTCACAAATAAATAAATGAACTTGAAGATTCTAGACAGACTATTTATCGTGTTAACACCTAACTGAACTAAAAAAAGGTAAAGGAGGGATTTTTTTTTTCAGGAGGATAAGGCGCCCGGACTTTGGGGGTAAGACATACTGTGGTATTTTTTCCTATCTAAAACTTCCCCGGTGGTCACCACCAAAACAGGGGGAAACCCCCTGTGTGCAGTACCTGTTAGGGCATATCCCTGCTGATATTGTAAAGGAGTATCCTCGAAACCTAACTGTGCAAGTGTGCGAGGCAGCACGAGACTACTGCGCGCCGTCTTCCCTGAGGTCACTCGATGGGCAGAGAGATAGTGGTTACACGTGTATCCTTTTTAGTGCGCAAATATTTCGTTTAATTCCCAGGCAAGCTCAATGTTGTTGCTTTTGGCACGTCACCTCTAAATCCAGTTTACCTTTTATTTTTTGAATACGATAACACATTATCATGAAGTAATCCTAAAGAAATAAACTTACGCTTGTAGATACTTGTCAGATAGCTAAGATGCCGCAGCAATCCTAAGAGGATTACGTTTAAGGTCCGTACTTAGACCTGTTTTTTAATTTACGGAATCCTAAAATGTGTAAAGTCCGTTTAAATTAATTTTGCTTCGGTTTTACGTTTCAATGAGGTAGAAGTGAGCGGCTTTACTGATTTTTTTTCGCGTAAAAAAAAATATGGATAATCTTTTCTGTTGTATCTTTAATTTTTTAAATTGTAAGGTTCGCACTTTTAGAAGTAAATGCAAGTGAGGAAGTTTGTTTTGAATTTAAACAAAACTCCAGTTACTGCCTCGCCAGTCTTATGCTGAACTGGTCTGGTACCCTTAGTTTACGCAAAGTAAGTTATTTGATTTTTTTATCAGGAATTTCTCAAAAGCAGCCCCGTGTTTTTAGATTTGTGCCAATAAGCGGTTGATGGCACTAAGCTCGCCCTCTATGACATGTGTCCCAAGCCTAACGAAATGTTCGTTTTAACGTGTACGTCTTTCTACACCGTTCTCACATGTATAATTTCAACATGACCATAACCAATATTTTATAATTTATGATTTCAAAGAGTGGTTGTGGAGTTTCTTGCTTGGAGATGTGGAGATTCTCCATAGGTACGCTTTGGAATGGGCAACTAGCACCTTTCTAACTGACCGATCCCTTGGCAATTCTAAAGTGCCTGTAATTGGTTTATTTGAAAAAAAGTCCTTGAGATGATTTAAATGATGCAAAAGGCTTTGAGTTGTTGAGTTTGATTTCATGTACCCATTACACCTGCCTACCGCTTCCAGGAATACGAGCGTAAAAATAAATCAGACATCGTAAATTAACAAGCTTATCGTGCTGACAAGCCCGTAAAAATCAAAACGTATTCAAGCCGATGCCTATGAAAGGAAGGCTGCTTAATCAAGTGTCAATCACCAATGAATACCACTCACTGCGGCGCCTTTGAGCCGATAGTTCACGTTCTTTACGTCAGGTGGCGCTCGCTATCACCTTTCATGGTTCATTAGACACACGTCATAGAATGGTAGGGAGGGGGAATGGCGCTCACTGGGTAATGGCGCTCACCTCTATAACTCTGTCAAAATGCGACGTAGCAACACGCCATGCCGCATGAAGTGCGCGGGGAGGGGTCCTCTAACAGACAGCGATGCAAACGGGCAGTCTGCTCGCGGCATGCGACCGTGAAGTGCGTTTCTTTGTTTGCGGCCGCGCTGATCTAATTTTTGGTTACGTGTTTCTTGCGGGTAAGTCCAAAACTTTAATGGTTATTTAGCTTATAGTTTTACTTTTTGACAATAAAACTATTCAGTTCTGTGATAATGCACTCAATTTTCAGTAAATGTTCGTGATATTTTTTTAATTTCGAATTAATTCCCAAACGAGCGTTTGGGGTTATACCGCTCAGCTGAACGCCATTACCCCGTAGAGACTTATTTTTTTCATTGTTGTAGATATGCCAAGAAATCGTCAAAGGACCACCGCTAAAGCGGCTTGGACCGAAGAAGACCTTCTGTCTGCTAAAACTGCGATTGAAGGAGGTATGTCCAAAAGGAAAGCCGCAAAACAATATAACATTCCATTTACTACCTTGAGAGATCGATTAAAAAATGAAAACATGAACAACCCAAGACTTGGTCGCAAGCCCGTTTTCACCCAACAGCCACCCAACAATGATGACAGTGATGACGACATGAATGTGGACAGTGAAAATTATAACAAATGTATTATTTGCGAAGAATTTGGAAAAAATAACGAGATGTGGTATCGCTGCACCATCTGCGGATTGTGGGCTCATGCTATATGTTCAGGGTGGGATTCGCCAAACGGATACATCTGTGATTTATGTGTTCAAAAGTAAAATATTTATATTTCTAATTTGTCTTACCTCTTAATAGTTATTGTCTTATATTATGTTATAATAGTTTAAGTTGTTTGATATCTAAGACTTTATTATGTTTATTAAATTGAAAAAGGCTAATCGTACATACAAAAGATTGATGCTAATTTGTGATTGTAGACTCTACTTTTATTGTATAAGGTTGATCTCATTAATATTTCTTATTTAAATGTATCTTACTTGTTATATTCGAAAAAAACATGTTAGAGCGTCATTACCCGGACCCTGAGCGGCATTACCCAATGTCAGGGGCAATGCCGCTCAAACATGTTTTTTTTATAATGTTTTCCTACTACTAGTAGGTCAAAGATATATGCCTATGTTGATAAATCGTTGATTACTCGATAGTTAAAGACTTTGTTACTTTTCTTAATTTTGCTTTATATTAAATAATTTAAAAAATACACCATGTTTGCCTTAAGTGAACGCCATTCCCCCTCCCTACCCTACCTATACTGGGTAGAATATACTCGTGGCAAGTCGCTTTGTAAATATAAATATGTATGTATATGTAAGCAAGAATTAGAGTTTTTTTTACCTTTAGATTGATAGATAATAATATAATATTTTACCTTTCAATATAGAACTTTCAAGAAGATTAAGTCCAAAGATTGTTTATTCATTAACCCTTTGCGGGACACTTAACGCCCCTCGACGTAATAACAATAAAACTTCTATTGTGTCTCTTTAAATGGAGCGACTGGGTAATATGATACCCCTTGGTAAGACTGATTGTCAGACTTTCGGGCTACTGACGACCCGTAACGATTGTCAAAGATCCACAAATGGCAGCCGGGACCAACGGCTTAACGTACTTTCCGCGGTACGGGGGAGCCTTGGTATGTGAAGATGGTTACCCATCCACGGACCAACCGCGGCAAGCGTAGCTTAACCTGATCGATCGACCGGTGCGGCTATTATTACTTATGCGTATTTTTATATTTAAAAATATTTATTCCTCAATTTTCATGATTGGACTTGCAGAAAACACTGGCATTGAGCCGCCTCTGTACATTTGTAAATAAATAATAGGCACCTTTAAAACTTTTCGTTGTATCTAAATAGTTTATTTTCAAATGGTATCACTTTATGTTTGCTTACCTGAATTGAACGTAGCACTAGCCTGAGGGAAGTAATACTACAATTTGCTTAAGAGATTAAACCCAAAGTATTTTCTAACGACCTGTTCCATCAGGTTGCTCCTTTATTCGATCGTCTTCGCAAGACATTAGGTCATCTTTGGAAGGAGCTATAAATTATAGAAGATATGAAGGGTGAAATATGATATAGGTTTCTTTCTATTATTTTTGGTAATGTTTGATTATTTCTTTTCTCTTACTGTAAAGGAATATTCATACCTCACATGAATGACAATAAGCTTATCTAACTTTGGTGCATTTCACGATACTTAGCTGAAAAAATTCAAGCATATACCTAATGTTCCTACAGCTGGGACATAGGCCTCGTCTCGGTGAGAGGGAGTGGGCCGTAATCCACCACGCGGGCCCAGTGCGGGTTGGTAGATGTCACACGTCTTCAAATTTTGGGTTCTAGGGAATGCCGGTTTCCTCGCGATGTTTTTCCTTCGTATGTCTTTGGCAGTCATTACGGGTAGTCAGAAGCCCGAAATCTGACAACCAGTCTTGCCAAGATCCTGCTATCGTGTTACCCAGTAACTGGGTTTTGGAGGTCAGATAGGCTGTCACCCCATGTAAAATACTAGTACCTATCCAGTTGCATCCGGTTAGACTGGAACCGACCAATATAGTTGGATTTTCCAACTATATTGGTCGGTTCTAGGCAAATTGATTAAGTAGAATAAACGATTGATTAATTATCCAGATTCCACCGCGCTTAGTCCTGGTTGCAACATTCATAATGTAGGTATATTTCCATCTTTTCAAAATACATGATAAATGATAAATGATAAATGATTTTATTTTGTAAGTAGGTTTGTACAAACACTTTTACACGTCAATCATATTTTAAAACTAGATGAGGTCGGCGTTTCCTATCTGACTACTCTGAGAAGAAAGGCCGAAACAAACTCAGAGGTCACAGTCTCTTTTAAAGTCCAGACATAATCTTGGTCAGATCATATGAAGACCATGCAGGTCGATGTCTGAGATGGTCTTTTGAGGAAAGAACCACACAGATTGAGAGGACCTGTCCAGTCAGTGCACGCATTTGTCAGAAATCAGTGCAGCTCAACTCAAAACTTAAGGAGCTCGACGATTCGACGAACAATACCAAAGAAAGGACATTTGGGTAGGCCGCATTAATTACTCAAACTGCCAGACCATGACAAAACTAAGAGAACAGAGAGAAAAATAAAATATAATAAAAATAAAGTGACCCACATAGTCTTCACATTCACAATAATTAAAATAATAGAATACTTTACAAAGTAAGCAAATGAAGAGAAGTTAGAAGTTATCATTAAAAAATAGAATCAAAAATCAAAATCAAAATCAAAATCAAAAGTCATTTATTCAAATTAGGCTGAGAGTCAGCACTTTTTGAACGTCAAAATTACAAAAGACAGTCCCCCAAAAACGCCCGCCCTTCACCACTTCCTAGTGCTATTGCTGGGAAGAAGAAGTGGCGCAACAAACTCCCCAGCAGCACAGCTGTCTGTTCAATTTAAAAAAATACTTGAATTTATACAATACTAGGTACTTATGTTCGGTAATTAACATTACAAAACCAGAACATAAAATTTAATTATTTGCCATAATATGTCAGCTAGCCACGCCAATATACCAACAAATATAATAAAAACTATACGTACTCAAGCTAAAACATAATTAATTAAAATGTAAATGAAAAAACTTACTACCCAAATAAAAGCCTCCAGGCATAAAGGGCGTGACAGCTTACACATTTATGCATTGCTGGGTTCTGCAGTAAGCTAATTCTGGAGAAGGAACATAAACATTGTCTTGCGTTAAACTAGGGTGACCAACTATTCTTATCGTCTAAGTAGTCGTTGATAGAATAGTATGCCTTTGAACAAAGGTTGGATTTTAGTTGAGCTTTAAACGCATTAAAAGGCAAGTCTAGAAAAGAAGAGGGTATCTTGTTATAAAAGGTTATACCAAGCCCAACAAATGAGTTATGAACCTTATGAAGCCGGTGAAAGGGGGCACGTAGTTTGTCCTTATTTCTAGTGTTAACACTGTGAATATCACTATTTTTAGTGTACAAGTGTAAATTTTGCCTAATATATAAAATGTTGGCAAGGATGAATTGTGATGCAACCGTGAGAATACCAATATCTTTAAAGAAATCTCTTAGAGAAACTCTGGCACCTAGCTGGTAAATTGCTCGAACAGCTCGCTTTTGAAGGACAAATATATTTTGTATATCAGCGGCTTTGCCCCACAGCAGAATACCGTAGGACATAACGCTGTGAAAATAACTAAAATAGACTAAACGAGCTGTATCAACGTCAGTATATTGTCTTACTTTCCTGACGGCGTAGGCAGCCGAACTGAGCCTTCCTGCTAGACTTGATATATGAGGTCCCCACTGAAGTTTGGCATCTACTGTTAGTCCTAGAAAAATTGCCGAGCCTACAGTTTCAAGCACCTCTTTATCTAAGACGATGTTGGGTCCTAGGTTTCTAACATTCGGTAAGGCGAACTTTACACATTTGGTTTTCTTGGCATTGAGAACTAAGTTATTTGACGTAAACCAATCTGTAACTATTGAGAGTGCACTGTTTACGTCGTCAAAATCTTGTCTATTCCTGTCTACTTTAAAAATAAGAGAGGTATCATCTGCAAACAGTACAACATCACAGATGCCCGTCAAATGGAATGGTAAATCATTAATGTAAACTAAGAACAAGAATGGACCCAGTATTGAGCCTTGCGGAACACCTAACTGAACTGGTAGCCCGGATGATTTCACACCATTAACATCTACACATTGGACCCTATTATGTAAATACGAAATAATTACGTTGAGAGCTTCGTTTTGGACACCGTAATGACGTAATTTACGCAAAAGCGTGTCATGGTGCACGCAATCAAAGGCTTTGGAGAGATCACAGAAAACTCCAATAGCATTCTGTGATTTCTCCCATGCGTCAAATATGTGTCTCAACAGAGCAACACCCGCATCTGTAGTTGAACGACCTTTTGTAAAGCCATATTGCTCATTATGGAGGAGGCTATTTAAATTAAAATGTCTTAGCAGCTGCTTGAGTATTAACTTTTCAAATATTTTGCTAAATGCAGGTAAGATAGAAATAGGCCTGAAATTGCCAACGTCATTCTTATTACCTGATTTAAATAATGGTATGACTTTACTACTCTTGATGAGGTCAGGAAAAGTTCCTAAATCAACACATTTATTAAAAGTAACAGCTAGATAGGGGGCTACGATGTCTATTATATTACTTATAAGTTTAGTGGAGATGCCCCAATAATCACCGGTGTTTTTAGACTTAAGTGTATTAAAAACATTAACTACATCACGCGGGGTTACATGTTCGAAACTAAATAAGGGACTACATTTAGGTACACTACTGTGCAAAAGGTTTTCAGCTTTAGACGAGGACGAATTTAAGGAGCGAGTCGTAGTTATCGGTATGTTGGCAAAAAACTCATTAAATGCCTCAGCTACGTCAGCTGCTTTGTTAACTAATTTGTTGTCGACCATAATCTCAAGTAGTTTTTCTTGTTTAACCGATTTTCCCGTTTCATTATTAATAATTTTCCAAGTGGTTTTTACTTTATTAGTAGAATTTTAGATTAGATTTATTTCATAACAAAATACTTGTTGAAACTATTACAGTGATGATAAATAACATAAGAATAAAATTCTGTGTCGACGTCGTGTCTATTCTCGTCAACATACAACAAGTTCTCATGTATTGTATTGTGATACACGTAAATAACAAGTTAATGGTACTTCCAATTCGACCTCCATGGGGAAATAAACCAATTTTTTATCCACAATGCAACCTTTACAAAGAAAATAATTTCACTGGAAATCTCCAATTTTCGAAAAGTACGTCGGTATTACCAAATTTCCTCGAGCAGCTGACGGATAAGCTGCAGAACCTTATTTTTGTTAAAATAGAGGTTGGTTTGGCGTGGTTTTTAGTATGTTAATAACAGATAATGTTGGGTTAAAGCTACGATGACTAAAATGGAACTGAATTCGCACAATAGCCGGTGAGACCTGTAGACAGTAGAAAGGGTTTTGGTGCGTTTTTTCTTTCAGTTTTCGCTAATAATTGAGAATTTTTTTGATGCACCTTCATTGTAACGTTCTGACTATGAAGTTATGATTTTCGTGAAAGTCTGGTTCGACTTTTTCAACCAATTATTTTCCTGTGGGTACTTTTACCCGTTATGTTTATAAAATTGGGGTGATAGGAAAATTACTTTGAAATTGTGTAAATAATAGTGCCTTTCAATGCATCGTAAGTAGTTAGTTTTCATGTTTCTTAAAGTTTTATATAAAGTGTGTATATGTAGTATGACGTAGGTAAAAAAAAAAAATCGGGAAAATTATGTGCCCTTCTCTTACCCCTTTATATGGATTTGGATATGTTTAGTTCGCTGGTCTTGAGGTTGGACTGTCGTTGTCACGTTTTTATGAAGACATCTCAGCACTTGGATGTATCGCCAATGGAATAGGCATCAATGCAGCGAGTCCAAAACAGACCAGGTCTCGATAGAGTCAAAAGTACTTATAGAAGTACATGTCTATTTGACAACCAATAAGAGAGTGGTCAACTGATCGACCAATTTGGGGGTTGTTACAACTCTATATTAGATCTCCTCTTCATCGCGCGTTCCTATTTTACAAGATAGAGGATGATTTCCGAAGCTCCTATTTTTTTTTGGACTACGACTCGTACGTTGGTTATTTTGGTAAATTAGCTAAATTATTCATTAGTACATTATAAATTAACTATTTGCTAGTTAATTTTTAATGTTTTAATGAATAATTAAACTTTTTTTAACTTTCAATATGTTTCCATTTTAATAAAATTCCTGATTTATTTTTTTTACTTTTTTTAGAAGACCATTCAAATCAAATCATTTATTTCTTTGCAAACATGGGTATAGTACAAAGGTGTTTTTTTAAATAAAGTTCTCCATATTTTACCGTCACATGGGCATGCAAAGGTTTATAATAATTCCAAATAAAAATCACTTTCAGATCATTGGAATTACAATATAGATAAAAAAAAATAAAAAAATGTCAGCTTGTTACAGTAATAAAAAATAAAATAATAATTAAGCCAATCACAATAATTATGTCAATCAGAGTAACAGTATGTCAATCAGTTAGTGAATCATCATTAAGAAAATCGTCAATCGTGTAATAAGTTTTCATAATCAAAAATTCGTTTACCATTACGAAAGTTACGATATCGTTTATGCGACAGTTGCAAAATTAAATGGATTGGATTTAGCTTTCATATGCAGTTTTTCATTTGATTCAGTTGGGTAGCATTTGAAAAACTCCGTCAAGTCTTCTCGTCGCCTGTCCCGTAGTGTTAGAAGACTAAGGTCTTCAACCAGTGCGTCCTTCCCGTCATAATATATGGCGCCGAAACGTGGACACTGATGGTCGGGCTGGTCCACAAATTCAAGGTCACTCAGCGTGCTATGGAGCGTGCTATACTTGGAGTCTCTTTGAAGGATAAAATCAGGAAACAAATTATCCGGAAAAGAACCGGAGTTACCGACATAGCTTGCAGAGTAAGCAAACTGAAGTGGCAGTGGGCTGACCATGTTTGTCGAAGGGTTGATGCCGGTGGGGCTGACAAGTCCTGCAGTGGAGACCACGTAAATCGTATCAGCAAGCATAGTGTAGGACGCCTCCCAGCAAGATGGACGGATGACCTAAAGAAGGTGGCTGGGACAGACTGGATACGGAGGGCTAAGAACAGGGTGTTGTGGCTGGGAGAGGCCTATGTCCAGCAGTAGACTGCGATAGGCTGAGTTGACTGATTGATTGACGGTATATCGGTAGGAATAATACGGTATTTAAGACGGAAACGAAATGTAAATGATATTATCGTACTATTAAGTTCTTGAAGTTTTCTGCAATTGCACGTTGTGGAATTATAGTTTAAAGTCTGCACCAGAATAAACGCGCAATGGACAACGCCGTAAAATTGAGATCTCAGTTGCACCTGTTATGTACGGTAATATACTTTACACAATGTAAGACTTTAATCCTAATCAAAGTCTTACTTTGTGTAAAGTTATCAGGTGCAACTGAGACCTCACTTTAGCGGCGTTGTCCGTTAATCAAAAAATCTGCAATATTCTCGTATATATGCGTACCATACGCATACATATATATATTGCAGTTTTTTTATTTTGGTTTTAAATATAGAATAAGATAAGATAAGATAAGATAAGATATTTTATTTGCATAATAAAGCAATAAGTTTTCGTAACTTCGTAAATACTTGATATAAAAATCTGGAAAAAAATCGATGTGGTGTGTTCTGTTCATTACAAATATGGATGAACATTGAAACCGCCGCAATAGCACTTACGCGTTTATTCTGCGGGGGCGGCGAAGTGATCTCCTACGCTGACGACACAGCCATCGTTTTCCACGACACGTCATGGGACCGAGTTTATCGAATGGCGAAACAAGGCCTCTCTCAGATAGCGCAATCCTTAGACTCTAACCTACTGACACTTAACGATGGTAAAAGTAAATACATTGTTTTCTCCAAAACTAGCTCCTCCAGTGCCCCTTTTTTTTTTTGATGGGAAATCATCAAATGACCCCTCCCGCTCTAGGTGGAGCGGAAGGGAGTGTCAGACTCTTACTGACTAAAACCCACCCGTGTTCCTTCCTTAGCCCTTTCTGTTCCAGGGCAGCGGTAACCCTTTCGGACGATCCCGCCGCCTCCAGTGCCCCTCAAACTATGACCTTAAAAATAAATAACTGTCCACAGGAACACATTATTCCCTCACAACTGCCACACCACCCCTGCGCATGTAAAGTCCTTGAACGAACTGACACGATCAAATACCTCGGTATAAGCTTAGATAACAATTTAACTTATAAATCCTTCATTTTTGCCCTTTTCTCCAGAGTACGAAAACTAATACTCGTCTTGAAAAAACTCAGGGACTGCACCCCTATCTATATTCTGCGAATGGTCTACTTTGCACTCTGCCAGTCGATCATAATGTACTGTATTTGCATTAATTTGGGACGCGCTGGTAAGAACACATTTATAACGCTAGAAAGGGCGCAACGGGCACTGATCAAAGTCGCAATAAAAAAACCGTCCAGATTCCCTACTGACCTTGTATAGGTACCACGAGTTTCGAGTCCTCAGGGTAAGACAAATATTTTTTTACTCCAAGCAACGCTTAAATATCATGCAACAATTAAAAATCGGCATGATTATAGTGACATAATAAACAAGCGTGTATTCACAGTACCCATTCCGAATGCCAAATCTTAACTAGCTAAACGCTGTACCTATTTTTACCGTCCCAACGCCTACAGTAAAGTTAGCAAAATCTGCGACCTAAAAGACTGCTCAACCACCACCTCTAAAAAAAGCTCTTTTAAAATTATCATACAGCACCTACACACGCATACACACACCCTCGCCCTCATACAAACACGCACACACCATAGATAAACCAATATTATTTTATTTTGTGATCAGAATCGCACGTATATTTTATTTATTCTAACACTTATCTGTTTTTGTAATCTAACATCCTCAAACCGCAAGGTAATCCTTAACATTGTAAAATTGCACTCTAGAGCCACAAGATACAAGCGATGCTTAGTTTGTGGCTCACCGAATCCGTCACATTGTAGTTTTACTTTTTGATGAACAAACTTTATTATTACTTTATATTAAAATTCTTTATTCCAAGACCAAGAAATCTTCAGCACAATCTCTCAAACAAAAGTGAACAAGGCTTCAGGTAAGCGAATAGCAAATGATCTTATGTAACTGTGTATTTCAGTTCCACTGAAAACCTAGCTCCGCTTAGAATATTCTAGGAATCTCACGAAGAGACTGTCTTTGGAGACAGTGAAACGAAATAAAACATATTTTTATTCATTGAATTTATATTGAAAACGAAGAATAGATAGAGTTCAGTTGTCTCTGGGTTAACCCATTTTCATAAATATCACATGACAATTATGAAGATAGCAAAATTATAAAAATTATTCAAATTTTCTGAATCCATGCGTGCTAAATATTGTCGGATAAACTCAATCCTCTTAACACATATATTGCCACGGGCCTTTTAAGACCCAAAAACGCATGCGTTGGGTGCGTTGCGTGTATGCATATCATGCGTTCAGAAAGAACATATGAATTGAAAAATGTACTTTGGTACTGGCCACAACCTCATGCATGAAAGGCGAATTCTTAACCACAGACTATCACAAATTTACTTAATTACCTTTGATTAACTATTTTGAGTATGAATGTCGATGGCTATAGGAGTAGGGGAAGATCAAAGAAACATGGATGGAATGAGGAAATGATGATATGGTTAGAAAGGGACATCCTCTTTCTACTGAGATGACGACTAACATAGAAGTATGAAAGAAAAAAACATGTGCCGACCCCAAATAAATTGGAATCAGGGAGGAGAATGATGAAGACCTTTGATTAACTACAATTAATAGAGGTGAATGGTTTTACCTAAATAGCTACATAAAAACAAAGCTGGTGCAAAAATGTGTGTGTAATTCATGGTCACTGTTAATGACACGAATTTGGAAGCCAAAATAATCCTGTTGTTTGTTACCTTCACCACTGACGTGAATGGACGATAGCATATCAGGTTTCGGAAACCCGGAAGCTGTGCCAATTATACGCGTTTATCTCATTTTAGATGTCTTCTCGTCACGAGTCAAACTTGTAGCAAGCGTGTTTTGCCGGAAAATAAAATGTCTAGTTTCAAAAAGAATGTCCGTTGTGTTAAAATCTAGTAATTTTATATTCATCTCTGTAAAGGAGTATGATCAAATTAAATAAAACTTCATCTTCCTAAAATACAAGGTGTTTTTTTTTTTCTAGCTGTATGGAACAGGCGAGTCCTGGAGTGGAGACCGCGTATCAGCAAACGTAGTGTGGGATCCAGCTAGATGGACGGAAGACTTTAAGAAGGTGGCTGGGACAGACTGGATGCGTAAAGCGGAGGACAGGGTGTTGTGGCGCAGCCTGGGAGAGGCCTATGTCCAGCTGTGGACTGCGATAGGCTGAGTTGTATAGAATACTCTAACCAAAAGTAAAGATGATGAGACATTCAAAAAGAAATAAACAACAACTTAAATGATAGAATAACTTGGCTAACTAAAAACAACTTCAAAATAAATCTTGAATAAACAAATTACGTTTCATTTGAACAACAAACACAGTAAAAAACCGGATATACGTTACGGTAACAAAATTATCAGTGAAGCAGAACACACTATATTCTTAGGTATTTGGATAAATAAAAATATGAGCTGGAAAACACATGCAAAAAGCTTAGCCAGAGCTCTTATGCTCTCCATGACCTAAGAAAAGTTTCAAATCGAGCAACCTTATTAATGGCGTATCACGGGTATGTTGCTTCTACTTTACGCTACGGGCTTATATTTTGGGGGAACTCGCCAGACAGAGAAATGGCGTTCAAAGTCCAGAAACAATACATAAGGGCAATGTACCTGTACCAATGTAAGCCATATTTTCAACAGTTCGAGTTACTAACATTCCCATGTCTTTATATAATAATATATGAAATGGCGATCTTTCTCAAAGCGAATCTAAATCGCACGACACAAAAATAAAATATAAGTAAGATGTCATAAAAAAGCAGTATTTAATAAAAACATTTTGGGCATGGCACCAAAAGTATACAATAAGTTGCCAAAAAGTATCACAGACCTACACAAAATGAACCAATTCAAATTATGTTTGCAGGAATTCTTAGTTGCAAAATGTTACTATTCATTTAATGATTATTTAAATGAAAGATGAGTCAATTTTATCTGAAATGGGAACACAAATATATGTATTTATTATTGAAATTTTGATCTGAGGGGCAATTCTCGTAATTTTAAGAACGTTCACAGTCTCAATCTGTCAAAAATACGTCTAATTTTCCTACATTTTGACAAGTTTTTGACATTTGTTTGTCGCCGAGATGAGACTGCGACTAGATTTTGAAAGTTTTAAATTACACAAGTCTGAAGGCGTAACTTCAGACTTGTGTGTAATAATTTGTCATTTTTTAATTTGACATTATATTTCTTAATGTAAATCAATTTAAAAAATATTTTGTACCTAATATTTTAATTTGCACACCTCAATAGGTTATAATACAATGTACCTTTTATACTTGTAACACCTTTTTAATGCAAATAAGTGCAAATAAGTGATTTGATTTTCCAAACTATGTTGGGGTCGGCTACCAGTCATTCCAGATGCAGCTGGATACCAGTATTTTACATGAATCGACTGCCTATCTGACCTCCACAAACCAGTTACTGGAGTCACACGATACCCCCTGGCAAGACTGGTTGTTAGACTTTCGGGCTTCTGACTTATGTATACGCGGAACGAGTGTCAAAGACCAACGAATGACAGCCGGGACCAACTGCCTTTTTGGACTGAGATAGTTCGATGGTGTTCATTTAAAATCCTATATTTCAAAAGGATTTCCATAATCACATGATCAGCCTATAACGTTCCCACTGCTGGGACACAGACCTTCTCTCAGTGAGAGGGAGTGGGCCATAATCTACCACGCAGGGTCAGTGTGGGTAAGGATTTACTTATTAGTTATATTGAGAACACCTGAAAGATCCTGAAAATGTCAAAATTACTGAGAAGTTTTACATTTAAACACAATGAAAGGGAAAATCATGCTTACGCCGCGTTGTGAGGCATGAACCAAGTAGCTATAGCATTATATGTTATGTATAAACGTGCGGTTTCACGATACCGCGGTCTGTATCGTTCAGAACAGGCTTTACGGAAAACCACGAAGGCTCATGTGCATAGAAACCTACTTGTAATAGATTTTACAAATAAGTTGCATAAAACAGTCGTGGTCCTAGTTACATTTGATGACACGATTGGCGTAGTGGCTGAGCGATCGACTGCTGCGCTGCGTGTCGCGGGTTCGATTCCCGCACGTAACAAATATTTGTATTGCCTACAGGTAGTTGTTGCGGGTCTGGCTGTTTGTGTATGTGAGTTTAAATGTTTGTGAACGCAACCACGATACAGGAGTAATTCCTAGTGTGGGGCAAGGTTTAAAAAAAAAATAAAAAAACTAACTTGCTGACGTTACATCTAGATAAGTCGAAATTAATCAGGTTCTACCGCCCACAATCAATAACCCCATCCTCTTTCTCTCATAAAATTAAAGCCCAAACTTGCCTCCCTCATCAGTCAGTAGGTTGTAACTGCCTTGCTCTCACTACAATCCCCAATGTTAAGTACTTGGTACCTGGGAGTGATTGTTATTGACGAAAAAATTAGCTGGGACGCGCATCTAGAGGCACTCTGCATTAGAATCAGAAGACTAATATATATTTTTAAAGAACACGGGCACTCCGCTAATTCTGAAACTCTGACCCTCGTGTACCTCAGCCTTTGTCAGTCTATCATTATGTACTGCATCCCGGTGTGGGGCGGTACTTACAAAACCGCAATGGTTCCCACAGAACGTGCACAACGAGCAGTTCTTAAAGTGATGCTTTTTAAACCTAGAGACTACCCTACTAATCAGTTATATTCTGAGGCTGAAGTTCTCACAGTAAGATAACTATATGTCCTTCGTTCAGTCCTGCGGAGACACTCCAACCTTCCATTAGATAAAAATCTGCTTCAGAGACGCCACGGTTTCCCTATATATAAAACAAATCCCTGTTGTTCACAAGTCGACAATTGCTGGCTCAGAGTTCACGCACGTATAATAAAATGAATAAAATCATTCCGTTGTACAGATATAATTTACATGAAATAAAAAACAAATTAAGAAAATGGCTCTTATCCTTAACTTATGATGAAACAGAAAATGTTCTGGCTATAGAATCATAACTCTATCAAACCTGCCTTGAAGGAAAGCTTACTCAAACACTCACACTTCACATACACACCTCCCTACACAAACACTACACACTCTTAGATACACAACCACAATCATTCATTCCATTTGCTGTATTAACAACCACTGTAAACAAACAGAAAAGTCACGGTTGTATTATATAAATTGAAGCCGCAAAATCTCCGACTCCTAAGATACAGGTCTGTGTACCTAGTTTAGGAGCTCGGAAAGCTGACAATAATCTTAAACTTCGTAGTACAACCCACTGTTACTTAAGTTATGAACTGTGTTGTAGTTTTTATGTGCTAATAAACTTATTATCTCCTTTATTATTTTAGTTGTCTTTGATGTCTCGGGTCCCGGACCTTTGAAAGTCGTTGGGCCGAAACCAACTCGCAGAGGCCCTTTACACAATTCTAAATGATGAGGAGGCACCAACCGACGATTATCCATGTATGCACCATGCAAGTGCACCAAAGGACAACCCTCGGTTGGTGCAGAACTATTGCAGAACATGGAAACAAAATATACTGGGCTATGGGTTTGGGTGGCTATAGTGGATCGGTCACCTTGAACTATGGAAGGTCTATGTCCCCTGCCTGACCAATTATAATTATAATATTCACAGATGAAATGGCAGGGGGTGACTTGCACACTCAATAATGGGCCCCCGAAAACGGTCGCTACCCCATAGTGTCGTAGCGACAAGGGAACAACATGTCCTGAGGTGCTTATGAGGAGTGGAGAGGTATTCCACGGCTATCAGGACAATCACGGAAGTACGGTCAAGATCTCTACCAGCGTCTTACTGAAATACTTCCTTCCTCCGAGCACGTTTGCTCTTGCGAATCTCCACTCAAGCCAGCCAATAAAGGCAAGAATGAGGTGGGAGCTCCGTTCCTCGTCAGTGTTCACTCCAGCCAGCCAATAAAGGCAAGCCAGAGGAACAAGACTTCTTCCGAGAGATAGGGTCCGTGGAGTCGCTACTGCCCAACAGCTCACACACAGACCTAGAGTTTAGAGCGGGCAAGTCCCACCACGACGTCAACGTAGAGTATGGCGATGGGGTTATTATTATTATTATTATCGACTGTTGCTTTATTACTATATAAACCGCAAGCTGTCACTGAAAACCAGCGCTGGGGCTCTGTCTCGCATAGGGTCTACCATTATTATAATATATATTAATAAATAATAATAAAAAAATCTGCGTCTGGTCTGTTTGTGTTCTTTTTCTGCGTCATGTTTACCGCAAATAAAGGTATTTTCTTTTATATAATGTCGGCGCAGCATGGAGGACACATGACATTCACTGTGCTATACGTCGGATTAGAGTGACATTTGACAAGCTGTCATTCTTACGCAGCGTCGCATCTGTGGTAGTGAGGATGTAGACTCAGAAACGTGTGTTACGAGAGCTTTCGTCACTCCATATTAACGACAAATCGTTTAAATTCGGCACAATCATTTGTGACGATGGATCATACTGACATAGGTCATCCTGAGCCTATGTATACTTATTTTTAAAGACACGGAACTTATCTTCATGGTTTTTGAAGGTATATTGCCTCCATCGTATCGCTGTATTCATAGCCACATATCACGCGTCGAGGCGTGAAAAATATCAGATTTATATTATAGGTGCTTATTACTGAAGCCGGCGCTCGAAGCGATTTGAATATCATATTCTGACTTAGAGTTATTCATGGACGTGTCAGTGTGGAAATGGAATTTTATTTATGTGTAAAATCTATGATTGGTTCAGATTTTAATATCAGTTCTAATGTAACTCTTGAATAGTCGTTATATTTTAATGACTAAAGAGACACTACCACAGGGTGTAGACAATTTAATCCATACAAGTATTATAAGCGCGATAGTACCTCTGTCTATCTGTTACTTTTTCACGTCTTAACGGATGAACGGATTTCTATGAAAGAATTCAGGTACACCATGACCTAGACTTAGGATATTTTTATCCCGGTACGTTCCCGTGAGATAATTACCGACCTCCACGCGGGCGAACCCGCAGGCAAAAGATAGTAGGTCCAGTTTTTACTGCCACGAATTGGTCTATTATAAATTGTGATTTTAACCAGCAAAATTATTGTTTGCTTGAAAAAACTTTTAAAATATTCATAGGTAGGTTATACCTCTGCTAAAGTTTCCGACGTTTAGTAAAAGTTACTTTTACTGTTTTGTAACGTACGCCAATCTTATTAGAGGATGTCTAAACTCTAGAGCTATCGTGTATAATTAATTCGTAACTTTACGTTAAGATTTATAAATAAAGTCAAGAGTCAAGTAATGAACACGCTTCTAATTAGTAAAAACAGTCTATTTACTCTTCCAGATATCTACCAAATCATAGAGATTATGAACCTTGAAAAATAACGCAAACAGACTCATTTCAGAATAGGTATTTAGTCGTCATCACTACCTCGGAAAGCACGTTAAGCCGTTGGTCCCGGCTGTCATTCGTGGATCTTTGACAGTCGTTACGGGTCATCAGAAGCTCGAAAGTCTGTCTAATATTATAAATTCGATAATAACCATCTGTCTTTCTCTCTGTTACTTTTTCACGCCTTAATGGCTGAACGGATTTCCATGAAAGTGACATGATGACACATACACACTACTACATACATACACAATACAATACAACAACAACACAATAAAATTGAATTTTGAATTGGATTGTTTAAGAATTGATTGATTGAAACAATCCGATTCAAAATTCAATTCGATTCAATTTTTATTCAATTCATATGACATAGGATACTTTTTTTTTATTTTTGATATTATGTTCCCGTGTGATAATTCCCGTTCGCTGGTGAAGCCGCGGGCAAAAACTAGTTACTTTAAAATCGCTTTTCGAAAACCACTAGAATCTCACAAAAACCAAGAACCAACGTACCAAAAGACTTATTTCCGTTCACAAGGAAGTTTCAACGTTTTGATGCTTGAAACAAGAAAGAGCCCAAACCACGGTTCTTTGATCAAATCACTTTTAGCTTAAAATATACTTCACAGGCGCGATTGAGTTTCAAGATGGAAATTATTTAAATTGCTTCCATCGAAGTGGGAACTTTGTCAAAAGTCTGCATTAGAAGTTTGTTTGTACCACACCAAATTGTTACAAGTTATAATTTGATCGCCTGCACTGAGGATGATAAGGGAATAATGCAGACAGCACCTATCTCATCTTGGAATTACTTAATTGATTTGGTGAATGATATGAGCAAGAATTCCTGAGTTGGCTTATAATATATTTGGTATTTATTTTCTCGTAATAGGTATCTTTCTTTTTAACTTTTATCTTTGGTAGATAAGTACTTGTAAAAGATAACAAATATTCTGAAATGAGCCCTATCATCAGTGTCTCATCATCTAAGCATCTGCCTAGCCATTTCCCAACCATGCTGGGGTCGGTTTCCAGTCTAACCGGATGCAGCCGAGTACCAGTATTTTATATGGAGCGACTGCCTATCTGACCTCCACAACCCGTTACTGGGTAATACGATACCCCTTGGTAAGACTGGTTGTCAGACTTTCGGGCTTCTGACGACCCGTAACGACTGTCAAAGATCCACGAATGACAGCTGAGAGCAACGGGTCAACGTGCTTTCTGAGGCACGGAGGGGTCTTGGTATGTAAAGACGGCCACCTATCCACGGACCAACCGCGGCAAGTATAGCTTAACCTGATCGATCGACCTGCGCGGCTGTTATTATATAGCCACGGGCCCAAGGTCAACAGTATACTTAAGGTAATAAATTGTGCACAAATAAATAAAATAACCTTCTGACGTCAGTATTCGTTTTCGCGGCAAATTATATGAACGCGGTTTTTCAGAGAAGAAGACAACTGCCTTAATATAGTACGGTAAGGCACACGTTAGTTGTCACAAAATCAGGCCTCTTTGTCTGTTGAAACTATGCACTACGCTAAGCCAGAGTGTTAACGTGTTAACACACCGACAAAGTTCAAAGTGTTAACACTGACGCGCAGCCTATTATTACTATCCCTGAAAAGAAGGTAACTTGTTCATACAGTCGTCTGTACCTGGCCTTCAAAACAGCATTGGCATTGCTCCGAATCGATATCAAAAATATTACGGTTCATAAGATACAGCCCATTGAGGACGGATGGATGGATAGTGGGGGTTTATTAATACCCATTGGCACCCTTTGTGTACAGAGCCCTAAAAATCAATATACATTTTAAAAACAAAGCAAGTCCTTCAAACCCCTGAAAATGACCGCATAATCAGATATAATCGAACCTGAATACCGGTTTCTTGACCTCCCCGAGATCTCGAGCCGATCGACCTTCATTCTCGATGGATCCGCGCCCTGATGGTGCTTAAGCACGATCCACGGACCACTTCAACTTGAGTGCTGGACGCCAGAATATTTTATTTTTTATTGACGTGATATGGGCACTATTTGTGGCTTGAGATTTACTACTAGGTACTTGTAAGGAGATTTGAGTAAAGAGGGTGGAGTGTGGCTTTGTATTTTTGCAAGCTTGAGTATTTTCTTGACTTGCGAAAGACTTTCTATTGTATATTTTTTTTAGTTTTCTGTTTGAATAGTTCTCATTATGAATAGTTGCTTTTTTACAATATGTAAAATCTTCTTGCAGCCGTTCAGGGCTTGTGGGGTTGTGGCTAAATGATAACAGCAGCATGGGTCGGTCGACGGTGAAGCGACGCTTGCCGCGGTCAGTTCGTGGATCCATTACATATGCACCCCTCCATGCCTAGGAAAGCACGTTATGCCGTTGGTCCCGGCTGTCATTCTTAGATCTTTGACAGTTGTCGGTAGTCAGAAGCCCAAAAGTCTGACAATCAGTCTTACCAACGGGTATCATGTTACCCAGTAACTGGGTTATGGAGGTCAGATAAGCAGTCGCATTATGTAAAAATACCGGTCAGCAGCAGTAGTTAGACTGGAAGCCGACCCCCATTATGCAATATGCATGTATATATTTTAATTTTTTTCGTGTGAACCTACTTTATAATAGTTGACTTTTAGTCAAAAGTTGAAACACAGAAAACGAGTTACTGCCCGCAACTTCGTTCGCGTGAAATTTCGGCCCCGACCACCAGAATCGCATGCCATTGCCCGCCTGCGCTAAAACCTTGTTTTCGCTTAACGTTCTTACTGTTTTTGTTATTTTTGCTCGGCTCTTAAGGGTCGCAGCGTAGTAGTAAATAGCCTATAACATTTCTCGTGGATTAGGCTATCAAATGCAAAAAGAATTTTATAAATCCGACTGTTGGTTAATAAACAAACTCTTCAGCAGTATTAGTAATATACCTAAATATTAAGTAGTATACCTAAATATTAAATGAATGGCATGACGTAAAGTAATTAGTTTCACCTTTCAATTCCAAGAACCACTATACCGCACAGCGCTCCAAAATAACTATTAATACCAATATTACTTTTCTAATAACCAATTTCAACTGCTTTCTACCTTTTATTTTCAACAAAAGGACCGATCGCCTGATAAGTGTTTCATTTTGCGACGACGTCAGCTTTCTCAGGATAGCTCTCTAGAGGAGGAAACTCAAGATCGTTGAAGTACTAATGCCACAGTACTTATAAACCTTGATTTTGAGAAAAGTTCTTATTGAACGTAATGTTCTAGAGCTGAGTAGAATCTAACGAGAGTCGTGGGAAAACATCAGTTGAATTTTTCAAATATTACTTGGTTACGTGAGTGGAAACGCCAGGACGCCCTGCCGCCTAGCAGGACATAGGTGTAGTGACCTCATTAGTGATGTTCTTCAGAAAGGTCAGGTGCGTGGTACTCGTAACCAGCGTGCGTATATGGCCAGATGTATGAACGTAAACGAGGCTAAAGGAGTATGTTAGGATCGTAGCACGTGACATTCTGTGGTTTCTGCCTACCCCCTTGGGTAGAAGGCTAAAACTCGCTGAATGCATAATACTTTTTTGAAGTCGGTTAAAAATTATAACAGTGAATCTCGTCCTTTAACCAAAATTTGAAGTATTTGTAAAGTCACGTGTAAGTAAAATAAAGAAGTCTGCCCTGCTTGGGCGGAGCCCCGCCGTGTCCTCGTAGAGGCGATCGGCAACGGCGGCGACCTCTCGCGTCCGGCCCTGGTGCAAGCCATGGTCCGGGGCGAGAGGGAGTGGGAGGCAGTCACCTCCTTCTGCGAAGCAGTCATGCTAGCGAAGGAGGTGGCGGGGAGGCTGAGGGAGAGAACCTCACGCCTCAGCCGCCGCGGGAGACGCTCCGGGCGTCGGGAGCCGCGTGACGACTCCCGGCCACCGTAGGCGCGGGCCTGCGGGCGGTGAGTAATGGGTAGCTCACCGTCCGATCAGGACCAGGCCCGTGCCGGACGGCGCGTTGTGTTCCACGCGCGCCTCAAAGAGATGTCAGCAGAGGACGGGGCCCCATAGGGCCGAAGCCTGCCGGGGCGGCGGGATCTTCCGAAAGGTTAACCGCTGCCCTGGAACAGAAAGGGCTAAGGAAGGAACACGGGTGGGTTTTAGTCAGTAAAAGTCTGACACTCCCTTCCGCTCCACCCAGAGCGGGAGGGGTCATTTGATGATTTCCCATCCACAAAAAAAAAAAATATATATAAAAGTAAAACTATAATAAAAATTTATCCTACTATAATAATTTTATAAACGTGAAAGTTTGTATGGATGGATAATATGGATGGATGGATGTTTGTTATTCTTTCACGCAAAAACTACTGAACGGATTTGTATGAAATTTGGCACACACGGGTGGTTTATAACCAGGATTAATATATAGAATACTTTTTATCCCGATATTCCCACGGGATCGAAACTTATGCGGGTGAAACCGCGAAGCGCAGCTAGTTCACACCTAATCTAAGCCACCAAACTTCCCGCTACGGCGTAGCTATCGTAGCAGTTCAATTGTCGTAGCTGCTACGTCGTAGCAACAATCAAATCGTTTCATTCTACAAAGCGTTTACTCAGTGTTACTTGTATTACATTTCATTTTACAATTCTTTCAAGTAAAGTAGTAGTAAAGCTTTGTACAGAATTCATTTTAACTAGCTTCTGTCTGCGACTTCGTCCACGTGATATATATATTTTTTAATGATATAAACTAGTGCTTGACTGCGACCCCGCCTGATGGAAAGCAGTGATACAATCGTTGATGGAAAAGTTTTTTTTTTCATTCCCCCGACCTACAAAGCTGTCACGTCGCGTCACCCGTCCGTGCTATTACTTCGTTTTATAATGAATTAATAATAAATTTTTATTTATTTCACTATAAACATATAAATATTTATTTAAAACTAGCTTGAACGTTCGAATGGAACCCACGCTAAATTATAGCCGGCCTGCACAACATAAGGTTACCATCAGCAGGCAACCTTCACAGTACTAAATTGAAAGACTAATTAAGTAACTTAATAAATAAATACAAAAGGATATTTAGGCGTAGAAGTACTCATCCGCATCGCTGCAATCAGGAAACATGCCCAGAAGACTGTCAGCATTGCCAAATAAATGAATTATTTACTTAATATTTTTTCAAATCCGTTCCAGAGATTAGCGCGTTCAAACAAACTGTTAAGCTTTATTATATTTTTAATACTTATGTATAGATTACTGAATTTTATAATCGGTCGATAAATGCGACATTTCACGGTGTCAGCTTATACAGAACGGCTCTAGAGAGAAGTCACGACGACGCTGAAGTACTTAATATATCTTTGTATAAAACTTGCTACATTACAAGAGAACTTTATTTGTGGAGCTAAGTTTCTTGTCTGGCTTGTGTTTGTCTCGGTTTGATATTACTTGCAGGATGTTAGTGCAAGTTATGAACAGTTATTAAAAATACTTTATGGGATAGACCATGGATGGGAGAACAAATGAGAGGATTTTTCTGCTTATTTAGTGTATTGTATATGGAATCAATTAAGGGGGAAGCGCTAGGTAGCCCGCGAAATTCAGATTTTCTTACGTTTTTTGCAATTTGCAGGTCACGTTACAATCTGACATTAGGTTGTTTGTTGAATAAAATATGATTTGCGAGCGTAACACGTACAATATTTAAAGAATTATAAAAAATCATTGAAATTATCAATACAACCCTCTATGTTCATAAAATCATATTTATGCATATTTGTGAAATATTCATATAATAGGATTATAATATGAACTTGAGGGTTTTATTGAAACCTTGAATTTGCGGGCAACCCTAGTGCTTCCCCTTTAATAGTTTTAGCTCATGTCAAAAAGGAAACAGGCTTCTTGCGCCAGCCGTTAGATTATTACTCGAGCAATGGTTTTTTTGCTACCAAAAGAGAATTAAAATTATATCTACTGACAAATATTTTCACAGGTAGCCCTTTTATTTTTTAAATTATTGAATCAAAGCAATAACAAAAATCGCCAGCTTCGCTTCTTCACATCCAGAAAATGTTGTAAAAATTGTCAGCATCATCATTTCAGCCGAGAGACGTCCACTGCTGGACATAAGCTTCCTCCAAGCACCGCCGCATCGGCAACACCAATATTAAAAATAAATACATTCTACACCTAAGCAACGTTGGTGTAAAGTCAGACAAATTAATTGTTTGTTTGTTTAGTATCAACGTAAATAACTTTCCGTATATTAAAAAAATAAAAAATAGTGTGTATTGAACCATATTGCTCAAATTTGTAACACAGATTTCTCACAAGTGTGTATTTATCTGTAATAAACCTACATTCAAAAAACAAATAATATAAACCATAAACGAAGACAAAATAATGATAAACGACTAATCTCTTATTCATTATTCAAACCTTTTTTTTTATTTATACTATAAGTTGTATACCTAAAACTGAATATTTGTAATTAAATATTTCTAAGTTTTAAATATACGTATCGCGGTTGGTTGCCATAAAGAAAATAAAATAACAACCGTCATTTTTTGACAGTTGTATGAAATGGCTATTACATGGCAAATTGACGTTAGGTGTCAATTCTCTTAGAAATTAATATCTCTGACTGTACAAATAAAAGTATTAATATTATTATCTTACTAGTGATGATAGTATACCCTGTACTTCTAGTACTCTCCAATTAATCTGCCGTAGCAAGTGGTTAGCCGTAACAGTTCGGTGGCCGACAGACTTCGAACCTCTCGATAACCGGTCAACGCCTTCGCTTGTGGCTTTGAGCTGTTCTGCCGCACTCAGCGTTTATATACTAACTGTGTATCTGACTCTGCTTAGTACATTCAACCTCAAAAATATCTACATTGACAAGAATTAATTTGATTGTCAAAGAACATACAGTTCACTTTTAGAGAAACTTAACTAAGTTAACAATATGTAGGTTACATTACGACGTCGAGTCATTCAATACCTGCCACAAAAATAATGCCTGACACATGCTGAGCTGGACTCCCATTTGGTGCAACCTTGAGACGCACACCGCACTGTGTATGTTTTTTTTTATTAATTTTATTCGTCATTGTGTCAATTTTATTTTCATATTTGTGTGTTTTTCATTTTGTTTTTTTTATCGGCACCTTGTTTTTATATTATAATCATGTGGGTAGTTTGGTTATCATGTAATAGTGTACTTCTGTGTGTTGTGCTGTCTTTTTTGTGTGCGCCAAATAAATTATTTATCTATCTATCTCAATAAACTTTGCACCATATTAATATTATCTTTTATAAAAATAAAAAGTATATCTAAAATACAAATCACGCTAAACTTAAAAAATAAAAACAAGAACTAATCTTATTTGTCTAACAAATGATTCCTTAGGCATTTTTTAATAGATTTGGTCGTTATTCCATCAATTCTTCAGCTGGTATCATTATCCAAATTATCTCTTATTTTGGATATCTCATCCTCAGTGCAATGTTATAAAGTGGTAAGTTGAAGGTCTATATCTGGCGTATGTAATGTAATTAGTGGGTTAGGATTAGTTTTTATTATATTCTGAGCCAACAGAGAGCCAATAGTAGCAAAGTAGTTATTAAACGCGATACAGATTTCTGTGCCATTCATTATTTCTTTGCCATCAAGCGTGAGTTTCGGAAGAGCTCAGACATCGTTTGTCTTATTTTTAGCTAGCGTGTTTATCAATGTCCACATTTGTTTGGGGTTCTTACTACATCTTGAAAATGCGTCATAATAGTAATTCTTCTTATCTTCTTTTATTTCACATTCTATTCTTTTTCTTGCAGCTTTATATTTAGATTGCAGTTGTAAGTTTTCTTGGTTTGTCAAACAACCACGCCATAATTGTTTTCGTTCATTAATATAATAATTAATTACTGTTTTATTGATCCAGTCCTTTTGTGGTAGGTTTAGTATTTTGTATTTTATAATTTTCGAGTCATTTATATTCTTTATTATATATTGTTCAAGAATGCCATAGTCGTTTCCTACTTCTGTCGAGTCGTATTTTAGCATGTTTTGATACAGGGCTTTGTAATCAATCGCATCATATTGAACTTTTTGTTTTAGGGTCTGTTCGTATTGTTTGAGTTCCAGGTAAATTTGTTTGTGGTCTGATAGTGTTGATTCAATGATTGCCATGTGTACCTTTGCGTTCCATATGCATGCATGGTCGATTATGCTTTTTGTGTGCTTGGTTAGTCGAGTACAGTAATTTTCGTGTATATTGTTAAGTATATAGTATCCGGATTCTTGTATAGCATCTGTGTAATCGGTTGTTTTACGCTCACTACTTAGTAAGTCGATATTAAAATTTGTGTTCCATAATACTGTATTGATGTGTAGCTACAATTAAGGACCCAATTTGTAATATGTTTTTTGCTACTTAATTGAATGACCGAATCGATGGTTCTCTTAGCCCAATTGTCATCTGACATGCGGCAGACATGTCATGCCATCGTAGCAGGCCAAGACGAAGATGGTGGGACGAGCTTGACTTATACCGTAAGGACTGGCATACACAACGTAAGACAGAATTGTGTGGAAAAGGGGCCTAGGCCAAGGGCCAAGCCAAAGCCTAGGCCAAGGGCCAAGCCAAGGCCTAGGCCAAGGGCCAGGGGGCGAGGCCTTTGCCTTGCATTGGGATAATACAGGATAGTTAGATTAGATTAGATATAATTAAATGTTTTTTTCTTATGTTGTGCCTTCACCAGCCAGTCGATCAGGAACGAGTCCGAATCGTCACGCCAGTGTTTCAAAACTTTAAGATAAAAGTAAGAGGCGTCAGTGGCCTCATAGTGATAAAAAAAAATATTTTCAGTAACGAGAAAATATTTTAGTAAAACCAACACTACTTAATGCTCCTTAATATTTTAAACAAGGTAATTAAATTTCTAAGAAACGACCTTAGAGAAGAGAAATTATTTATTAGTTCTGTTTTAATTTGAGAACTTAAAATCATCAAATAATTCATTAAAATAATGTTGCCATCCACACGTGTTTGTATAAAAATGTCATAAATTCAGAATGTTATTTTAAAAATACTGTATACAAAAATGTCGTCTATCTAAAATTAAAATCTCTTACATTATATAAGCGTAAACGTTTTTAATTTATTTTAGATACAGTTTCCTTGATAAAAGTGTCACGTATACTTCTAAATAGAGACAGTCTGGTTACTTACATGAAATGCCTGAATATTGGACAAATAAATATACATGGTCAAATTAAATTAACTAGCGAAACTGCGCAGATGTCATGGGTATCGATAGCTAAACATAATAAAACGAAATAAATAATTGATTTGTTGATTTTCTGGGGTCAACATACGCAGATATTGCAGTTTAAGTAGCTATTGATAATCAGTTATTTTAAAGTAAACTTCACGACACACATAAATTTGTCATGTTTAGATATCGAAATCCATCAAATCTGCGGAGTTTTGCTTGCTAATTTAATTTGAACATGTGAAATTGAAAATTGAAAACGCCAAATCAAAATAGGAGGTTCAGTAACTGTTACATAATCGTTATAAATTGTCATTTCCCAAATCCTATGTTTTGGGAAATGACAATTGATACTTTAATTTTCTTCTTTTTTTTTCTTTAATGCCGATAATTCACACGTTCATCATCATCGTTCGTTTCATTCATTAATACATTTAAAAAAAATATACATTTGATATTTTACATTTTTTTTTTATTTTAAACTATTTTGTGTCTTCAAATAGATACCTACTTGAAGATAGTAACATAGTTTGCACTATCTAAGACGATAATTACACGATTTTTTTTTCTAGAAATTAGATTTGCGAAATGCCAATTTACAACGATTATGTAACAGTTACTGTTACCTCCTATTTCGACTATATAATATATGCGGGCATAAAGGCAAACACGAAACCGACTTTAATACGTAATAATATGTCTTAATACGAATTAAATTCGCTTTTCCTGTCTGCCTTACTGACCACATTATTCTTCTAAGCCATGCAACGGATTTTGATGCGGTTTTCTCATCATTTAGAAAAAATATTCCGGAAGGGGGAACGGGGGTATACAATTGAACTTACCTTTAGTAAATAAATCTCGATGTTTTGTCAAGTAGTAAAAACCATACGAAGCAAGTGTGGGTCGCTAGTTCATTATAATTCTCCTTTGTAAGCAACGTATTGTAGAAACAGTTATTGTGTTATGTGTAAGTCTGAATCAGGCATTGTGCAGACTTCGCGAAGCAACACGGGCTACAAAAGCGGCGAGAACTGGAAATAACAATATTATCTTGTGTTAGTTGTTTTTTTAATAATGTAGTTTTCAGTCTGCTCTAACAATGGGAAAATCACTTTGTTGAAACTTTACTTTTTAGTGCATTCCCAGCCGCCTGGGTACTCATAATCAGCTTATATTTTTTCCACTGCAGGAACTCAGGCCACCTCTCTCTGTGTGGGTTGGTGGATGTCACATGTTTTCGGATTATAGTTCTAGGACATGTCGGTTTCTTGACGATGTTTTCCTGCTCCGTTTTGAGAGCGATGGCGATGAAATAATTTACACAAAGTAAAGCGCCTGTCTGGGTTCGAACTAACGACCTACAACTCGTAAATGGCCGTCGTCACCACTGGGCCACCACTCCCGTTATTGAGTTGATCTTGGATTAATTGAGCATTTTAAATTTATCTTATCTGTTAACACTACATATAGGTGTAAATAATAACGAGAGGAGCCTCTTAAAAATTATAAAGGCTGGTCGATCATCGACGCGCAAAGTGACACCATGAATTCAGCACATGAAAATTTCTATACTAGCACAGAAACTGCTGCTTCATAGTGTGCAATAAATGTGCGAGTGCAATATGTAGGTATTGCACTCGCACATTTATTGCACACTCACGTCAAAATATATACAATAGATATTTTTTTTAATAAACGGCAAAAAAAATTCAACCTATTGGGGTCCAGAATCATGTACTGAATCCATTTTAACAGGTTACGTGTCGCCCTGCAACCCTGTGTAATCAGGCCCTAGAACAAACCACTTCTATAATTTCACATCGCCCTGAGTTCTAGAGCCCCACAGCGATAATTACAATGTAGATATTCCTGATAGAACAGTGCGGTTATTACCGCCGTCAGCAAAGAGCTTTGTTATCAGCTGCTGAGTTAATTTATAGTCTCTTGTGATACAGACGTATAGATCTCAACGGGTACTTGTGTGCGGAGTGAAATATGAAATGTGCAAGTAATATATCTTTCTTTAGAATGTCTTACGTGGCAGGTATACGTTCCGTGATGGTGAATGTTTTGCTTATTCATAGTCATATTAAAATTATGTCGTGTTATGAATTTAGTTTTATGTCGTGTATTAAAATAACAGGCATCTAGTCGCGGGAGGGCCCTGGTGACCTGTAATACAGGTTTTTATATAAACCTATCTCAGGCTCCAGTCTCTCACAAAGTTAACTCCTTGTTGGTGCACTACTGTCAAAGTCTAGCATTAAATTTATAACTTGTGTAGAGAAAATAAACCTTTTATATTATATTCTATTAATATCACAATCAGCCTATAATGTTCCCACTGCTGGGACACAGGCCTCCTATCGGCGAGAGGGAGTGGGCTGTAATCCACCACGCGGGCCCAGTGCGGGTTGGTAAATGTCACATGTCTTGGAACATTTGGTTCAAGGACAGGCCAGTTTCCTCACGATGTTTTCCTTCACCGTTTTTAGAGCAGTGGTGATTAAATGATTTACACAAAGTAAAACACCTGTCTGAGTTCAAACCCTTTTTTTATTTTCGGGGGGGAAACCTTCAAAAGGCACCCGACCTCCGGGGAGTGAGGTAGGGGAGTGTGGCATTTTTACCTCACTAAAACCCCCTTTTTGATCACCATCCGCACATAGGGGTGGTCCCGGTTCCTCTTAAAATACCAATTCCGGAACCCGCCCTGGCTGGGCTCGAACCTACTACCTACAACTCGTAAGTGGCGGCCATTTCCACTGGTCTACCACTGCTCTAGGAATATAGGTATAATGATTATTACTTGACTGTAAATGTATCTACCGAATAGCATGAAGGGCCATTTTGTGTGGATTTGTCGCATATTTTCAACTTTTTCTTTTTGTGATTATGTATTATTTTTTTTTCTAACGTCAATTTTAGTGCTAATAAATGTATTTCCTTTGATTTTTTTTTAAACCCAAATGTATGATGATATTTCCTACACTTGAGACTTTTCAACTTGAACTATCGCTTTGTCTTTTGACTTTTTTAAGTTGATTGTTTATTTCCCCCAACGTTTGGTCGGTATACTTATTATCTTCCAATAGTCGTTCTCCAATATTCAGCACTCCCATGATACAATTTACCTACGATTATCCGTAATTTCAATCGTGACAAACTCAATTTTACTACAAATCGAATTAGGTGTAGCAAAAACCTAGGGTCGAACCCGGTAGATTGCAATGCTGACCTACAACAATCGCGGCGACTGTTCTTTTTTTACTTTTTTTTCAATTCCAAGTCAATATGTAAATAGCGGATACGTCACGCTAGCCTGCTGGGATTGTATGGAGTATACTGTTATTTTTGTGAAACTCCAATAGTCACGCGAACTCGCGACCTGGTTCGAGGGAATACATTGCACCAAATCGATGAAATTGCACAGAACTTTATTTAAATTCGTGGTTAGTTATGACTTCATTGGTTTGGGACGTGAAGCTACAAATTTTCGGTTCTATTTAGTGTAATATATATTTTGTTCCGAGTCTATCTATATGTACCTATATATTCTATATACTTACTAATAATAATGCTGAAGAGTTTGTGTGTTTCTTTGAGTGCGCTAAGCTCTGAAACCACGACGTGAAGCTACAAATTTTCGGTTCCATTTATTTTAATATATATTTTGTTCGTTGTCTATATAAACAGGATGACATCAGGGACATCGACGCGCAAACTGTAACCATGAATTCAGCACATGAGTTTAGACCTCACAGCGTCAAAATTTTTCGTCGGTCATAAAAAAAAAAACTTCTGTTTCATAGAAAAGTGTCATACATACGCGGTCAAAATGTATGGAGCTGCAATATTTTTTTTAATAACCGACGAAAATTTCGACGCTATGGGGTCTAAACTCATGTGCTGAATCCATGGTTACAGTTTGCGCGTCGATGTCCCTGCCACCCTGTATGTAGGTATACTTATATTCTATATACTTACTAATAATAAGCTGAAGAGTTTGTTTGAGTGCGCTAATCTCTGAAACTACCACGTCATTCACTTCACTTTTACTTCATGTTTTGATTGTTATTTCTTTTCTTTTTGTTTGTGTCGAATCATATGTTGCAATGGTTTATTTTATTTCTTGTTTTGATTGTTGTTTTTATTTACTTATGTAGGTATAATTGCATGCTGCACTGGTTACCGTCATCACGTCAACGCCGGCTGCCGCTGAAAACCAGCGCTGGGGCTCTGTCTCGTATAGGGTCTTAGCATTATGCTGAGCGATGGCCGTTTTGCGTGAATGTGACGCATGTTTACCTCCCACTTTTATTTTTTTTTGTGTGTTTGTTCTTTTTTTTATGCATCATGTTTGGCGCAAATAAATGTATTTTCTTTCTTTCTTTTTTTTCTTTCTTACCAGTCAGATTTAAAAAAATATTTACATTTGCATTTGATAGCCCAATTCTTGAGGAAGGCTATAGACAATTTAAACATCACATTAGCTGAGAAAAAAAAAGGGAGATAGAACGCTAAGTGAAAACGAAGTAAGAGCGGGCACATATGCGATGTGATGCGATGGGATGGGCCAAGGGAACAAGAAATTTAAGATTCTGCTTAGACTAAATCACCAGTCTAAAAGTCCTTGGGAAATAACCTTTTACGATTCTGAAAAAAGGTAAAAGTTATCCACAAGGCAGACGTCTTGTGGATATAGATCCACAAGCCATCTGAGGAGATGTAATTATTAAATAAAGTAATAAAATGTAAACATCAAACAGTCTCCAATTTATTAATCTATTCACAACCACAGAGGGCCTAAAATGATCTAAAACCTAATTGAAAACTTCAGTGTTTATAATTAATATAATATTCAAAGAGAAACCATTTATTTTAGCAACCTGTGGTTAAGGCCCGGCTCTTGGCTGATAAGTGAGCCCACAATGCCTCTCTAGCCACTAACTAGCCTTATAATATTAGGAATGTACGAAATATATTTGAACATTTTTAATGTAATTTAATTTTAATGTCTGAATAGACGTTTTAATGTTTTTATTTTTAACCGACTTCAAAAAAAGGAGGTTCTCAATTCGGACGATATATTTTTTTTATGTATGTCCGGGCATAACTCCGTCATAATATATAGACGGATATGCAAAATTCTAGGGGTAGCTCTAATCTTGTAAGTATATAAATTAATTTTTGAAAACAACCGACTTCGAACCAACGACACCGAATTCCGAAATATTAAAGCAATTTGTAGTGTTTGTTTTTTTTTGTAAGTCTGTTGTTTTTTTTTGTAACAAAGTTTTTTAATTTTTTTTTTGTACTCGTGATTTGTACATGTAAAAAAAATAAAAAACAGACTCAGTTTTTTTTACCTGTTAATGTCCCACTGGTGGGCAAAGGCCTCTCTACTCTCTTTCCACCTTTCTCTGTCCAGAGTGGTAGCGTCAGAGATTAGCACGTTCAAACAAACAAACTCTTCAGCTTTTATTAGTATTCTTGATAAAATAGAAGAAGAAAGAATATATTTGTTCAAAATACCAGAAGTAGGTTTTCAGCATAATACGTCTTGGCAACAGCCTAGAGAAGTTATAAAATAAGAATAAACTTACTATAACGCGTGTTATACGGGGAAAAGGTGGAAGACAGCGCCATTTATCATGTCGGCCATAAAATATACGGCGTCTTGCGAATACATCGAATGTTAAGAATTCATTACAATGTTCGGCCATAAATTATATTATTATCTGCTCTCACAGCAAGGTATTGGCGATATTATATCCTACACTTTTTTATACTCACTGAGGGGCTTGCGGCTAAGTAATAACAGCCACACGGATGTATCGATCAGGTTAAGCTAAGCTTGCCGCGGTTGGTCCGTGGATGGGTGGATGGGACCATCTTCACATACTCCTCCGCACCTCGGAAAGTACGTTAAGCTGTTAGTCCCGGCTGTCATTCGTGTACCTTTGACAGTCGTTACGGGTCGTCAGAAGCCCGAAAGTCTGACAACCAGTCTTACCAAGGGGTGTCGTATTACCCAGTAATTGGGTTGTGGAGGTCAGATAGGCAGTCGCTATGTGTAAAATACTGGTATTCAGCAGCGTCCAGTTGGACTGGAAGCTGACCCCAACGTAGTTTGGTACAGGCTAGGCAGATAATGATGAGGTTCGGTCATAAATTATACGAATATTATTAGGAAACGCCCGCCAGTTCGGCCGTAACTACGAATTTCTTGCTTTGGGAGTAGACCCCAGATATGGTTAAAAAGATGTCAGTAATTCAGACCGAGCGACTGCTATCAGCATCTCTTTGTACGTACCCTAATTTCCAATCGTTCGGAAAATAATCTACGTGAGATTACCTTAAAATTCCAACAACCGTAATAAATAAATCAGGGGCAGAACCTAAATCACATTTCCTGTTCAATTTCAAATTCAACAAAATGATCAGTGATCCCAAATATTGTCGGCGGCATCCCTAATAAAATAATCTAATAACTCATCTGCGTATGGGTTGTAAATGGACTTAATCTTCTAAAACCTTAAATTTTGGGTTATATAAACCTGCAATCGACTTTTTTTATAACAAATTTTTGTATCTTCATGATTTGTGATAAAATTTATCTTTACGAGCAATAAACTTACGCCAAGCCCTTACATTCTATGATTCGTTACTCTGTGGTAACGTTGTGGTAGGTATTATAATAATCAGCAATAAAATACATTCTTGTTGTAATTACAAATATAGCTGATTATTCTCTTATACGAGTATTACTATATTATATTCCAATTTTAATGTCAAGGTTTTTTGTCAGCTACGCACATCATAGGCTGCATGCCTGCATGCAAGGCAGCCTTTCTGTCACTAGAAGTGTAAACGGAACTACGCGAGGCGTTCATAACGGCTAGTGTACACTTAATCCGTCATCGGCCGAACTATGGTCGCACGTCGTTGGCTGAACTCGGCTACTATTTCAACCGGCATCCTCCGATGACGTCCGATACTAGGTGTAGGTACTTACGCGTTTACTTTCTTTTGCATAATATGTTTGGTTCGATTGGCTTAATTCAGCCGAAGACAAGAGTATAAGTTCGGCCGATGGCGGATTAAGTGTACACGAACCGTTATAGAATCAATACTCAATACTTTTATTGCATTCTATTATGTAGGTATTCTTAGGTGGCAATATTTCAAAAAGCAAAAAGTATCCATTTAAGTCTACTACCCCTATATAATTTTATCCCCACACCTACTTATACTGCCTAAAGTTAGATCTGGTATCACTGTCTAGACTGAAATTTAGACTAGAAAATTAACGGCAAAGGTCCTGGGATCCTGGGATTACTTGATTACCTACGTTAGACGAGCGATTCTCTGAAGATTTCTGTTTTTTTTTAAATCTAATTTGGACTCATAATTTTATTTGGCTTTGATAGAGGTATTAAAGATGATCGAATTAGGTTTCGTTGACCCTTTCGTCTGTTTTTATACCTATAATTACATTTGACTGTTTTTGTATGTGTGTGAAAAGAATCTTAAACTGCAGTGGTCAAAAGCGTACGGTACTGATTTTTGATAAACAAATATGTTTCTTGTAATGTTCTTTAAGTTAGTTGGTTAGGTACTCGACAGAAGTTTTCTAAAGAGCAGGTTTATAAATAACGATCACTCGATTGCCAATCAACGCCAATCACGGAGATGTAAACCGAGTCTTTATTTTAATTATCTTCGAAAGTCATTAATCGTATCGTGTTGTGTTTGTGATCGTTATCTACCAAAGGAAAATGGCAACGTCCGGAATATATCCTCACATACACATTGTTTGAAATGTTAACTTTACATATGCCCAAAAAATAACTTAATGGAATACTTTACAAAGTTATGCTATCTGCTTATTTAATAAATTTATCAGATATAAGATTTATAAATATATCATTTACAATGCTTAACACAACTATTTACACAAGGTACTAAATAATTATTAAAATATTGTTTCTTTCTTACATTGTTCTCACATATAGAAGCAATAAGAATAATGTACCCAGGATTTTGTAATAATATCTTGATTTAAAAGAGTGTCCGTGGAGTTTCTTGCCCGTTCTTCTCCATAGAGATCTACGTTTTTGGAATGGGCGACTAGCTTTAACTTTCTGACTAACTGACCGATTATTTAAATTTGACAATTCAAAAGATTTGAGTTTGAGTTTGATTAAATTACTAACTAACTATACAAAAAGGACACGACGTGGATTATTCAAGGATTTATTACACTAGTCAATACAACAAGACTTGTTATATCATTTAGTAAAATCATAAACAATCATTTACTGTCACAATTATTTTCACGTAACATTCTCACAAAACACCCAGAACTAAAATTGCTTCGTAGTTACAAACTTGTGCTTACCCACCCTTTTTTACCGCGCGTCGTAGCTCCGCAAACTTCCTTCATTAGCATAATAGCGCCAGATGCGGGTAGTTATCTGAGAATTGCTGTGCAGCTGGCCTACGGTCTAAACCTCAGGATAGGCTTGACGCACACGGACGTTTTGTGTCGCGATTTTTGTCTGATAACTGGGGATTTATTTTACTGTAAGTGGTTTTACGTTAGACGCGTAAGTTTTTTAAATAGTAATATATTTATCTTAGTTTCACGATACTACTCCAGCTTTAGATGTAACGACAAGCACACCAAGTAACTTACTAAAATGGTATTAGTCTATAAGCCTCCTTAAAATACAAAATCAGCGTATAGGTAATGTTCCCACTGCAGGGACACAGGCCTCCTCTTTGCGAGAGGTCGTGGGCCACTACTCGGGCCCCGTTGGTGGATGTCACAAACGTCTTCGTAGTTTTTGGTTCTAGGATACCGTATATGTCGGCTACCCCACGATGTTTTTTTGCAAGCAGTGATGATGAAAGCAAAAAATAAAAATCAATCCTCATAACCAAGACATATAACCGAAGGCAACAAGTCGGGTCTTAATTAACGACCACCCTCGACTGCCAATTAGCTGGTTTAGTGACGCGTGTTCTGTGACGGAGAGAAGCGCATCGCTTACGAATGATGGCATAAAAATCATCCACCCTCGCATCCGCAAACATACCCGAAGCGCTACAAAACCGCGGCCGCCCCACAAGCATTCTGAAGGCATTGTTAATAAAAGCTGAAGAGTTTGTTTGAATGCGCTAGTCTCTGGAACTACTAGTTGGATTTGAAAAAATATTTTTGCATTTGTTAGCCTTATTCATGAGAATCACGCTTTAACGGCTGAAGGAATTTCGATGGCACGCTGGTAGACCATGATGTGGGTTAGCACATAGAATACTTTTTATCCAGATAATCCATTTCCGTTAGATAATTTCCAACGCGGGCGAAGCCGGAGTCATTAATTGAGAGGAAGTTTTGCATAATTACCTATTAATTTCGGTATTTCCGACTTTTTGTCTAACCGATTCTAGTCGCTGTCGGTCATCTCCGCGTCCACTTAATCAGTGCCAATACGGGTCTGTTTTGTATTCAGATTGTAATACGGGAACGATATTAAAATTGGCATCGGAATTGTATGGTTAAATGGGGCGTTTACACGCTATCAAATGCTGAGTGGGCTGATAAGGTCCTGGGGTAAAGCCACGCAATTAGGATTGGAAATTAGGAACAAAGTTAGGGTTGAGCTATACAAAAAGCAGTGCTTACGTCATCATCAGTTAGAATATGAATCCCTTCAGTCTTGTGTAAAGTTATTAAAGCTTTCTTATTTTTTTAAATACTCGTACAATTTATTGATTGGATCTCCAAGAGAGGCTACATAACAACATGCAAGTTTGATGCAAGTAAACAAAGAACAGGGGCAATTACAAGTATGCGCTTCCGATTATATGAGACCACATCATTTACTTTTAATCTAGGTACAGTAACTTTGACGAGGTACTAAAATAAATCGAAAATCATACAATGGAAAGAAAGTGGATTACATAACAAATGAATAATAGGAAATAAAAAATAACCATAAAAGACTAATATTACGATACTATGATTAGAAAGAAAAAAGAAGGAATAATTGTTTATGCTGCACAAAAACGCATACATTACAAACAAAAATAGACAAAATACACAATGTATGGGCTGAGTACACGTCAGCTAAAATTCAGGCGTAGTAAAAAAACACTGAAACATTTTTGAGTAATGAATATTTAATGTCACAAAAGTTGAAACATAGAGCCCAAGCTACAAACCCGCTGCGTAGTTCGGTAAACCTAATAGTTCAATAGTTTCGTTCATTTCCCCCGGCTCACATTTGTTTATTTGTTCAAAAACAAAAGTCCATTTTTCCCACATAACATCAAACGAAAATAATTATACCTCTGTCTGTACGACATTTTCCGAATAATTTGACCCGAAAACCTTTCTTGTGTATGACGGGGAACTAGCCAAGACGTCTGAGCGACGTTTTTCTCGGTCGTTCAAGCGTATAACACGAAAATTATTCCCAATGAAGTCGACAAAGGACTCTATAATACTCTTCAAATTGTCGATTGTGTCCGAAACTTGATAAAGCTAGTTTTGGTTACTGAAAAGTGTAACAAGCGAACTCGGAACCAGCCAATTGTTCCGAATGTTAAAAAATAGACAAAATACACACACTAATTAATCTAATTATCTTGTTAATTTACGTGAGACCCATTATTATTTTTATGAGTATCGAGTATTTTCATCAACAGGATCTGGTAATACAATACAATGATAAATAATTATTATAAGCAAAAAGTGGTAGATACATAGGTTATACGCGCTTCGCAAGTGACACGTCAAAACTTGGCTAATTGGCCAAGTTTTCTTCGTCTTGTCTCTTTATCGCTCCCATCACGACATGCTGACCCACTTCAACGTGTCTTCTAATGACATAGTACCGTTTTTGAAGATCGAATGTTGGGTAGGTCACCTATCTACCTCTTTTTGCTTATAATTATCATTATAATATGAATACCATTGTTACTAATTTTAACATTTTAAGCGTTCTCTTCACAAAAGCCCAACACTGCGCCACAAACTCATTTACCATGTTTTCTTTAAAAAAGGGTTTTAACATTACAAAAATATGAGAATTTTTTTGTTATAATAACGCCGACCAAGAGTTTGGAAAGTGATAATTTGAGTGGTGTGGCAGAGAAAATAATTGCGAAATGTGAGTGAATTTTTTGGTAGCGGTCCTTGCATTTTGGCCATCTCGAGGGTTCCCGAAGTCAAGTGGAGACTGCAATTTGAGCTCCGTGAAATTCGGACGCCTAATTTTAGTGGAGAAACTTCGCAGTTTCTGGTTAAAAAACGTGCGATTTTGGGAATGGAAATTGAAGTTCACGGTTTGAAGAGATTTTTAATTTATGAATTTGGGCTAAAATGAGATGTGGTGCTTGCAGAGATTTTAATAAGCGAGGAGTGGTCATGTGGAAGTTATTAATAGAATGAGGGGCAATTCACGTGTTTTTAAGGACGTTTATATTCTAATATGTCTCAATCTGTCCCTACATTTCTGGCGAGTTTTGTACGTTGGATGACGCTGAGAAGATAGTAAGTGTGTGTAAGTGTGGAAGTGGTAGTTTTCACCTACGGGAATTATTTTTCAGGTTTGATTTAATTTTATGATTTATTTTCCTGCTTTGCGGTAGGAAAATTGCATAAAAAAAGTTAAAAATATTTAAAATTTCTTCTGAGGTCTTATAAAAACCATTTTATAAAACAATTTTTTTTTTTCTTTTCCGGACTAGAACCAACCGGGTAAACCAATCAGGCCCAATGACCGTAAAACAAAGTGGCCTGGCCTATTAACCCACTCTATTAACAGCCTCACCGATGACAGCGCAAAAACTGCCTCAATCGAACTGCCCCAAGTTAATTAAATTACACCTTGACGATTTGATATCTCTCTTGCTGTCTTCTTTAATTAAAACATTTTAATCCCCCAACTAGATGGACCGAGGACCCAAAGAAGGTGGCTGGGACAGACTGGATGCGAAAGGCGGTGGACAGGGTGTTCTGGTGCAGCCTGGGAGAGGCCTATGTCCAGCAGTGGACTGCGATAGGCTGAGTTGATGGATTGAATCCACTACTTGGTAAAGCTCATATCGTGGGGTGTCTCCGTCTAAATATTACCTGCAACAGAATATAAAAATAGGATCTCGTTCAAAAGGATTTGTCATTGTAGCTTGTAATAGGTAAGCAGAAGAAAGAAACGTCCCTCTAACAGTTTAGAGCCACCACCTTGCTACCGTTTTAGGGTTCCGTAGCCAAATGCCAAAAAACGGAACCCTTGTGGATTCGTCATGTCTGTCTGTCTGTCCGTCCGTATGTCACAGCCACGTTTTTCCGAAACTATAAGAACTATACTGTTGAAACTTGGTAAGTAGATGTATTCTGTGAACCGCATTAAGATTTTCACACAAAAATAGAAAAAAAAAACAATACATTTTGGGGGTTCCCCATACATATAACTGAAACTTAAAATTTTTTTTTTCATCAAACTCATACGTGGGTATCTATGCATAGGTCTTTAAAAATGATATAGAGGTTTGCAATATAATATAATAGTGAGGGGTAACTTTAAAAAAATAATAATAATAATTTCATGTTTTTCTAAACTGAATAGTTTGCGCGAGAGACAATTCCAAAGTGGTAAAATGTTTCCCCCCCCTGTAACTTCTAAAATAAGTTAATGATAAAACTAAAAAAAATATATAATGTACATTACCATGTAAACTTCCACCGAAAATTGGTTTGAACGAGATCTAGTAAGTAGTTTTTTTTCCACCCACCGTTTTTCTAAACGACATTGTGTAGGAAAGAGGGTGTCGTCTACCAGAAAATATACACATACAGATATTTGATGATGTAAAGTTAAATGATTATTAAAACAGAAACCATTTTAACCAAGTTGCCTCAAAACTGTCTTCGATAAACTAAAATAAAACACTTATAATTCGAAGTAAGAGAAAAGCTCAAAGGCTTAACAAAAAGACTACATAATTAGAAACACGCCCGATGGGAAATCTCAACAAACCACTTTAAGAAAGGGTCTTTTCTTCAAGGATTGAATGTTAATTTAAGCAAATGACTTGACCTAGCAAATAATCGTAGTCGTTTGTGGTAGTTGGAAAGTTTTCTAACTAATTTAGTTAAGTGGATAATTGTTTTAAGCATGTGCACGCTATTAGGGCCAATTAAAAGAAATGGCATATTGCTGCGATACTCGTTTGCGATGGCCTTGCAATGTGCAGTATTATTATTGTTGTAGGGTAGAATTAAAAAACAATTTGCAATATTTTCCTGGAAACTAATATTATAAAGAGAAAAGATTTGATTTTTGTATGTTTGTTTTCTACGCTATCACACTAAAACTGCTGAACGGATTTTAGTGAAATTTGGCACATGGGTAGTCAGAACATGACCTGGATTAGGACATAGAATTCTTTTTATCCCGATATTCCCACGGGATCGAGACTTATGCGGGTGAAACCGCGGGGCATTGCTAGTAGTTAATAATTACCTGATACCTAAGTATATACTTTTCTGTATAGCGACGGTAAAAAAACAATTCACTCGCATTTTTAGTAATTTCGTTTACAATATCGTGGTTAGGAAACCACGATATTGTTATTCAGCTACGTATCTTTTGCCCAAAATACAATACTTCGGTAGGTATACTTATATTGCTCTGACATGGACGGATCAATCAACTAACCATGTACAATTGTACATATTTATGTATGGGCTAATTACACGTCAGCTAAAATCAGGCGTAATAAAAAAACACTGAAACATTTTTGAGTAATGAATATTTAATGTCACAAAAGTTGAAACATAGAACCCAAGCTACAAAACCGCTGCGTAGTTCGGTAAACCTAATAGTTCAATAGTTTCGTTCATTTGTTTACTTGTTCAGAAACAAAAGTCCATTTTTCCCACATAACATCAAACGAAAATAATTATACCTCTGTCTGTACGACATTTTCCGAATAATTTGACCCGAAAACCTTTCTTGTGTATGACGGGGAACTAGCCAAGACGTCTGAGCGACGTTTTTCTCGGTCGTTCAAGCGTATAACACGAAAAGTATTCCCAATGAAGTCGACAAAGGACTCTAAAATACCTACTCTTCAAATTGTCGATTGTGTCCGAAACTTGATATTTAAAGCTAGTTTTGGTTACTGAAAAGTGTAACAAGCGAACTCGGAACCAGCCAATTGTTGCGAATGTTATTTTTAGCCGAAAGGTCAACTCGATCATGTTTGAACTTCTGGCGAGAGCACAGTCCTTGGCAATTCTGGAAATACAAATTGAATAACGTACGGTATTATATAATAAAACCAGATTGGAGGAGTCAACATGACTGTGAGCATAATTTTAAGGTCAAATTTCGCGTTAACTTTGCCGTTCAGCGAACCTTTGTATGGATCTATTTTATGTAACTTAAATATTATTTAATATTCGTGTGGGCGTGGGCTGTCGTCACAATATACATATGTATAAAATGGATTTATTACAACTCATTTAATTTTCGATAAAGTGGACCGACGACCTTGTGAAGGCGCAGGAACCCATTGGATGCGGGAAGCACAAAGCCGGTCGATGTGGAGGTGCTTGGGGGAGGCCTATGTCCAGCAGTGGACATCTTTCGGCTGAATGATGATGAATTTACCGAAAACTAAACGAAGCACTCTATGGGTGACTTTCAACGATTCAGAATTAAATTTTCTGGCTAACGCTAATTTAAAACTCAATAAAGGCTTACCTTTTTAAAAGCCTGGTAAAGTAAACGATGCTGAGAATTTAAAGTAAACTGCAGATCAGCATAATAACAAATGCGGCTTGAGTACAAAAATGCAAGTCAACTAAGAAAATCTCCATTGTAAGGATCTGCGAAGGAAGGGTGTTGGGGTATTCAAGATAAAAGAGCGAGCGAGTTTAAAAAAAAATTGGACAGAGTTTCTTTTATTCTACGACCTGACACAGGCATTTTCTGGTCCTTCTCTCTCACAGAGAGCCAGAGTCCTAGAGGGCCATCAGGTCAATTTCATAATGTAAATTCTTAGCTCAAAATAAATGGAACTTTTCCATTTACCGAGACAGCCAGTTAAAGTAGAAATTACCTATTACCAAAACACTAAGAAAGTTAGTATATATGTGGCAATTCCACAATGGCTAAGATATTGTGTTAGCCTGGCAACCAAAAACTTAATAAAGTGGAGCTTATTTGAAGGTTTTATTGTTTCAGAAAATATTTTAGAACTACCCTCCTTATACGATAGTCGGTTACAGAGTAAATCCTTAATCGCTGAATGCTTGTATCTTAACCCGCCTTATAATGAAGACCCTTCGCCGTTGGTGATTCAGGGATTCTGCTGCGATAATGGCAGATAGCCTTAATCACAGTCAGGGGTACCGCCGGCATTCCAGCTAATTTGTACCCTTTGCTTTTTGCCATTTTCTAACACCCAAACTGTCGAGTAAGGCCCAAGTAATTGGCAAAAATCTAGTTTTCGGCCTAGTTTTGGAGATGGGATTACGAAATTGATTGTATCTTATAATTGGCCCGAGATTGTGTATAGTTTGTTTATTTGTTTTTATTTTCTGAGGATATTAATGCTTGATTGGCAGCAGATGGGCAAGTTAATAAAACTAACTATAGGCGAACCGCTTATCTGAGATTTTGCCTGAGGTAGCAGCGCGGTGCGGGAGGGGTGTGGTGACGTAATGCGCGAGCTCAGTGATTCGTCAACTTGTGACAACTATCACCCCTCCCGCACCGCGCAGCTGCGGCGGCTAGGCAACGTCCTCAGTTAAGGGGTCGGCCGATAGTTGCAATCACACGTTTTATTGGGTGTAGTAATGTTACGAGTATCTTTTAACAAGATTTGCCATGTTTATGGCTGATTTTGTTTGTTGTTATTATTTATTGGACAATAATACCTTACTGTGAATTAAGTATGCTTACTTTAAAGTATATACTACTAAAACATGCCAAATTAGAGCATCGAATTCATTAAAAACCGACACACAACCTCCTTTTTTGAACTAGTCGTGTAGCTTTTAGTAACTTGTTAATGTCTATCTTTCTCTATATGTGTGTCAATGTGTCTGTTTTTACGTTCGCTAGCGGTCATGCAAAAGAAAGGTGATTAAAACATCTTATTTTTTGCGCACCAAAATGAAGTCTTCCCACAAAATACAAATGAGCACCGTTTCATTTAGACCCGTTCTTGCGGCGTTCAAGTTCGGTCCGATTCTAATCACGTGCCTGAAGTAAATCTGCGTCGGAAACAACTTACAGCCATTTTGCAGTGCAACGGTCGTTGGTGCATGTTTCAGACATTTAATGGTGGTTTTGCCATCCGACGTGTGTTTTATTTAAGCCGATATCTAATTCTTCACTTTTTGTAAATTTTTGCATTTTATTTGGCATCTTTCGCTCGAAGTGGAATGTCTGAGGAACACAAAATTAATGATCAAAAGTGAAAACTGAACGGTACAACGGTGTTGGGTTTCGGCACTCAGCAACTTTCACTGAAATGTATGGCTTACACGAGTGAAGATTAATTTTTGTTTCATTCTACGTCACACGAAACCAAAAAAAATATTGTAGAAATGAACGTTCATCTGTTTCTTTAAGGGAGAAACGTCAGAGTAGGTCGCGAAATTAAAATTTTCTTACGTTTTTTACAATTGTTGGTCAGTGTCAGGTTGGTTGTTCATAATTATTATAACCCTATTTTTTATGTTATATGAACTAAGAGATTATTGATGATGTTAATGATTATAATTCTGTAAATACCTACTTACTTGTTGCAGTAGCGAAACATATTTTGGTTAAAAATATTACCTGACACTACCTACAAATTGCAAAAAATGTAGGAAAATTTTAACTTCGCGGGCTACCGTGGCGTTTCCCCTTAATATAATTTTTCCATCATTCGGTAAGCAAGTAAAAGCTGCTAAGTACCGAAATCCAACATCATTGGATTATTTCACTAATGAATTCATTTTTCAGTTATACGTAGTAATTTAGTGTCTTGTTATTTGGGTGAAGCGTCTCATATCAGCATTAGTAATGGTTGGAAATAATAATTATATTTCCAAGTCTTGGGTGCATTTCATTCAACGAAGAGAAGGCCTGAAATGAAAGTGGGTTATGGTTTTGGTGCCATGGTGCCCAAAGCTAGAGCGAAAATATGCTGGCCGGCTGCTAGACTTTCGGTATTGTGATGTGTGGTGTGACCTGGCATTATAGATATGTAGAGCACGGGACCATTTAGCGTGACGTCACAGAGAAAGGTACACATACAAAGCTCACGCCTTCTTCCCATGGCGGTAGGCTGAAAGTACAGAACGCCACTTTTTATTTCGTTTCGGCTTCTCGCTGTTCAACCTAAGGTGTTGTCGTCTGCTTAACCGGGCTTGCCTGTGGATGCCTCAATAAATAAAGGCTTCCAGCCAGGGCTTCAAAAACTTAAAAACTAAGCAATAAAGGCCACCCCATGTGGGGTACGGACCTCAGCTTAGGGCTTCGCTGGGAGACGGCAGCAAGGGACAGGCTGGATCGAATTGAACAGAACGCCACCAGCTATGATCCTTATTTATACCCCACACCTTACAGAGAAGACAGGTGGTTATAAATATTTTTAGATATCGTCATTAAACACGCAAGTTTAAACTAAATAAAGGTAAACTTTATCCTACAATGAATAAAAAGTTTCAAACAATATTTATAAGCTGTTACGCAAGGGAGATAACTGAAATTTTAAGGGGATAAATTGTAGCAGGACAAAAAAACGTTCGAGACTCGATTCTTAGGCATCATAAATCATCACGGGCAGAGTGCTAAAAGGTTGGCAAGCTAAGAATTTATATCCTACTGAGGTCAGCCGTGACTTCGTCTGCATTAATTTATTTGTATTTTATTTTGTAACTGAACTCTCTTTTTTCTATTCGTGCTTAAATATTAACTGGAACGTCACGTACGATTAGCTGACCTAATCAGATCTTATCGGATTTCCTAACGTAACCGTTCCGTACCGTAAGTTTTTTGCGATTTCTGACCTTTCTAGTACTCAAACCTCAGTTGGAAAAAACACTCTATCATCTATCGGAACAGAGTGTTTTTCTCTATCGGACTAACTGAGGTTTGGCATCAAAAAAGTTTTTGTAAAAATGGCCCATTTTCTTGTTGACTGTAGATTGTATCTTTACTGTAGGTTAAAGTACCAATATTTTCTGTCCCATTTCAAAAATCTACCCTGTATACGCCTGTAATACACTAGGAATTGACCCAAAAGTAAAAAAAAACATGAGCAATGAAGTACAGAAGAGGTCACAAAATATACATTACTTTCAGAACACAGACACGCCCTCTTACTCGCAGTACTCGTAGTATCGATGTGTAGTGAACCTGAAAAAGATTTGCCACCGCACCGGCCCGGCGGACGTAATTCGCTGGTCGTTATACTCTTCACTGTATATCGATATAACTTTTATACGTAGGTGACTAGACGAGAGGCGCTCGTAGCTATGTAAGTAATAATAGCCGCGCGGGTCTATCGATCAGGTCCGTGTCTGTGGATGGGTAACCATCTTTACATGACGGCACGGTTGGCGCAGTGTTTAAGCGATTGACTGCTGCGCTGCGTGTCGCGGGTTCGATTCCCGCACGGAACAAATATTTGTATGACCTACATGTATTTGTTCCGAGTCTGGGTGTTTTTCTATCTATAGTATGTATGTATTTACAAAAAAAAAAAAAATGTATATAAGTAGTTTATCAGCCATCTTGTTTCCATAATACAAGCATTAGGTTGCTTAGCTTGGGACAAATGGTGCTGTGTGAAATGTCCAGGGATATTATTATTATTACATACCGAGACCCCTTCGTGCCTCTGAAAGCACGTTAAGCTGTTGGTGCTGGCTGTCATTCTGGGATCTTTGATAGTCATCTCCATGTAAAATACTTGTGTTCAGCTCTATTCGGTTAGACTCTAAGCCGACGGCAAGCGTAGCGTAACCTTGCCAGGATCGCCCAGAGGACACGGTGGAGCATACGGTGGAGGTCTGCCCTGCTCGGGCGGAGCCCCGCCGTCTCCTCGTAGAGGCGATCGGCAACGGCGGCGACCTCTCGCGTCCAGCCCTGGTTCAAGCCATGGTCCGGGGCGAGAGGGAGTGGGAGGCAGTCACCTCCTTCTGCGAAGCAGTCATGCTAGCGAAGGAGGTGGCGGGGAGGCTGAGGGAGAACACCTCACGCCTCAGCCGCCGCGGGAGACGCTCCGGGCGTCGGGAGCCGCGTGACGACTCCCGGCCACCGTAGGCGCGGGCCTGCGGGCGGTGAGTAATGGGTAGCTTGCCGTCCGATCAGGACCACCCCCGTGCCAGACGGCGCGTTGTATTCCACGCGCGCCTCAAAGAGAAGTCAGCAGAGGACGGGGCCCGATAGGGCCGGAGCCTGCCAGGGCGGCGGGATCGTCCGAAAGGGTTACCGCTACCCTGGAACAGAAAGGGCTAAGGAAGGAACACGGGTTTTTTAGTCAGTAAGAGTCTGACACTCCCTACCGCTCCACCCAGAGCGGGAGGGGTCATTTGATGATTTCCCATCCAGAAAAAAAAAAAAAAGCCTAACGTAACCTTTGGCCGACCCGTACGGCTAATATTTAGCCACGAGCCCCTCAATGTTTGCCGTTTCTATTAAAGATTAATTTCAATGCTAAGTTGTTTTTTATGTGACGTTTCATTTTCAAAGTCTTGTCGAATGCCTACTAGAATAAATAGAACAGCTTACTGTAAAAGAAACCTCCATACAACGTTCAGCTACCCACAATTCCACAACATCATCGACTTTCAACTCAATTTATTTTATGCCAAGCATATAAACAAACAGACATGAAAGATGGTGTATCGTGGAATTGAGACATACCTTGGAGAGTTTGCAATACCGTAAGTAGTTACTGGTACATAGGTACATCATAGGAGATGTAACGTTAGACGTTTTCTTTTAAAAAGACACGTTCTAACCGCACTGCGTCTCGTTTCCGTACCACTTTTCTGTTGAAATATGAATTTCAAGTATTTTGTTGAAGGCATTATGGATTCTCAAAGGATAAAGTAGGATTCTGTAACAGTTTGGATACCCAAAAAGTCTTCACTATAAGGAATATGAGTACGTACGTGCTTTCGTGTGAAACTACAGGGTCAAATTAATTTAGCTGGTGAAACTCCGCAGACGTGATGGGTGACGTGATGGGTGGTACACAAAAATCAAATAATTTGATATTTTTTTTATGGGGTCATTGACCGCAGTTAGTGTAGTCACTTAAAATATCAGTTTACGATGTCAGCATTTTTGTGTAAACTTCACAAACGTGATTAGTATCGATATGTAAACAAGATAAATAATAATAATAATATCCCTGGACATTTCACACAGCACCATTTGTCCCAAGCTAAGCAACCTAATGCTTGTGTTATGGTAATAAGATGGCTGATAAACTACTTATATACATTTTTTTTTTTTTGTAAATACATACATATTATAGATAGAAAAACACCCAGACTCGGAACAAATACATGTAGGTCATACAAATAAAAAAATACAAATAACAAGATAAAATAGAAGTGAACAGATTTCCAGTATCAGCCCTACCGCCCTAAAAAAACATGTAACACTTTTATTTTATCGTGTTTAGATGACGTTTTCAGTTACCTCTTGTAGTAATAATAATTCTAATTAAAAAAGTGACCTGAAGCAATCAGAAGCTGTTTTTTCACTACACAGTAATTTAGCTCACCAGTTTAGTCAACTTACGTGTTGTGTGATTCGTTTAGGTCCCAAGTGCATAATTATGAATTATCAATGAGTATAATGAGCAGTCCACCAATCCGCACTGGACCCGCGTGGGATTATGGCCCACTTTTGTTACGTTTTTGTATAATTTGTTTTATTTTTATTTTTAACTGTGTTTAGTTTAGTATATGATCCTGTACGAGTCCCAATAAATACTTTTTCTTTCTTTCACTTCTTCTCACAGTGGACCCCCTCTGTGAGAAGAAGTGGGCCACAAAGTGATCCAGCAGTTGGAATTTTATAGACTGATTATGCTATCGGTGAGTATTTTACCAAAGTCAAAGCATTTCTTTCAAATAGGCACACAAAAGGCATTTTTAAATTAAAATTTACAATAAAATAGAATTGAATCCAGCCACCCCTTCCAAAAGGTAGTTTCGTGGGGAGAAGAATAGGCAAGAAACTCCACCGTTACCGTTTCAAAATTTAATTTGATTTTATTGTTATCCAGTAACAATCCCGTTCGAGCTATCCAAGGTATTTTGTCTAGTTTACTATAAATAGTACACGTGCCAACGATAGAATATCAGACACATTTCCAAATGACTGAATTTCTGAATTCAGATGGAACATTTTTTTTCTCAGAAGGAGCCATTGTTACATTGAAGGTATCGTGATAAACATTCACTTGATAGGAATTAACAATAAGCGTGACTTGGGAGGTAATGAGCTAAGAGTCAACAGGTATTCGTGTTGAAATTTAAATTAATTTCAACGCAATCTCCAAATGCCTGGTTGACACTTCCTGTGACCCAAGGGCTGGCGTTGGGTCACGGGACCTTGGCCAGGAGCTAAGCATTGCCATACAACGTGGCAATGCCGCCAGTCTTCTGGGTGCATTACCAGTCGACAGCGATGCGGAATATTTCGACTCCATATTTTAGTTCGTTAGTAATTTTCGTTACGTTAGATTATTATATTTATATTTTTAATAGTTTGTTTGTGAGTTTAGGGCAGATTTTTCAATCATCTGAAAGCTTTATTCGTGGAATAATTTTGTAATTTTAACATTTATTTCATACAAAAACTGTCAACCGTTAATTTTATTCCTCGAATAAAAGTTATCTGGCGATGGTATAAAAGTTTATTCAGTATACATATTTTTATCCTCTTTAGGGCGGATTTTTCACTTGACAGATATTTTTTATTCGCGGAATAAAATTGACGTCTGGCAGTTTTTGTATGGAATAACTGTCAAAAATTCAAAATTATTCCTCCGATAAAATTATCTGGCGTTGGAAAAATTAGCCCTTAATGAAACGTTATATCTGGCTTGAATTTCAATTTACAAAATTCATCCGGAGAACTTTTAGCTATTTAGATGAAAATTCTGATTATTTAAGTAACACAAAGTGAACGGAAACGGATCCTATTTCGTGAAGTGTTACTTTTTCACGAAATAGTATTCTTTTAACAGCACGGTTGGCGCAGTGGTTAAGCGATTGACTGCTGCGCTGCGTGTCGCGGGTTCGATTCCCGCACGGAACAAATATTTGTATGACCTACATGTATTTGTTCCGAGTCTGGGTGTTTTTCTATCTATAATAATTATGTATGTATTTACAAAAAAAAAAAATGTATACAAGTAGTTTATCAGCCATCTTGTTACCATAACACAAGCATTAGGTTGCTTAGCTTGGGACAAATGGTGCTGTGTGAAATGTCCAGGGATATTATTATTATTATTATTTAACAACAAAAATAAAGAATAAAATACCACTTTATAAGAGGCAGACAATATACCTACATAGGATTTTGCTCACAATTCCTTAAATAGAATTCCGGGATTCTGAACTGATTCTATCACTGAATACAAAAGTGATTCTGAAATCGGTACCTACCTCATACAAAGCGTAAGTACTCATTATTGTCAGAGTTTCAGTGAGCTGAAACGTATCTTGATGAAATAACTTTGCACTGTGTTTGTACATAATGTTGCGATTCCGTGATGTGATAGTATTCAATTTGGGTAAAGTAGGGTTGTATCATTTTCATAAAGTTGATGCATTTTCAGCACCACAATGTAGTTTGTAAATAAGCAGACTGCGGAAAATAGAGGATGGTTAAGCTACTTATGAGAAGAGGCCATTTTAAAGTTATGCAATGTTATCAAAGAAGCCAGTGTATACAGGTACCCACCATCATCATCTGCGTAACCTTGTCCCAACTATGTTGGGGTCGGCTTCCAGTCTAACCGGATGCAGCTGAGTATCAGCATGGAGCAACTGCCTATCTGACCTTCAAAACTCAGTTACTGGGTAATACTATACCCCTTGGTAAGACTGGTGGTCAGACTTCGGGGCTTCTGACTACTACCAAACTACTGTCAAAGATCCACGAATGGCAGCCGGGGTCAACGGATTAACGTGCTTTCCGAGGCACGGAGGGACGTTGGTATGTAAAGATGGTCACCCATCCACGGACAGACCACGGCCAGCGTAGCTTAACCTGATTGATCGACCTGTGCGGTTGTTATAACTTAGCCACAAGCCAGGGGGGCTTGTGGCTAAGTTATTGTGTCTAAAGGTAGGTACCCAATAAAAAATGTCATCACATTTCGGTCATAGCTAAATACTTTTTTTGTACCATCACTTTGGCCCGTCGTCCACGACGCTTCTCTAAAGTACCGACGCCAGTACATCAAGCTACTACAATCTGTCAAATATCTTTAATAGATTTTCAACTTTATCGCTAAGGCGTTAAGGTTCAAGGTTGATTGGGAATATTTGACAGTTTCGGGTAGCTGGCGTCTGTACATAACCACTTAATTAAAAAGTAAAATCACCAATGAGTAGCCGGAATGTCCCAGCACGACTTCAATGGCGGTCCACACACGACGCAACCTAGTGAACAACGCGTTAGTAAGTCGCGTCAAAGAAAAGATGCATGGATTGTGTGAGGAATGATATAAAAGAAAAGGAAGTGAATGATAGCGTGGTGGTTGACAGGAGAGAAAGGAAGTAGAAAACGTTTTGCGTCGACCCAAAGTAACATGGAACACGGGCAGGAAGATGATATCGCGTCGTGAACCGAAAAATACTAGCGCTGAGACATACATACATACATAATCAGCCTATGTTCCCACTGCTGGGACCACGGGCTGGGACACAGGCCTCCTCTCTGTGATGAATGGGCCGTAATCCACCACGCGGGCCCAGAGCGGGGTGCTGAGTCATTCTGGCTACTTATTGATGAATTGAGTTTGAAACTAAGTAATTGTAAGTTAGTAGTGTTGTTTGTAATTTAGGAGACAAGTGGTAACCCGGTGGAAACTGCCGCGACTTAAGATTTGTAGGTCGTAGGTTCGAGCCCAGCCCGGTGCTTTACTTTGTGTAAATTATTTCATCACCATTGCTCTCAAAACGGTGAAGGAAAACATCGTGAGGAACCCGCATGTCCTAGAACCAAAAATTCGAAGACATGTGACATCTTCAAACCCGCACTGGACCGGCGTGGCCCACTCCCTCTCACCGAGAGGAGACTGTGTCCCAGCAGTGGGAACATTATAGGCTGATTATGAAGTAAGTAGTTACTTTTGAGTATCCTCATGGAATTTGAGCCTTAATTTCAGATATTTCGAAGATCCTATTTAAAGCTTAAAGACTTATTAGGTACTCCAAATAAGATCATTTTGATTTTTCCTCTAATATGAACAGCTTGCACAAGTACTTTGAGCTTTATTCGCGGTAAGGCCTTTATCATTATTTAAAGCATCAGGTATATTAAAACGAGGAAATGAAGCAACAATATATAGAACTGGCGTCTGCTTCATCAAGTCACTGTGTTGGTTCGCAGAATAAAATAGTTTATTATTATAATGCAAATTTTCTTTAACCATCGTGTTGTGAATTTGTCTTTTGACGCGTTTGAACTTTTTAAGATACAAACAGTATCTTAAAAAGTTCAAAAAAGAAAGAAAAAAGAAAGAAAAAAGTTTATCCTATTCTGCTCATTCGAAAAAAAGGCTTAATAGCAATAGTTTGGCAGGCTCGTTGCATCGTTTGAAATAAAAACCGATTTTTACCAGCAACCGAATTGCGTAACACACAATCAATCTCAATCTGAATCATTTTGAAGGATATTGCTAATCCATTGCTTCATATGTTCATAAAATGTGTCATGTGTCTGCTCAACAACGTAAATAACGCAATGAATGTTGTTGAACTGTCAAAATTAAACCGATTCCGATTGATCGTGTGCTACGCAATTAGGGTGCTGTTTCTAAAAGAAATCTTATGCAGCTTTCAAGAATTCTAGAAAAATAAAGATTTATTTAAAAAGCTAGTACTATATTTAAACGAATATATACCTACTGTGCCTTGTTAGGTAAGTACTGCAGCCTTCATCGACATGGATAAGAAGGTGCAAAATTAATCAAATGTTTGTCCTATAAAAAGAGATAGTTTTTTTTGGGTCCATTGTCTTGTAACGCCCATTAATCGTATTATACTTAAAAAAACGTAACCAATTAATGATTTGAAATGGACGATTTTTTCAATAAAGTGTAATCGGAATCACAAAATCGTAATAAAAAGAAAATGTTTTGATAAAGCACCCAATTGATTCAATTCCTGAGGGGCAATTCTCGTAATTTTAAGAGCGTTCACAGTCTCAATCTGTCAAAAATACATCTAATTTTCCTACATTTTGACATTTGTTTGTCACTGAGGTGAGACTGCGACTGGATTTTGAACGTTTTAAATTACGAGAATTGGCGTTCAGATGCGGTCGTCATAAATGCGTGTATTGAATCGTTTTTAACGATTTAAAGAAAATAAAACAAAATATCTACGTAATCAGAATTCGAGATGGTAACCGAATCTGTTTCATTAAGTAAAAAGTACCATTGACGCTGCAGCAGGTCCTTCTGTGTTTAATCCCATTTTAAAGTTTGCTTACTCTAGCATAAAGTGGTTAAAAAATCAACGTGAAACGGATTGTAGCTTTGCGTTGTTTGTCCGTTTGACTGTAGTGATGTTACTCAGTCATTAACGTTCAGGCACTTGATTGTGTCGATGATGTAATTTCGAAATCGAAGATCCCAGCAGTGTCATACGTTTGAAACGCACACACAAAAAAAAAACTTAAAGAAAAGAGTTATAGCAAGATCCAAAATACAGCAACCATTAAATATTGGTAAATTGAGTTTTAAGTCAGTGACATTCGGCTAAGATTGGCCCTGTTCGGCTTTGTAAAGAGCGCCTTCTCCTACTCACACATTCCACTATCAATCTGATAAACCATATAATCAATGAAGATATATGATGATTATTTTAATGCCAAATTACACGTCACGATCATCTGACAGCACCAACCCACAGAATATGTGTTTTTACTGTTATCAAAATTCTGTGACTCTATACATCACAGTATTTTGACGGTTTATTATTACAGGAAATATATATATTTTCTGGTTTATTAACTACCTTCGTATTGAATTATAGAATAAAGAATGACACTGTAACTAGTGTGGCAGTATTGGTGATATTTATCTAATTGCGGCTATATCAAGTGGCACCTCGAGAGAAAATGGATTCGAGCCTTTATTTTATTTCTTCACATCACTATCTGATACTATCAGAAAGACAAATGTCAAGTGGCAACAACTTCATTCATTATATTTTTTCCGTTTCTTTCGAAATGCATGAAATTGATATTTCTGTTTTCCTGTGTGTAAATTGGAGGATAATAATGAATATGGAATTTTTACGGTGGTATAGCATTTACACCAGAACGTTGTCGTGTTAATTGTTCAGTAAGATTTTCACGCAATGTGCGAAGACATTGTGGCCATGACAACTTTTCTTTTAAATCCTTAACTGCCTGTAACGTTTTAGCTGATTTTACATTGATACTTCTGCAAAATTAACCATGGCCACTATCATATCTCAAATTCATATTTTTTACATGATATTAGTCTACGAGTTGACCACGCAATGCAAGGATCAGTTCCAGTTTCCCCTCTAAAGCGAACACTTTAAATAAGGCTGATACTCCAGAGCCACCTATCCCGGGAACACCTACCTGGTACCTGACGGACTCTCCCTACGCTACGAAGCTACGAAGACCCTCCTGTATCCTTTGGGCCGCGCCACATCCGAGGGCCGCCTCACCTGGCAGGCTGATAGCCTTCCCGCCGTGCCTGCTTCCTCCTGCAGCCGTGCTGCGTACTGCTCCTGCTGCATGGGCCCTCCTACGGGTATCCTCCGTGCCCCACGCGCACCAGCACTTGCCCTCACCTGCACCTGCACCTGTCACCGGCACCTGACTCGCGTCGGTCTACCTCTTCAGCTCCATCTGCAACTCCACCTCAGCCTCCTCAACCCACCTATCGCGCATCGTCACCCATACACCCCACCTCCACATTATACACACCACTGCCATTCCATCTCCATCCGTACCTTGTAAATAAATCTTTAATTGATTTCTACTTCTCTTTCATAAGTTTGACTTTAAAGTTAAGCTTTTCTTGTCGTATTGAAGTTTTGGATACAGGAATATTTACATTCCATGTCGATCTGCACAACACGCATAGTATGCCTGTTGACTGCGGAAAAAAACATTATTTTGCCGTTGATTATAGCACACCAAAGAAAACAATAACAATATTAGTTATAATGCGCTTATTGTCTAACACAAATCTATTGTTTTCAGGTGCATTTAGGTACCTACAATATCAATTTCTAAAATTAGAGCTACTCTTGCTGGATATTGTTGCAAGTATCCAGTAAGTTGTTTGGTGGGCAGTCGTTGGTACTGTTGGCTGCTGTGCACATACATATAATGTTGAGCGTTGCACTATTGGAAACAATATTAAGATGAGTGATGGAGCGAGCTGCGTCTTTTTAGATGAAATACGACGTCGACACTAATATACCTACATACTTATAGTAATAAAAATTATTTGTTTCATATGTGATTTTTGATTTCATGAATCGTTTAAAACACCCTATATCACTACTATTTATTACTGAGCATTGCACTATTCTACTACATCATAATACAGACTTTAACCTACTCACTAAACAATAGGATCTTTTGTGATTTTTTAGGTTATGAACGTATTTCTCAGTATTCCTGTTAGACGAAGTATGATTATTACTACCACTGTAATCTAGAGATCATAAGGAACAAATCAACATGCGGTTCATTAGTAGACACCACACTTTTTGGTGGGCCTATTCGCCGAACAAAAAAAACTATCTCCTTTTTGTGCACCATCATTTATTACTTGAGTTGGGGCAAAGTTTGATGACGTACGCGGTTTTTTTGTTGTATAAATCCGTAATCCCCTCCCTGAAGGGGCGAAAGTAAAACATTACCCCAAACTTACACCATTTAAGTGTCGCTAATATTTTTTATTTTTTGCCCAAAAATTATAAAATACGTCGCCTTTATAATTCAGCCAGTAAAGCAAACTTATACAATTTGAGTCAGAATTATGTTTTAATTGTGACCTTAATAAAATACAACGTTAATGAACTGTTAATGTCATAACTTCTCGGTTTTCTTCGCCAAGTGGCCATAAGGTTTTGTTTTTGGGCAATTCTGTACTGACAAGAAATATGGGGTGTTGTTTACGAGAATTAATTTTGAAAAGTGGTTCTATGTTTACTTTTCTTAGCGCTTTAGGACTTGGATAAATAAGGTCCCTTTTCATCTTACTGCTGGGTTCTGGAAGCCTTTCCAGGTTCTAATAATTACATACAAACACTCACGCCTTCTGGGGGTAGGCAGAAACAACAGAGCGCCATCTGCTACGACGCTTACCTACATTCTGATTCTGCTTCGTTTACGTTCATACATGACATCTAATAATAATTTAATTATTAAATGTCGGATATATGTAAGCCGTATGGTAAGTAATATTAGCCGCACGGGTCGATCGATCAGGTTAAGCTACGCTTGCCACGGTTGGTCCGTGGATGGGTGACCATCTTTACATACCAAGACCCCTCCGTGCCTCGGAAAGCACGTTAAGCCATTGGTCTGGATCTGGTTGGTTTGGATCTTTGAGAGTCGTTACGGGTCGTCAGAAGCCCTAAAGTCTGACAACCAGTCTTACCAAGGGGTATCGTATTACCCAGTAACTGGGTTGTGTAGGTCAGATAGGCAGTCGCTCCATGTAACATAATGGTATTCAGCTGCATCCGGTTTGATTGGAAGCCGACCCTAACATAGTTGGGAAAAAGCAGACAGATGATGATGGGATATACCTATGTATGTTAGCCATTCTAATTATTTAACAAAAATAAGAGTTAATTTAGTAACTGACTCTTAGAATGCGATGAGCAAAATGTGTAGGTACTTTTCTTTAATCTCAACTTTTTGCAGACATGTCACGTGCTAAGGAAAAAAAAACTTTAAGTAAAGTTTTGGGCAGCAAAGGAATTCAAATAAAAAGCGATTTAGAATTCAAAAGGAGTATCTTTTGATCGGAATCAGTCTTTGTTTCCATTGGTCAAACTTTTGTAATACTCGTACGTTACAACCAGCGCAGTTCAGGCCGGCTTAGGAACAGACTACTTGATATATTCTCTTAGGTTTTCCCTTTAGGTAAAGCGATAAATATTCGACTGTAAATAGTTTTGAAAGCTCCAACCCAGTTCTTACCTAGTTTTTATTGGGTCTACCGTTTATAGCAGAACTTTTTTAGTCATAATATTATTTTGCATAACAGCGCATGGCATAAACTTAATTGCGCAGAAAATTGTTGGGCATACAGATAATTTATCATACATTCTAAACTCATAATTTTGTAAGTCAGTATAATCTTTAGGCATAGATTTCATATCCATAATAATTAAAAAGTAGAACCATCATATCGATACTGGAAATATGAAATAACGTAAGGGACATTTGGCCGAAAATGAGTTATATATATCGTTGGATTCGGAATTTTTAGCTCTATCGATTGGTATATTTAAAATCTCGATATCTTAAAAAAAATGTCCAATATTTTCCGTAGGCCTAGACCATTTTTTTTCTAGAAACTGGCTGTATATGACATTATAAATTAATATTTTTATAAAAACTAATGTAAGTCTCTTTACTCACAGTATTTGGTATTTACATTAAATCAAAATCGAGTACATTTTACAACAGGTCACATAAGTTACTCCATAATTTGAGATGTTTTATTATTGTTTTATACATTAGTGTTCCCTGAGAAGGTACAAATACTATGTCCCTTACATTAAATTGTGACTCAAATTATCATAATTATATTGACCCTTTTTTTTTTTGAGGATGGGAAATCATCAAATGACCCCTCCCGCTCTGGGTGGAGCGGAAGGGAGTGTCAGACTCTTACTGACTAAAACCCACCCGTGTTCCTTAGCCCTTTCTGTTCCAGGGCAGCGGTAACCCTTTCGGAAGATCCCGCCGCCCTGGCAGGCTTCGGCCCTATCGGGCCCCGTCCTCTGCTGACATCTCTTTGAGGCGCGCGTGGAACACAACGCACCGTCCGGCACAGGCCTGGTCCTGATTGGACAGTGAGTTACCCATTAGGTACTTACCGCCCGCAGGCCCGCGCCTACGGTGGCCGGGAGTCGTCACGCGGCTCCCGACGCCCGGAGCGTCTCCCGCGGCGGCTGAGGTGTGAGGTGTTTTCCCTCAGCCTCCCCGCCACCTCCTTCGCTAGCATGACTGCTTCGCAGAAGGAGGTGACTGCCTCCCACTCCCTCTCGCCCCGGACCATGGCTTGCACCAGGGCCGGACGCGAGAGGTCGCCGCCGTTGCCGATCGCCTCTACGAGGACACGGCGGGGCTCCGCCCAAGCAGGGCAGACCTCCACCGTATGCTCCACCGTGTCCTCTGGGCGATCCTGGCAGTGGTGACACCCAGGCGTCTCCTCCCGCCTGATTATGTGCAGGAACCTCCCGAAACATCCGTGTCTGGAGAGGACCTGCGTCAGGCGGTACGTGAGAACGCCGTGACGCCTCTCTAGCCACTCCTCAAAGAGGGGTCTTATCACCACTATCGTGGCGTGCCCTGCGCTGGGTTGCGATAGTCGCGCCTTCCATTCCGCCATGAGATCGCGCCGGAGGTCCGTCCACTCCGCAGCGATTTGCCGCGGGTGCAGAGTTTCCCCCCGGCGTAGTGCCTCCGCGCGCCAGTCATGCAGGCGCGCGAGGACTATCGCCTCCAGATCCCATGGCGGCAGTCCGGCAAGGAGGCTTGCCGCCTCGCGCGGGATCGTGCGGTAGCCCCGGATCAGCCTTGTGGCTACCACCTTCTGGGGTGCGTTCAGATAGTGTGCGGCTCGAAGCCGCAGTGAACGCGCCCACGCCGGGGCCCCATATAGGGCCATGGACCGCACGACCCCCGCGTAAAGCCTCCGGTAGGAGGCGTTTGGCCCCCTCAGGTTGGGCAGGAGCCGCTTTAAGGCGGCCCCGGCCCGTTCCAGTTTGGGGGCCAAACGTCGGAAATGCTCGACGAAGTTCCATCGGCTGTCGAGGACGAGACCCAGGTATCTCATCGTTGCCTCGACGCCGATGTGCCAATTTCAGTTCCAAAGTTTAAAGATCTCAAAAAATTATGTGACAATGGTATAATTCCAAATAGGTTTCACAATGAATATTTGAATCTTCATAATAAGAGTATAATTAAAGATAGGCTCAATGACACCGACGATGATGAGACTGACAAAGATAATGACTAATTTTTGAGACTTTTTCAATTTATCTGTAGGCTTTCTATTAAGGAAGAAGTTTAATGATTACTATTTAATTTACATAAGAAGACTGATTTGTTTATTTTTTAAGTGAATTTTATTTTTCTTTTGGGACAATGAGTCTAATTTTAGTAAGCCAAAATAGCTATTTTTATTGTGATTTAAAACAGAATTTAATAATGTTATACTTAACATAATTTATGAGAGTACCTAAATTGCGTTTATAAAAGAGGATTAGTGAGCACAAATAAAAGTTTTGATCTCTTTTATTCGTTTATTTTTTATCCCTATGAGTCAGCAAGTAGTTTTAAACTGTATGGCATAGGCATAGTAGGTCACGAATGTATAAAATTCTATTTTTTATATTTGTTAACAGCATTAACATTATAGAGTGTACCATTAAGAGACCTTTACTTTGAAAAACTCTAAATGTTTATTTCCTTAAGTGTCCCATACATCAATGCCGTTTATTTACATGTAAAATTTTGTAAATGTATATCACTCGTATTCATTATTATTTAACGTAAGGGACATGCTATCTTTGAAACTGTAGGCTTTATTGAATTTTTACTATTTTAGCTTCAAAGAATGAAGAAATCTAAGAAACTTTGTCCTAGACACTTTTTACATAAAACATATAGTTAAAAAATTATAGCCAGTTTTGTAAGAAAAATATCTTATTTTTGCTCTCCTGGAAACCTTAGTTTTGTCCCTTACGTTATTTCATATTTCCAGTATCGATATCGCAGAAAGTTCACAGTCAGAATCGCCTTTTGGCATACATTTCATATCGGTAGTCATTAAAAGGCAGAACTAACATATCTCATAAAGTTTACAGTTAGAATCATTTTTTTGCATACATTTCATATCCATAATAATTAAAAAGCAGAACCATCATATCGCAGAAAGTTCACAGTCAGAATCGTCTTTTGGCATACATTTCATATCGATAGTCATTAAAAGGCAGAACTAACATATCTCAGAAAGTTTATAGTTAGAATCATTTTTTGGCATACATTTCATATCCATAATAATTAAAAGACTCATCTATCACATTACAGAAAATTCATTCATTCATTCATTCACCATGCAGCATGCAAACAAGCATACACCGTGCATGCAGCATGCAAGGAAGCATGCAGCATGCAAGCGAGCATCAAACAAGCATACACCATGCATGCAGCAAGCATGCAAGCAAGCATGCAACATGCAGCAGGCATGGTTTCTGTCCCGTGACAGTAACCATGCCGCCGGAGCCCCGCAGCGCCGGAGCCGTCTTCAGCGCTGCGGGGCTCCGGCGGCCCCACGAGAGCTTATCGTCGCAGATGGTTTTAAGGCTCAGCACCGCAGCTTCGGCTGCGGCGGCGAGCGTTAAGACCACCTGCTCCTCACCTCACGGGCCGCCTAGCCCCTCCGCGCCTACGCGGGCTTAAATTACACTGTAGGGGTAGGGCAGACAAGACTACGTGGAGTCGGTTTTGCAGCGATTTGTTTCTGTCACTAACTTTTGTAGCACAACTTAGCAATGACTTTTCACGACAACATTTTAATTTAAGGTTAAAAATGCTATTTTATAGAAATAGCAATACCATGCCTAATAAAATTATTCCAAACGAAATTCTGCCATCTTCATAGTATGCGAAGTGAACGTTATGCTAAAACAAGATTATGCGAAATTCTAACTTTGCCAATGGCCAAATAAAATTCTGCTATCTTAAAAGTATGCCATTGTATATTCGGACATATAAACATTCGGCCAAACAATAATTATATTAAATAATTGTATGCCAAGTGTGTGCCAAATAAATTTCGGAGCATCAAGATTCTGCCAGATAGAGGGAACCCGTTTTTATTATCTCTGTAGTTCTAAAAAAAATCTCTTTTACTTTGTACCAAGTAAAGAAATTCAGAGATTTTTTTTTTTTACAAAGATTCCGAAGACATGGCTTCTTAGACAATAATTTCTTAATTTATCACCATTATAAGTGAAAATAATGGTTAAGAAATTGATACACCAGCAGAAATTCTCGTAATTTTAAGAACGTTCACGTTCAGTTTCAGTCTGTTAAAAATGCATCGAACGTTCCTAAATTTTTGACAAGTATTTGACATTGATTGTCGCTGAGATGAGATTGCGACTAGATTTTGAACGTTTTTAATAAAGGAATTGACCTTCTGGTGCTTTACCTTATCATTTATTTCAGTTGGACCATTTGGTACACTAATTATTTTAGGTCTAGAAAAATTGCGAATTAAACTTTTTAGCAAATCAAAATCTATTTTAGCTTCTAATGTCCACTGCAGCTGGGCAAAGGCATCCCACTCCCACACACCTCCACACACCACACACCTCCACACACCACACACCTCCACACACCTCCTCGTCGTCCTCCTCGTCCTCTGCCATTGCGGGTGAGTCTGTCTTGGTCAGTGGTCTTTTAGCCCATAGCTCATATGACATGCAGCAGACGTGTTCATGCCAATTGCACTTAAGATTACCAGCGTCCCCGGCAACATCCGTGATTTTGGTTTTAACCAAAATTACTATAAAAATACTCATAATTCAGAACCTCTTATTGAATAGCCTGTAATTTAACCTTGAAAGAATTAATATTCGTCTGATTGATGCGTCTGCAAAATTGTCTGCGAATTTTAAGAAAAATGAACCGTTTCTATGTGATTGATGGAATAATGTCAAAATGATTGCTATCTTATCATATTGTAATTGATAAAGGGGTGAGGACTGAAAAATTGAGCTGCGTGGGATAAAAATTAAGTTTAATTTTATAAGGAAAAGGGTCGATGAATATTAATAAAGGTCTAGAATATAATAATGGTCGGTCTGGTGCTTTATATAAAGTTAAATAGGTGGCCAACAACGAGAGCAGTGTTGGCCAAGTTGGCCGTGGGTTCGAATCGAATTATTTCATCACCACTGCTCTCAAAACCGATCAAGGAAAACATCGTGAGGAAACCGGCATCCCTTGAACCAACAATTCGAAGACATGTGACATTTACCAACTCGCACTGGGCCTGCGTGATGGATTACTGCATATTCCATCTCACGGGAAGGAGGCCTGTGTCCCATCATTTATGTAAGTATGCTATGATCTATTTATGTGGTCGCCTATGTGTTTATAATTTTAAATTGCTTTTATTTCTAATCACCGTTGTCAGGTCACCAAACCAAACCAAAAAAACCAAACCAAACCACCAAACCACCAAACCAAACGGTTTGGTTCACCAAACCTAAATAAATTAGGATAAGGACGACAAGATTATGTAGATTTAGGTAACATTCGGTTGTCAATTTGGCATTTCTGGCATGTCAAGCATGTCAATAAAATGTAGGTACCTATCTTCTTTTCATAGGCTTGTTATCTGGAACCAAAGTAAAATAGTTCTTCGAATCAGATATCCAACAGTTGCAAATCACATAACCAGTCGACCTGACAATGCTTGGGGAGGACTTCCTACAGCAGTGGCAACGCTCAAAAAAATTAAGAATATAATTAACAACACCTATTTCAATTCAGCCTATCGCAGTCCACTGCTGGGCATAAGCCTCTCCCAGGTTTCGCCACAACACCCTTCTTCTTCTTCTTTCTTCTTTCTCCACTTTCTGCACCCAGTATGTCCCAGTCACATGTTCAAGGTCGTCGGACTTATATGTAGATATCTAGCTGGGGGATTTCCCACACTACGCTTGCCGATACGCGGTCTCCACTCCTACTAGGGGGTCTACTCCGAAGTATTATCGGCCGAATGTTCGGCCGTTTCTTGCTACGAAGTTACTATTTGGTTCGGTCGGTCCCGATCCTACACTCCTACACTCTTTCGAATATTGGCTATGGTATACCAAACTGAGCCGATCCGAACTTTTTTCACATTTTTCAGTAATATTCGGTCCGGCCATGTGTCGGTCCGATCCGAACATTCGCACTTTGCACTTCGGAGTAGACCCGCAGGTATCGTTTGCTCCACCGATCATCGGTCCTTCGACTGCCACTTCAGTTTGCTTACTCTGCAAGCTATATCAGTTAGTCCGGTTCTTTTCCGGATAACTTCACCTCCTTTAACTTCATTTCTGAGTTATCCTTCAAAGAAACTCGGAGTATAGCCTGCGCCACAGCGCGCTGAGCGACCTTGAATTTGTGAACCAGCCCGACTGTCAGTGCCCACGTTTCGGCACCGTATGTCAACAGCGATTTGCGCAACAATAAAGGTTTACAAATTGTGCTAATTCCCACGATTTGATAATTTATTAAACCCGTGAAAGAACCTAATAATATAAAACATAATTCCTTCAACGTTCAAGAGCTTAAACTCTAAAGACCATTCCAATTGTCTCAGTAAGACAATTATACTTTTAACTGAAAGATATTAAACGATTAATTGCCTAAACAACTTTAAAAGTTAGACACTTATATCTTTAATCTTACAATCTTAGCTACAGTATAAACTCTTTGATAAGGCTCCAAAGTCTTTGAAAGTAGGGTAGGCCATTAGACTGTTTTCAGACATGATCACAATTGGTGAGTTCTGGCTAAGTATTAATTTTTGATCTTGTACTAATAATACCAGGTCTTAATTAGAGGACTTGGTCTTGGAAGTTTAAGGTTCATTGAAATGTAGAACAAATTAATCGGTGATCCAAAATATTTTTATCATACTGACCTATTTTTAATCGACGCTTGTGCGTTAAGATTTTATGAACAAAACCAAAATATTTTTTTTTTTCTTTATAGTCTGGAATATTATTGGCCAAGAAATGAATCAATTAACTCAGCCTATCGAAGTCCACTGCTGCACATAGGCCTCTCCCAAGCTGCGCCACAACACCCTGTCCTCCGCCTTCCGCATCCAGTCTGTCCCAGTCAACTTCTTTAGGTCGTCCATCCATCTAGCTGGGGGACGTCCCACTACGCTTATCCGCAGTACGCCGATACGCGGTCTCAAAAAAAAATGAAATTAAAAATCAGAAATTAATCCTGGTGCTTAATTCCCTGCCTAACCCTTCGGGGATAGCAGGCGTGATGTTATGTGTGTTATCATCATTATCCTCATTTATTCTCAGTTCATAAAATCCAGTTTGTTAGTAGTTACACACAACTTAAACATTCGTGTTAGTACATCCACAATAATTGTTAGTTACGAAGGTAACGGTACGTTACGTAGGTACGGGGTCTTAAAACTACGTACGTGTATGTTAATACTAGCAGCGCCCCGCGGTTTCACCCGCATAAGTTTTGATCCCGTGGCAATATCAAGATCAAAAGTATTCTATGTGGTAATCCTGGTTATAAACTACCTGTGCGCCAAATTTCATGCAAACCCATTCAGTAGTTTATGCGTGAAAGAGTAACAAACATCCATTCATCCACACAAACTTTCACGTTTGTAATATTAATAGGATTACACAACAGACTAAGGCCAACAAAACAATGAGATCGGTTACTACGCTGACGAGTTACTTACGTTAAATTATTCCAATATTTATAATTGGATTAATTTCATGACCAACAACTGTCATTGCTAACAATACATTCCCTTTTTGTTGAATCATTATTTTAACCCACAACTAAAAGGGGTCGTCCCTTTTACTACTAGAATAAATCCGTAAAGGGATTATAATTTTCCAGAGCCACCGAGCATAATCTAAGGAATCGGGTTAGCATTTTTAGACAGAAGTAGGAAGGACTTATATTATGCATCGTAAGTCAAACTGCAAGAAAGCTATATTTTTATTTTATTTATTTATTTATTTCTAAGTATATGGTACATTGAGATTTTAAATTAAACATTGATTCACATATATACTACCATTCCTGGTGTAGAAAAATAATATATACAACTCTTTGACCGAACTTTCAAAATTAAAATACTATTTAAAATGTGCCAAGGACCCCCGACATCGGGAACCGGGCGTGTTAATAAATGTACAAAGGCAGCATTCCCGGACTGGCTAATTAAATTCTACACTGGATTTATGAACTTTTAAAACTGTTCGTTTTCATTTAAATGTTTGAGTTTTGAAGTGATGTCGAGTTCAAGTTTACATTTGAGTCATGGACGGTGCATTGTGGATTATAAGTTGAATACAGAAGGCATCGTGGGTGCGATGAAGCACATTTCCATGATTTTTAGCATACTGTACTCAGAGCCTAGTACCTACCTACATAATCAAAATTGGTCCTGCTAAAATTAACAACAGTTTTGAGGGATCCCCTCTTTTCGCATAATATTCTTTTTCCTAATATACTTTGGCATAACGATTTTGGTATAATTTGTTTTGCTATATTTTTTGGCATACAGTTTATGTTGGCATGATTATCTTGAAAGCTAATTTGTTTTGGCGTAAATTTAATTCGCATAATGTTACTGGCCTAATGACTATATTAGCATAAATTGTATTTAGGCATACAATTATTAGGTATGATGTTTCCTGATATTCACTACTGATATTGAATCATATGGGTTAGGTTAGGTTAGAACAGTGACCATTAACGCATGGATGCGAGCGAGCGAAACGAGCGTGCCGCGGCAGCGGCCACCGAGCGCCAGTTCCCCTCTATTGATGGTGTTGTGGGTTGCGGTTTGGGTTAGATGAGGTTATAACAGTTTCCTGATATTTACTTATTCATTACAGAATTTTGTTTTATTTTTTAAGGATAAATTACAACTTTGCAATAATACGCTTACTTACACAATACTTTTATGACATCACCGTCCACTTAAAAAAATTAAAAAATCTACCTACAATGTAAAGTGCCTACAAACTTTAGAGCAATATTGTATAAAAATATGTACAATATTAGTGTCAAACATTTTAGGAGTAAATTATTATGCTTATAAAAAATATGTTTTACTATCATTATGCGTAAATAAATTTATGCTTTTGAATGTTATGCTTAATCATTATTATGATTAGAGAAATTATGCTTAAAAAAATTATGCGTAAGCTGTTATGCGTAAATAATGTTATGCGAAAATATAATTAGGAGAAACAAAAGTATGCCAAGTTATATTAGGTCTTACAATTTTATGCAACCCAGACTTGACTGCCATGATTTTTTATTTTATTTAATAAGAGTTAAACGTCATGACGGTGGGCAAAGCTTTCAAACATTTACGAGAATCTGAGAACAACAAAAAGGTTTATTTTCTTCAAATTAATTCAAGAACTATTGGTTCATGAATTATTATAGGTAGGTAAACTAGTTACTTAAGCTGTTGTAAACTAAAAAGTTATAATGAGCAATTCTAGGAAACTATAATAAAGAATTAAGTGGACAAAAATATTTTCAGTTGACAGCTCCCGTAATAAAGATTTATTTGTTGTATTAAGGCTAAGAAAAAACTTTCTAAGTACACGACGTTAAATATTTAATGTACGAGTATTACTATATAATGCAGAGGTACCCTTCAGTATACATAATTTAATAGATTTCTTCCAATTACAGACATATTATTGACAGCTAAGTGGCTTCCCTTGTACGAAGCCATTGGGATATTTATAGACGCTTTCGCTTTTTTAAACGAACGAGTAGGTTTCTTACTTAACTCTGTTTTTAAACAAAATATTTGTGCCAGTTTTCATTAGCTTGGGATTTCCAAATCTGTATCAAAAGAAATTGAAAGCAGATGTTTTTTTTTTTTTGCTATTATTACGGACATAAATTTCAATTTTGCTTAATTGAAATCAAAATGAAGTCTAGAAAGGAATACCCATATTTCTTTATTATTAAAAAGTTTCTCAATAAAATCTAAGAAAAAGGAATCCGAAGATTGAGAAATGTTATTACCTATTTTTCTGTTCTTGGTTTTTAATGTCTGTTTATATACAAGTGTACTTAGATCTATATTTCTTTACTAATATTATAAAAAATATTTGTTTGTTTGTATGTAGGGGTAATCTCTGGAGCCAGTTTTCCAATTATAATTTTTTTTCACTGGTATTAAGCTACATTATTTTTCAGTGCTATAGGCTATAAATTATATTTTACCATGCATTTTAGCTGAGCTATCACAATTTTTGTCTAGCTAGTGGTTAAATAAATAAACCACCTTGGTTAAAATATATGTCATCATCGGCCAAGCCTTTTCCCAACTATGTTGGGGCCGGCTTTCAGTCTAACCAGATGCAGCTGAATACCAGTATTTTACATGGAGCGACTGTCTATCTGATCTCCACAACCCAGTAACTGGGTAATATGATACCCCTTGGTAAGACTGGTTGTCAGACTTTCGGGATTGTGACTATAACGACTGTCAAAGATCTACGAATGACAGCTGGGACAAAGGGCTTAACGTGCTTTCCATGCCACGGAAGGGTCTTGGCATGTAAAGGTGGTCACCCATCCACAGACCAACCGCGGCAAGCGTAGCTTAACCTGATCGATCGACCTTCGCGGCTGTTATTATTTAGCCACGGGCCTCTCCTTGGTTAATAAACTTGGTTAAAATATGTATCACACAAAATAGATTAATGAAAACAACCACTTAAGGGTAGGGGCCCACTCGTGTACAGACGCCAGCAAGTCAAGCTACCCGAAACTGTCAAATTTTCCCAATCAACCTTGAACCTTAATGCTTTAGCGATAAAGTTGAAAATAAATTAAAGAAATTTGACGGATTGTAGTAGCTTGATTTGCTGGCGTCTGTACCACAACCACACCACATCGCAGCGACAAAATGTGGGCAAGCAGTGGTTACGTGTGAATAGTGTCGCAGCAACTTCTTGCAGTAACTTTAGTGGGTGCGTTGTCACAAGTGATTCTTTTTTTTTTTTAATAAAACGTTGCCCCACACTAGGAATTTCTCCTGTGTCGTGGGTGCGTTTACAGACATATAAACTCACATACACAAACAGCCAGACCCGGAACAACTAATTGTAGGTCATACAAATATTTATTCCGTGCGGGAATCGAACCCACGACATGCAGCGCAGCAGTCAATCGCTTAACCACTGCACCAACCGTGCCGTCGATTGCGATTGCGACAGATAGTTTTGTTTGCGATGTGGCCAGCCCATAGTGGTTGCGATGTGGTTGATATTACCCACACGGTTGATTTCGACGGTCAAATGTGGTCCGTGTGAATAAATATGTTCATAAAAATTAGCGTTTTCGTTGTGGTGTGGTTATGGTCCGAGTGATCGGGCCCTAAGTAGGTCAGACGATAGAATTTCCTAACTTAATAAGAAAAAAATCTCCACTAACAATGCCTTTACAGTCCTTTTGTTAAGAGCCGAAGAGACCTGGCTCTGAACCAATTTTTTTAAACAAACACTTTACAGACTACTTTACATGACTCGCAACCGAGAAAAAATAAAAAGTTCAGTATTAAAAATTGTCTTTCCATTCGCAGGCTATTGTTGAAAACGCGGCTCAACTCCAGTAGAAAAATCAAGAATGATTTCTAGATCTCCTACGCAATTTTTCCGTCGCATTGAATTTGAAATATTGCGTTCACTTCGGGTCAATGGATACGATTTCCATCCCAGGCGGCTTTAGTAGGTACTCGATCAGGGTAGGTGCGACTTTTTTTTTCTTGATTTCACAAGAGTTCTACCTAACTAGTAACTACTAGTGATTTAATGTAAATAGGTATCCTGCATATATAGATATAAAGCCATAATAATTATGATAAATAAATCCCTGTATAGGTATACAGTGTGGCGATCAGTTTATCTTCACTTTAAGTGAAACCATGTTTTCTACATTACGTATTTTAAACATAAACAATTAAAATAAATGAAAATAATCAACATTCTAGCCGGACCTTTTTTGTTTTAATACTTATTTATTTATAATAATTATCACCAGAAAATATATAACAAAAAATACACTTATCACTACAAAACATACAATGGGTGGCCTTATCGTTTTCTGCGATCTCTTTCAGGCCACCATGGAACCTTTTTTTTTTTTTTTTGTCGCTAAGAAATGCTTTATGCATACCCGCCTCGCGGGGGACGAGACGGGGTATGTGGGACTCCCTGTCGGAATGACAGTATACCCACTAAAACTCAGCGGTGTTCCCGCATCGCCGTGATGGGAGGGCCATGGGAGATCGGCATAGCCTTTACTTCCACAGCCCTCCCGGCGTATGCCCGCCTAGATGGTATGGTGGGCCCCGCATGCCCCCCATGTCGGGGGGCTACGGGAATGGCCGGGAGCACCTAGCCATTCCCGTCCAACACTGGTGGAGGCCTGTGCAATACAGGCAACGGTGCCCCCGCACCCGTTGCCTGCTAGCCCCCACGCCCGCCTGACTGGCGGGCCCCGCATGCCCCCCCGGTCGGGGGGGCTACGGCCGCAGAGGATAGGGAGAGCGGCAACGTCACACCGAATCTCCTCTTCCCCTGCGGCCCCACCGCGTCCGCCATCGAACGGTGGCGGCCGTCAAGGCCGCGGAAGGTAGGGAGAGCGGTAACGTAACACCTACACTCCTCTCCCGCCACGGCCTCCAATCCTCAGCCGCGACGTCTCCCACACGGGGGACATCGCGGCCCGCCTCAGGTAGGTTGCGATGTCGCGGCACCGCAACCTACCCGCCGGTCGCTACGTCGTCGGCTTCACCGCAAAGCCTAGACGAGCGGCCCCTCATGGGGTTCCTCTTCGCTTCACCGTGGGCTTTCAAACCACGGCTACTGAGCCCCCCCGCCTCGACAATGCGGGAACCCACCGGGGGGAGGCCACCATGGAACCTAACCTAACTTTGAAACCTTAGTATTTAACAACATTCAACTTAGTTTGTGATAATATGTATGGTAGAGCTATAATACCATAAAATTAGTGTTGAATTGTTGATACCATCGTCCCGCGCGTGTCTAGTGCCTTATTATCAAAAAGTAAAAAATTGGCACGAAATAAAACCAAGGTGGTTTATTTTGTTTGTAAACTTTAAAAACAAATTGTTTATTTTATTATTTTAACAGATTGATAACAACTTGTTATTACCCGATGTACTACTTAGGGCTGATTTTTCAATCGACAGATATTGTTTATTCGTGGATTAAAATTGACGTCTGACAGTTTTTGTATGGAAGAACTGTCAAAAATTCAAAATTATTCCTCCGATATAATTATCTGGCGTTGGAATAATCAGCCCTTAATGTGATAACCTAATGACGCTCTGAAAAGATGTTCTGTATTGCTTGGTCAGATTTTGAGTCCAGTTTTAACAAGGGTAAACATGGTGGTATGCCTTCACAAATATCAAAATCGCTATTGGTTCATAGACCTCTTCTCATACAAAATCTCTCAAAGTCTCCTTTAAAATAACCAAATGACTTTTGAGATGGTCGAATTGATCACTATTGATTGATACGGTGAGGTAGAAAAAACTGGAAGTCAAAATTAGCGTAAACATGGTTTTAGTCGTTGTTGACGAGTAGTAGTATGGTTTGGTCCATTATGCTTTACACAATCTATACTTCCATACCTACTAATATTTTAAATGAGAAAGAAACTCTTTCTTTCTGAATACTAAAGCGATCCTTATAAATTTTGATAGACAACTATCTAGCCTCGGGCCTGTAGAAGTCCATAGGCTAGTTTTCATCCTCGATATCAATACAATCTATACAATAATAAAGCTGAAGAGTATGTCTGAACGTGATTTTAAAAAAAACTTTTTCCTTTGATAGCCCACTGCTTAAGGAAGGCTATAGGCTATTTAACATCACGCTAGGGCCTTTAAGAGACGATCAAATTGAAAAAAAAATCGACTTAGAAAGAACGCTAAGCGAAAACGAAGTAAAACTGCGGGCTGGCGATGCGTGTGACGGGGTGAGCCAAGAAACAAGAAATTTCACGCGGACAAAGTCGCGGGCAGAAGCTAGTTTGTGTAATAAAATACATGCAGGAGAAGTGGTGGGCAATTGCTAGTGTATAGTTCCTTACATGGCACTAATTCAAAGAGCAAGCAAGTAAATAAATAACGTACAGTACATAATTTAACAATACCCGCACAGTTTCCAAGTAATTGCACCCAACAAATCAAAAGGCAGAATTTACGTTCACACGTATATGTATTTATATGAAACCGCATTTTGTCCAGTAACAGTTTGTCTTTATATAATCCCTGTTTCTGGCCTCCGTAGCCACAAAGCTATTAATCGGGCCGAAACTAGGCCGGGGCCTAATGCCGGCTGATATGGAATATTTGTCCACGTAATCCGCGCAGCGTGGCATTAGTCTATGCCGGGTGAGCTGCATAGGTGGTCTGTGTGTTGCACGTGAATTAGTGCTTCGAGCTAGAGCAGGCTTTGGCTTGGTTCTAGACAATTTTATTAATAAGAAGCAGCATCTCGTTGTTCCTCGTGTAGTATAATCAGCCTGCTGCTGAGATACAGGCCTGAAGAGGGAGTAGGCCGTAATCCACCACGCGGGCCCAGGTAGATGTCACGTGTCTTCGAATGTTTGGTTCTAAGACAAATGCCGGATTCCTCACGATGTTTTCCTTCACCGCTTTGAGAGCAGTGGTGATGAAATAATTTACCCAAAGTAAAGCACCTGTATTCGAAACTGCGACCTACAACTTGAAGGTCGCGGCCGTTACCGCTGGGTCACCACTGCTCACTGCTCACTGCTGTTCCTCGCGTATTTCTTCTAAACTCCCATGAATATGAAAAATGGAAAATAATTTACAAAACAGCAGTGTCAAGAAATTCTGTATCAAATAAAAAATATTATATTCATTAAAATAAACAATGTCATGACAGAACCATGTCAAAAGAGTATCCCTTTTTAGACAGTTCTGCCATGTCATTGAAATCACATAAAACAAGAAATAGAGCAGCCACAATACTACACGTCTACCACTCTGGGGGTATAGTTACGGGTGTTTCCTGCTCCGTATATCTTACGGACATTTAAACATTAATTAAGTTTCCAAACTGAGCATTAATAAAATCACGATTTGACAGTGGTTCCTCCTTCCGATTTCGTGGCTCTTTAGTCTACTGAGGCCGCTTAAACTTTCGTCTCGCCCGCGCCGGTCCGAAAAACTGAATTTGTCACTTGTTTTGACGGACAAACTATTTTTGGACAGACCCGTGTCTTCGTTGACGGGCTTAAAGAGTAGAGCCCCTGATTTGACATAGCGTAGCACATACTATTGAAAATACAGCAAACTCTACAGACCCAGCAGAGATGATAAACGACTCATAAATATTTCCAACCGAACAAGGGTCCGATCCCAGATCAGCAGAAAAAATAACATTTTCCAACAAACTAATAATATGTCTTTTATAACAAAATATCTTAGAATTTTTATGTGACTTTGGAAAGCTGAATCGGATTCAGGCCGGGCAGAGGCGCATAATAAAAAGATTTTACGGTCAATGAATGCTGCAACAGATAGGACGGCCGAGAATATGATTTACTACTTTTATTTGTGGTGCGGGTATGAGCGAGCGCGATTTCTTAAACAACGGTTACTTAGATGCAAGCGTAATTACAAATGGAAACAGGGAAACTCTACATGTAATAGCCTCCCGACCGATTTTGGTCACAGTGGCCAATCTAAAACACAGTGGGAAAACCCAAAAACAGTTTGCCTTACCTGGGAATCGAACCCAGGAGCCTATAAATAGTTACAATACAGGGTGGCGATTTAGTCCCCTGCATCCGTCAAGTAGCGAAAGTTAATACTGGTCCCCAAGATACAGGCGCCGCCTAGTTTGGGGACCGCCGCAAAGATCCAAATGATGATCGCTAACGGTTACATACCGATGTTAAGTTAATATTAAGGTAACAACTGTAACATTGAGTCAATAAATTTATTTATTAAAATGACGTGAAGAATCACTCCCTTGACGGATGCAGGTGACTAAACCGCCAGCCTGTACCTATAATTGAATGATTAACCTACACTACACACAGAATAATGTGCAGTTTTCTTACAACTTACACCAAACCAACCCTTGCGATTCTTAGCGGGAGATCTTCTCTCTTTTATGACCCCCTGGTCTGTGGAACAGAATCACGAGTGCTTCTCATCGCATGGCTTGTTACATTTGTGAATATGGCCATCACTGAAGCAGCTTGGCACTTAGTACTAGAGGAATTTAATTAGCTACAGTATGCACAACACTGTTTTTAAATGTAGATATATAAGTGTCCTGAGAGATAGAGGGTACTCGTACATTGCAGACAATATTTACGTTACATTACGTCGTGCGCCCCGGAGCAAACCGGTTGTCTCGTCCTCACTCAGTGTAACTTAAAACAATAAGAGCATAGTGTGCGTAACAGTGCGTGTGTGACAAATTAAACCATCGGTGTTATCGGCAGTTCTTTGTGCTCGAACCCGTTTACCTACTTTGGCACAGAGTGGTGTCACGGACAGAGACTTATAAACTTATTACCAGTTATGAATACTGTAAACTGCACCTACGATCAAATTAGTGACGTCGACAATCCACCGCGATCCGGTGAAATGAGCGTTGATGGATCATTAATTGAGAAGGAGTCTCCTCCTCCTTACGTCACATTTCGCAGAGGCCTTCCATGCAATAAGGACTCGGACTGGCGTGACGAACTAAAGGATTTCCAGGCAAACATAAAGTCTATGCTCGAGACCTGTTTAATAAAACAGGATGAGAAATGTGCTTTGCTGCTGTCCAAATTTGAAGATGTGAAGTCGTCTATTGAATTTATTAGCGACAAATATGATGGTTTGGAGGTGAAGTTGAAAGATTTTGATTCTCGCGTGACGCGGCTTGAGGAAAAAGTTTCTTCGCCCGATGCAGTGCAACAACGAATTGCGACATTAGAAGCAAAGTTGGAATCCGCAGAACAGAAATCTCGGAACTGTAACGTCGAGATAAGCAATCTGCCTGAGAAGCGTGGCGAAAATCTAATGTCGATCCTTGAAAACATAGCCATCTTAATCAAGCAACCATTATCGCCTCGTGACGTCATTGCTATCCATCGTGTTCCTCTAATGAATCCAAAGTCCTCAAAGCCAAAAAACATAATTGTAAAACTTTCCGGCCAAATACTGCGTGATAACTTCATTGCAGCAGCGCGTCTCAAAAAGGGAATCACATCTGAAGATTTGAAGTTGAGTGGTAATCCACAACAGATTTATGTAAACGAGCATCTTACGCTACAGAATAAGAAGCTGTTTCGTCAAACAAAGGAGATCGCAAATCAAAACGGGTATCGATTTGTCTGGATTAAACACGGAGTTATACTCGTTCGCGCTGACATCCCCGAAGCGGCTTTTACTATTCGCTCTGAAAAAGATTTATCTAAAATCAAACCTTATAATAAAGTATCAGGATAAACTTTTAAATAAGTATACATATTATTATTGTCTAAAAGTGCGGATTCATTTCTTTTTCTTACTTTGTATCTTGTTATTTTGTTTACCATACAGTCTGTGTTCTCTGACTCATATATTACTCTGTGTTGTTTACGCAGTTCTTACTGACGATGCGAGCGCAACATATTTTACGAGTACCCCCATGTTTCTAAATGTATGGGCAATTAACTTAAATTTTAATATATATCTGATTTGTTTTGTGTTAATGACATGTAAGCTTATCCGATTTCTGGTAGTAATTGTTAATTTAACATCCATGTATAACTTTGCCATTCACATACACAGTTACTGCAAAGTAATTGAAATCATAATATTTTCATCTTACCTACATTTTTCTCAATTGTATTTGAAACTGCATATACGAGTAACATTTATTTTGTTGTGTCTTGACTATTTTCGTTTTACATATTCTAATTTGCTTAGGTTAGAAATTGTATTTGAACTGGGCTCCAGGCTCTGTCTTGGTAACGTTTTTTTTTTTTTTAATTTTTTCTTGTTTCGATGGATAAATACAATTTAACTGTTTATTACCAAAACTGTCGAGGACTGCGTACCAAGCTACATACATTATTTATGAATATCTTGTCTTTTACCTATGACGTGATAATTCTTACAGAGACCTGGCTTATACCAAACATATCAGACGCCGAGTTTGTTGATGACCGTTATTTAGTGTTCAGATGCGACCGCGACCGCTGCACCACGGGGAAGCGTGACGGGGGTGGGGTACTGATAGCCGTTCTACGCACATTACGACCAACTAGCATCTTGATGCGTCCCTCTCACGCTGATATTGAACATGTCTTGGTGCAGTTGCCGGGGTCGCATTCTACGAAGCGCCATATCATAAGTGCAGCCTATATACCACCGCGTTCTCCAGACGTTTTGTACACATCACATTTTGATAAGTTGCTAGATATTATCAATGAAACTAGTACTGAAGCATTCTATATATCAGGCGATTACAATTTGCCCGGCATTAACTGGTTGGATCGTAGTGGATGCAACTATGTTGTTCCACAACCGACTGATGTCTTGTGTAGTATTTTATGCAATTTTATTTCTTTATCTAATAGTTCTCAATATAACACGCTGAGAAATAATTTAGGGCGTATACTGGATTTGTTTTTGTCTAACGTTGACTGTGTGGCTAAGTCATGTACACCACTGCTACCGCCTGATGTTTACCACCCACCCTTCTCAGTAGTAACCTCATTCATCACGAAAATTATGCCAATGAAACGTCAGTTAAACATGAGACATAATTTTTTTAAAGCTAATTATGATTTAATTAATAACGAGCTTAGCATGTTGGACTGGAATCAATTGCTTCACGACCTTTCTGCTGAACAATCGGTTAATACATTTTACGATCAAATTTATAGTATAATTAAAAGGCATATTCCGCTGTCTCGTCTCAGGAACTCTTATTTTCCGTTGTGGTTCTCACCTTCTCTCATTCGTATTTTCAAAAGCAAAGAAAAAGCTTGGTTGAAATGGAAAACGTACGGTAATGCTTCTGACTACGTAATTTTTTCTACTTATCGTAAACGTTTTAAATCTGAGTGTGACAATTGTTTTGAACAATACATGAGATCAGTCGAAGACAGTATTCCGCTTGGTATTAAACATTTCTGGACGTACGTTTCACACAAGAAGGGCAAGGCGCAGATTCCAGCAAATATGTTTCTTGAAAATCTTAACTCTAACAATCCAACTGACATATGTAATATGTTCTCCACTTTTTTCACTTCCGTTTATGAACCTACGAACTTTAACCCCGCGATGTGGCAGCCACCTAGTACATACGCAGATAATTCGCCCTGTCTCTCTGAAATCTATTTACCAGTAAACGTTGTACATAACGCAATAAAGCAACTAGACTTAAATAAAGGTGCTGGTCCCGATGGCTTGCCACCCGTCTTTATAAAGAAAACCGGAGAGAATATTGTTCTACCACTTCATATTATATTTAATAAATGTTTAAGAGAAGGCACTTTTCCCGATATATGGAAACGGGCACATATCACACCAGTGTTTAAGATTGGTGACACAAACAACATACAAAATTATCGCCCTATCTCTATACTGTCCGCCTTGTCGAAGCTTTTCGAGAGTCTTGTACACAGCGAAGTGTATCCCCACGTTCACAACCTCATTATTGGTGAGCAGCATGGATTTGTAAAACGACGCTCGACAAATACTAATCTCATGCTGTTCACTGACTTCCTGTTCAAAAAAATGGATGAACAAGCTCAAGTTGACGCTGTGTACACGGATTTTCGGAAGGCTTTTGATAAGGTGGACCACAAACTGCTTCTGGATAAAATTGCATACAATGGCATCCGTGGTAATTTGTTACGATGGTTCATGGCTTATATATTTAACAGGTCGCAAAAAATAGTTATTAATGGTTTCCAATCGAGCTCAATTATTGTCACCTCTGGGGTGCCCCAGGGCTCAATAATGGGTCCCCTACTCTTTGTTCTGTTTATCAATGACATTAAGAAATGCTTCTTTCATTCCCAATTTCTAATGTATGCCGACGACATCAAGATTTATAAATCGTGCAAAAGCACACAGGATTGCCTTCTTCTACAGGAGGACCTTGATAGGCTTTCTAGATATTGTTCATCCAACAGACTTCACCTTAGCTTACCTAAATGCAATGCAATCACTTTTACTAAAAATAAAAACATTATAACATTTGATTATAGTCTTCAAGGTATCCGTTTGCAAAGAGTTGACCACATTCGAGATCTTGGGGTTCTAATGGACTCGAAGTTGCACTTTGATCTTCATATTGATAGCATTGTTAACAAGGCGTATCGTATGTTTGGTTTTGTCATGCGATCCTCTATTGACTTTAAAAGACCGTCTACATTTTTACTTCTATACAAAGCTTTGGTCCGCTCTCAATTGGAATTCGCAGTACCGATTTGGAGTCCCATTTTTGACGTTTATGTAAAAAGAATTGAAATGGTTCAAAAGAAATTTTTACGTGTTATGCACTACAGATGCACTAAGTCAAAATTACCATACACTCTATTATTAAAGCGTTATAACATTCAAGGCTTGGAGTCTAGACGCAGCTTACTGATGGCCATGATGCTGCATGGCCTGTGTAATAACAAATTCGATTGTCCTGATATTACTAATAACATATGTTACATTGTACCTAGAACTGTAATGCGCCGAGAGGTGCGCGTGCCTCGGCTGTTCCACACTGCAAGGTGTAGAACTCACGCGGGCGCACGGGCGCCTCTCCGACGCATTGTAGATACGTATAACACACATTTTATCGAACTTGATATTTTCGCGCTTACACACTTTAAGTTCAAAAGGATGGCTATAGAATCCCTAAAGTAGATATCCTATACCCATTATCCCTATGAGTACTTATTTTTTTTTGTAATTTTAACGCACGCTTTTAACTATTTTCTTTCATCATTATGTCGCGGATATTGGTGTGGGTTACACGTTTACTTAGTTCATAATTTATTCTGTCATACATCTTGTAATGTGTAACTGTTAAATGTCCCAATAAAGTAAAAATAAAGTAAAAATAAAAATATTAAAGTTCTTGAGATACAAAGTTGAAACCAAAATACATATGAATGTGTTACAGGACTCATTTACATTTTTATCAGATACTTTTGGAACACACACGAACACTAACACACTCCGTGGCTAAATAATAACAGCCGCACAGATCGATCGATCAGGTTAAGCTACTCTTGGCGCGGTTGGTATGTGGATGGGTCTTTACATACCGAAACCTCTCCGTGCCTCGGAAAGCACGTTAAGCCGTTGGTCCCGGCAGTCATTCATGGATCTTTGACAGTCCTTGCGGGTAGTTAGAAGCCCGAAAGTCTGACAACCAGTCTTACCAAGGAGGGTATCGTATTACTTAGTAACTGGGTTGTGGAAGTCAGATAATAATAATAATGCTTTATTTCCAAATTTACAATTTAACAGAATAGCACTATGTAGAACAGACTATATAAACCTAAAAATTGTAAGGATACCACTATAGATAGGCAGTCGCTCCATGTTAAATACTGGTATTTAGCCTCATCCGGTTAGACTGGAAGCCGACCCCAACATAATTGGGAAAAGGCAGGCAGATGATGACGATCTATCTAATTAGTAACCACAACATTTTTCAAATACCAAAACCAGTTTTAAGAGTACCTAGAAATATCTATTTTCATAAGCAGTTATTTAACTATTTATAATACCAAAAATCTAGATCGATTTTCACATAGTTTTTACACGTTCAAAGGTCAACCAAAGGTTGGTTCAGTTTTATATTTCAAGTTATTTTAACAGTTTGCTAGCCTTTGTAGCATGATATTGGGAAACACGAAGCTCACATCGAGTTTCACACTTTAGCGATAAAAGTTTGTACAATTTAAGCACGTGAGCAATTTGTTGAATACGTGGTGAATATTTGAAACTTATCGGTTTCGCAAGTGTAGTATTTAATTGTTCTTGTAAATTATATCTCTATTTTGGTGAAGTTTTCGTCACATTCACTGATCCCGATAAACTTTAATGTGACTTTTAATTTCGCAAATAAATCTGAAACTACAATTATTTGATTAAATTCGAACTCACTGGACGCCTGAGGGCATCGCCGTCGAGGTAGATTACGGCGAAGGTGGTGGGACGATCTGATAAAGTTTGCAGGGCCAACATGGCCAGAGATCACACATTACAGGTTTTGAAGAAATTTAGGTTTTTAAGGAAAAAAAGGGGAGGCCTTTGCCCTGCAGGGGAACACAATATAGGAGAATAAAAATAAAAAAAAATTGTGATTTCTTATATTTAGAGTTAGCACCTTTGTGTTAAACAGGCTAGACTTCCAAATACTACCTGCGCCCCGCGTTTCAGCCGCAGTCCCGCGGAAATATCGGAATAAAAAATAACCTTTGAACTAATCCAGGTTACCCATATGCCAATTTTCATCCAAATCCGATTAACCGTTTTAGCGTGAAAGCGTAACAATATATCAAATCTTTTCTCTTCATAATAATAGGTATATGAGTTTAGAATTCATAGCCCAAATGAAATAAAAACAAAAGCAATACGTTACCGCTCAATAAAATTGCCACAAGCCTTAACCGTGGTCACGACGACTAATCCGCGTCATTACCAAAAACAATTAACGTCCCTAAAATTCTATTTTTTGTGTCCCTCTATTTTTCCTCAAGAACCAGTTTAGGTATTTTTGTGCCACCAAACTCATCAATCTAGTCGTGAAGGTTGAATTCTTCGCAAATGGGTCTGTTTTAATTTTATAGCCTAAGGATCTAATTACCCGTATTGTGTGCCGTTAATTCGTACTTGTCGGCCATTTTGTCTGGAGTTAATGTTGGTAAAGAATACTTAATTTTGTACGGTTAGATTTGTTTCCAAAGATTGTAAAGACTGTTTTCGTTTATTTATTTATTTGGGACCTCAAACAAAGGGTACACATATACTAAAAAAAAAGGAATGTATAAATCACAACAATAAAAAAGGTTATTCTACGTGTACTCCTTCAATTACAGGCGACCAGGAGTAAAACAATAAGAATGAAAATAGAGAAAATGAATGATGACAAGAAAAAATTAAGATGTAAAAATTTAGCATTCATATTATAATTATTGTTTAGTAATAATTATATTTTTTTAATAACCAACGATAAACAATGCAGAGAACGCGGGTTCAGAATCATGAACTGCATCTATGATAACAGGCTGCGTCGATGTCCCTGCCGCCCTAAATAATGACTGTATTTTCATCAAAGATGAAAGCAATTTGACCTATTGCTCACATCAAGCTCACTTCTCTTGAATTTTCAGGGTGATATTTTTACAGAATCGACCGGCCCAGACATAGCTTGTTTTGCGTTTTAAAAGGAAAAACAGAAGACGTTGGCAGGTACCGTTTTTTAAAATAAGACAAAATAGCGAGGGAGGTGCACCGCGGGCGGCACGCACGCACCTCCTGCGCCGCTCGAGTACGGCGCGCAGACGGCGCAGGTTCTGCGTACGAACATAAAACGCACGCGCGCAATTCGCAAGCGGCTCAAGGGCGGTGCATTCGCCAGGTCTGGACGCACCTTTAGACAAAAAAAATAATAAAAATGATAATGTCAAAAATATTTTAAGTACAAGTCAAGTTGACGTGTAGCACAAGTCAGATTATTATTTATTCACTGACCCTAATGTATCACTTTATATCATAAATATCTACATCAAAATAGGTTCAAAAGAAGCTTTTTTTCTTTACTTAGGAAAGCTGAAAAAACACACCAAAGCTTTAGTGGTTATAAAAAGCACTAAATTACAAAGAAGTGATACTTATCACCATTGAAAATATAACATAAAAGCGACCACAAAGCTGCTAGCTCGGCTTAAAACGGCCCATAATACTTTTCGTTGTATAAAAGGCCAGAAATTTCGAATAAAATTTTAATAAGAAGCAAAAGTAGCCGCATTTGGGAGGCTCATGCATGCATCGCTGACTCCTAGACTTTAAACCACTTTGGTTAACGAGGCGAACACAAAAACGTCCATCTCTTAAAGTTTAAACCATTTCTCGCTTCGCTTTGAACGCATAATTATCATTTTTAAGTTGGCGGTGAACGGGTTTCAATGTTAAATCTGTGCTGCTCCCATGAGATAGTGAACTTAAAAAAGAAAATAAGTAGGAACATAATAATATCTTAAAATAATCATCGCCGGATTTTGGGCCAGCTTAAACAATGTCAAAAATGTTATTATTTTTTTACAAATTACCATAATCTATAGGTACTAATATTATAAAGAGGTAAAATTGGTTTGTTTGTTTGTTTGTATGTAGGTGGTAATCTCCGGAGTTAATGATCTAAAAAGGTTCTCACTGGTAGAAAGCTACAATATGTAGATATGAGTGCTATAGGCTATAAATTATGTTTAAGTACATGATCAGAAAGAAAAGAAATCCGAAAGAAGAAAGAACGCTGAGCGAAAACGAAGTAATAGCGCGGGCAGGCGACGCGTTGCGACGGGTCGGGGTGGAGGAACCTAAAATTCCACGCGGACGAAGCCGCAAGCAAAAGCTATTCTTTTAGAAAGCTAATGGTTTCTCAAACCACTCGCCATTACGTAAATGTTAAGAAATTGCTCATGAATTATTTTTACGAACAGGGTAGTCGTTAGGGTAATGGAAAGCATGCACCATGGTTCGAGGGGTGGCTATCTAAAAATTTTGTGATTAATTTTATAATATAAATAGGTACCTAGTAGGTCTTTTGTATTTCGGTTTAAAGCTTTTGTTATGTCTTTATTAATTTAATTTTAATAAGAACGTGTTGTCCTTATGTATCTAACAGATAATTAATGTATATTTTTGTATAGTACCTATTTGTGATCGCTATATTATCATGCTTCTTTTTTTTACTAGCTGTTGATGTCCCATTGCAGTGCAAATTATTTTCTCTCCATCCACCTATCTCTGTCCAGAGCTGCAAAGGACCAATCTTTTTTAAAGGAGTCCGATTCATCCTACCATCTCGATTATACTTTATAGGGGCTATTTTAGGGCTAATCATAATCAAATCAGCCTACAATGTTCCTACTGCTGGAACACAGGCCTGGCGGTGAGAGCGAGTGGGCCATAATCCACCATGCGGGCCCAGTGCGGGTTGGCAGATGTTCTATGACATGTCTGCCTCACGATACTTTCATTCACCGTTTTGAAAGCAGTGGTGATGAAATAAGTTACACAAAGTAAAGTGCCAGTTTGCGTTCGACCCTACAACTCGTAATTCGCGGCCATTAGGGATGTAATAATAGAAACTGTACATTTAAGCACCAATAAAAAATATTATCACTACATTACTAAACTTAATTTATTAGGTTGTAAAGAAAAGACTCCCCCCATTCATGCTTTATAATCAAAATTCACCTCATTGTTATTAAAATAAGAAATCTTACTTTATTTTCAGACTTTTAAAGGTAATATTTTAAAAACCAATGCATAATGCCCTTTAATCTTATAAGTAGGCATTATACAAAGGCATGTGTAATTCTAGAATATTTGTGGTTTCAAAATAAGCGAATCATAAAGAATTAGTTGACTTTGATATGCCCGATGTGATACAGGGTTGAATGACAAAAGGTTAAACCACAAAATACGGTGGGCCAATAATACAAAAGGTCGAGAGCCACACAACACGGGATAGGATTAAAAATGTTTCATAATGACGTAGGCATATTAGTGCGTAATATTTATGTTTAACAAGCTTTGTAATTAAAAAAAGGTTTACGACTAACATAACATCACGCCTGTGTTCCCCGAAGGGTAAGGCAGAGGTGTAGGTATATATTCAAGTAGTACACCCATATTTTGCCAGTGATGTTTAAGTCCCATGTAATCACCCGAGTGTGTACTACGTGAGCTCGACAAATGGATGTGCGAATAACACTTGTGCGACAAAACTGTACTGCGACTCACCATAGTTCGAATGCACGCTTGTGCGACAAGCTACAATATTAAGACTTAGTCGATGGAGCCCCGCTTCGTGGGGGCCCCTATTTCGGTCTGAAGGGTTTAAAGGTACCTAACCAAACCGGACCTCGGGGTGCCTCTGACGTCGAAGACTTAATATTATCCAACCAACTTACTATCATAAATAACATTTCAGTGACGTCTACATGAAGCAGACACAGCAGTTTTAAAGAAACACTTAACTGAACTTTAATTTTAAAAACATTGCTTAAAACTAGTTTCAAGCCATTTCATTGGTTGCAACTAGTTTGAAGTAATGCTCTAGTAATTAGAAGAACCACTTTGCAACTAGAATTGAAATACATTATAGTACTGCTTAAATAACTATATACAAACCTAATTATTGCAGTCACAGGTTAGTTTCTTTAAGCACCTAATTATCGCATCATATTACAGCCCGATTCAAACTTTATGGCAGCTCGGAAGATGAAGCGAGTCACTGCGCAGTACCAAATTCATGGGTCAGCGGGGGTGAGAGGTGCGGTCCTGCGCAGCGTACACTTCAGAGCCGCCATCAAGTGTGACGCAAACTCTTCGTTTTCGTCCATTGCATGGATTGGTCCTTCTGTTCCAAATCCATCTTGTGGTCTCGATCTGATAACCCTTCTTTGCAAAGAGTTGATAAAATAATTCTACTTTTTCTTTTAAAAGCATCGGGTTAAGTAATGGAAGATGATTATTTTTCTTTGGAAGTGCAGTATGAGGGCTCAAAGTTTTTTACTTTGTCACGAAATTCTCCTTATCACATTATATGACCTATCAGAATAATAATATTCCAAAAAGAAATATTATGAATAATGTGCAATGTTTAAATTACTTTCCATTTTTTCTTTTTAAAGTAACATTACGATTGATGTATGAATTTATGACTTAGGCAGAATACTCAAATATGTAAATCTATGTCGGTAGATGTATGGTAGGGTAAGTATGTTGTTAAATATTATTTTTGAAACAGGTCTGCTTCTTTTTCTTGTTCTTCTTCGTTCCTATCAGATACGACGAGTCTCCAAGTTATGCGGTCTTCTGCAGTGTGTACCGCTCGGTAGACGCTGCCACCTACATCACAATGCTGAGGATTTTGAAGAAAATAGCTAATTCACTGGTTCATAAGTTTGAAAAATTGGTCTGCTTGTAAATGACGCAATGAATGTTGTTAAATTGTCAAAATGAAAGGCAGCCATGATTGTGTGTTACAGAATGACCCCGCAGAATTGATCTGCAGTGATCCTGCGGGGTAAAATCAGCCTACGACATCTATGGTTCTAGGACATGCCGGTTGGCTCACAATGTTTTTTTCTAGAACGCTATAAACTAAAGAGCTTATTGAAAGCCAAACGGACATAAGAAGGCTGATGGACAGCCTTCTTATGTCCGTTTGGCGTGACTTTATTGGTATAAAGTCACCAGTTACTACGTCTCATGGGACAGTTAATATAGGCCAAGGGGCAGAAAGCGTGAAGACAAATGGAAATAGTTGGCCTTTCGAGCAAGCACTTCAGTAAACCCAAGTAATTTATTTGACTCTTACCGCTCACTTAGGGAAACTCTCCTCCGTCCGACGTATCCAAAGTGAGCCCAATTTTTCATATAGTTGAGGAGATTGCTAGCAGTGCATTGCGGTCGGCCTACAATTCTAGGCATAAATCTAGACCACCTCGCATACTCGACTGCATTTACATACTAAGGAGACGTTAACGACACGACTTTGGGCTGGAGGAGTTCTAGTTATTTTTAACTTCTTACTCATGCGTCGTTCCATCATTGTTCGTGGTTTTTCATGAATTCTTGAATAAATGTTTAGATTATTTTGTCGATTAATAATTAAAAGACAATTTGCTAACTAATGTGAATCTATGATGGATTAATGTATAAATATCGTAAAACTGAACTTGTGAAAAACCCCATCTATTGGGTAGTCCATTCATGAAATCACAAAGTGTATGGAATTTGTGATTCATGAATTGGGCTATCCTAGTAGTGTCTTTGAGATACTAACATTTGAAAACCTTTCACCTATCAATGAACTTAAAATGGTCAGGAAAAGAAATATTTACTACAACATGCCCAACAACACGCTATATGTATTTTTTATTACTATCAATCTTATCAATCAAAGATAAACGTTGTAGTAGAACACAAGAAATTGAGATGACATATCATCTTCTACATCCCCTTCTGCTTATCCGTAATTGCAGGTTTCAACCAACCTGAAAAGGCAATAGTCGAAAAATGAGCTGTAGCATTATTCGCGAGGCATTTTCTGCAAAAGTGTTAGACTCGGATAGGAATCGTCCTAAATCATCTCGAAATTGGTTAGAAAATTCAAAGTGATTGAGATTTTTCATATTATTCGAATAGATTGCACACCGTGCATCAGCCTACAGTTCTGGACATAAATCTAGTCTAATGCAGGTCCATTTACATACCAGCGACAGCGGGGCGGGAACGACACGTTTTTGTGAAGGGAAAATGGTGTGATTTATTTGAAAATGGTTTTGCGTGGGTAATTAAAATAATAATGTGGTCGGTAGAATAATATATGAGTAATTTAATGTGGGTGTTGATTGGTTTCATTATGTATTTAGTGGACTCATAGTGGTCTAGCCTAGCATTTAATTGTACCTATATTAAAACTATTTTGAAAAGGATGAGTTGACTTTGAACGGTTCTAATAATTTGAGGCTTTTTATCGCGATATTCCCACGGGATCGAAACTTATGCGGGTGAAACCGCGGGGCGCAGCTGGTTATTACTAAGATTACTTTACTTTACGTAAGTTATCTTTTGATTCAGTATTCTGACCTCACTGAGGGTTTGGTTACTATTTTACAGCTATTTTAAAAGGGCCGAATAACTCGATTTATCAATGTCTGATAACTTTTATCCAGGTAATAAATATGGTTGTTTGACAGCTTTTGTATAGAAAATACGCCAAACCGCCTTCAGATAAAAGTTATCTGACCATAGAAAAATCAACCCGTAGAGTTATACGAGACCACTACCTTCCATAAAAACAGTACTCGCCTTCGGGCTTTACCGCAGTCACTTAAAACATGAAACAAACTCAAAACATCACTTAAAACATCAAACTAATTTAGAACTAATCAACTCATTCTAAAAATCTATTTATATCTCGTATCGTCTCCGTCACGACCTGTTTAAACATCTCATGAAATCCATGCACAGGTATGTTAGAGGCAGCATGTTGATATATAGGGATGTAGCGACGATGCTATTACCGCCCAAGTGTACGCAACGCAATTGCACTTGATTGCTTAGGAGACTAGTGTTGTGCTAGCACAACTTGTTGGTGCATTGCCGAGCTGTGTTGTAACTTCGCCGGTCCAATTTCGGTTAATATATTCACTGCCAAACATAATTGTATCCACGTACATGTTCTTCGAGAATAACCAGCCCACTGATCTTTAGAAATCTGAGGATCTTCCAGATGTGAAACAGTCCATTTGAATCGAGAATATGTTCCCAAGCAGTTCGATGTTCGTTGTTTGGACATGCAGCAAAAGTCATCTACTCTACTGTTGATTTCGTAATAGTGGGTCTGTATGTAGTCTTTATTTTTGAATAGTTTTTCATCAATATTTAAATTTTTGGTCAATGGGGTAACTGCTTATCACATTTACAGTGGGCATACTTTTCATCATGACGATAAATTCAATAAAAATCATTCTGTTATTTAAGGTATTGAGCAGTAGATGTTTCAGGCATACGACGCAATGGATAAGCAATAGTTTCGCTCAAAATCTTTCAGATTGTGATTGAAAGTATGTTACGCAACTTGGATGCTGTACTTTATTATAATGATGATTCTACACAAGTGACTTTAACTAAGACCTATCCTGTTTCGGGCTGTAGAAACCACCATTTCTAATAGAATACTATTTATTTTGTGCACCATATAAATTACAGATATATATTATTACTGACTGTTCCAACTTGCCGTACTGTGGCACACTCCAAGTCACTTTGGACACTAGCCGCTATTGACGCTCTCCTGGACTCGAACACAGATCTTGATATGTTTGCGAATGAATGGAAGATGATATTGTCGTAATGTTTGAATTTTTGTGAGAAGAATGCATGACTGTGTTAAATAAATAATTATACTATTATGTTTAAATAGTGTGATTGGCAACGGCCGTTCTATTTAATATAAATAAATAAATAATAATCATAAACTATAATTATTTATTTATTTTTTATTTACACTCCACCACAAATGGTGGCGGAGTGTTGGTAGGGGATAGATAGATTCATCATCATCATCATTTCAGTCGAAAGACGTCCAATAATGGACATAAGCCATATATCCCCCAAGCAACTCTACTTGCTTCTCGCATCCAACGGGTACCTGTGGCCTTCACAAGGTCGTCGGTCCACCTTGCGGCCTTCCAACGCTACGTCTTCCGGTACGCGGTAGTCACTCCATAACCTTACGGCCCCATCGGCCATCTTTTCTGCGAGCAATGTGCCACTGCCACTTAAGTTTGGCAATTCTTCGGGCTATGTCGGTTACCTTGGTTCTCTTGCGGGTCTCTCATAGATAGATTGCTTAGTAATAATATTACCAATGCAATCAAAAAATAAGAAAAGAAACAACACAAACCTTGCAACAACAGAAAGCTAGTCTACTTTCTAAACTGTGATAGTTCTCATACATTGAGAATGTGCAGCAAAACAGCCAGGAAATGACTAATTCTAATGCACGGAGCGGGCTGGCAACGCGTGTACAATTATTATTGTAATAACGTACTGAAATGCTGGCGGGACTAGTTGCGAGCTGGCAATTTGTGCAGCGTTAGGTGCACATCAAATTGTTGCTAGTCTGACTTATGTTTAGGTACGTGCAGGTACGAGTAATTGTAAAGTGTATAAAATGATAATAATAAACTCCTAACGGTTAGGGATGCTACACAATTCATTGGGCCTGCACATTCTATTCGGCAATATTTGTTGAACAACAAAGCTGACCCGAAGCAGTTACTACACATATTTAGCTTTCATTCGGCTCGTGCTCGGTCTTTTGTTCGGCATCTATACTCGCGGATTCATTTCAAGCCGGCTCGACACAATTCGAGCGAAGCCTATCTGATTTTCTCGTGCATATACGTTTCTACGTAATTATATTCGATTTTGCCGCCCGGCTGTGCCGAATCATGCCGACCGGAACAAGTGTCTACCACGCCTTGACAACTAATATTCAAAAGCTTCACAGGGGAACACAAGCTTCGTAATAAAAAAATTAAACCCAATTTTAACGACTTCAAAAAAAAGAGAAGGATGCATTCGAAGAGTTTTTATTATGAATGTGAATTGTGTTCATGTACAATATGTCCTCTGTGGAAAACCAAAGAAAAGATGGATGGATTGTGAGAGGAATGTTATGATAGAGATTGGAGTGAATGACAGCGTGACGGTTGACAGGGCACAGTGGGAAGACAAAACATGTTGCATCGATCCCAAGTAACATGAGAAAAGATGATAACGACAGTTGCCTCTACACGTGTCTTGTTTCGAGATTGCCCAACGAGTTTCAGTAACAGAAGCCATGCTAGAACTACATTGTTTTTTCAGCAATCACGTTACACAACCTAGTTTCAATTAAACAAAACACCTGTTTCGACTCCCGACGTAACGCCAAGTAAATAGGAGCCGTACTTAGTTAGTTCCCTTATAACTTATAGGTTAACTTTTCAGTTGGTTTAGCGTTTACTGAACTTTGTAACAAACAAGTTTTGCGCGGTGGTTTTGCCTTGTATGGCGGAGTTGTTAGTGTTATTATATGTAACTTAGTTTAAATGGCTTCTGTGTTTATTTGACAGTGGGAATTAGGAACTTTTTGTTACTTTGTTACTTTTGTTACATACTTGCTATAAAATGCATAGTGGTTGTTTGCAAACTGCACCTTAACTCAAAAGTCGGTTACATTTTTGTTTATATTTTGATCGTTTTAATCCATAAAAGGGGTCGGTCATTGGACTAATCATTATGAACAACTTGTACTAAGGGACCAACTCTGAAATAAAAAAAAGCACCTGATCCATACATTTATGTTCCCATAACTCGACATAATGTATGGATCAGCTGATTTTTTTACGATTTCGAAAATATGTGTATAATTATATTTGTAGAATTAACATAGATACTTTTTTGTTTGTACCTACGTATCAATGAGAAACCTGAGGGGCGTTCTATGTTTAGGAACGGCCGCATTCTAAGCTTAGTCTCAATCTGCCCATCAAAAATTGTATAGTATGTGTAGCTGAGATGAAATTACGATTTCATTTTACACGTTTTTAGTTAGAACATAATTATGTTCTCAACCTTCACCGCCCATTTTGAGAATATATTTTTTTCTAGATGACCCAATTTTTTTTTACTTACCTTCTGTCGCAAAACTGAAACAGCTATTGCCACGATTATATTTAAATGTGTAATATATAGTCGTAAGATAGGATATATAATTTCCTCAGGGTCTTCTACTGTCCCCTGAAAGTCTCAAACGCCCACGAGGGGGCGTTATCACCCACGTTGAGAACGGAGAACTTACGAGTTAAAGTATCAACTGCCCTTTAGCTCATTAAAGACCAACAAATTACAAATAATACAATTAAATGTGTGTTTACCAGAATCTGTAAAGTAATGCCCCACGTCTGTAAGCTTAGCTCCGATTCGCGGTTTGGAACACACACGGTCACAGGGTCCAATATTTGTGTTGTTATTTCGGCTTTTATGTTCCACTGCAGAGTAAGTATAGAGACAATAAGCCGTTTCTCACAACAAAACGGAGTATAGTGAGTCAAGCATTAGCATAATCGACCTAGAACTGTCCCACAGCTGGGGAACAGGCCTGCTCTCTATGAGCAGGAGCGGGTCGTAATCCACCACGCGAGCCCAGTGCGGGTTAGTGTAGCTCATGTTGTCTTCGATTTTTTGGTTCTAAATCATTTTTTCCTCGCAATGATTTCCTTCACCATTTTGAGAGCAATGGTGATGATATAAATATATTGTGTTATTGCACAAATTAAAAAGCCTGTCTCGTTTCGAAGCCACAGGTAAGTCGCAGCTTTTACTACTGGGCCAGTGAGGGTATAATTAGTGGTTTTCGTTCTACATTTCATCAAGTTTTCGGCAATTGATGAAATGTCCAACGGGAACCCACCAAACTAGTTACCCATTCTAAAAGGAATGGGTAACTAGCTTCATCTTTCTGACTAACCGACCCGACCCCTTGACAATTCAAAAGTGCCTGTAATTGGTTTATTTAAAATAAATGCTTTGAAATTTAATTTGAATTTTAAGAATAATCCTTTCTAGTTCACACGTCGTATTTAATATTAACACTTTGTATTTATTTGTGTTTCTATTTAATTTTTACACACGTTATCCTGAAACAAAAAAACTGTGCAAAAACTAAGCTGCCCTTTATAATCCCGTAACATCATTTTATTTCAGTAGCCAGTAACTGTATTTTTATTTATTTTATAAACCCACAAAGCTTTGACTAAATAAACGTAACCAAACACATACCTAACAAAATATTTAAAAGCTATATATTATAATATTATAATCTCTGAAATGTTTTGTCCACAAAGCTAACTGTGATTTTATAATGTTATTCATAAAGCGTTCATTGTTAATATTGTAATAGTTAAGTAGCTTTAAATCAGTGATCCAGCAAACCTCTTGTGACAAATTACTTACTTGCAGTTTTTAAGCTAAGTGAATACAACTGAAATCTGCTAATGGAAACTCATCTTGTAGGTAGGTAAGTAGGTTAGGTAGGTACCTACTCTGAAGTTTTTCCTTTAATCCTAGTAATATTATAAACGTGAAAGTTTGTATGGATGGATGTTTGTTACTCTTTCACGCAAAAGTATTGAACGGATTTGGATTAAATTTGGCACACAGGTGGTTTATAAACAGGATTAACACATAGGATACTTTTTATCCCGATATTCCCACGGGATCGAAACTAATGCAGGTGAAACCGCGGGGCGCAGCTAGTATAACATATTTGGTTGGTTTCTCATAAAAAAGCGCGGTTTTCATTTATAAAGACACACACAAAAACCAAGACTGAGATACATTTTTGGCACTTGAAAAGCGTATTTAGGCTTGTTTTGAATTGGGGCATTTTTTTTTTTGTGGATGGGAAATCATCAAATGACCCCTCCCGCTCTGGGTGGAGCGGAAGGGAGTGTCGGACTCTTACTGACTAAAACCCACCCGTGTTCCTTCCTTAGCCCTTTCTGTTCCAGGGCACCTTTCGGACGATCCCGCTCGGAGGGCCGAAGACTGCCAGGGTTCGGCCCTATCGGGCCCCGTCATCTGCTGACATCTCTTTGAGGCGCGCGTGGAACACAACGCGCCGTCCGGCACGGGCCTGGTCCTGATGGGACGGTGAGCTACCCATTACTCTCCACCCGCAAGCCTGCGCCTACGGTGGCAGGGAGTCGTCACGTGGCTCCCGACGCCCGGAGCGTCTCCCGCGGCGGCTGAGGCGTGAGGTATTCTACCTCAGCCTTCCCGCCACCTCCTTCGCTAGCATGACTGCTTCTTTGACTTGGGGCTGGCAAGGGACTTGTGGCAAAGTAATAACAGCCGCACGGGTCGATCGATCTAGAGGCTCTTTCAATTCTATAGAAGCCAAAGATCAAAACTGCAACAACATGACTAGGAGCTGTGAACGAGAAAACTACGAAGCATACTGACGGTATTGAAACTCTCGTCTATTTTAAGTTAAAAAAAGTAAACTAACAAGAAACCGCATGAACTCTTCACTTTACCAAGAAAATGAATATGCTTATGGTATGAATATTAAACTTGAATGTTTGTCTTAGCGAATATCTTGAAGATTATACAGAGTCTGAATCAGTGCAGAATGTACAAACAGTGTTAGTTAAAGTGCATATTTGCTTACTTGTAAATTAAAATCTCTCAAATCTTGTTAATTTAATATCTTCACTGTGTTTACAGTTTGGGGTGAAGTTATTATATTTCAAGATGTGTAAGCTTGAGAGTTAATTTAAATGTGTATTTAGTTTATTCATATTTTAATAGATACATACTTATTTTGATACACTTTTATAACTATTTTTTTTTTCCAGGAAAGGCTGCCTTGATCATTTTCCTCTGCTATATAATCATGACTGTGGATGTGATGGCTTCTGTGCTACGAGTCCAAGGCCCGATTTCCACAACAAAATTTTCTATAGGTGCAGATAGTTGTCCCAGAGTTTAGTATCTGTAACCATCCACGAAACAGGCCTTTACCATGCAAAGATAAAATACTTCTAATTGAGTATTGAAGATAAAACAAACTCTGCTCACCTCAATTCATCCGCCAATCAAACGTCATCAAATTCCCAATTCACTAACTTCGAACGTACATAACATATTTACTAGGAGGAGTACAGTAAAGTGCAGAAAAAAGCCAATAAGCCGTTTTATAAAAGACCCCTGCATGTAACGAACCCAGTCAGTTGTGAGTGCTAATTTGTTCACACGAGCCACTCCGAAACGACTTTAACAGGAAAAAGTGCTGTTTCGTGTACCGTGAAATATTTCTTTGGAACTTTTAGACTTCGAGGAAATAAGAATTTTTAAAACTAAAAATATTTGTGTGTATTGTTTATTTTTTGTAATATCGCTTGTCTTAAGATTGACGGAGAATTCTCTGTAGATTGAAAGGTCTGTAGTTAAAAGAATTATAGGTTTATCGTCGTGTCGGTAAAACATTCTGTAGTTGGAAAGGCCTGTCGTCGAAAATGACGTAGATGAAAGATTCTGTCGGCGAAATGTCCGTAGGTGAAAGACTCTGCTGGGGAAACGGAAATAAATGAATCATCCTGTCGACGAACAGTCCCATGGTGAATCGGTCTTAGGAGAACGGTTGCGGAATCGGTTGTTTGCGATGCTTTTGTCCTATCGTGTGGTAAAGGGCTCTTGGATATAGACAGAAGAGGAAACGAGCATTGATGCCACCACCCTATGCATCACGCTTTATTCAGATAACTGGCAAAATTAATTTTTGTCACTATGAATTCCTTTTTTTGAACACCACAGATATTGCTGATACCTAGCCGACAAGTTCGAAAGTCAAAACTAGATTTTACAGGGAGTTTCTTGTCCGTACTTCTGCATAGAGATCTAAATTTTGGAACGGGCAACTAGCTTTAACTTTCTGACTATCTCACCGTAACTTTGACAATTCCAAAATACCAGTAAATGGTTTAATTTACTTAAATAAATGCTTTGATTTAAAATATTTTTTAAGATCCCAAAGGTTTTGAAAATCTCTCAAGCTCTATTTACACGACGCAAGTTTCTTTCCTGTCATAAACAGCCTATAATGTCACTGCTGGGACACAGACCTCCTCTCTATGTTGCTTACCTGTGGCATACAATAAAGTAGAAGCAACAAACAACTTGTATCGTCAACAGTGTTTAGAGACGGTGCCACTTTTGGTGATGCTTCAATTTATGGCATGCTACATACAAGGTGGCAGGGACATCGATTTGCAACTTGTTACCATGAATTCAGTACAAAGGATTCCGGATTTTTCGTCGGTTACTAAAAACAAATATGCTGTTCAGCACATTTTGACCGTCTAGATATATATTGTAATTTCTATGAGACCGCCGATTTTATTTTTGATAACAGACAAAAATTTCTACGCTAGAATCATGCGCTGAATTTATGGTTTTAGTTTGCGCGTCATGTGATTCAAGACTGATTTACAGGGACCCTGTAAATCAGTCTTAACGCACCAGGATAGTATTCAATTTCTATAATTCGAATTTCATTAAGACCCCACAAAATATCCCTCATACAACACACATTACCTTATGACTCTGCCAAAGCGAATAATCACTTTATCACCGATAAACACAATTACCCAAAATAACTCCTACCTCGAAGCCCAGAAATAAATGCCCGGTGGATACCTCACCAAATAACATTTAAAGCTAATCTCGCTTATAATAAATCAAATTTATGAAAGGTAAATAAGTATAAACGTATATTTAGGATCGGTCCTAGCCAAATATTTAAATCTCTAGATTTTCCCTTACCGTAGACACTTACGGCCGAACCCAATTACCTATCTATCACCAGTTTTGACACACTGGAGGTAGAAAATCCTATCTATCTCTGGTTTTAACGTCCCAATAATGTATGTGTATAGGGAGCAATGATGGCTCAGTGTTAGCGACCCCGACTTACGACTTGTAGGTCGTGGGTTCGAACCTAGGCAGGCGCTTTAGTTTGTGTAATTTATTTCATCACCACTGCTCTTAAAACGGTGAAGGAAAACATCGTGAGGAAACCGGCATGTCCTAGAACTAAAAAATTCGAAGACTTGCGACATCTACCAACTCGTGGCCTGGTGGATTATGGCCCACTCCCTCTCACAGAGAAGAGACCTGTGTCCCAGCAGTTGGAACTTTATAGGCTTATTATGGTAATAATCTATATCACTAGCGATCTATATAATTATACAGGGTGGTAGGGACGTCGACGCGCAAACTGTAAGCATGGATTCAGTACATGAGTTTAGACCCCATAGGGTCGAAATTTTTCGTCGGTTATTAAAAAAAAAATATTGCTGTTCCATACATTTTGTCCGCGTAGGTATTGCACTTTTCTATGAAACAGAATTTTTTTTTTTGATAACCGACGAAAAATTTCTACGCTATGGGGTCTAAACTCATGTACTGAATTCATGGTTACAGTTTGTGTGTCGATGTCCCTGCCACCCTGTATTAAACTGACAGTTATTGTTATACGGGCTACCATCAGTAGCTATCTGTGAATAGGTTATAGGGTTCGGTCGTTAATCACGCGAAAAAGTGTCCATGCTAAGAAGAGTGAGCTCACACATTATTAAAAGCGTTTCCATAACAACCAAATCAAATCTCTGCGTCATTGTGTGTTGGAGGTGTCAAAACGAAACAGGAACGCGAATATCTCTTAAGGCGGGAGGGCGAGAGGTTTTAAGCCTTTCGTCCTAACGTAATCATTCTGGCCCGACGGGACTGTTCATACGAAAACCCAAATAATCCGTTGGTTGAATTTCATTTATACCGGGTTTTGGGTCTGCGGGCGGAAATATAGGGAACAGAAACATACAGGACGCGGTTTGTTAGGTGAACTTGGTGTGCCGAAAATAATTATGCGGAATGTCTACGCTATATTGTAGCTACTGAATAGAAATAGCAATAGTACAGATGTATTGGGATCAGGTTATTTCGGACTAATAGCATGTAATCTACACTAAATTCACCTCTGAGCGTCATAAGTAACTAGCTTCTGCCCGCGACTTCGTCCGCGTAAAATTTCATCTTCCTCCAAGCCATCCCGTCGCATCGCATCGCCTGCCCAGCGCTATTACTACGTTTTCGCTTAGCGTCCTTTCTTACTTTTTTGTCTTTTTGCTCGGTTCCTAAGAGTGCTAGCGTGATGTTAAATAGCCTATATTCTTCCTCAAGAATTGGGCTATCAAATGCAAAAGAAATTTTCGTTCCGGAGATTAGCTCGTACAAACAAACTCTTCTGCTTTATATTATTAAGTATAGATTAGTGTGGATTATCTCCAACTACATTTTACTCTGGCACTAGTATCACAATAAGGCCAATAGTACCGGTTCCCTAATGTACCGGTATTTCAAGCCTTGCCTACGAGACAATGCTGTATGTATTTAATATTTTATAGCGCGCTGTAAGTAAATGCTAAGACATACATTGTTTTTATGTAGTGGGTATGCACATAGGCTGCCATTAAACCTGCCTCACAACATGAATTATTATACTTCTGTAGTGCGATTCTGTAACAATCTCACCGTGAAAACCTAGGTGAAGTGAGCGTGGAGTGACCTGTCATTCCAACTAATACTAGGGAGCGACACTATTGACAGCTCACTCTAAGCTCACTTCACCTATCTTTTCACGGTGAGATTTTTACAGAATCGATCGGCTGTTGCCAACCTTTAAGACAAAGATGAGATACTCGTATTACAATATCTCTAATGTTACTTGCTACTACCTGTTACATGCTTTTCAAATCGTTATACAGCAATGTAGCTTGGCAGCTGAAATTAATAGGTATGTTGTTAGTAGTTCCCGGCTCCCTACAAAATTCTTACATAACGTTTTTGAGAGTTATGTAAGAACTTTTACTTTCTTGTATGGGAAAACTTGAAGGTTGAAGTGGATGGAACGCGCAACCTGTTACCATTCCGCACATGATTTTGAAACGCCCCGCGTTGAAAGTCACCGTGTATTAAAAAAAAATGCCGAAAAACTTCTACACTCCTAACTTCCATTTTATATGATACAATATCTGCATCGAATAATACCATGAAAATAAAACGTAAGAATTGACGATTAGCTAGCAATTACTCAAAAAGTTAAGGACAGTCTCCTATAAACGTTTTCCTGTAGCTACAACGGTTAAGGTATTTGCCCTTACGTCCGTCCCGAAAATCATCTGTTTATCTGACATCTGCCCTCAAATCTAGTGATTCCCGCACGGAACAAATATTTGTATTGCCTACAGGTAGTTGTTCCGGGTCTGGCTGTTTTTGTATGTGAGTTTAAATGTATGTAAACGCACCCACGATACAGGAGTAATTCATAGTGTGGGGCAACGTTTAAAAAAAAAAACATTGTCAGTAAATGCCTTGACAATAGAAAACAAAAACATGATGATCATCCTCATATTCGTTGTCCACTTGAGCTCCCCACTTAAATATCTCACAGTTCATAATTAACACAGATGAAATTAACGAGCAAACAGGCAAGCTCCGAAACAATTTTCGGCAAAACTAATTGTTGTATCCAGTAGCAACATCAGCCTCGCTTCAATTACTGGAAACACTAACTATAATTAAATTGTATTTACGACACAGTAATAATAGGCACTTACGGTAAGTAATTACATAATACCGGATAATTATAACAATGTACAGATAATGTTAGATACTACTGGTCATTACCGATTTCGAAGCCGTGTGTTTACAGTTCAACAGTGTAATGTTATCGTGCAGATTTCCAGCGCTTTAACGCGCTCACGCACTCTAGGCTGCTTGTCCATTGGAGCGGACAACTGCAGAGCTAGGATATCATAAACCTGGAGCCGAAATTCATGTCTGAACTCCGCTTCATGTTCGTTGACATGGTAACAGCGGAGATGAGTTGTATATGTTTAAACCGTGGAATGTCCTTTCTGCACTTAGGAAGAAAGAAAGAAAATACGTTAATTTGCTGAAAACAAACGTCTTCTTCCCAATCAGGGCACGGCACATAGAGAGGGTAATCGGTAAAATCGAACCTGCACCCTAATTGCGTAACACACAATCAATCTCAATCTGAATCATATTGAAGGATATTGCTAATCCATTGCTTCATATGTTCAAAAAATTTGTCATGTGTCTCAGCAACGTAAATAACGCAATGAATGTTGTTGAACTATCAAAGTGAAACCGATTCCGATTGATCGTGTATTACGCAATTAGGGTGCTGCACCCTAATTGCGTAACACACTATTCATCACAATATAAATAATTTTGAAAGATATAGCTAATACCTACATTGCTTCGTATGTCCGAAAAAGTTGTCTGCTCAACCACGTAAACGCAATGAATGTTGTTGAACCGTCAAATTGAAAGCCATTTCTATTGTTAGTGTGTTACCCAACTACCCCGCTGCTCAAAATCGGTCTTATCGTATGAGTGCACATATGGAACAGTCTTATCTTACGATTGACTCCAGCGAGAGGTCGTCAGAGTCGCGTTGATCTGAAGTCCGTAACAGCCTGGATGAGCTTCAGACCATTTATGATGGCTTCTCGCGCCACTCCGCTTCAGTAGACGGGGATACTCCGTTACACTGCTCTCTGAATTTTTCCCGCTTATTCACTCCGCTTTAATGGGTAGGTAGCCTTAAGCGGAAAAAGGAATGTTCACCATTACCGCGCTTGTGTTGTAAATGATGGGCTGCCGACGTGAACGACGGCTTTAGGACGGAGATGTTGACTTAAAAGTCCTGTTTAAAGATTAATGGGGTGTCCTTAATTGTTGTACGGAAGATATTTAGGTTCAACCTGGCAGCACTCGCTACTGGGTAAAAAATACCACAGAGTATATAGATACTCTGTGGTATTTTTTACCCAGTAGCGAGTAATAATAAAGATAAGTAATAATAAATAATCGTATATAGCATAGGCTATATACGATTATTTATTATTACTTTTCTATGCGCTCTGCCGAGATGGGACTCTAGGTACCATCAAATCTGATAGTTGATACACACGCACACTGCGAGACAGCCAATTCACGTTTAGGATTGTCGGAGCGAAAATTGAAGAGATTTTTGTTGTTGTACTTACTGTACTTAGGTGAATAATTTGAAATTTTTGTGTTTCGAAGTTGACGCAAAAAGTCGCCACATGTATTTCGCGTGGTTAAAAAAAGAAAGCAAAATATAAACTTGACTATTGCATTTCTGTCAAAATCACTTTTGATTGTGTACAGCTCACAGTAATGAACAACTGGATAGGAGAATCTTGTTACATTTTACTCATAATATTATTACAAAAAGTCGCAACTGCGTAATATCTTACTTCCCCAATATATTATGTAGTTAATTCATAATTTGAAGATATTGAGTATCTTCAAATTATGAATTAACTACAAATCAAGCCACAATGTTCCATACAAATATACTAAATCATTGCAAGTACAATCATTAACCTTCTATAAACATGAGACGTTAATGAGCTAATGTTGGCATTTAATTAACTCTTGATACACAATCCGTATTAACTTGTAGATACTGAATATAGTTTAGTACGGTTTAGTGCGGAAATACTATTTAACTTTGATTTAGTTTACTAAGACAGAGGAGATATTACTAAGAGCGAGGGAATTGCGATAACCTGTGTTTGAATTAACGAGACGATCTGGTGGGAATCTGCTAATAGCTGTTTAAGTTAATCAGTTGTTGGTTAGCTTCATGAAGCTATATCCTAAAACTTTTGACAAACTAGGTCGATGTAGGTACAATGTTCAAAACTGTTGTTAACAATATTTTTTTCGGCCATCTTGACACCATACTAATCATCATCTGCCTAGCCTTTTCCCAACTATGTTGGGGTCGGCTTCCAGTCTAACCGGATGCTGCTGAGTACCAGTATTTTACATGGAGCGACTGCCTATCTGACCTCCACAACGACTGCCCCAATACAACACAACACACAACACAACACAACAACAACAACAACAACTGTACAACTGGGTAATACGAAACCCCTTTGTAAGACTGGTTGTCAGACTTTCGGGCTTCTGGCGACCCGTAACGACAGACATCATACTAATATGGGGTATTAATAAAATGCAATACCTAAGAAGAAAGACAAGAGAGAAAGAAAACTTGTTTTTCTGGACACAACTAAACAACAACAACTGCAACTAACTATTGCTAGATAAACTCGACCTCACAATATGCCTGTTTTAAAACTTATAGCAATATTTCATTAGCGCACATTATTATTCCACTTTAGTAGGCACCACAATTAGTATCCATCCATACCTACTTAATACTAATACTGAATTTATCCTAACTAATACCTATTATAAATGTCAAAGTAAGTTTGTTTGTTTGTTACACTTTCACGCTAAAACGGCAGAAGGGATTTGGATAGAATTTGACACATGAGTAGACCATGACGTGGAGAAGGACATAGGCTGCTTTTCATTCTAGATCGCAGACTAATCCGCATCGCGGGCAGCAGCTAGTAATGTTATAAATTCGAAAGTGTCTGTCGGTCTGTATGTTACCTTTTCACGCCTAAACCACTGAACGGATTTCGATCAAATTCGGCATCTAGACAGATGGCATCCTGAGGAGGGACATAGGCAACTTTTTGTTTCAAAAATTATCCTAAAGGGGGATGAAAGTGTGTTTGGTAACCCAGATTTAATGAAAGGCATACGGTTAGGACGTCCGTTCCCACGGGATAATTTCCGACACTCACGCAGGTGAAGCCGCTGACGAAAGCTAGTCGTTTATAAATTGTAACACGCAGAAGAGTTTTGAATGCCGTAATTACAGAAACAATTAAAAAGTAATTGTATCTCCCGTGGATCCACGTTCCGAAAGTATAAGCAACTTATGTTTAAGCCCCAATTGGGGACAAATCCAGCCTCCGGGTTGCTACTCAGCAAATTCTTCATGAAAAAACCCAATAACGTTTGCACCACCTTGGAATCAACCCGGGACGCTACGCTCAGTAGCCGTGGTTCCGATTACTATACAACAAGGGATCATCATCTGCCTTGCCTTTTCCCGGCTATGTTAGGGTCAGCTTACAGCTTAACCGATTGCAGCGAAAAAACTGCCTATCTAGAGCAGTGGTGACCCAGTGGTAACAGTCGCGACTTACAAGTTGTAGGTCGTAGGTTCGAACCCAGACAGGGGCAATACTTTGTGTAAATTATTTTATTAATTATCAAATAAATTGAAGGAAACATCGTGAAGAAACCTGCACGATATGCATATAACCAAAAATTCGAAGACACGTGACATCTACCAACCCGCACTGGGCCCGCGTGGTGGATTACAGCCCAATCGCTCTCGAAGAGAGGAGTACGGCTGTCTATCCAACTTCCTCAACCCAATCACTTCTGTTAAAGGTTTGAAGATCTCTTTTACTTTACAAGGAATTTTACAATTTATAGAAGAGCTTTCTTCCAACAACACGCTACGTTAAAAACGTCACTAGGTACACGTCACGCGTGGGACTATGAGTAATGGCTTACATATTACACAGTGGTTGGCTGGCTGCCAATATATTCTACACTGTCACCCCGTCAGCGCTGTCACCGCTCTACAAAAGAGGGTATCAATTATATGTGCTGCACACTTTTTTTTTGTTTGGTGGTCGCTCGTCAAGCGGTGTTGGGGGTGGTTGCGTTTAGATGGCAATGTAAACTGTTGAGAGCTGCTGCTGTTGTATTGGCTGATTGATTAGTCTTTATTGTATGGTCAGAGAAATTAATTGTAAAAATTTTGACACCCTCGGGAGAGTGGTGGCCCAGTATCGGCCCCGACTGACGAGTTGTAGGTCGTGAGTTCGAGCCCAGGCAGGCGCTTTACTTTGTTTAAATTATTTCATCACCACTGCTCTCAAAACGGTGGAGAAACACATCGTGAGGAAATACCTATAATCAGAAATTCGAAGACATGTGACATTCACCAACCCACACTGGGCCCGCGTGGTGGATTGTGGCGTCAAATTAGTCAAAGCCTGACGTAAAACGACGTATTTTTAGCAGCCATGTTTTAAATCACGTCTAACTTGTCTATGGAGTATCTTAATTTGACAGGGCTAAACTAATATTTATCTCCTGTCCTTTTCTTAATGAAATAGAAAGAAAAAGATGCACTGAACTTAAATTTAGTTTAGTTTGTGAACAAGGGAATCGGCGCCATTATCACAATAATATTGACGTCATCGTAAATTAATCGTCGTATCGTCGCCATTGGTCCCGGCTGTCATTTGTGGATCTTTGACAGTCGTTACGGGTCGTCAAAAGCCCGCTAGTGTTGGGTAGTGGAGGTCAGATAGGCAGTCGCTCCATTTAAAATACTAGTATTCAGCTGCATCCGGTAAGACTTGAAGCCGACCCTAACATAGTTGGGAAAAGGGTAGGCAGATGATGATGATGATTGACATCATTAATGAATTAACATAACGACACGCCTGTATTCTCCGAAGGGTTAGGCAGAGGGCCAGACTATAGTATACCCATATTTATGTTAAAGTCCCAGTTATGTTAAAGTCCCATGTAATAAGGGGCGCCCTTATTACCATCAACCGGCACCCCAATTGCGTCACACACAATCAATCGGAATCTGAATCATTTTGAAGCAAATTGCTAATCCATTGCTTCATAAGTTCGAAAAATTTGTCTGCTCAACACGTAAATAACGCAATGAATGTTGTTGAACTGTCAAAATGAAACCGATTCCGATTAATCGTGTGTTACACAATTAGGGTGCGGGTACAAATCCACACTCCGGACTGCTATTAAAGAATTCCGTATGTAAAAACCCAAAAAAAAACCCGGAATCGAACCCAGGACCTCATGCTCCGCAGTAACGCTTGCGACCAACAAGGCAGTCAATTAATTAATTATAATGCAAAGGCAAACCCGCACGTATCATAGTTATCTTCCTCTTTATCATGTACTTTTCATGACAATGTTGGACAATTATCACAAATACATGTATAGTGTCAGTGTCACACGATTGCCCCTGCTGTCCCGCTAGGGAAATCACTTTATTGATATTTTTTACTCGCAGCATAAAACGAGACTGACCATGCCTATGTTGAATTTTTTCCGAACTTTTATGCTATAGTTTTATTCCCAAGGGACAAGAAGTGACGATTATCAGTATTGCCAATCAGCACGATTAATAAATCGTGCTGATTGGCTACTATTTTGAAAAGGAAAAAGAATAAAAGCAAAAGCTGTCATTAGCTGCTTTATTCTGAACGCCAATTCTCGTAATTTAAAACGTTCAAAATCTAGTCGCAGTCTCATCTCGGCGACGCGATGTCAAAATCTTGTCAAAATTGTAAGAGAAAGTTAGTTTTGAGAGATTGAGACTGAGATCCCCTCAGATCTAATAACCTATAAAAATCTGCCGATTTATTCTGTAAAAAATCTCACCGTGAAACCGTATGTGAAGAGCTTAAAGTGAGTTGTCAATAGTGTCATCCCTAGCATCAGCAGTGGAATAACAGCTCACTTCACCAGCTTGAAGTGAACTGTCAATCTCTAACATCAGATAGGATGACAGTTTATTTCGAGCTTACTTCAACTAAGTTTTCACGATGAGGTTTTTACAGAATTAACAGGTTTATCTTTTATCATCCTTGTCTGGAACAGTAAAGTAATTCTATTTTAACTGAAACCATAAAGTTCTAGACAAAAGCCGGATGCCTGGACTATGTCGACTTCTAGGTAATCCCAATGAGTACCTATTATATAATGACGTGTTCTAAATAGGAGTCCGCGACGAACGTCAGTGAACATTATTATGAGATTTTCTTCCCGTGACTCTCTTATGAAACATAACTAAATATACTATGAAACATAACTATACATACTATAGTAATAGTATGTATGTGTGTATAACCTATTTATGTATTTGTGTACCTAGAGTTAGAGGTTTTTTTATCATTGTTCCTCTCAACCAAAGCACTGGCCATCTAATCTCTTCACCACCCTTGGTTGACTGGTAGAGAATGCCTAAGGCATTAAATCCACCGCTGTACCTTTTTTGTGCGAAAATTTTAAATAAATAAATGTACTAAAGTAAACATTGGAAGTACTTTTTGTTTATTTAACTTTTTGGTATTCTTATGCAGGTCTATTAAATAAAAGCAATCGCTAGCTTTTAATATACCAATTCACATGAATGATTATAATTTCTATTTGTACCGGAATCGTAGCACAAATTCTTCGCGTTGTTATTTATAGGTATATAAATACATAGAGTAGAATATATTTTATTTTTCTTACCACAAATTACAGCTTAAAGTTAAATTAGTCTACAGATACAATTTTGTACTTAATTTGTGGAAAACTGGTGCCTAAACTAAGTTTTTTACAAAATACATTTCTAGATTATTTATTTTTTTATGTAGGAAGCATGCAAATGATTAATTTGTAAGAGTGTAGGGTATGTGGTGTATGTGGGAGTGAAAGTGTGTGTTTTAGTATGTGGAAGTGGGGTGTGTATAATTATGAGGTTGGTACACTAAATTAGGATATGTAAGTGAAAAAATCTTCAGTTTGGGCGAAATCTAAGGGAAGAAGTCATTCAGTCAATGTTCTTTTAAACGTTGTTTTGCTTAAGATATGTGTTGTAAGTAGGATATTTAGTTTGCTATATAGAAACGGTCCAAGAAAAAGAAACAAATTCCGAGATAATTTAGTTTTAACTGGCCAAGATTGGCGCATATGCTTCTTCTTCTTTTGCGCACATCAATGTTTTTCTGGGAGACAAAAACAGGGATAAGAGATCGTTGTTGTAAAGCGACAGGTAGAATAACAGGTTCCCTATCCATTTGCATAAAATTGTAAGTCCTAATATAACTTGGCATACTTTTGTTTATCCTAATTATATTTTCGCATAACATTATTTAGGCATAACAGCTTACGCATAATGTTTTTAAGCATAATTTCTCTAGTCATAATAATGATTAAGCATAACGTTCTAAAGCATAAATTTATTTACGCATAATAATATTAAAACATATATTTTATAGGCATAACAAATAAGCATAATAATTAACTCCTAAAATGTTAGACACTAATACACATTTTTATACAATATTTCTCTAATGAAATTTGTAGGCACTTTACATTGTAGGTAGAATAAATCATACTGTTATAACCTCACCTAACCCAGACCACAACCCACAACACCAACGATAGAGGGGATCTGGTGATTAATATACCTACTAAATGTATTTAAATCATTTCATTTTCTTTATTATAAATAATAACATCAAGCCTTGTTTGCCCCGAAGGGTTAGACACGGGCGTACCCATAGTAAATACACCTACACTTCACCAGTTATAGCACCTTTAAGCCCCCTGATATAGTGGGCCAGCCTCTTGTGATCAACTGCATAAAAATCCAGACTCTGTTAACTGAGAAATTCCTACTGGAAAAACCCAATTACACTTCGTCCGACCTGGGAATCGAACCCAGGACCTCATGCTCAGTAGTAGCGCTTGCGAGGACTACACCAACGAGGCAGTCTGAATATTATATTTTTAACTAAAATATAGCAAATCGTTACTATGAAAACGATTGAAAACAAGCGCATAATACGGTATTTAATTCATGTAGCGTAAAGCCTGCTTATTATATGCATTATGTTGAAAATTACCATTCACATGACTCATTACGTTTCACAAAACAAACAAACGTCACACACACACAGTGGGTACGCTTTAATGACACTTAATTCTGGCTGGATACACTTGTGGCCGCTGTAACAGAAGATATAAATAGCTGTTGTTTTTTATTTTAAGTGATTTATAATAACGACAAGTTCGATAGAATAGCACAAAATCAGTAAATATAACTTTAAGTTATTAATTGTAGTATGATGCGTAAGATACGATACTATTTTATTGTTTTTTTTTTTTTTTCATAAATGTAGGTACTTAAATCAGCCACAATCTTAACAATAGAGCAAAAACACGAAATTGGATGCCAAATCACTTAAAAATTAATAAAGAAATAAATAAATGAACATTACGTACAGTCACGACCTCTAATATGTCAACACTTGGCAACTTTCAAATGCGATTTTTTCATGAAATAACGAATGCAACGTTGAAATACGATACATTACATAAACCCATTGGTTCGAAAATGCCATGTTCGCAACAACATAAAATTTCATTCCAAAATAAAGTAGTAAATCGCTTTTGAATAAAGCCGGGTGTATACATACTTTTGCTCGTGACTGTACAAGTAATTTATAACACTCTTTCCTACTCACGTAAAACACGAACATACCTAAACTTGCCACAAAGGGACCGAATTACACTTACTGACAGCTTGATGGATACATTTTCCGTGTGTAAAGTGAATTTTTACACATTCGCCGCCATATTGAAAACGTTCAGCCATTAGGTGGCGGCGATAAAACCGATATCCCTGATGGATTGATGTGAGTTATCTGGATCGGGCTTATCGAAAATAAAATTGGAGTGCACTTTTCTTTGATTCGGTAATTGTAGGTACTTGTGAGGGAGCGGCATTGATATCTGATCGGGGTAATGTAACCACCGAAGGAAAAGAACAAAGAAAGAAAACGATCGAGTGCTCACTGAAACCAGATATTTTTTTTTTTGTTTGTTTTCGGGATATTTCGTTTAGTTTTTTTAAGAATTCGTCGAATCGTCTGCCTACTTGCTAACGTTAATATTTTTTGCATCAATGATAGCTGTAGGAGGAGAAAATAAATATATATAAGTAAATAATTTAAAATAGGTTCTTTTTTAAATAGACTTTATTAGTAATCTTAAAAATCTTAAGGCTTAGATATCAGATAATATCTCTAGATTACTTTGCTCTTTAGCATACGCCTCCCCCAGGTTTTTCCATAGCTTGCGGTTGTGAGTTTTTCTCCTCCATGTCCCTCCCGCAGTTTAGTTTTCAAGTCGTCTTCCCATCTTTGAAATGGTCTTCCTCTTTTTCTTTTTCCTTCTCTGGGATACCATTCTGTTACTTATCTGGCCCATCTTCAGTTTTTACCCCTGATGACATGACTTGCCCACTTCCATTATAGTTATAGAGGAAAAACAGTTCTCGTTAGTCAATTATATTATAATACAAGGTTTTCTTTTGAAAACTTGATTCAGAACATAATTTTGATTTACCAAAAAGTTCTGTATTTTTTTTTACAAAATAATAATTGTGTCATCCACTGCACATGAAAACAATTTGTATGCCATAATATCTGTTTTCTTATCAGCATTCTGAGTAACAAGTGAGTCAAACTCATTATTAACTAAATTACCGTGATTCAGTATCGGTTAACCGTCAGTATACGTACAAAAAGGTAAATGAGTAATGTCATTACTTAAAGGAAGTGTGATTCTTAGAAAATTACTAACAGAAAAAATAAATACATTACACACGTATTATGATCATTTAAGTAAGTATAGGTAAATGGTGCTTAACGACTTTGGGTCTATGCCTTATCATATACCTACAACCAACACACCTCTCTGATACATGCTTATCAGAGAGGTGCCTACCTATCTGACTACTCGTCAGATAGGTAACGCGGGCGGCGCGGCACGGTGGCGTAGTAAGCCCAATTACGATACTAAGTAAAGTTTCAAGGGAAACATTTACAAAAACAAAGTGCGGTTGATTACCCATAGTTTTATTGTTACTTTTTAACAAAATAAAAGTAAGTTTAAAGGAAGACGCCATTTGTAAAACGCCACAGGAATTCCAGTTTAAAACTTAGTTTCTGAACAACTATAAAAATGGTATAACATTAACTATGCGTACAAATTAATACAATCCATTCTAACCTTCGTGGTAAGTAAAAAGCATGAATTCTCCTTGCAACTTTTTAGTTTAGTAGGTCACAGCAATTTGCAGGACACAGACAGGCGGACGCCGAATGCATAACACCACGTTTTGGGAGAAAAATCATAAAAACTAAGTGTAACCTTAATTTTGGCGAGAATTTTCAAAGAACTTTGTACTGTGTGTATTTTTGTAACTTTTCCTTAGTTTATGTATTTGAAATTTAAAACAGAGTTTTTAAACGTAGTTCGATATTTCACGTATCTGTTGAAATTCGAACTCATGACATCTCGGTTGCACGTCCGTGCTTTTACCGTTGAACTATTATTGTCATCCATGCCATGTCGATGCAAGGGACAAGACATATAAAAACATTATTCTAATAGCTAAAAGTACCGAACTATAAACCCATCATTATCTGTCCAGCCTTTTCCCAACTATGTTGGTGTCGGCTTCTAGTCTAACTAGATGCAGCTGACCAGTATTTTTACATGGAGCGACTGCCTATCTGTCGTCCACAACTCAGTTACTGAATAATACCTGTTGGTGAAACTGCATGTCAGACTTTCAGGGTTCTGATAACCTGTACCGACTGTCAAAGGTCTAAAAATTACAGCCGGAACCAACGGTGTAACATGTTTTTCTTTATCCGAGCCCCAAGATACAGACTAACTGTCTAGTTTGGGGCTCACTAGCAAATACTATATTGTAACCTAGCTGTAGGTAATATTTTAAGCTACTCATATCGTCTTAACTTGCTGCTAACTAGTGAAGTTACTGTATTACCTGGACAATAAATATTTTCTATTTTCGAAGCTCTGTGGATGGGTGACATCCATTACATATCGAGACCCCTCGTCTCGACATGTAATGGATGTCACCCATCCACAGAGTGACCTCGGCAAGCGTAAATTGACCTTCGATCGACCCGTGTTGCTGTGATTATTTAGCCAAGAGCCTTTTATACACAACTGTAAACGTTAACAGTATCTATTACTATAGAAAACCAATATTTCAAAGTGTTGATAAACCTACCCGGTAGTGTCGGTATTATTCAAAACCAATAAAGGAAATTGAATTGGTATTCCAAATGAATTGATTTAACATTTATTCCTGAATGCTTTTAGTGTACACGTGTAAAACATCGATATTTTAGTTCCATCTACATATATGAAAGAAATGTTCTGCTGAGCCTTTTGGCCTCGTATAGGAGTTTCTGTTTAATTTTTGTTTGTGTTATTTTCTTTTTTATATAATTTTTTATTTTTTACATTTTGTGATCTTCCTGTACGAGTCACAATAAATACTTTTTCTTTATTTTTTCTTTCTTTCTTTGCTCCGGTCTTTATGTACCTACAGGTCACAAAAACATCTGTCTCAATTTTAGAAAACCACGAAAATAATATATGCTACTAGCTGCACCCCGGGGTTTCACCCGCATAAGTCTCGATCCCGTGGGAGTATCGGGTTAAAAAGTATCTATCCTATGTCCTAAATCAGGTCGTGGTCTACCCATGTGCCAAATAGAACCAATGAAAGCGTAATAAACAAATATAGACCAAATCATAATATGTTTTCTCTTGATAATATGATATAATTTATGTCTATGTAGTTTAGACTTGAGAATCTAATTTATAGAGGCACGCCTAAAAATGATGAAATGTAAATACAGCAGTGAATAATAAATAGTTCTTTTCGAAGACAACCTCTCAGGAGCTTCTTGTGGAATTGTTTTTTCGCGGAAATATAACCATCATATCTAGTTATTTCTGCTGCCAAGTAACATAACATATAATATTCTGTAAAAGCCTGCCAAGTACAGGAACAAAAAAGATTGGCAACACATTCGCTCAAATCTGATGTTTGACGGTTCAGCAGAGGTTCAAAGCTTGAGGTTTGCCAGGGAGCAATGGAGCGCAGCAGTCTTGGAGCCAGATGAACGAATCGTATCAGGAACACAGTGCTGCGCTCTAAAACACAAAACACGTGACTCAAAAAGCAGCTAAGCTCGTAAGTGGGACTAGGTCGGACACGTTTGCCGTATTTCAAACGAGTCATGGGTCAAATCTACCACCATTGGGGTACCAGAAAACGGCCAACGACATTGAGGCAGACCCAGGAGAAGATTTCGAGATGAGCTTAAGGCCTACAGACAGGCTTAGTCCACACTAGCTCATGACAAAGAGGAGTGGAAAGGAGAAAGGAAGAACTTTGCCCTACGGTGAGACAAAACAGGCTAAAAATAAATAAATAAATAAAATAAAACATTTACATTAACTTATATCTTAATCCAAAAGGATAAAGGGTTAACAAATTTTCCAAATATATGTCGTGGATAGATGCCGCCGTAGTACAGCGGACAGCGCCATCTAACAATTTGATGGGTAAACGAATAATCATGTGATCGGAAACGCAAGCGAGCCCTACCGCTTGGACACGATCGTCGGTGGAGGGGATGCAGCGAGGACTGGCGGAGAGACCGAGTGTTGCGACAGTCTACAGTGAACAGTCGAGCTCGGACAGTCTTGGCAGACGCTCAGTACCGTACGCACGTGTTTGTTTCCGACGCAAGTGTGCGTTTCGGTTGATAATCGCTAGTTTATTAAAGTTACTTTAAATTCAAATTATCTTTTCGTTCGAGTACCCGCTACAGTGCCCACACATACGTAAACTATGTCGGATCGTGAAGAAGACCCGATGTTTCGCATCTCGGCCACCCAGTGATGCGACATCAGAACTGGGATTGGACCTCAACGACCCATGTGTTCAAAATGAGAACGCTTAAAGTGAAAGTGACCGTTGACATTTGAAAAACAAAGTGCAAACAAGATGAACGCTTATTAAATAATCGAGTGGATCTGTTCAAGTTGGAACCAGACAAGCCAGATACGGATGCGCGATTATGGTACATGTTGTTTTGGGCATAGGCTGTATGCAAAAATACCTTTGCCGCGTGACGCGACAGTTGCGCCTACCGCCATGTTTGAAAAAAAAAAGACTGTCTCTAACCGGTGTTTGAGTTCGACGTATCCCGTTGTGTTTAGAACACGCGGTAGAAGGCGTGTGCAAACATACAGTGCGCAACCGTGGATTTGTGCTTTGTTGAAAATTCACTGCAGGGTGGTCAACTTATTGTGGCCAGCAGTAAGGCCCTCATAATCATCGTGGCTATCGCAAATAGCTACCAGTGACGTGAAGTGACTTTAAGAATCGAGTCAAGCAGTCCCGCAGCCGTCAGCGAAGCCCTTCGTGTGCTGCAAGTAAGGGAAACCAGGACATATCACTGCCTGGTTCACGAGTAGTGGCAGCTACGTGGATGGTAGACAACGTGGTGGAAATTGTGAACGGCGATTGGACGTCGTACAACTGCCCTCGGACACATTGGAAAATAAAGGTGAGCTGTATTGTTTTGTTTACGATTCTGGTGCTGAATGCTCGTTAGTAAAAGAGAGTTGTGCAGCCAAATTAAGTGGCAAACGGGTTAATAACGTTGTTACGTTGACTGGTATTGGTCAAACACGTGTATTCGGCACAGACCAAATCATATGTAGCGTTGCAATTAGCGAGCAACAACTTGAGATTTTATTAAATTTCTACCCGACATTTACTTGCAAAGTAATATTATGATAGTACGTGAAATATTGAACCTAGGCTTTTCGAATAACACGTCTGCGACAGAGTTTTTGTTGCTTATAGCTCTTGTAATAAATTCAGTTATAAACGGTCAACAACAGAAAGCTGGATTTGATAGAACGAAGGCAGCTATAACAAAATATTTGGTTGACGATTTCGTGTTAATAGAAAACGAATAGTGAAATCTGATTATAAGACTAGGTTTAGATCGGAAGTTCAGAGGTCCGTTTAAGGTAGCGGAAGTGTTGGCGGGTGATCACTATACGTTAAAGGCTTTAAATTTTAACCTTACAAGTATGCTCACGATACGTAAAGAAAGACGCTAGTAGGTCATGTACCAGTCCAAGTAGACAGTGATTAGTGGTGATGAAAAAGATTACATTATGGGAGGCACGCGAGTGGGGGTTCTCTATCGGCCGTAGTAAAGTTGTGTGGTGTCACAGGGTGATGCACACGGATCCATGCGCTGGATGTGTGAGAGCAATACTCTTACTACTTACTTGCTGGTCGGCTGGAAAGCCGTGGCGTTAGAGTGGTTTACTCGTGTGGGTTTCCAGGTGTCAAAGGCTCTTAGTGATGAAGATTATTGTTAACTAGCTGCGCCCCGCGGTTTCACCCGCATAAGTTTCGATCCCGTGGGAATATCGGGATAAAAAGTATCCTATGTGTTATTCCTGGTTATAAACTATCTGTGTGCCAAATTTCATCCAAATCCGTTCAGTACTTTTGGCGTGAAAGAGTAACAAACATCCATACATCCATACAAACTTTCGCATTTATAATATTAGTAGGATTAGTAGGATGTGGATAACGATGCGACATGGCTCTGGTTGATGATTTACGCTATGATTAGATAATCAAAGTTTGTTTACATTACTCTGGTTGAATCAATACTCTAAAAGCCTTCAACTCCAGGCGTACGTATAAGTACGCTCACGATCACATACAAACAATGCCTTTAAGTATGTAGTGTTCCTAACGAGTTAAACGTAGAAGACGGTGAGGTGAGTTCCTCCACCGAGTAGTAGAGCACATACCATGGCTATTAGGTCACACTGTACGCACTTGTCTGTAGTCGTAACTGCAACTCAGTTGTGAGTTGTTCAGGCGGCGATGGGCAGCTGGTGGTGCAGCGGGGACCTGGGTCTCAAAGGAGACTATTGTTGTGTTGGACTTGTAATGACCTGGGAGTCGTAGACTCTATGTGAAGTGATGTGTGTTGTTCGTATCACTTGAGGTGATGACGATATGGGTAGCATGAGTGGCACTAGCTGCTGCGGCAGCCAAGCCATGAGCGTTGTATGTAATCTACGAGTACAGTTCCTGACCAATTCTTACTAAGGCTTAGAGAGAAACCTTTTGTCATCGATGATAGTTTGGATCAGAGTATTACTAACGAATTTGAGGAAAGCCAAGTAATGGTTTAGTTGCTGAAACAAAGTAGAGATTAGGTTGTGTGTGTTTTGTGTGTGTTATGTGGGGTTTCGTGAGAAACCATAAAGTCCAGGAGTGACTTGGCGATCCGAGGGGGATGCGCAAATGAATTTGACGAGTTGAGTAACTGGAGGTTACTAGATAGTATGAGACACATATGCATCTTAGTTGATTATTTCTATTGTAACATTAAGATTTGGGAATCAAATAGTGGGTAATGCTCTGAACTCTGCTATTTTTAGTTTGTTGGAAATTTCATTGTGTTTTTGCCTGTACCAAATGTGGTCAGGAGTGACCGAGCTATGTGATACTTTGCGGGTATGTTTGTTTACAGATTATCACACGTGGACATAGAAGAATACTACAGCAGGCCGGTGCTTATCGAAAGTTCCGCTTCGAGGAAGGGCATTGATGATAACCTTGGGCAAGGTATCCAATGCTACCAATGCGGCGTCAAGTTCTGCAGGACCAAAGCAGCGATCAGACAGCATCTGTTTTCGACGTGGCAACACCGGACATTTTGCTTCGAGATGTCCACGATGCAATTATGGAAGCGCCTGCATGGCGAGGGGCCTAGGCGGTACCGGGCCAGCGCCTGCAGCAGTGGCTAATAGCGAGCAAAGCGCTTAAGTTTGCTATGTCAGCAATTCGAGCAGTGAACTGATGAATACTGGGTGAGTCATATCCAGTTTATTGCGATTCTGGCTTCAAAAGATTTTGTTAAGTCAAAGTGTGCAAAGTACTCTACAATTTTTATCTGAGATTTTGAATAACAATCCCCGTTTAGAGATCTCATTTCATGTTGTACCGGTTGTGCCTTAAAAATGATAATTTAACTGGCCACGCTATTAGATCAAGGATTTAACGTTAGTTTGACATCTGATAGTATTGTTTTGCGTTATCACAACAGGTTTGGTTGTTAGATTATGTAAAGTTTCAAACGCTTGTTTTCAAGTTAATTTCGATAAAGTGAACACTGACGTGTATACTGACGTTCGGGCACAGTTCGTTCCCAGTTAATTGATCTTTTGTTAGAATACTCGTCTTAGTTTTCTAGTAGCATTTCTAGATCCCATGTTACAAGAGGACAGTTGTAAAATCGACTTTTAGATCGTAGTATTACAACCGTACCGTAGGTACTGTTAATAAAATTGTCGGCCTTATTGGCTTAGTTTAGTGAAGACTGATGACGATGTGACTGATATTAACTTAAACGAGATAATAGAGCACGTGACACAGGAATAATGATAAAAAGGCCAATTACGATAGTAATCAATTTGACCAAAGTCAAGTTAGTCTGTAGGTCTGTAGGTTTTCTTTTAATGATTATGTTTTAAAGGCGCTTGACTCGGCGAACCTTAGAATACTGATTGTGTGAGGAGGATAACCGATCACCAAGTTTCTCGAGAATTAGACGTCATAGTTGATGACAGTGGTAGTGAGACCAAATCTGATTAAGAATGGCTTGTATACTCAAATCTTTGGACCGCACCTCATGAGTAACATGTGGCGATGGGTCTAGAAGGAATCGTTGGTGCGATTTCTGTCTGTGGTGGTGCACAGAGCGCTTCATGTGTTGTAGCACATATCGCGTTAGATTTTTGAGAATCGTTGGTGCGATTCTGGTCTGTGTTGGTGCACAGAAATAAAGTTTTATGAGTTGAGTATACATTGCTTATGAAATTCATTTCGGTAAATTCTAACGGTTTTGTTTTTGACTTAGCTTGTTGATCGGTCGATCCAGGTCTGTGTTGGTGCACAAAGCGCCTCATGTGCAGTGAGTACATGTGGCGATAGGTCTCTTTGTACCGCACCTCATGTGCAGTAAGCACATGTGGCGATGGGTCTACAATAAATCTTTGATGTGAGACCCGAGCTACCTTAGTTATTAGGTACTGGCAGGATAGCCGAGCTACCTTAGTTATTGGGTATTGGCAGGATAGCCGAGCTACCTTAGTTATTAGGTATTGGCAGGATAGCCGAGCTACCTTAGTTATTGGGTACTTGGCAGGATAGCCGAGCTTGTTTACTCTCTGAGCATATTTGGTCCACAGGTACTACACCCGAGGACGGGTGCTAGTCAGGGATGGCCGTGTCGTGGATAGATGCCGCCGTAGTACAGCGGACAGCGCCATCTAACAATTTGATGGGTAAACGAATAATCATGTGATCGGAAACGCAAGCGAGCCCTACCGCTTGGACACGATCGTCGGTGGAGGGGATGCAGCGAGGACTGGCGGAGAGACCGAGTGTTGCGACAGTCTACAGTGAACAGTCGAGCTCGGACAGTCTTGGCAGACGCTCAGTACCGTACGCACGTGTTTGTTTCCGACGCAAGTGTGCGTTTCGGTTGATAATCGCTAGTTTATTAAAGTTACTTTAAATTCAAATTATCTTTTCGTTCGAGTACCCGCTACAGTGCCCACACATACGTAAACTATGTCGGATCGTGAAGAAGACCCGATGTTTCGCATCTCGGCCACCCAGTGATGCGACATATACATATTACACAGCCTGCCCGTATTTCATTCCCCAAATACACAATCCCTACAGATCAGTCCCTTATCAGAGTGCAGCGTGAATATTAAGTCGGAACACGACCAAAACTGTGGTTAAGATAACTTAATCTATAGTTTGGCACGGCGCCTGAGTAAACCAAGCGGCGATAGTAAATCGATACGGTAGATTAATTTAAAACTGTTTGCTTGTTCTGGGGGAGTTGAAAGTAACTATCGTGGGTACGTAGGCTACCTATAGTTTAGAGCCGAGTTGGCTGTTTTTGTTAAAGTTTTTCTTGCATTTCGTTAAATTAAGATTGAAATTAAGAGTTCATCAGCTGTCTGGGAGGCATAATCAACCTGTTATGTTCACACTGCTGGGACACAGTCCTCCTTCCTGTGAGAGGGAGTGTGGAGGGGTTGGCAGATGGTACATGTCTTCGATTTTTTTGTTCTAGGGCATGCCAGTTTCCTCAAGTTGTTTTTCTTCACCGTTTTGAGAGCAGTGGTGATGAAATTATTTATACAAAATTTTTTCACTTTGTCTAAATAATTTCAGCCTGCCTGGGTTCGAACCAGTAAGTTAAGTTTACCTACAACTCTTAAGTTGGGGACATTACCAATGGGCCACCCCTGCTAAGTCTGGGACTCTGGGGAAACAAAGTAGGTTGTGGATGTAAAGCCACCTAGGAACCATTACCTGCCTTATTAGTCTTAGAAGAAAAATAAATGAGGTTTTCCATTGAGAGATTATTCGTAGCAATCCAGATTTTTATGTGCTAAATGGCAATGGATTACCCCTTCACACTCAACACTAGACTATACATAAGTTTTATACTTATGTATAGTCTAGGAAATTATGTTTTTAAGTGATATTCAGAAATGCCAAATATTCAACAAATTATTTACAAGTTTAGACTTCCATACTTATTTCTTAAAGCCTGAAAGCTTGTTCGTTAAGCCCACGTTATTCAATGACAGTTATATCTTTACATATAGGTATCAAAATAGTAACGGAGATCTTTTGACCGTTTGTCTGGATGTATGTTCCGGATTGGGCGTCATGTTTACCGCAAATAAACATATTTTCTTTCTTTTGTCTTTCTATTGGCGCAAAAAGATTGAAGGAATTTGAATTAAATTTGGCACACTGATATTATTTTTATAACCTGGATTAACTGTCGAAACCGTCAAATTTTCCCAATCAACCTTGAAACTAATGCTTTAGCGATAAAGTTGAAAATCTATTAAAGAAATTTGAAATTTGACAGATTGTAGTAGCTTGATGTGCTGGCGTCTGTACATTCTCGTGGGATATTTTCCGATATCCAGGCGGGCGAAACCGTGTGCAAAATGTAGTAAATGAAAATAATATTTCAGCAAATGAAGAAAAACAAAATACAAGTACATTACATTGTTCGCCAGACATTCTCTGATTATCCGTTTCTTTCTAGTTTATTAATAATTTTCAACAATAGCTCGCTGAGAACCCCGTTAGATCTTGTGAAATACAAAATGGCGGTGCTTATACTAAGGCTTTTGTTTTCTTATTCTGTTGCTACAATGTAAGTATTGTGTGGGCTTACAGATTTATGACCGAAATGTATAATGAAGTGTAAGGTTACACTCCGGTAGTTTCAGGTCTCATGAATTTGGTTCATCTCATACTTACTTATTCATTTTTGTCAAGTATTGCAGAATTCAGCAAGCATGTGACATGTGTGCATGTAGGTATGTGTTGTTATTTTATTTCATGACCACTGCTCTTAAAGCGGTAAAGGAAAACATCATGTGAAAACCGGCATGTCCAAGAACTAAAAATTCGAAGACATGTGACAGCTACCAACCCGCAGTGGGCCTGCGTGGTAGATTACAGCTCACTCCCTCGCACAGAGGGGAGGTCTTTGGCCCAGCGCGTGGGAACATTACAGGCTGATTATGCTTATTATGCTATTTATTGGTTTTATGGATATTATTTTTCGTAACACAGCGATCAAGGCCATTATTTTACTCTTTGTTCAATTAATTGTCCAATCACATTTAGTGCGAAATAAAAACTTTTTTATTACAAGTAAAAGGAGACTCACAAAACTTTGAAATTAATTACAACAAGAATAGTTTTCAACACATTACTTTATCTAACTGCTAACAAATTAAATGTTTACCAGCTACTGGGGCGTATAATGGGTAATTTACACCTCGTTTTAGCACTAGTTTTAATTATCACAGTCCGATTAAGGAACCGATCCTACTGTCGGCGATAAGCGAAAACCGAGTAGATTTAGCAATTGAAAACAGTCGGCGATCAACTATTAATATACTAGCTTCTGCCCGCGACTTCGTTCGCGTGAAATTTCTTCCGACCCACCCTGTCGCATCGCATCGCATATAACTTCATTTTCAATTAGCATTATTTCCGTTTTTTTTTTCTTTTTGATCGAACCCTAGGCCCTAGCGTGATATTATATACTTGGGACACTATGTTACCGAAGATCTTGATGACCAAATGGACATTGAAAGGGAGCGCATTGCACTAGCGGTTAAGAATACCATGCTGGCTCGTAGGTTTGGTCGTTGCAACGAGCAGGTTAAGATCTCACTTTTTAAGGCGTACTGGTAAACTCTCTACACGAGCAGCCTGAGGTTTTGCTATACAAAGAGATCGCTCAGTGCCTTGCGCGTTCAATATAATAATGGGTTCAGGATGTTGCCGGGGCTGCCCCGTTTCTGTAGTGCATCCGATTGCCGATGAGCGCCCTGACCCCACCAATACGGCGTTCAATCCTGTATTGCCAAGCTGATACGGTTGGTTTCGATCGTGTAGCTCTAGAGTCATTGGCCAATTTGACGTGAGCTACACGACATGCCGCTACAGCCGCACAATACAGGATCGAATGAGTATCGATGAGGTCATTATTATTATTATTATTAAAAGCCTAAATCCTTCTTCAAGAAATGGGCTATTAAATGCGAAAAGATTTTTTTTACTCTGACTGGTAGTTCCAGAGAGTAGCGCGTTAAAAAAAAAACCAAATTTCTCAGCTTTATTATTAAAATATTAGATTAGATTCTCTCTTTAACTGACACGGCATCAACAATCTTTTGTACGTTTCTTGAGCGAGAAAATATCCAATAGCTAGTCGTTTCCTAGTCGGCAGTGGGACAGGTGCCTTAGAGGTGCTAATATTTTGATAGACAATTTTACCAGCACTGTGGGTAAGTTGGAACTCGCATTTTAGTGTGAATTGACGCTAATGTCTATCGTGATACGTAGTTTATTGTATCCCAAACTAGTTATTCAGGTAGCATGTAACGGGATTTTACTGTATGGAAATTTGTGACTACAAAGCACTAATCCTATCCTATATCCTACGCAAGATTCAAAAGCAATTTTCTTCCCAAAGTATTGATAGAAACTTAATAGTGTTCATCCTTTAAATATTGGCAATATTTGTTTTGCCTACAGGTAGTTGTTCCGGGTCTGCCGGGAGGATCCTCCAACCAGACGGGTGTTGTGTCTGGCCGGCAATTTTCCCAACGACTGCTGTTGGGAAATTGTATATATTATGCTAATTGCGCGGTAAACTTAGCTTGCGAGATGCAGGATTGCGTGAAGTCAGTATGACGCGTTGTTCGCATGTGGCGTTGTAGATACCGCTACACTGCTGTCAGAGGAAAAATGACTGTGTGACAATTCTACCTGCTGCCACTGATAAGTCTTTCAAAATCGTTGTGATCTGTATTCTCGTTACAATAAATTTGCTGGAAGGTTGCTGCTGACAGAGATAAAAGATCTGTGAACGGGCTGTAGTATCACATATTGGCCAGTCTCACAATCTATGAAGGTTGACAACTGCATATAACACAGTGTCGACAAATCAACTGCGTAGTGAAAATGTCAATGCCCGTCACACATGACTTTACAACCAAACTTCGAAACACGTGGAGGGTCCACCCGTGACCCCTAAGATCAATAGGATAGATAAGGTTGCGTTCAAAGTCGTTTATAAAAACTGACATCTAATTATGTAATTAAATGCTATTTAGTCCCGTGAGTAAACTTATACAAGTAGGTAATTATATAGGTATTTATTAATTTACATGCCATAAATAATTAATAGGTATAACAAAGAAAACCGCCAAAAAAACATTATAGTAGGTATTACAGCATCCTATAACATTCCAAGCTAATTTCCGCATAAAAAACGTGCAATGGAAATAAAAAGTCTCGGCGCAATTCTCCTTTGATTACAGCCAGTGGTTGCACGTGGCCGCAGATGCACCGCCGATAGACTAGGGTGGCCACTGTTGTGCGGGCAAGAAAGATATCGATGAAAATAAACCTTATGGTAATCATTATAGTTCAAGTGAGGAATAAAATTTACGTTTAGAGTTTTGCTCTAGTTGCATGGCTCAATAATTTAAATTATAAAGCAACCGAGGATTTACTAACTCATCCAAAATATTCCATCCCGCTACTTTCCCTACACATATTATTAGATCACCTTTTTTCCACTTACTTCTCATTTTGTTTTATTGTTTTTAATGTGTGTTTTTCATTGATTTTATGTTATGCCCTATATCCCATTCACATTTACTAAATAATTAATTGTGTTTACATACCATGTGGTGGGACCCTGGTGATCTGCTACACAGGTATTCCTAGTGCAGACAGTGGCGCCGATTCCCTTGTTCACAAACTAAACTAAATTTAAGTTCAGTTCATATTTTTCTTTCTATTTCATTAAGAAAAGGACAGAAGATAAATGTTAGTTTATTCCTGTCAAATTTAGATACTCTATATCAAGTTTAGACGTGATTAAAAACATGGCTACTAAAAATACGTCAATTTACGTCAGGTGCTGGCTAATTTTACAGGACTAAACTAATATTTATCTTCTATACTTTTCTTAATGAAATAGAATTAAAAAGATGCACTGAACTTAAATTTAGTTTAGTTTGTGAACAAGGGAATCGGCGCCGGTCTCTCTCAAACTAGTTTCTAACCTTGTCTAAATTTATGATTTTTTTTTTTGTTTATAGAAAATAAATAATTTGAATTAGAGTTAGGGCAAATTGAAATGTCAAAAGTATTAATGTGGTCTCCGTCACTTCGGACCGGTACTATGCGTGTGAGATTGTGTGATACCAAAAGGCAGATAATTTAGAATAAAAATCGTACATGTTAATCTACGTCCATGTTATTATGTTGTCTGTAAAGCACACAAGCTAATTGCTCAGCCACCAGATGTAACGAATGAACGTATTGTAAAAGGAAATTTTATAAAGTGGGTAATCGAAACTAGATAAGTACCTACTATCCGAAATAGTACCGATCAAATAACAAAAACTCTTTTTCCAATTTTGTGACACTACTAGCTGAACTTCGTATCGCCTCAGAATCAATACTTTGGAAAATGTATGAGAAAATTCATTGTCTTCATTATAATTTTTTTATTCGAGGCGGAGACCAATCCCACAAATAAAATAACATAAAAATTGGTCCAGCCGTTTTTGAGTTATAAATGGTGTAACTGACCCCACTTTGATTTATTTATATATATTGCCACGCGTCATAAAATACGTTTAATGGTATAGTTAAGTTCCACGCGAACGAAGTCGCGGACAGAAGCTAGTACCATATACAAGCTGCTTTCAGGAGGCTGTTATGAAAGACATAAATCATCAAATAAAATTACGATCCCTGGTAAATAATTAATACATACTTATTTGTTTTTTTTTTTAGTTATTTAAGTTTGTCAGTATTTCAGAATACACCACTTTCAAAGAACAGAATCGCGTTATGGTATCGTATTAGCGGCCGCGTTTTTATTTGTGTTTAAAAGGGCAGTTACAGTGCGGTCTCACACAGGCCGCGTTTTTAAATGCGTGTCCCACACATGCCGATTTCCGAAAACTAGAAAAAAAAAAAAAAAACCTACTTATTTTATTATTGATTCGTGTCAAGAATCAGTAGCATAGTTATGTACCTCCTTGAATTTGACGAGGATGCAAAACGACACCTTGTATAAACAATCTTAAGTTCTGTCTCTGAAAAAAATCAATAGAATCATTGTTTTCTAAATCTCGATACTTAATTAAACGCTCCATGTTGATTTCACAACCATCCCTAGCCCCATTTCTCACACGGAACCATTGGAAAATTCATCGGAACATTCAGAGTTTCCTCACATTTTTCAATATTCCGAACAATGAGAACCGACGCTCGAGAACCATTCGCGAACGCTCGAGATTAGCTTTAAATTCAAATATTCAATGGTTTTTAAAGGAGCACATTGCGGAGCGTTATTTTCAATTATTCTTTTCGAGCGGCTATGTGGAACAATTTGCGATGCATCCATCTGTGTTCGCAGATGCTTCAATCAGCTGGATTGGAAGTTTCGTTAAGAGCACTACTCTTAACGAAACTTCCAATCCAGATGATGGGTAAATTGGATTAAATCTTTGTTTACATCGGAAGAGAACAATAAATATAGAAAGAATTTTATTAACGTAAGCAATTAGTATAACTAGGTTTTAGAACCACTTTGTTTATAATACAGATACATTGTAAACAAACACAATTCCATATAATGAGTGCTTAAGAGTAGTATTAGTAGTATTAGTTCCTTAGTATACAAAATTCACCCACATTAGTACTAGAAACATAATTTCTGCATACGGGAATCAAGCCCAGCTCATAATCAGCCTAATGTTGCCACTGCTGGGACATTAACCTCCTCATGGGACATTAAATTCACGTCACCGTCAGTTCGACGCGACTTCGTCGGTTGCTGTCAGCGGACACTCACGTTGTGGTCAACTTGACGTTTGTGGCTTCACGTTCTGACGTGTTTTGATAATTATAATTCATAAAGCTTGCAAAGTTAGCAAGCTGACGTGGCAGTGAACTGGTCATGTTTGTCGAAGGACCGTTTGCCGTTGGAGCAGATGATCGAGTCCTGGAGTGGAGACCACAGATTGGCAAGCGTAGTGTGGGATGCCCCCCAGATAGATGGACCGACGACTTCAAAAATTTGGCTGGGACAGACTGGATGCGGAAGGCGGAGGACAGGGTGCTGTGGCGCAGCATGGGAGAGGCTTATGTCCTGCAGTGGACTGCGATAGGCTGGCTGGTTGATTTAATCCATGTAAAAACGGAAGTATAATCAACAAAACATTATTTTCCTTAAAAAAGCAAGGTACAGTGCTACAACGATCTTTTGGCGCTAGAGTGACATTCACAGCGACAACATTATTGGAATTGTTTTACGAATATGTATTGAAAAAGCAAGATGGCCGCGTTAGTTCCAATTCCTTCCAAACGCCAAAATACATTCCTTGTACAGCTGTTTTTGATTAGTGACACGTGCGATCAAACAAAAACATGTCAACTGACAGTTTTCGATTGGCTGACGTCTGTCGTGCGAAAAAACGGACGTCAAAGCAAATTGCCTTTACCAATAGTAGTTGTTCAGGAACCCGAAAAACTATCAATAACTACATTTTGTCTTCTATGAAATTGATGTACGGGCGGCGGCGTAAGTTTTAAGGAGTTATTTTATACCGGCTAAAAATCAAAACAATAATAGTTAGTACGTAACGTAATAAAAAAATGCAGTTTTATTCTCCTCCAAGATCGAGGTCATGGTTCTTTTGACCTACTAGCGAATTTCGCCTTGCTTGAAGTCCCATCTCATACACAAAAGGTATCGGGTTCGATTCCTGGCTCTGACTGAAACTTTTTTAACAAACGAAATAAGTATGCAGTTTTATTTTTCTTCAATATTAAGGTCATCGTTTATTTTTCATCATCATCTACCCGCCTTTTCCCAACTATGTTGGGATCGGCTTCCAGTCTAACCGGATGCAGCTGAATACCAGTATTTTACATGGAGCGATTGCCTATCTGACCTCCACAACCCAGCCAGTAACTGGGTAATACGATACCCCATGGTAAGACTGCTTGTCAGACTTTCAGTCTTCTAACGATCCATAAGTATAACTGTCAAATACCGGAGGGGTCTTAGTATGTGAAGATGGTCACCCATCTACGGCCCAACCGCCTAACCATTATTACGAATTTAGCCCTGGTGTGCCATCGCGAAATCATGTTCATTTAAGCGACTGACATATTATATAATATTCACCCCTCATTTCCATGCCGCTGACATGCTTTTATTGGGATGAAGAAGATCCCAAAAATCGTCCCATAAGGTAGCGGAGCGATTTGAAATGACTTTTTTTACAACTTTGACGTGCTGTAACTTTGGATTTATTTGGGTGCGGCTAGTGACTTTCACATTTATGATTATTAAGGTATTAGATTAGTTCGGTATAAACTCGAAGTTGAAAAGATGGAAACATTATAGCACGAAATACCTTTCTTGCTATAATGTTTCCATCTTTTCAACTCAAAAATCGCAACATGCATGCAACATGTTTTCCCCCAAATTGATTTTTTTTGTGTGTTTGTGTTTTAGCGTCATGTTTACCGCAAATAAACGTATTTTCTTTTTTTCTTTCAACATTTCTCAGAAACAGCCATTTAAACGTTAAAAAATTAAAACCGGACATAGAAAAAATAGCCCACAACATTCATAACCCACATTAAGCTTTGACGGGTTCGTTGTCAACTAAAATATTACTGAGCTGACAAGTGGTAAACTGGCCAGTGTGGTTGAAAGCAAGCTGACGCCATTTTGACGCTGTGGTCTAAATCCACAAAGACTGCTTGTAGACTTAACAAATTGGTTTAGTTCAGTCATAGCTATTTAGAGTGCTTGCATAAACTTACAGGTCTTGCGGACCCGATTTCTGTGTACAGGTCGGCACTAATAGGTGTCAAAATGATATATTTATTTCTGTAGTAGATCTTTTAAGACACTTTTACACGTCAAAATTTTGTTGGTCAATATTTAGCATTTTCTGACTGATCCCTGAGAAAAAATGCCGAGACCAACTCAGAGGTCATGGTCTCTTTTAAAGTCCAGACATCATATAATTAGGATTTTATGTGAGTCTAACAATGCAGGGCCATGTCTGGAAGGGACTTTTGATGAAAGAGCCATTGCAGCTTTGAGTTGACCTGTCCCAAATCCCAACAGGTACAGGCATGCATGCATGCATCAGTCATCCTGTAGAATGCTGTAGATCAACCCTATTTTATGGAGCGCAACGACCCGTCACACGACGCTACCAGATCTTCAGAACATTTGCGTAGGCCATATACAAAATACTCAAAACCGCCAGACAGTAATAAAGTTATGTATTCAAAATGGATCTACAGATCAACCCACGAGTGCTCGCTATAAAAAGGTGTAGTTGGTACCGACAAGTTTCAACCTGTTTCTTAATGTGCGAGTGAATTCAAAAAGTATGAAATCATTGTAAAAACCAATTATTTCTAGAAGATTAACCATGGAGTTTTTTTCCGGCTCTACTCGTACTCCACACAAAGCGACCTGTCGACTGAACCGTGCGTGTACTTCTGACGTTTCATAAGGGCCCATGTAGGTTTATGCGAAATAATTCACTTTGAACTTCAATTTTATGGGACTATTTTCCCCGCACCGATCGGTACCAATTCGTTCGCAGGTAGCAGGTAGCTGCGTTTAGGTACGCAGCCAATGTAGCGACTTTGTGGAGTGCTTCTTGAATCAAAATGAGATATTATAAAAAACGGGCTCGGTCACTGTGTGTTGACGTGACAATTCTAAATTCTGCTATGCATTTACAACTAAGAACCCGCTCCTGCTAAGCACGGCTGCAATGTGTATAAAAGTCCTCCAGACCGTATTTAGGGCATGATGGCCCATCTCAACGGAGACTAACCTTCGGCGCGGGAGATAGTATACAGTGACATTATAGTAGACCAGATATTAATTATATATAGTAGATCAGAGTTGAGAAGTCGAGTGAGAATAGTTATCAGAAAAATATTTAACAACATATAAGTTGTTTATTTTAAAAATTATAGGCTTTTTTTTTAATCGAAAAAGTCTGCACCCTTGTTGATGGAACCGTTTTAAAATCCATTGTATAGTTAAAAAGAACTAAGCAGTCACACTCGTATAGACAGACACGAAAAGCGACTTCAATTTATAATACCTATGTATAATAATAATAATATAATAATAATAATATCCCTGGACATTTCACACAGCACCATTTGTCCCAAGCTAAGCAACCTAATGCTTGTGTTATGGTAACAAGATGGCTGCTAAACTATATATATATACAATTTTTTTTTGTAAATACATACATATTATAGATAGAAAAACACCCAGACTCGGAACAAATACATGTAGGTCATACAAATATTTGTTCCGTGCGGGAATCGAACCCGCGACACGCAGCGCAGCAGTCAATCGCTTAACCACTGCGCCAACCATGCCGTCTAAATAGATATAGATATCGTATATTTTTAATTTACTTGGTAACAACATCTATGTCCACTATAATTAATTGTTCCTCAAATGCTGCTTGTCATTATTTAGTAACAAAATACAATAGTATTTAGTTATTTACGTAACTAGTCCGATAGTTTCCCGGTCTGTGGTCTGTGGCTTGATGCAGATGCACCCAAACTATGAACTTTGCAATAAGCTACAGCAAGTTTGTGTGGAAGCTGCTACTAATAGGATATTAATTTATTGTTGCGATCATTCTGGGATCAGACGATAACAGATGTTGGGGTCTGTGTGCTTTCCTCTGTAGATATTTCCTTATTAGGTGCTTATTTCCAATTGTTTGAGCATCTATGTATACTCAAGCAAAAACAGTAGTAATATAGTTTTGGCGAAAACAGTATTAACACGTAACGTAACGTACCTACTTATAATTTTAAGCTATTGCATAGCTTCTATCGCGGGCCTTGAGCGTGGGGACCGAATCCAGAAATTCCGTAACGAAAAAAACCTAACACCCAAAAAGAAAGACGCTCAATAAAAAATGAAGAAAAAAAAAGAAAAAAATAGTACCAAAAACAAATGACGGTTGATAATTATAATTGCATAAGTTGATAAAAAATGCTATGCAATAGCTTTACCGCGGCAGTCTCCGAGTGCCACACGTCTTTTTTTATTATTCAATGCAGTAACATTTACACTGGCAACTTCGCTCGATGTTCCACCACATTTTTATATATTAATCGACATATTCCACAGCGGCTGTCCATGATGGCGAACGGAACGACCACCATGTCAATTAGCCCAGCACTCATAGTGGGCGCTTTAATCAAATAGGTGATCAACAAGAATAAAAATTATCAACTAAAATACTTTGACAAACTACTTAGTAAATTGCTAATAAATTCATATTACAATACCTACTATTTATACAAATCAATGAATAAGTCGTTAAAACATTAAGGGCTGATTCTCCAACGCCAGATAATTTTATCCGAGGAATAGTTTTGAATTTTTGGCAGTTATTTCATACAAAAACTGTCAAACGTCCATTTTATTCCTCGAATAAAAGTTATCTGGCCATGGAAAAATCAGTCCTTAAAATTACAAATTCATGAGTGCATGATTTCCTGACACATCAATAGACTAACATAAATACTATACAACCTAACAATAGACATTCCATTATTAATCATCAAATTATTTTTTAATATTAAGCATTCAAAGGACATTCACAAAACAAGCGAGCCAATATGAACCAAACATACTCGTAAATCAATCCAGCATCGCGAAAAACAACATCGCATCAAAATTTAATTTCCTGAAGACGGATGAGCATGAGATAAATCATTTATCAATTTTAAATGCAAATCTGTGAATTACTTTGGGGGAGTAAGATCGGGGAACGTGCCAAAAGTCTGCATTGAGACCCCCACACTAATTGGCTGGCATCCATAAATTTTGTCGCAAATCTGCATTTTGAGCTCAATATTTTTTTGTCATTTTCTTAATTTGATCGTTTTCATTGGCATTCTGGGATTGGTTGATTACCCCGTTTTTTAAAAGCGATATTTTTTTTGTAGTTTTAATTGACCATAATTATGAAAATACAGACCCATTATTCATAAACGTTGTTAAAATAGTGATTAGCGACTGTTTAACCATTCATTTTTGACGTTTGAACGTCGCTTTACTACTTACTAATCTCATAAGCGTAGTTTATGCATAACGTATGCATAAACTACGTACATTCATTGAAGTGTCCGAAAGGATTCATTTTTTGTCATATTCCTTGAATAAATTCGCAAGACTTATCCTAAAGCTACGGGTATATTGTGTATTGTGCTATGATGTGTAATTTTTCTATATGTACTGTTCTGTATAACTTGAGAACGACTTTACCGATTTCATCCATTTTTTTTTAAGTTTTCTAATACTTTGTAGAAGTTTCTTACGGAAAAATAATAAGAAAGTTGCTTTACGCGTACGAAGTTGTGGGCAGAAGCTAGTATATAATAATAGTTACAATATATCAAAGGTAACCCCAACAATACGATTTCCACCAAACCTAGAAGTGATAGTTTCCGAACTTGCGATTGTTTGAGTTAATTCAGTTACGCTCAAATTAACGATTTGACATAACAGTGTTAGCGCAACTTCCAAGAGTTTTTTTGTTGGTTTGTGCCAGATAACTATGATCTGGTTTATGTTGGGCACGCCTACTGATTGGGGTCAAATAATTGAAAACAAAGATTAAATAGGTAAACGTGGATCCTAGACGTGGTAAAAAGGCTCCCAAGATGAAAAGGGATTGGGATGGTCACGTCAGCTACATGCACAGTGACTGCTGGGCTACAGTCTCAACATGTTGGTGCTTGAGGATACACAGCGCCACCGAGGCCGGCCCGGGAAGAGGTGGCGAGACGCGTACCGCAAGCGTTTGATCAAGGTGGCTCTAGTTAAGGATGCCTGGAAGGATTTGGGGGAGGCCTTTGCTCAGCTGTGGAACAATGAAGGATGTTTAAAAATAAAAATGTGTGTATCATTCTTACGCACTAAGGTCGAGATTTATCAACGTTATTTAGCATGTGCTCTACCTTAGACATGTTCCCGTCTCTATCTTGCACTTGTAGATTGAAAGTAGTGTGACAGTGACAGAAATAACTCTTAGCCAATGTACATGCTAAGTAACGTTTATGGATCTCCGCCTAAGTTATACACACCTCCAATGGCAAGACGTACTATTATTAGGCCGGATTTACATTACTGTGTTGTGTCGCCTTCTGACGCAGTTTTAGCCAATCAAAACTCCTTGTGATTTGACGTCGTCCTGAACAGATACGTTTGATTCGTGCATTCCGCGTCACAACACAGTAATGTGCCGGTGGCTTTAATCTACTAGCTTTTGTCCACGACTTCGTCTGCTTGAAATTCCTTGCTCCCCGACCCACCCCGTCGCATTGAATTGCCTGCCCAAGCTATTACTACTCTTTCGCTTAGCGATAATTTGACTTTTTTTCTTTTTGCTCGGCTCCTAAGGATGCTAGCGTGATGGTAAGTAACCTATAGCCTTTCTCGAAAATTGGGCGAGACCGCGAATTGTGTGTTTGTGAAACTTTTACATTATTATCTGTAATTATATGGTCTACATAATAAAGAGAATTCTTTTCTATTCTTTCAAAACAAAAATATTTTTTCATATCCGACTGGTACTTTCAGAGATTAGTGCGTTGAAACAAACAAACTCTTCAGCTTTATTATTAACTAGCTCTTTCCCGCGACTTCGTACGCGTCAAGCCACTTTCTTAATTTTTTTTTTTCGTAAGAACCTTTCGCGTACTTCAAGGAATATTCTAAAAAAAGAATTAGCGAAATCGATTCGACTCGATCGAACACATTCAGCGATTCATTTTTATAACGGGTGATTTTTTAAGCGTAGTTTTTTTTAAAGTCGAATAAAACACTCAATTTGCATCATATATTCAAAAATTTTATTGAAATTGATAACTTGGCCTTTGCCATTTACATTTTAAAGATAACTTCATGTAAATGTTGTCCGCGGCTCCGTTTCAAATGGTCCATTCGGAAGGTCCAATTTTGCGTCACTTTTTCGAGCATTTCGGCCTGTATCCCACGAATTACGCGTGTTATGTTATCCTGGAAGGCTTCAATCGTGTTCGGCTGGTCCACATACACTAACGACTTTACATAACCCCGACCCCATTACATGAAATAATCCAGAGGCGTCAAATCGCATGATCTTGGCGGCCAATTCACAGGGCCATTTCGAGAGATAAGCTGTTCACCAAATTCACCCTTCAACATGTCCATTGTTTCACGAGCTGTGTGGCATGTGGCACCGTCTTGATGAAACCACATGTCAACCAAGTTCAACTCGGCCAACTGGGGCAAAAAAAAGTTGAAGTTTTACAGGCCGAAATGCTCGAAAAAGTGTCGCAAAATTGAACCTTCCGAATGAACCATTTGAAACGGAGCCGCGGACAACATTTACATGAAGTTATCTTTAAAATGTAAATGGCAAAGGCCAAGTTATCAATTTCAATAAAAATTTTGAATATATGGTGCAAATTGAGTGTTTTATTCAACCATAAAAAAACTACGCTTAAAAAATCACCCGTTATTATAGAGATACAGATATAGATATAAATGTATTGTAATCTGTGTGTATTTACTAAATCTAATAAAGTATTGCCTCCTGATATGTATCCCCCATCAGTACGGAACCCTTATCCAACTATCTACGTGACCTATAATGTTATTAAATCAGAGAGATACTTGATTGAGGAAATTGATAGGGCAGTTTCCTCAGCCGCTAATGAATAATGACCGGAAAAATTTATAATAAATTACCATCTGGCTTGAGAATGTTACCAAATAATAAATTCAAATGTAAAATGTTTACTTGGCTCTTAGACATGTGTTTTTATTCTGTTAATGAATATTTAAATCATACTTTTTGACATTGTAATTAATATTCTATGCTATTAGTGTTTTGACATTATAATCAATACTTTGTCACTAGAACTCATATTTTTGACATGCAAATTTTTTTTTTTTGTTTTTTTCCTTTTTTTGTCTTGTCTTGTTTTGTATTTTATGTTTGACAAAATAATTAATATTTTGACATTACAATTAATCCTATACAATTAATCCAAATTAATATTACTGTATCAAATTAAATTCAAAACAATTATATTTATTTAATTTAACTTTTATTGTAATGTCTACGATTTGCATGCACTTAGCTTATTTAATTTTTCTACACCAGCAATGGTAGTATATGTGAATCAATGTTTAATTTAAGATCTCAATGTACCATATACTTAGAAATAAATATTATTATTATTATTATTAAAAACTTCGGTGAAAGCTTCTTAATTACATAGGTATCTACCTACAGGTATATTTATTGTAGACGTGTGATTTTTATTAATAAAATTTTGACTCTATTCTATATACTCGTATATAAATCTACCTATAGAGCGGCTGAAGAGAGAATGCACTCTTTACGCCTGGCAGTTTCACAGAAACGAATACGTGTTTCACGAATTTGATATTTATTACTTGCTAGAATTAATGTCGCACTGACAGGTGTCTGGTATAGCCTTTTAGTCCGTCAACGAAAATACGTCCAAAAGTAGTTGACCCGTCATAACAAGTGTCTATTCAATTATTCGGACGAGCAAATACATGTAGAGAGCAGGGACAACGGACAAGGGTTCATTTTTAATTTGGGCCCGGTACTAATCATATGCCTTTTAATGATACGGAGTAGTAAACGCCCGTAACTTCGGCCGAAACTATGGATTGCCTGTTTAAGGAGCAGATCCACAGTAACGCATTCTCTCGATGGACGTACTGTAGGTGCAAATCATGACTGTCATCACATATTGTATGAATGCAAGAAAAGTTTATTTTAAACAGTAGAGTTTGAGTTTAGCAATCTTAAACATTTCAAACATTTGACCCCCTATTTTCCGCACAGTATCTTTTTTCAACGTGTAGGTACTGTCAATTGCACATCAGTAGCAACAAATTGACATTGACAACGATTTTATGTCGTAGCAGTAAGGGCGGTTTTCGAAGTGCAAGTATTACGATATATGTAAATACGGTACGTTCACAGCTATTTTACCTCTGATAGCAACAACCCAACGGCAACCTTATTGTAACGAGAACAGAGATAAGAATAATTTTGACAGACTTGAGAGTGGCAGCAACACAGAAGCAACCTTATTAGAATGAGAATAAGGATCACAGTGATTTGGACAGTGATGCAAAATCAGATGTAAAATAGTGAACGTTCTTCACCATGTAGGTATCCCTTCTCTGTCAGTTCCTACTTTGCCCTACCTCTTATCGCTAATATTTAAAATACCTTCGTCACACGTTACGAATTGTTTGCCACCAAGGAGACAACAATCTGACCTCTTTCCTTGAACGGAATATTGATATATTCCGTTCAAGAACACAATAACAGGGGTGACATGATTTCGCTCTTATGTCGAGTAAGGGTGCGTGCAGAAAGAAGCGGGTTCCCGGTAAAGACAAGTCGGTAACGATCGGTGAGGGTGAAATAGTCCCACATTAACTTATGCGTTCACACATAAAGAAACAGTTAAAACATGTAACTGTTCCTTCCTTCAAAATATCAACCTGCGGAGACCTGTATTGGCAGCCGGGCCCGACCACCCACTTCTTTATGTAAGCACCCTAAACCCTCAAAACGTATCGATCGGGTATATCTTATAGTCACATCTGTTAATAATGAGAAGAAATAGAATATAATAGAATATTCTTTATCATGTACTCCAAAAATATTACAGAACATCGTGTCGTGTCTTGTCGTGTCGTGTCGTGTGTCGTGTCGTGTGTAGTATTATAGAACATCGTATGGGATCATCTAGCTACATGATAATAAACAAAGCCAGTTCCTAAATAGATAAAGGGTTTGACTTAAGTCAATCGGAAGGTTCCATGCCCCAGGTTGTTTGAAAAGATTTCCATATGTAAACACTTCTGACTTATGAAATCATTTTGTATGTTAACATGTGAAAGCAATGCTCCAAGTTTAGCGAAGTAAAGAGGGCTTCAAGTAAAATAATAACGACTGACAATTGAACATTAAATTAGGCTCTAACCAATGATTGTCAATTGCTTACAGAAATTGGTGGCCCAGTGATAACGACCCCAACTTACGAGTGGCAGGTCGTGGGTTTGAACCCAGTCAGCCGCCTTTTTTTCTGTGAATTATTTCATAACCACTGCTCTCAAATCGAAAAATTCGAAGACATGTTATATATATACTACCCCGCACTGGGCCCGCGAGTTAGAATTACAGGCCACCCCCTCTCGAACAGAAGAGGCCTGTGTCACAGCAGTGAGAACATTATAGGCTGATTATTCTTACAGAAAACGGTTGGACACCTTTTAGAATCTGAATGTTTAATAATTGTATAGCTGCAAGCAAGCCCTTTATAAGAAAATAGGTGGGCTTTGTATGAAAGCTCAATGCGAAAAGTCGACCATGGTCATAATCCACAAGAGGAAAATAGCCATAATTTATGTAAATATCACGAAAAGAAAACTTCAACTAACCAAGTTATTGAAAAATACCAATATCTTAAAAAAAATTGCAAATAAATTGCAGTTGTCTGAGAATATTGAGCGTTGTGTAAGAAATTGGACATAAAACGAGGAAAGCTTCTTGTTATTATTTGGTAACTTGAAAAGTGCAGCACCAATATCTTTCAAACTTATTAACATACTCGTACTACTAATAGAATGGACATCTTCACACACAACTTTTGTTTTAATAAAAAAATATGTATTAAAAAAAAGTGACAACATTGTTACAGATATTACATTTGCAACCTCCAGAAGTAGTATCTTAAACATAGGTTCCCTGGCTCCGAAACTAGGGTTATACCTGTGACTTGGGAGTCAGTGTTGAATAAGGGTAAAATATTTTAATTGTTTTTAGATGATAGAGATATAGCGAACTAACTATCCTGCTCTCGTATTGTAGAATCTTGAACTGCAATACGCGATTGTAACGAAATAAAATTACCTCCCACAACTAAGAATACATTACTGAAACAAATGCTTTATGTTATTCATTTAGTGGAAGGAACTCCAGCCGCTAAACACGGCGCAATGAAACCGGGAACAAGAAAGAGAACTACAATTAATCAGAACAACTCCAGGCTAAAGCTGTGAGTTGATCAACGCGAGCGAAGTTTGTTCCCGTTTGCTGCGATGGTATAATTCGGTTCCCAGGTCATTGAACTGTGTGCTTGCAAGTTTTCAGTTGTTGTTGCTGTTCAGCTAGTTGCTACCTAGGAGGGCTACTATGTTTTTGAAGGGTGTTAGTTACTGGAGGGTTTAGGTGGATGTGTATTGTGTATTTAAATATATATAATATATATCCCTGGACATTTCACACAGCACCATTTGTCCCAAGCTAAGCAACCTAATGCTTGTGTTATGGTAACAAGATGGCTGATAAACTACTTATATACAGTTTTTTTTTGTAAATACATACATATTATAGATAGAAAAACACCCAGACTCGGAACAAATACATGTAGGTCATACAAATATTTGTTCCGTGCGGGAACCGAACCCGCGACACGCAGCGCAGCAGTCAATCGGTTAACCACTGCGCCAACCGTGCCGTTAAATGTGTCTGTGGAAACTACATTTTTCTTTGTACAAAAGATTAATATTGCACGTTTCGAGTAACCAATTTACTATGCTCACAGCCAAAGTGTGGAACTCTCTGCCAGCTTCTGTGTTCCCTTCCACATTTAACCCATCTGCCTTCAAAACAAGAGTGAACAGGCATCTTTTGGGGACGCTTGTTCCATCATAGACCTGATCCATGGCTTTCTATCAGGCGTGATCGAAGTGGTGAGCAGGCCCATTCGGTAATTTAAAAAAAATACAAAAACATAAGAAATACCAACAAGCTTTTCCCTCTCTATGTCCACTTTCTCACAGGTAGCTTTATTTGTGATACTTTTCCGCTTTCGGACGCTAGGGCTAGACGACAGTGTGTCAACTCATAGTCCATCGACACAACACCCATCATGTCCAGACCACTATCATCATCATTTCGGCCGAAAGAAGTCCACAGCTGGACATAGGCCTCCCCCAGACCACGGTAACTTATATAACTTAGCTAACTTTTATTGCTTGAGTGCGTGTCCTTTGTATGTATGTATTTATTGTTTTTTTAGGGTTCCGTACCTCGAAAGGAAAAAACGGTACCCTTTAGGATCACTTTGTTGTCCGTCCGTCTATCTGTCAAGACCCTTTTTCTCAGGAACACGTGGAGGTATCAAGCTGGAATTTATATCAAATACTCAGGTCTACTGACCGTTGGAGCTGTGAAAAAATCAAACTTCTAAGCCAACGACATCAAAAGATTATGCCGCAAATTTCCGCAAATTTTCGACACTCCCATGGCAATCAAAACCTACAGGGTACTTCCCGTGAACTTAGAATCTTGAAATTTGGTACGAAGCAACGTCTTATAGCACAGGTAAAGGAAAAATTGCGAAAACCGTAAATTTTTAGTTACATCATAATAAAAATATTTTTAATAATTTTAAATTGTACGGAACCCTCGGTGCGCAAGTCCGACTCGCACTTGGCCGTTTCTTTCTTCCTAAAATACCATTTCCACAAAAAACTGCGTATTTAAATATAAACTTAAAAATGTAATAGACATTCAACTCCCTACGCCTTCCGCCCCCTTTCAAAACCGCGTAAAAGTAACGTTTCCTTATAAATTAACTCCTCGACAGCCCCAGCCGCATTTTCAATGGAACATTAAGGAAATTGCCCGGGCAATAAGCTATACTATGCGACAACTATTAGTATGCAAAGCGAGTGCTATTTAGGTGGACAGTCACCTTTTTGATGACGTCAATGTTATGTTGTATTGTATTGTGATTCCCAATGGTGTCGATGTATTGTAGCTTTTTTGGAAGAAGTTGTGAGTTATAACGAGAATTAGCCTGGCAGAATATTCTTTACATAGCATAACATCACGCCTGTTATCCCCGAAGGGTTAGGCAGACGTGTATCTATAGAATAGTGTACATCCACATTTCGACTGTTATATTTAAGTCCCGTGTACAAGGGGACGAGAAAAATCCAGACTCTGGGTTGCTGCTGAGAAATTCCTGATAAATATCCTGTGAAAAACCCAATGATATCACCTCTGGCTTGCCTTTATTGGAGTACTGGAGTGAACAATGACGAGGAACAGAGATCCTACCTCATTCTTGCTTTTACTGGACGGCTTGAGTGGAGACTCGCAAGAGCAAACGTGCTCGGGGAAGGCTAAGTATTCCAGTAAGTGCTCGTAGGGATCTTGACCATCTTCCGGGTTCTGGGATTGTTCTGAAAGCCGTGGAATACCTCTCCACTCCTCATAAGCATCTCAGGACATGTTGCCCCCTTGTTGCTACGTCACTATGTGCTAGCGACAGTTTCCGGGGGCCCATTATTGAGTGTGCAAGTCACCCCCTGCCGTTTTATCCGTGTATATATAGAACGTTGATCAGGCAGGGGCCATAGTTCTTCCATAGTTATTGGTAACCAGTCCACTTTAGCCACCCAAACCCATAGTCCAAATTTGTATTTTTCCACAATACAACAATAGCCCTACACCAACCGGGGGTTATCCTTGGGTGCACTTGCATAGTGTATACAGGGATAATCGTTGGTTGGTGCCCCATTTCAATAAAATTTCCTAATGGGCCTCTGCGAGTTGGCTTCGGCTCCTCATACGCCTTCCAAAGGACCGGGACCCCATGGTCCCGAGATATGTCAAAACATAAATATAATAATATCATAAATAATAAAATATCCTCCCGACCGATTTCTGTCACGGTGGCCAATTTCAACGGAGATTAGCCAGGTACCCAGGAGATATTATGGTGCATAAGCGCAGGTGCACCCTCTGTTCTTTTACTCTCATAGTCCAATGGGACTGCACGACCGGGGAGAGATCAGGCGCAGGACCAACAGCTTAACGTGCTATCCGAGGCACGAGGGCTTTACACCACCAACTTCCAAACTCCGGAATGTTAAGGAGACATTAGTAATGGATAAACTCAATAACACTTTGCCCGACCTAGGAATCAAACTCAGGACCTCATGCTCAGCGGTCGCGCTTGCGACCACTAGACCAACCAGCCAGTTTTATAATATTAGGAATAATTATTATGTAAATACTTTATAAAGTGTAGCATTAATCGTCAACTTCTAGCAAAAATGACATAAATGACATAAGTATAATAATAATAATATAATCCCAGTAGTAGTCTCAACCACGGGTGTAATTCCCAAACAACTGCACCAATCTTTAAAAACGCTAGACTTATCTCCTTCCACCTACCAAACCCTACAGAAAGCTGCTATTCTGAACACTTGTAGAATTGTCCGGAAATTCCTTCAGAACGACAATGACGCCCAAATATCACACCCACAAACATCATCAACAACACAAAGTATAAACATATCATCACACCATAATATGTTATCATCTATCGGTTAGATTAGCACTTGGCTTCGGCCCGTGTTACTCTATAAACCCGGCACATCAGTGCTGAGATACAAAAATGTATACAAACAAATAATAATATATTTATTCAAAAAATTGTAAGGCATGAAAATTAGTACAGTTTTGCTTAAATGCAGACTGTTAGTTATTAAAATTTGTCACACAATGGTCTGAAATCGTAAACAACATCACTAATGTAATTCAGACAGTAGAGCACATTGAAGAAACAAGCAGCGTTAAGACCGAGACGCCTGCATTAATTAGGTGCCTACCCCTCACGCTTACAAATTCCTTATTCAAGGAGTAGGTTCATTAAGCTCCCAGTCACGGCACTAGAAACATCTACATTCATTAATTATACACTATCAGAGACTATCATCTGCCTAGCCTTTTCCCAACTATGTTGGGGTCGGCTTCGAGTCTCACCGGATGCAGCTGAATACCAGTATTTTACATAGAGTGACTGCCTATCTGACCTTCACAACCCAGTAACCGGGTAATACGGTACCCCTTGGTAAGACTGGTTGTCACTTTCGGGCTTCTGACGACCCGTAACGACTGCCCGAATCTACGAATGACACCCGGGACCAAGGGCTTAACGTGCTTTCTGAGGCACGGAAGGGTTTTGATATGTAAAAATGGTCAGCCATCCACAGACCAACCGCGGCAAACGTAGTAACCTGATCAATTAACCCGTACGGCTGTTATTACTTCGATGAAAATATTTGAAGTGTGAGAAATGATATTGTTATGCTCTTGAATTCGTAACATTGATCTCTGAACACACTACCTACCAGAGACCAATATTACAAACTCAAGAGCATAACAATATCGTTTCTCACACTTCAAATATTTTCGATCCAATCTTCAGTCGTCATTACCAACAGCTGGTCTGAAAAAGCTGTTCGGAGCTATCAACATTACAGTCGAAGCAAAATTTAATAAAACTCCAATATCCAATAATGGTTCAGACTGGTACAGCAACACGAACGTCTCGATGTGAAAATTCACTGAAAATTTTCTCGATACAAAATCATTCCGCGTTTAAGTGAACAGTTACAATTCTTGGAAGTGGGGTACACGAGCGGAGTATTAGCAAGGTAAAACCTTTTGCTAGGAAAATCTGATAAGTTCTCCCTTAGTCCACAGGCAAGAAGTTATCTGTTCAGAATGACGTTGTAATTGTCTGCTCTAGAGGAAAAGTTACTATTTATTCAAGAATAAAAATTGGTAAAATACAATATACGCTCGCTCTAGCGCCGCACCGTGTAGATCACACCTAAGATCCATCCTTAAATCTCATCCTCATAAAACAAGCTACTATTCTTATTCCTTCTCTGTCCATGCTGTAAGATTGTGGAACTCACTTCCGCCTAGCATTCGTGACTTAAAAACTATTTCTCTATTTAAACGTCAATTAAAAGAGCATTACCTTTCCTCTATACCGTGAGTATTTATATATATATATATGTTTATATATTTTTGTATTATGTATTTATTTAATTGTACTTTTATATATATAATTTGTTTTTGCATTATATGTGTAGGTATATTTAATATTTTAGTTTTAGACTTCACACATTCATATTTTTCTCTTCTTGTTCTCACACACTATTGTCTACATTTCTTTTTTACTTCTCCTTTCGCAGGTCTGCTGGAAGAAATTTCTTAAGAAATATGCAGTACCTTTGTACTCACATTATATCTATGTCATATCACTATATATTTTACTGTGTGTACATAAATAATAAAATAAACAAATAACTAAATATAAATCTTAGAAAAAAACTTAGGTAGGTATTACGAAGTTTGATGCCTGCACTATGATAAAACTGTATTACGGGCAGTACGAGTGTGAATTTGATGCAAAGTTGATTGATTTATAGTGTCACAGGGCATTTCTTTCCCTAACTCATAGACATCTTTAATCCTTAGCTATTGGTAAACTTATTTTTTTAAGCCTTTTATTTTGCTTTCTTTTAATTGTAACTAAGTACAGCTCCTGCGAACGCAACAAGTCAACTAAATAAGCGAAAAATTCAGAAAAAAAAACAACACAAAATTATTTTGAAGTTATCAAATTATTAGGCTTTAAGACTAATGCATGTCTGTGTGTGCGACAAGGAACATTGAACCCTGTGATTTTAGGTCGAAATGTGAAGTTATGTGGAAAGATAATAAAATGTTTTTAACAAGACTGATTTTTTGTGTCAGCGTTCTGCTTTGTAAGTAGAAAACTCAACTCCTGGAAGAAGGAGATTAAACCTATAATTAATCATTATAATAAGTTAAAGTTAGAGGCCGTAGGAGATGGACAAGAATCCTTATGTGAAGGGAGAAATCATTTATTTAATACGTTTATAAATAGCTGTATAAACAGGAAAAAACTAGTTTAAAAAATTTCAAATATAATTATGTCTTATGGTGAAAAATAAAACAACCAGTCTTACCAAGGGGTATAGTGTTACCCAGTAACTTGGTTGTGGAGGTCAGATAGGCAGTCACTCCACGTAAAATACTAGTATTCAGCTGCATCCAGAAAGACTGGAAGCCGACCCCAAAATAGTAAAAAAAAAAAAATTCCAAAAACAAAAAATCTCTTCCGATTACAACTCTCGCGCATCAATTAACAAATAGACTGTACTATCTGAAACTAATATAAATAAAATATCGGTTTAATGTCCGTGTTAATTGTGAAACAATAGCCATAAAACTTGGTAACGACCAACAAATAAATCATTAAGACGGATTGAGTGCTATAAATTGTTATCAGACGACACTTTATTAGAGACTGGGTTTGGGTTATTCTTTGGAATCAGTAGCTTTATTGGGCAAATACTACATACATACCTATATTGGGCATATACATGTTTTCGAAGAGACTTGTAAAATTCGGCTCTTTTGGTTGGGGCGGTCAGATTTCACACTTCGGAATAAAATCAAAAGTCATTGATCGAAATTAGGCTGAGAATCAGCACTTTTCGAACGTCAAAATAAGACAGTCCAGTCAAAACACCCACCCTTCACCATTTCCTAGTGCGTGCTGGGAAGAAGTGGCGCAACAAACTCCCCAGCAGCACAAACATATGATGTGAACCGAAAATGTAAAGGTAGTAGGTACTTTTAGTTTTAAATTATAAGTTTTAAGTTTCTCTAGAATGTTACAATAGTCATCTTACTTCTTCTCTCGTGTTCGCATCACGGGACCTACCACCGCTAGATAAAAAAAAAAGTTTATTTACCACTATTGTACACCAGCCTTAGAAGCTTAACCCATACCTAAGCGCTTTTGCTTCAAACGTCATCAGCGATTTTCCATCAATGTACCCCTATCCTAAAGTCGCAGTGAGATTGCGGAGTACTTTGCATGCAGGTGTTACTGCGACGGAAACGTACCTACAACGTTTTAAAATTGAATTTCGAAGCGAACTCCGTGGCGCATACATTTTTTTGACTATTCATAAGTAGAACGCTTTTTTTTAATGATCCAGTTGCCAGTGACGGGGTACTTTCGGGAAAATTTTGCTTTTTACCGTTTTTAGTGCTGGCAACTTTGATGGTGAAGTTTGTGGACTACGCGGGTGTTGAATTTTAGGGAGTTGATAACTTTTGGAATGTTAAGTGGTAACTTCTGAGTGGTGTGGGCCAGTGTTTGGTTTGATAATACGATTACAATTCATTTGCCTCGTTCGGTGACTAAAGGTTTTCTTTAGAAATAGGTTGAACAGTGCTATTGGGAAGATAAAAAAACTATTTTGGTCTCTTCATCTTTAATTTCATTTAAATGTTCAACTATTAAACACTTTACTGTCTATTACTAACTAGTTAAGACTGCAGTGCAACGTTTGAATTTCAGAACTCATTTTAACCACCATTTACCTCTCAAAGTACATTCAAAAATGTATGTATGACATGCAACGAAATTCAAAAATCTGTAGAAATTTGGAGGCTATTTTATGCGCAAACACTTAATTTTGGAGAGAAAAACGTGATTTACAATGTAAAATTATACGGGCAAGTTACAGCGATTACACCATATTATACCCATAACACGCTGGCGGGAGCTCAGCATGTTCTGGGATATTATGTGTTTTCCCCCACGGCTAATGTTAAATTCGATACAAACCTGCGATTAAATTGGCCATAAAGTATGGTAATGTTTCTTATTATATTTGACTACTGCATCTATTATTTTGATAACTCATCATCATCTGCCTGCCTTTTCCCATCTATATTGGGGTCGGCTTCCAGTCTCATCGGATGCAGCTGAGTATTATTATTTTACATGAAGCTACTGCCTATCTGACCTCTACAACAAAATAAATGTTAAGAGCGTTTACAGCGTACGGAAATTCAAGGACAAGTCCTTGTTTTTCGAAATGCATTTCAAACCGAACCGATTTCAAAATTGTAATTAATTGTAATTAAATTGTAATTGTAAAGGGTTAATTGAGAACATTTTGGAAAAATAGTGTTACAGCTAAATTCGACCGATTTTAAATTTTCCATAGAAACAGAGATTTCCAATTATCTTTTTTTTTAATAAGACATTTCGGAAATGTTCTTTACTAACTTTTTAGACCTATGTATCCTGATTATGCGTGTGAAGGTTCATTAAAATCGGTTCATGCATTTCGATAAACAAGGCCTTTGAAAGTTTGTATGAAATGCCGAACGTTGTAAACGCTCTTAACGCATGGACTAGACGGAGATACTATTCACCTATCTCTGAGCTCCATGTAATGACTAATAATACAGCATAGTACTTTAAATCTCATAATTTTCTAGTTCTCTCGCTTTCTCACAACCAGATCGTTAGGACAAAGGATATACTATAAAATATAATTACGACATATTCGCCAAAAATGTAAACAAATTTGAGTTTATGGAAAAATAACTTTAATTCCTACACAATAAAGTCCAGCTTACACTACAACTTCAAACGTTTTTATAACTTTTTCAATAGTGCTAGTCACTCTGAAATCAATTTAATTTTCATTACAATAAAGTTGATATTTGTTTAACTTGAAATAACGTCAATTTGAAACATAAATAAAATTTTAATATAAGCACTTTGTAAATATGTCAACTTTTCCTCTCAATTGTCTTTGCAGTGCATATTTGCATTTTATTACGTCATCAATTCACCAGACCCTAATTTGAAACTTTAGTATGCTTCGTCCTTTTAACTTTTCTTTTGTTTTGGACTTCCGATATTCCCTTTTCAAAATAGATTCTACATGACACATTTTGCATAAAACGAAAACGCAATCCGATCAAACTTTTTGCCTGAACCTGGACTCGAACTCAGTTCAAATATTTGAAGTTCACTGAACTTATTACAAACGCGATACAGAATCATCAGCTTACTCGCTGTTACCAATAAAATAAAAACTGATCCATATTTTATGGTTTAATCGAACTCTCTCTTCGGCACGTTTTTGCATTCAATAAAACCTTTTTTATGAAATCGATCCCGTCCTTTTTTGATCGGACACATAGTCAAAGTGGGGTCACACTCATGGGGTTTATTGACTGCTGTTAAAATGTAATAAAAAAATGCTGAAATTTTATTTCTTTATCAGCCATCATAAACTGATGAGTCAAAAACCCTTCAAGGGTTTATTTCATTTCGCGATGTTTGTAATAATTCTTGATAAGAAATGTTTATTTGTGGAGGTAATGATATGTTATTCTATCTAATCTAGTTGGTGTGAATACAAAAACCATAGCAGACGGACTAAGCTGACTGGCTAAATGCTAGATTTACAACAAAAATATGTATGTTTAGGTTAAGGTATTTATCTATGGATATCTGCGTCGCCTGAAATAAATAAAAGTGGTAGCCGCACCCTAATGGCGTATCACACTTTCAATCACAATCTGAATAATTTTGGAGTATATTTCTAATCCATTGCTTCATATGTTCGACCAATTTGTCTGCTCAACAACGTAAATAACGCAATGAAAGTCATTGCTACTGTTGGTGTGTTACGCCATTATCCCGTTGTTCTGTAAAAATGTCACAGTAAAAACTTAGGTCAAGTGAGCTGTCAGTAGTGTCAATCCCTTGCATCAGTAGAATGACAACTTATTTCATCTAAGTTCACCGTGAGATATTTACAGAATAGAATCACGTGCAACCAACATTGAACGAAATCTTATATAATATTGTTGATAAACATCACCATACCATCCCGGATATTAATCTCCAACACACCGTCACACAATGTGTTAACTTGAAGCAACATCTATAGGCTATCATCAATAACATGTACACACACTATGTGACAAGACGGAGGAGTGTACTGAACATGAAAAATTGCCTTGCTACGTGCATTCGATAATAATATACGAGCTAGCATATTACCAGAGACTTAAACTAGGTAGAACGGTGGACTGAAACGTGGATGCGTGGACGAAGGGCAATGGAGAGGGCTATGCTTGGAGTTTCCCCTAGAGTTACGTGATCGAATCAGAAATGAAGAGATCCGCAGGACAACTAAGGTAACCGATATAGCCCGAAGAATTGCCAAACTGAAGTGGCAGTAGGCAGGGCACATTGCTCGCAGAGCAGGTGGCCGATGGGGCCAAATGGTTCTGGAGTGGCGAACGCGTACCGGAAGACGTAGAGTTGGAAGGCCTCCCGCAAGGTGAACCGATGACCTTGCGAAGGCCGCAAGAACCCGTTGGATGCGAGAATCTCAGAACCGGTCGAAGTGGAGGTGATTGAAGATGCTATAATTTTTGCCAATGGCAAATACTTTGATATTTGTGAAGTAAACAAATACAATCGCTATTTAAACTTAAAAAACGCGGAAAAAATATTTTTTCGGGTCGTATGCCATTTAAAAACTCGCATCGTATTGCGCGCTTAGCCTAAGGATGCACACATGATATTAAAACGCATTCACGCCTACTTGATGTGAATAACCTTAAGACTCCAATAATCTTACACAAGCAAAAGTGCACTCCCAAATCCCGTATAATAACTTACAAGTTAACCCCGACCTTAAGGTTACATCCCACCACCAAAGACAAGCTTCACAATATAAACGAATTTACAGCACACCTTAGGTATTAAATTTCTTATTACTTTCAACAGCAGGCCTCATCTTTATGCAAAATTCTGTTGCCATATGGCTGGGTGCTACACAACAGTGATAAAAAGTAAACCCACTCCATACAAATATTTGGCGTACCGTCTTCTTGGTCGCGTACTTCATTACTGAAGGTTGTCTCCCTGAAAGGCCTTTGTGTCTTTATGAGCGATGTTCTTCCACTTCGTTCAATTCTCGGCTTCACTCAGAGCGGTCGTAACAAAGAGTCTGAGGGCGGTTACAAGCTTGGTCGACGAGGTCTTTTCCCAACTACGTCGCGCATCACCACCAACTTTTCCATAGCGTACCTAACGTAGTACAAGTATAATGTAGTATAGTAGTTTTCGTTGCGAGTGTCCCTGAATACTTCTGTTACACGTTTTCATCATCGACATCACTTCAGCGGAAAGACGTCCACTGCTTGACATGAGCCTCCCACAAGCGTACCACACCCACGCCGACCCACACCCACGCCCACCCACACACACCCACACACACGGTGTTCCCACACCGTGTCACATTTTGGAGGCATGAGGAACAGGGTGTAAAGTTCACTCATCCTCCATAGAAAAGGGAGGATCCTGCGACCAGACGGTTGTGTCTGGCGGGCAATTGCCCAACGATTGATATTGGGAAATTGTATCTATGCTAATGGCACGGTAAACTCTGCTTGCGAGATGCAGGATTTGCGTGACGTCAGTATGACGCGTTGTTCGCATGTGGCGTTGTAGATACCGCTACAACATGTTTCCGAATTTTATCATTCAATCTTTTATCAATCAAATCATTTTGTTAGAATCGATATGAGATATTATTTTCAAATGATTCTGAACCATTGAAAGCAGTTAAAATATATAATATAATATACTTATTATTCGTTTGTTTGTTATTAAGTGTTTCTCATGTGGTCCTTCTGTTCCTATTTACTTAATACGAGGTCACGGACGAGTGCCATACTATTTTTGGAACAAGGAAAATTCCTGGCGGGATCCCACCGCTCTTAAATTACAGATAAAATATGTCTTGGTGGATTAAAACAAGCGTTTGTTATATTGTGATTTTTTTATTTGTTTTACTTAAATATTGGCGAATATAGTTTGTGAGTACTATGCACTATACTAGCTACTATACAGCTAACATTATCAAACATTACGTATACTGTACAGCTAACATTTACCAGGTAATAGGTATAGGTATGTCTTTGGCTGCTGATAGTGTGTCATGCGCACTCAAATGTCTCGCTGACAGTGGCGCGTGTGTTGAATGATTTAGCTCCCTTGAAAATAGTTGAGCTGAATAGTGCTGATCCATGCGTCATGTTCGTGAACGGGCTCCGTCAATTGGGACTATAAATTACTAGCTGACCCGGCAAACGTTATTTTGCCATATCAATTATTTCTAGCTGCCCGGCGCTACTTCGTTCGCGTGGTGTCCCACGCGAACGAAGTAGCGCCGGGCAGCTACCCCCTACCCTACCCTACTCCTACCACATTCCTCCATAGCCCTCCTACGCTACTTCTACCCTACTCCTAACCTACTCCTACCCTACTCCTGCCCTACTCCTAATCTACTCCTGCACTACTCCTACCCTACTCCTATAAGTAAATAAAAGTATTAAATAAAAAAATAAGAAGTATCCTATGTCCGTCTCCTGGTTCTAAGCTACATCCCCACCAATTTTCAGCCAAATCGGTTCAGCCGTTATTGAGTTATAAATAGTGTAACTAACACGACTTTCTTTTATATGTATATAATATATAATATACATGTCGGAGTCATTCGTTTGACTATTCGGAACGCTAGTGCCATCTCGTGGCGCTAGACAGAGTCTAGCCTGAGTTCGTGGTGGGACTAGAGCAACAGCTACAAAAGCGGTGTGACCAGAGCTCTCGGGATGATCGAAACATTGGACATCGTACGAACAACATGTGCTCAGAAACTTTCTGCGTTCCGTATCGTTGAATGTGTGTGTGAAACCTACAGTGTGTGATTCGCTAGTGTGACTAACTTGTTCGTAAATTATAATCTGATTTGAACTGCAAACCGTTTTTCTATTGTGCTATAACCAACACTACCCATAGTACGCCCACGGAAATTAAAATATGCCTGATGTTAACGAAAGACACACATACCATCTCCGACATATAGATATATAGATATAAATCTAAAAGGTTGTAAAAGTAATAAATTTAGATGAAAAAGTTAAGATCTTCGCACACGAGTGTTAAAAAAAAATAATTGACTAACTAATGCCCTCAATATTTTAAAGGTTTTCGTTCTTGCCACAAACTGTTATGCTTAAAAGTCGAGGTTTCTTAGCACATCGCTTTAATTTTTTTTCAGAAAGATACATAGTACATTCTATTTTTGTAGGCACTTAAAAATATTATTAAAAAGTAAAGTTTTGTGTGCCGGAGATGTATAGGACGTCAAGAAGTTTTTTTTTTAGGTTTACTTTACAATTAAGGTAGAAATGCGTTCTGCAAGTCCTAGGGCTCATGTCAAAAATAATAAATCGCGAAAAAGAAAAGAAAGTTATAAAGTCTAACGAAATTATGATCAATCAGTAATAATTTTTTTTCTGCCTTTTCCTTTTGGGACATAGTCACTTTATCATTACAAATTCCACAAAGACAAATACATAAATCCACAACTACTTCGCCGGAAATAAAAACAATTTAAAAGAAAAAAGGTTCATACATCAAATAAACAGCTTTAATCCTTAAAAAGCTATTTTAAATCACGCGATGTCACTCTGCCAAAGTAATGCGGATAATCCAGTAGGCTGTGGTCATATTGTAAAATGAGCGAGGGTTATTTGTCCAGATATTTATGCAAAATGGCCTTTATGGGCGTCCCCTCTGATTGGATTGCAGAGTTCAGGCTATACTGCAGTAGTTTCATGTAAAATATTATTATTAGCCTCATCTAGTTAGTTTAAAATCGAAATACAATAAGAGAATGCGAGATGATGAGAATCATAGCGATTAGCGCTGAATTGGGTTTTGATTTTCTCGTATCGGTTAAAACTACGAAATAAACTCATGCTGAAGATAGGATATATAAATGGCCAGTCAGAAAGGTAATGCTTCATAATCATTATCTACTGGTAAAGGATCCATGCCTCCAAAAATGTGTCATCTTGACGATTCAAATTGCCTGTAAATGGTTTAACCCTTCGTAGATCCACGCGAGACACAATGGCTTTTTAATGGTGTCTGTAATTATGGCATTCAACGGGTTAATTAAAATAAATGCTTTGAGTTTGAGTTTTTAAAACGATCACCATAAAAACATTGTATACCTAAAAATGTGTTGAAAATAACTTTTAGAGTTAATCTATGTTGGACCACCGCTGGGCAAAGGTCTCCCCCATATTTCTTTGTTCTGTGCCGTTTCTGTCCTATCGGTTAGGAAAAGATACATTTGCTTGCTTCGTTATTTTCTAATCCATATTTTTGCCCATACAATCTACTTTCCCTTCATTCAAGGTCTCACTCGCTCATTTTCCGATGGAACCGCGCCCATGTCATCAATTTATTATCACGGAAAAATAAAGCAGCAAATTATTCTATTTATTTTTCTCATACTTAAATTCGTAAGACAAAATATGACACCCTGAATGTTATATGCTTTTATGATCAGTCAATACTCATCGCCTAAAAGAAGAAACCTGGGAGTCTACTCCGAAGTGCAAAGTGCGAATGTTCGGATCGGACCGACACATGGCCGAACCGAATATTATTGAAAAATGCGAAAAAAGTTCGGATCGGCTCAGTTGGGTCGGGACCATAGTCAATATTCGAAAGAGTGTAGGAGTCCGACCGAACCAAATAGTAACTTCGTAGCAGGAAACGTCCGAACATTCGGCCGATACTACTTAGGAGTAGACCCCCTGATTTAAAATGAGTACATGAAAATCAAAAGTGTATGGGGTTTTTCTTCTCCAATTCTCGTTTCCATTATTCAGTAGCAATCCGGATTTGTCCCCGGTGGATGCCAATAGGCTCGCCCTCTATTACACGGAACTTAAACATAACTGACGAAAAACCATAAATGGCATTTTTAACTGAAAATGGTGACGATAGAATAGAATATTTAATTATTTTTTATGTACACCATAAATATTACAGAATATTAAATGTAGAAATTTTACAAGGCGTGACACAACGGACGGTCTTATCGAAAAGCGATCTTTTTTTGACAAGCTTTGGATGGATTTAGAGAGAACGGAAAGCAACTGCAGGTAGTCTGTTGGTGTTATAATTACCTATTATATAAATTAATTTACTAGAGACTACTAAATAGATCTCCTTGATTAATGAAAACCAGCCACTGAGACTTCATCATTCCGTGTGTAATGTAATATTTTTAACGCCTATCCGCTGCTTGTCATCCCCAATACAGTCGTTATCTGACCCGGTTGGTCCCGTGGTAGCAAGCGCGACTGCTGAGCGTGGGTTCGTGGGTTCGATTCCCTGGTCAGGCAATGGGTTATTGGGTTTTTCCATTGGGGATTTCTTACTAACAGCCCGGAGTTTAGAAGTGTAAACCCCCGTGCCTTGGAAAACACGTTAAGCCGTTGGTCGTAAGCCTGATCTCTCTCCGGTCGTGTCGGATTGTCGTCCCATCGGGGGCACTGAGAGTGAGGGAAGAGACTGCACCGTTTCCGACTCCTACAAAAGGGAACGTTTAGGATACCCGCCTACGTCACAGTGGGAGATTGGTTTTAATTGAATAAGGCTTACTTACAGTCTATTTGGTGGCATCACGACTGGCATTATTACAGCATTGTTTTAAATATACAAACTATGTCACTACTACCTATCACAAAAATCCTACTATCCTACTAATATTATAAAGTGAAAGTTTGTATGGATGGATGGGTGGATTTTTGTTACTCTTTCACGCAAAAACTACTGAACGGATTTGAATAAAATTTGGCACACAGATGGCTTATAACTAGGATTAACAAATATGATATATAAAGATATTTTTATCCCGAAATTCCCACGTGATCGAAACTTATGCGGGTGAAACGGCGGGGAGCAGCTAGTTTTATATAAATCCTTGTTATTATAGGTAGGGTCCATAAAAATCAGCTGTAAAAAAACACCCAAGTAAAAGCCGTTCTCATGCTAATACCATTTACGCAAATAACAACATTTATATTTTATATGATAGTCCCCCCTTCCTAATAAATAGGGGTGAGGTTACAGTAACGTTTAGTCCAATTTATTCCTTATTTGTTTCCTTCGCCGATCATATTTATACAGGAAGTTGTCTCGAAATATCTTTGTATTCCGCTAATATCTTTTAGGCAGGCGCCGCTCCGCAGAATTTGTTTTTGTTATTAAATATTGAGTATTTTTCTGTTAGGCCGGTTTATTGAAAACCTCTGTGGATTAAAGTGTAGAATATGATAAGATAAGATAATTATTATTTGCCAAAAACTTTGCTTACGTAGCTACGTTTACACAAAAAAAAAAACACAAAATAAGACGCAAAGGAAGCAATTTGCACTCCACACTAGGTCGAGCCTGTCTCGTGGCGTCCACGGGTGGTGTTACCATATAGTGAAAATGCGCAGCAGGTAAATGTGTAATATGAAAAGCCTACTTCATTAAAATAAGAGTTGCTTATCATAGCATAATCGGCTTATAATGTTCCCACTGCTGGGACACAGGCCTCCTGTCTGTGAGAGGGAGTGGGCCGTACTCCACCACGCGGGTCCAGTAAGGGTTGGTAGATGTCACACGTCTTCGAATTTTTGGTTCTAGGGTTTTCACACGATATTTTCCTTCAACGATTTGAAAGCAGTAGTGGTGAAATAATTTATACAAAGTAAAACGCCTGCCTTTTTTTGTTTTTTTTTTTTACTTTTTATTCGTGGAATAATTCTAACGTCTGACAGTTTTTGTATGAAAGAACTGTCAAAAATTCAAAATTATTCCTCCGATAAAATTATTTGGCGTTGGAACAATCAGCCCTTGGAGGGATTAAAACAAACACAAATAGCGTAGTTCAATAGCTTGATTGATATTTGAAAACTTTGTACAAATGCGGCCAGAAATATTGGGAGCGCTATTTTATCATTTTTTTTTGTAACTGTTAAATTTAAATACATCTTAGTATAAGAAAAAAACGAATTCAATATTGTATAAAGTTAAACGTTAATAATAAACAACATTGCATGAATCTTTTTCACCTCTTTGTTAAAAGCGGTACGTAAGACTTTAAATCGTACCTAATTTATGAGCTACCTTTATTCAAAAATATTAACACCATTAATAACTAACTTCCACCAGATAGTACAAAGCTTTCCAACTAAATCAAATTATTATAACACATGTACATTACTAACAGCTCTGCTAACCTCTGGGAATAGTGCGGTACATAGTACGTACCCATACATTAATTAAAATGTAAGTAGAATGAGGAAATTGCGCTTAGAGAAATACTCCAGCAGGAAATATAGGGTAAAGTGGAAAATATGGTGGCTTTACTCTGAATTACATTATGTTCAAGCTTTCTCTTAAAGCCAGGGGCAGATGAACATAACCCCCGGTAAAAAAAAGCCTGAAGAAGGTTAGAAAACTAATTTTAGGCGAAATTGTGTATATATATATATTATATACACTAGGTACAAAATTAAATGACTAAACTATACAAATAAATACCAAAACAAAAGGACACTTTGGCGTCGAAGTAATCGTCCGCATCGCTGTCATACGAAAACGTGGCAAAAAAACTGGCAGATTAATTCTTTGGCCAAAGGTGTCACTTCGCGTGACCCTCTGGTCACGTGAAGTATCGCCCAATCGGCGAGAAGTTTCCTTCATAATTATGTAAACTACTAATAATACTTATTTTATTATTAACTTAGTTACCGTGGGCACATTATTATTATTTTTGACGTTTTTACTCCACTGGTTTCCAAGAAAGACGTCTGCATAAAACAGGAAGACAGTGTGGTAATATTAAAATTCTGTTAATATCTAATAATAAGTCATGAAAAAAGATTTTTTTGTGACAAACGGTTTCCGAGAAAAATAAAGGATATTATTTTTGGTAACCTCAAAAATGCCAAAGAATTTAACCACCGCAAAATAACTACTTATGTTACTTCGGTCAACTTCGTCAACAAATGTGAAATAATTATAATTATTATTATACTAAAAAAATATAATATGAATGCTTAATTTTGACATGTTATTTTTTGGTGACTGTGATTGGTGGACCAAAAATAACTACCAATATTTTATAAGTTGACATAAGACTTGAGGCTAAACAATAATAGCGGCATTGGTTGATCAAAGGTTACGTTACACTTGCCGCGGTCGCTTCGTGGATGAGTGACCATCCATTAAAATATATCGAACCCCTTCATGCCTCGGAAAGCACGCTAAGCTGTTGGTCCCGGCTGTCATTCACAGATCTTTCGCTGTCGTTACGGGTACTTAGGGAGCCTAACAGTCTAACAACTTTACCAAGGGGTATCGTGTTAACCAGTAACTGGGTTGTGGAAGTAATCTGACCTGGCTGAATACTAGTATTTTACATGTAAAATGCGCTCCATGTAAAATACTAGTATTCAGCTGCATCCGGACTGGAAGTCAACCCCAACATAGGAAAATGCTAGGCAGATTGAAATAGAAAGAAAGAAAGAACATTATTTTATTTCAGACATGCACAGGAAATACACAAACAATAATAAAAAAAATATTAAATCTAACAAAATCAAGATCGATAAGACTTGACTACAAAAAAACATTTCAAAATGAAAAAGTTCTACATATTTGTGGGGTACTTAAAATGATGCATAAAATGACTCAGGTAGGCTAAGATTTCAAATAGGCTAATCTAAGATTATGATCAACATTATGATTGAGTGTGTTCACGTTATGATTGATTACGGTTTTACTTATGGCGAGTTACAAAATTGCTCGGTCCGGGAAACTAATCCGTTTTGGACTCAAATTGAGGCGAGTTTGAGTAATATTGAGATATGCGTAGTAATCAATAACGTAACTGAAATAACTTTATAGTTTAAATTGGAAAATGGTTCATCTATTGGAATTTGTAAGCACAAAGAGGTCCTTCGGTATTTATTACTATAAATAATAATAATACCTACACCAACCGGGACTTACCTTTGGTTGCACTTGTTACTTAGCGCGTACACGTACTGGAATAATCGTCAGTTGGTGCCTCATTTCATTAAAAACGCCCAACGGGCTTCTGGGAGTTGGCTTTAGCCCCCCGTACGCCTTCCAAAGGTCCTTCCAAAGGCTTACCTCGGTCTCGAGAATGCGAAAAGCTTCAAAATACTAATAATTACTTTATTGTCAGGCATCTAGGCTTATTTCCTTGACATACACGAAAAGGTGTCCTTTTAAAAGGCCCGTCGTAATATCGGGGTCGTGTCGTACGTATGCGTTATTGGGGGGGTGACCACCACCTCTTAAAGCAGTATTATTTTAATCTTACTTCGTGTGGGAAAAGGATGGAGCTATACGGAATGTATAGCTCCATCTCTTTCACACACGGAAGTAAGGTTATAATAATACTGCTGTAAGAGGTGGTGGTCACCCCCCTGGTCTTTTAAAAGCAGTATTTGAGAAACTGTTCACTCTAGCTGCTACCTACTTCCGAATTCCCAATGGCCATTACACATTACAATCAGTTATGGTAATTGATCTGGGACGGAACAATAACATAATTACCGGTAAATGAATTGAGACTACAATTAGAATTAATTGTTTAGGTATTATCATAACGTGCATGTTACGTGGATAATACGTGATTGGTAATTAGTAATAAAAAAAAAAAAATTAATAATCCTGCCGGTGCTGGAAACTTCAGTTTTGCGATTATTATCTATTTTATTGTAAAATAGAGTGGAATAAATTACTTATCGTTCACCGCATTGCGACTTATGACAAAGGTTAGCCAATTAGGAAAGACATTGGTGAAAAGGATCCCGAATCGTAAAATAAGGCTACCAGTCAAAAGGAAATATTGGTCAAAGACGAGTTTACCTGTCGGGAAATACAAAACTCATAATATAGTAACACAAAAACTTAGTTTTCTTTGATTCATTCAATTAATAAATTAAAAAAATCTTTATTTATCTAATTAACCCTTGTCCACTGTGTGGTCTCTGTTAGAAATTGGATTTAGCAATATAAACAACAACGTACCGTTCCTTTTTCAGCTCACTTCAGCCATTTTACAAAGAAACAAACGATAAAAAGTTATCATTCCAACCGCTAGATTATTAATTAATTTTAAAACAAGAATAACTTCAGAACTGCGAGTTCCTTACTATCAACTTTGACTTCCAACTACCTTATTTCTATTTAACTTTCCTTGCATATTTTCTTTTGAATAAAACTTGTAGGTACTTTTGTCTGCACGCCACTGTAATAATATTTTACTTTGCAATTTTCTGATATTTATCTTTGGTTATTATACCAATAGGTTTATTTACATGCTAATACTCGAATATTAGAAATATTCGAGTATTCGGGCCAATTAATAATGTAGTCTGTATTATATTGACGGCGCCGCCATGTTTGTTTTCGAGATTCAAGTTTTATATTATACTACCTTCTGCCCGCGACTTCGTCCGCGTAAAGCAACTTTCTTATTTTTTTTAAACTCAAAAAAAAGCCGGCCAAGTGCGAGTTAGACTCGCGCACCGAGGGTTCCGTACAATTTAAAATTATTAAAAATATTTTTATTATAAAATAAATAAATAAATCCCTGGACATTTCACACAGCACCATTTGTCCCAAGCTAAGCAATCTAATGCTTGTGTTATGGTAACAAGATGGCTGATAAACTACTTATATACAATTTTTTTTTTTTTTTTGTAAATACATACCTACATATTATAGATAGAAAAACACCCAGACTCGAAAAAAATACATGTAGGTCATACAAATATTTGTTCCGTGCGGGAATCGAACCCGCAACACGCAGCGCAGCAGTCAATCGCTTAACCACTGCGCCAACCGTGCCGTCTAAGTAATATGATGAAAGTAACTAAAAATTTACGGTTTTCGCAATTTTCCCTTTATCTGTGCTATAAGACGTTGCTTCGTACCAAATTTCAAGATTCTGAGTTCACGGGTAGTACCCTGTAGGTTTTGATTCCCTTGCGAGTATCGAAAATTTGCGGCATAAACGACTGTATCTTTAGATTGCGTTGGCTCAGAAGTTTGATTTTTTCACAGCTCCAAGGGCAAGGAGACTTGAGTATTTGATATAAATTCCAGCTTGATATCTCTACGCGTTCCTGAGAAAAAGGGTCGTGACAGACAGACGGACGGACAACAAAGTGATCCTATAAGGGTTCCGTTTTTTTCCTTTCGAGGAACGGAATCCTAAAAATGGATGAAATCGGCAAAATCGTTCTCAAGTTATGGGTTGACCAAGGGAAACAGAAAGAAGGAAAGAAAGAAAAAAATACATTTATAAAATAAAAAAATAGGGATTAGGGGTGTTTTTAAATAGGGATTCATTTATATATATATTTATATATATATTACATATATAAAAAAGCCGGCCAAGTGCGAGTTAGACTCACGTACCGAGGGTTCCGTACAATATCGGGTTCGGTATATCCTACTAATATTATAAACGTGAAAGTTTGTATGGATGGATGGATGTTTGTTACTCTTTCACTCCAAAACTACAGAACGAATTTGAATGAAATTTGGCACACAGATGGGTTTAAACCAGGATTAACATATAGGATACTTTTTATCCTGATATTCCCACGGGATCGAAACTTATGCGGTTGAAATCGCGGGAAGCTAGCTATATATATAAGCTTCAATTTCGGTAACCTTCACGTTTTGATCTTGACATTGTCATTAATAAAAATAAAATAATAGCTTCCCGACCGATTTCGGTAACGGTGGCCAATCTCAACGGAGATTAGCCAGGTACACAGGAGATATTATAGTGCGGAAGTGTGTGCGTAAACACAAGTGCACTCTCTATTCCTTTGTACCACAAACTTATCTATCTTTTTTCCACTATTATTCCTCTCAAAGTCCGATGGGACGGCAATCCAACACGAGCGGGGACCGAGATCAGGAGCAGGAACAACGGCTTTACGTTCTTTTCGAGGCACGGGTATATGCTCAATTCACTTTGAGGCAGTTTTCCAGCCTCTAAAGAAAAGTCGCAGGCTTTTTGAATGGGCAATCCAAAATTAAGACAGGATTCAACAATACCTACTGTTTCAATACATTATGACCGCATATACCAATATAACCGGATTGTTTAAATTTTTTGACTGACTTAATGCATTTTAATAGCTACTTAATAGTTTATTTATAATATTTTCTGCACATACAGTTTTATATTTATTTTATTTTCAGAACCCAATTTTTTTTAGTACAATAATAAATGGAAGAATAGATAATTTTCCGCTTTAGGGCTAATTTCTCAATCGACATATCATTTTTATTCGTGGAAAAATCAGCCCTTTAATCCAACACCCAGAAAAACAAAAGGCGCCTTTATCTCTCCAATAATCACAAACCAGTCTTTCACAAGACGTGACACGAATTATTTCATATGGAACTAGTATCCAATACTTTCCTCAATCAACAGTTAATCTGTAGACTCGTTCTCCGATAGCGCCGTAACCGAGTTACAGGGAGGCATCCCTAAAGTGATTACCGAAACCAAATAACAGGGTTCCGCGAACCTAACGACTCAGGATATATACTGAATTGATTTAATTTACCTTGAGTATTGACTGTTTGCGGTGTTTTCAGAGTCAAGCCATCATATATACCTATTAGTAGTCGGTGGTACATTTTGTAATCATGATGAAGTGGTTCCAATAAAATTAAACTTTTTGCAATGGCTAATAAAGGCAATATTATGCAAAGTTCTCAAAATCTTCTTAGTAAGAATCAGTTTTCACTATCTTTCATATTATATCTATTAAAAAATAAATAAATAAAAAAAGTGAAAAGGGGAGAAAAAGTGAAGGGGGGGGGGGGGTCAAAGTGAAAATTAGAACAAAATCATTATCATTACCTCATCTCAGATATGTTTGCAAAGTTGATATAAACACTCGTTCTAACATAAACATTATTAATTATAAATATATACCTTCGACATCTTCTGAGAATATAGTGATGAGAAACGCACCGGTCGATCGATCAGGTTAAGCTACGATCGCCGCGGTCAGTCCGTGTCTTCTTCCACCATCTTTCCGAGACCCTTCCGTGTCTCGGAAAGCATATTAAGATTTTGGTTCTGGCTGTCATTCGTGGATCTCTGACACAGTCGTTACGGGCCGTCAGAAAACTAAAAGTCTGACTACCAATCTTACCAAGTATCACTATACTTGACCATGGAGTATAATATAGTGCTATCCAGTAACTAGGTTGTGGTCAGATAGGCAATTAGTCCACGCAAAGTATTGCTATTCAGCGGCATCCAGTTAGACTGAAATGAAACAAAATGTTTATTTCTGTAAGTAGATCTTTTATGACACATTTACACGTCAATATTTTGGTTGCCAATATTCTGAAACTAGATGGCGCCGGCAATGCCTAACTGACTGATCCCTGAGAAAAAACGCCAAAACAAACTCAGAGGTCATGGTCTCTTTTAAAGTCCAAACATAATATTATTAGGATTTTATGTTAGTGTAACAATGTAGGGCCATATTTGTCTGGAAGGGACTGGAAGCTGACCCCAAATATTTGGGAAAAGACTAGGCAGATGATGATCAAAGAAGTAGAACTACCTATACCTACCTACCTACCTGCCTGCTATATTTGTACTCAATATGAAGAAACTGCTCCAAAATTAATAACAACTTAACATTTCGACTGGATTAACTATATATTCTATACTTTTCGTTTGACAATATATTTAATAGTAAATGATTATAATTTAACTAGAATTTATAATTTATATGATGAAGATTATATTATATTATAGAGAATATTAACCTTGTCGAGACGTAGTCTGACAGGTAATAACTTTCTGTTAGCAGGCAACGCAGGCATGAAATTACAGCTATCTGATGTATTACTATGACTTGCTGAAATATGTATTTTTATTTTCATATGGTAGCGACAAAGAAAGAATGAAAAGAAAATAATGAAGAATAGGTTTATTCGTCACAGCAACACGTGCGTACAAAAAGATAATTATGGGCTTATTTTTCCATCGCCAGATAATTTCATCCGAGGAATAATTTTGAATTTTTGACAGTTCTTCCGTATAAAATTTGTCAGACGTCAATTTTATTCCACGAATAAAATATATCTGTCGATTGAAAAATCGGGCCTAACTCGAATAACAAAAACAAAAGCAGCCTTCATGGGACCTATATAAATCGATAGCTAGCATCAATGCAAACAGAAAACAAAATGAGACCAAACCCCGTAAAGTGCCACATTTCCGAGATATTAACGATCAAAGTTGATCACGTGACTCTTTCATGTGTGGTCACCATTTTGAAAAAAATAACAAAATGGCGTGACATTAGGTAAGCCAGGTTCCATATAAAATATTCAAACCCCTTTATGCCTTGTTTTATACAGAGTTGGCAGCGCTAGCGGACTGTTTGACAGTTACTGTACTATAGTGCTACAAGAATCTTTTGGCACCTAAATGACATTGACAGGGGGCGTTGTTGGTAAACAATTGTGAAATTGTGTTGACAAAACAAGATGGCGGCGTTGAAAAGCCTATCAATGGCTTTTCGTACAGTGACAAGTTAGCTTATACGGCGTACTGGAAATATATAGCTTGATATTTAGTCGAGTGTACCTGCGAGTTAACGATTTCACCGTCACCTTCACCGTCTATCAAAGTTAATTTAGATACATTTAAAAAGTAAGTGCTAGAAGGAACTTTTGGCACCAGAATGTCATTTACGGGGGGCGTCGTATGTAATAATTTGTGAATTGACACAGAAATAGTATTGAAAAAAGAAGGTGGCGGTGTTAGTTCAGATTTTGGTCACGCGCCAAAAGATCCTTGTACAACTATAATATACAAGGCAAGTCATATTCGTAGTTATATGTTGTGGTATATGCGCATTAAAGCCACATCTAATATTAAACTTATATATACCTTATCCCCATACTATAGGGTAGCACATTTAGAACATCCATCACGATGATGTACAATCCGCAGCAGTTAGATTGAACAATGACTCCCTTGAGGAGTAGTTCATGGCGTGGAGGTACCAGGAATGAAGGAGCATGGAGGAGTTGTGTCCCTGTTTCGTTTATATGAACATTCAATACCGTTGCGCAGCGTTTGGTAGTTGGTTTTGTATGGACAAGGTACACATTATGGAAGAAAGAGATGGATCCAACTTTGGTAACTTCCTTGATCATTTTAAACTAAATAGTTACTATAAGAAAGTTTGTGTGTCCTGCTTTTACCTACATTTTATTAGATCATCGTGCGTCAAAACGTAACCCATATTTTTCTTTTTTTTTTTTTCTTTAACATACATTAATAATTATGTTGTATGTTCCATACATGTCATGTCATGCATAGGTATCTACATGTTGTTTGTATGGTTACTGAAATATATATATGATTTTTTTTTACTGACTGACTGTGACTGTAGGTACTTTTGGTATGCTGTGTCCGTTTTGACTGCTCGGCCACAGTGTCGTAGAAGAAAAGCGCCTACGTCAACATTACGAAGGAATTTGTAAAACACTAACAATGAAAGTCGCAAATTCGACGCTGTCGCATCGCATCGCATCGTCTGCCCACGCTATCACTTCGTTTTCGCTTAGAGTTCTTTTCGACTTGTTTCTTTTTGCTCTTTTTGCTCCTAGGCCTTAGCGTGATTTTAAATAGCCAGCCTTCCTATAGCCAGCCTTCCTCAAGAATTCGTCAATCAAATGCATAAAGATTTTTCGTATCCTATCCGACTGGTATACCAGTCGGATAGGATACGACTGGTATACCAGTCGGATAGGATAGGATAGGAACTATAGTTTCAGAGATTAGATAGAATACTCTTTATTATAATAATAATTCATGTATTTTCAGGATATAAACACCATATAAATTACAGATATAATTGTAAAAATTTTACAAAGGGTGACACAATGGGCGGTCTTATCGCTAAGTGCGATCTTTTAAAGACAATCTTTGGTTGGATTAAAGAGATTAGCGCATTCAAACACACAAACAAACTCTTCAGCTTTATTGTTATTATATATAGATTATGACATGGAAAAGCCACAGAAAGCGTATAATTTTAGTCTTTGCAACGCGAATGAATTTACTGTAAAAGTGTACTTAGTGTACCTAGAATAAACTTTTTTTTTTTTTTCTTTTTTTTTTATTTATTAGGGACAACAAACAGCAGTATATTAAATATTACACATGATTGGAGTACTAAAATAATAGAATTAACAAATACACTACCCACTACGTTATCCACAGATTACCATATAAAACAAAAATACTTAGCGTAGGTACTGATAATAATAACAGTAAGGGCAAACTTATGGGTAATCAATACAAAGTTAAAATTATTACTCGGTTTGTTATTAAAACTTAAATGATTAATGTATTCTACTTCTTCTTAGCTCGTCAGATTCGTACATAAATCAGAGATATATTAGACACTTTATGTACTAATAGCTTCTCTATTATTAATAACGTTGTTTCATATTAAATTAACCGACTTCGGAGGTCTGGCTTCTAATTCCAAATACCGCTATTCCCTGTAGACTAACATAAGAGAGATTACAAACATTTTCGGTACTTACCTATCCACTTAAGGTTGGTAAGTACCTCAAATGTTTGGAATAGAAAGACGAGATATTCAAAACGGTAACTACTTAAGTACTTGGAAATATCCAGATATAGACATACATATAGGTAAGTATTATAAACTAAAGGATAATATCGGTTACGTTCAGGTAAACATTCTAACTAACGATTGTTGATTAATGATTATTGTGTTAGACAGAGCTTAGATATCAACGACCCTAGTTGGAATTCCGGCTAATGTTTATTTTATCATTTATCTACAGTCACCGGAAGAGATAAAGTTACCAGGGGGTCCACTCCGAAGTGCAAAGTGCGAATGTTCGGATCGGACCGACACCGGCCGAACCGGATATTATTGAAAAATGCGAAAAAAGTTCGGATCGGCTCAGTTGGGTCGGGACCATAGTCAATATTCGAAAGAGTGTAGGAGTGTAGCATCGGGACCGACCGAACCAAATAGTAACTTCGTAGCAGGAAACGGCCGAACATTCGGCCGACACTACTTTGGAGTAGACCCCCAGGGTCGTTGGATATACTCGTAGTTGAAGTTTAGTAAGAAACCGATGGATGTTTTCGAATGAAATTTAGTTTGATAAATGAGCTGTTTGTTCTCTATTTATTTCATTCGAAAACATCCATCGGTTTCTTATTAAACTTCAACTATATCCGATGACCCTGGTTACTTATCTCCTTTGGTAACTGTAACCACAGTAAAATGGATACAGATACGACATAGTATTGAATAAAAAGGTCCTACTGCTTATTTCTTAAGAAATTTCTTCCAGAAGACCTGCGAAAGGAGATAAATGACAACAAATGTAGACTATAGTGTGTGAGATCAAGAAGAGAAGAATTTGATTTTGCGACAATATCTTAAATATGAAATATACCTCTACCTATTTATTTTACGTTTTGTTGTGTAGTCGACCTCGTGATTCAGTTATCTTCCTGCAAATAAACGATTTTTCTTTTTTTCTATTCCTTTTTACGGCGACTTTTGACAACTATTTCCACAAAATTAAAACTTCACTATGGTTGAAACTACCTGTCACATAGACAAATAGGCGATGCCGTCTTATGGCGTGAAACTGACATTCAACTTCACGGTGATAAAGCAATTTCGGGGATGATTAATGATTATACACCCCATTTGTAACAAAACTTATAACACCCCTCTGCTCTATTCCGTGCCTCTGCTTCTGTCGGGGGTTAAAATCAGAAGGCCAATTCTCGTAACTTAAAACATTCAAAATCTAGTCACAGTCTCATCTCGGCGACAAACAAATGTCAAAATCTTGTCAAAATGTTGGGAAATTAGAGGTATTTTTGACAGATTGAGACTGAGATGAGACTGTGAACGTTCTTAAGATTACGAGAATTGCCCCTCTGATGTGCTCAAAACATTTCCCTGTTTAATCAAAACTATTACCAAAACTAAACTAACGCCAGGATTACCTAATGCTATTTATCTCTCAATATCAACTAAGTTTGACACACAAAGCGGAAGTATCTAGCTTCTGATATTTACCTCCCTAGGATAATAAGCGAACGCTCAGTGTTGGCAAACGACTACATACCCGGGTCTAGCAAGTCCCGGTTATTAGGGATTTTGGAACACCCGGCATTTTCATAATACTTCGAATTTGTTATTTTTTGGTCGTTGCGGCTTCTGGCTAGAAATAAAGTAACGTTCCTAATTTTGCTGTTACGAAAGCAGAGTAGAGAGAGAGAGAAGATATTTTTTGGCATATTTGTAGTCATTTCTAGTTGACAGATGATTCACAGTGATTCTATGAATATCACTACTGATACCTAGTTTAATATTTTGATCCTCCAGTTTAACTTCTTTTTATTTCCAACTTAATCAATCTGCCTACTTTTCCCAACTATATTGGAGTTGGCTTCCAGTCTAACCGGACGCAGCTAAACACGAGTATATTACACAGAGCAACTGCCTATCTGACCTCCACAACCCAGTTACTGGATAACACGATACCCCTTGGCAAGACCTGTTGCCAGACTTTTGGGCTTTTGACAAACCGTAACTGCTGTCAAGGATATACGAATGACAACCGGGACCTACGGTTTAACGTGCTCTCTGAGGCACGGAGGGGTATCGATATATAATGGTCACCCATCCGCGAGCCAACCACGGCAAGCGTAGCTTAATCAGAGATCGCCCCTGCCATGCGGCTGTTATTATTTAGCCATGAGACCCTTCTTTTAATTCCTATTTCAAAAATGGGACCATATAAATCGGTAGCCCTAAAATATGGTCCCAAAGTCAATCTACCGTGTGGTATTCGTGACTGATCAATAAAAACCACGTCCATTCCCACGCATAGAACGACATCACCAACAATCTCTGATAATACTTTGTTGCATGAGACTAACCCTATCATTGGGAATGTTCTCCGTTATTCCATTTACTGTTTTCAACGGTTGACTAACTCTTAGACAAGAAAGAAATGAATGTTTTTTTATATAAAACATTCTCTACAAACTAGGTAATTTGTAAGTTTTTTAACCTTACCTACTCACTGTTTCCGGAAAAGGTTAAAGGTTGCACTTGTAAGGGCTTTGTAATTAATTGAAAACTTAATTAATTTGTGTTGCGTGTGTTGCTCTATCGTATTACTAAGACATGCTCATGAACAGATTGTGAAATTCCCTCTAAGCAGTGGCAATGAACGATGAAAACTATTTGACTTTTAGAAATCAAAATCAAAAGTTAAATGACTTTTGATTTTGATTTCTAAAAGTTCAAATTAGGCTGAGAATCAGCACTTTTCGAACGTCATAATTACAAAAGACAGTCCCCCAAAAACGCCTGCCCTTCACCAGGTAGGTACTAAATGGTATTTTTAAATAGTGCGTGTAAATGCGCCGCTCCACAGCAGCAGTCGGTTTAGCTACGCTCGTATACACGAACGGCACGCATCACCGGCAGAGTCAACTGCAGCCGCAGACGAGTGTCGACGGCGGCAGTTGCCTGTGCCGTTGACGCGTGCCACTTGTGTATATGAGCACTAAGTCCTCTAAGCGTAGTGTATATGAGCACTAAGTCCTCTAAGCGTAGTGTATATGAGCACTAAGTGCTCTAAGCGACTACGCTTACTAGTATATGAGCATTAAGTGATCTAAGCGTAGTGTATATGAGCACCAAGTGTCAAACAGAAAAGCTTTAATTTTTATGAAAATGTAGGCGGGATGGTACACTGCGACCGACGGCTACGCCATGCACGAAACAAATGCTGGCAAACAATAAACCGCGACAAGTCTCTTCGTGCACATCTTGTGCAGCAGTAGACGGTCACCTAACGGATGTACGTCGATCAAAAACGGTACCAAAATTATGTACTATCATTAGATATTATGAATGCCAATCCGTGATTTTAGGCTACTCAAAGTCAAAGACAAATCGTTCAATTACCTACATTAAATCTATTAAAACGCTTTTAAATATAGACAAGAAAAATAAGAATTTAATTTATATATTGCCCCTTCCAAAAGGTAGATTACGTATGTTTAGGTAGGTTTCGTATGGAGAAGAGAAGAATGAACGTGAAACTCCATAGTTGAATACACCATACTTCGATGTACAGTCCTACAGACAGAGATACATAGCGTACATACACCTACCAATGTTTACTAACTAAACACAATCAAAGAAATACGGCCTACTGATACAATAAACTTCGAACATTACTTAGCAGCGGACAGTAAAAATATTAGTTTTACTACAAGAATAACATGTTTTACTATGCACACTAAAGGGCTATAAATTGTTGAAGGGCTGTGAATGTTAACAGCGATTCCCAAGGGGAATAAGCAGAGGTGACACACTTTTTCCCTTTTACTGCTCCAATATTTAGTAACAGGGATAACCACCTTACTTTTCAACGCAATTTCCTTGAACAAAATATAACATTATCCACATGAACATTTCCTCTAATAACCATCACGTACTACATATATACCCGCCACCCAAGAACGAGCAGTTCTTTTCCAATTACGAAGCATTTTCCAAATACCTCTTCTCTCTGTAATAAAACGACTGGGTTACGGTTAATCGTGCGTCACCGTTAAATACCCCGGTTTCATTAAATAGCAGGTGGTTAGCGGCTGCGACAAGCATTCGATTTTAATTTATTCTGCTATACGAGAGGTTTTACTTATTTAATGAGTTAATCCGTAGATAAGCAGTATATTTTTCTTAATTAACTAGAAGGAAATAAGATACTAACTGTTCACCGCATACGAGTAGCACAAAGGGCCATGGAGCAAGCCATGCTTTGCATTACCCTTAACGAATTCCCGTTCGTCCCACTACGGGGACGAAGTCAGTGGGACGAACGGGAATACACCTATTAGACCGAGCGCGTAACACCGAAATCCTTTGTCGGTCGAAAGTCGCAGCAGGGCGATGCGCCTCAATACGAGGGGATGGCTGATGGAGTAAAGCTGTGAGCGAATGGTGGCCAAGCTTAGGTCAAAGAAACCAGGGCCGTCCAAAAGAGCGTTGGGTTGATGATACGCCTATACCCAGCCGTAGGTGACTCCGGGCTGAAATGATGATGATGATAATGATGAACTGAGCAGATCGAATGGCTAGATAATTGTGTTGATGACAAAAAGTAATAAAACAGGTCGAAAAGCCTTAAGCTATTGAATACAGTCCCCAATGGTGTTAAAACACAGACTCTGCCTTTTCCCAAAGTCGCTGGGTTCACCTTCCAGTGCAAGGGGACGCAACTGAGTAGGTAACAGTATTTTACATAGAGCAACTGCCTACCTGACCTGAACTACTCAGTTACTGGGTAACACGATATCCCTTAGCGAGAATGGTTGGGCTTTCGACTCCCCATAACGACTGTCATAAATCCACGAATGACCGTAGGGACCAACAGCGTAAGGTGCTTACTGCACAGAGAGGTATTAAGATTTAAACACAGATTGAAATAAAGGATTCTCGTGTATTAACAGCTTACTAGCTCATAATTTCCGTAGGGTTTTTAGTGTCCAAGTGGCAGTAGAACACTGACTCCTAAGTCACAGGTATTCCTAGTTTGGGAGTCAGGGTTTCAACTTTTGTGCACCTTTAATTATTGTGAACTTTTGCTAGATATTAAGCATAATTATTGTAAGGACTTGTATCAATAAAGTATTATTATTATTAAGATTACATGAAAAAAACGTGAGTCACATCCAAAAAGGCGCTCGTTACTCTTCCATCTTCAGATGGCTGAGAGGAAAATTAAATATTAATAAGGTTCACATACCTAAATAGCCTTTAGGGAACTTTTCTACAGACCTTACGACAGGGATTTAATATTATGATAGACGAACATAAAACAAAGATTTTCATTTCTGCTGACTACGCTTGACACTGTTTTTATGACTTCAATATGAAGGATTTTATAACGTAAAGTCATAAAAAGAGTTTTTCAGAGAGTAAAATGACATGGTAAAACTGTTTACCTAATATAAAAGCCACATCTTGGCGGATACTCTTAAACGTAAATAAAGAAATCATTGTTTTAAAAGGGTTCTGCGGCCGAAACCGTGGGTAACGTCAGTCGCAAAATAATGAAGCATGATTATTGTTTCTCGTTATTCAGGTACATATTGTGTCTCAAAGTTACGTCACTTTACGACGATGTAAAATATCTGATACATAATACATACATAATCAGCCTATATAATGTTCCCACTTCTGGGACACAGGCCTGGGGCCGTAATCCACCACGCGGGCCCAGTGCGGGCCCAGTGCGGGTTTGTAGATGTTACATGATTTCGAATTCAGAGCATCGGTGGCCCGTAAGGGTACTTACGAGTTATAGATCGTACGTTCGAACCCAGACAGGAGCTTAACTTTTTGTAAATTATTTCATCACCGCCACTCTCAAAACGGTGATGGAAAACATCGTGAGGAAACCGGAGTATGTCCTAGAACCAAAAATTCGAAAACATGCAACAAATATCTGATATAAAACATATGAATTACCTAAATTCTTTGAAACTAACCAATAAAGTCCTACATTTTTTTCAATAAGTAAGTATCCTTTTTAGGATTCTGTAACCAAACAATAGAATAGAATTCTCTTTATTATGTACGTACATCATATAAATTAAAGATATAAATGTAGAAAATTTACAAAGGGTGACACAATGGGCGGTCTTATCGCTAAGAGCAATCTTTTAAAGACAACCTTGGTCAAAGGCTACCAATTGGACTCTATTACAAAGCATACGCCGTTTGTGTGTCGGTATGTTCCCCGAGGCTGTATCTTTTTAACCGTAATAGATACACATTAAATATTTATTATCTGATACGAATGATTATATCTCAAACTCAAACTCAACTCAAATCATTTAATTCAACTAAACCAATTACAGGCACTTTTGAATTGTCAAAGGGTCGGTCAGTCAGAAAGATCATATATCATCAATAATATCTCCAAAAAAGATGCACCTGATCTTAACGTAAACAATCGCAACCACCGACCGTAAGGAAACATGCGGAAACTTCCCCAAAGAGCCAAAAACTAACATAACATTCACAAAGGCTTAGTAAACCATACCCAATGGAAAGTTCCCAGTCGTACGTAAACAGAATAATAATTTATAACCCTGTAACACCCCGAGTTTAGTGCCTATAAAATTGCAGCCTACCACATGACGGGCAACGGATTTATTGGAACATTTAGTTGGTACGGAGATATGGACTTCGATAGATAACCTTGACTATTGTTGGTTCAAAGTTATTAGGAACTTTTATAACAGGAACACTTTCGGTGATAACTTATTCACAAAATTGAACACAACAGAATAGGATACTCTTTATTATGTAGACCATAGAAATTACAGACATAAATATAGAAATTTTACAAAGGGTGACACAATGGGCGGTCTTATCGCTTACAGCGATCTTTTAAAGACAACCAACCAACAATTCAAGTACAATATAGATATGGAATTCAAGTGATGGTTGGCTGTTGATAATTAGGTCGGGGTTGTTACCACTGCTCACTAACACTTTCTGTAAGCAATTGACAATTATTGCTAAGACTCTAATTTCATTTTCAATTGTCAGTCGTTATTATTTTACACGAATCTCTCCTTACTTCACTAAACTTGGAGTATTGTTTTTACATCTAAGCATACAAAATGATTTCATGAAATCATTTTGATCATCATATGAAAATCTTTCCAAACAACCTGGGGCATGGAACCTTCCGATTAACATAATTCAATCTATTTAGGAACCGGCTTTGTTTATTATCATATAACTATGTAGATATCCCACAGGTTGTCTTTAAAAGATCGTTGTTAGCGATAAGACCGCCCATTTATTTTATTATTTATGTACACACAGTAAAATACATTGGGATATGACATGCATAATTATAATTTCCATTGCATCACCCTTTGTAAAATTTCTATATTTATGTCTGTAACACATGATCTATGTCATGTATGTGTGTATTCATGTCTGTTTATGTGTGTATTAATGTGTGTATTTGTGTCTGAATAGAACACTATTTTCCCTCGTTATTAACAGAAGTATCTCGAAGTCGCGGCCATTACCACTAGGCCACCACTGGTCATTTAACTATTCAAATAATGAACATAGGTACAAAATCTAACCCTTTATATAAACCTCCCTAACAAGACAAAAAGACGTGCTAACGCAACTTACAAAGTAGTTGCGGCTAACTTTGATAATGGTGTTTAATAAACAATTTTAACTCGCGACCTAGAGCTGCGGTGGCGGAGGGTTGAGTAATAAATGAAGGTCGGCGTAACCCTGTGGTGCTACAGATGGGCTGTTTTTATTGTAGACCGCACGCAACGGTTGTGGAGGAAGGGAATAAAATATTGTACCATGGAGATTTTGCTTCGTAAGGCGACTTTTATAAAAAAAAAACTTTATTATTTCTAATTTATTATAAATGTTAGTCTTTGGAGAACGTTATAAACACTGTTCCTAGTCGCAGACATTATTAAATCCATATTTCCATACTTTTACTCCATACTTTACTATATATAATGTATATAATATATGTCGGATCCTGTACATAGAATCGTGATTAGATTAGAGTGTCAAATATATGCATACCTACTGTGGGCGCAGAATTGGGATACGGGTAAAGTAGAGAAATAACTCCTTATTATAACGTCCACACAATTAATTGTTATGGTTATGGTCAACTATAGGGTCATTAAAAACTAATACTCTGAACTTACCAAGGAAACACTGAGCAGTTCCTAGGTCAATTCGTTTATTTAAAAAAAATGGACTCACCGAACCAAGACCTTTGACCTTTTCCTCGTTCTCACTCAATCACCTTTGCCATTCTCTGTTTCATATCTTTGTCAGTTAGACAGTATGAAGGCATGATAGTGGATGGATATCCCAGCTATCATATTATCACGATCGAGCCTGCAAGTGTGACTAATGGGAGTCGAACCCAGGCCGTACGAGCCAATGACTCGGTCAGATAAATACCACGCGGATAGCTATCGACGCAACTTACGTTACCATGTTACACCTATGTTCTTCGTACAGCTCTCGCCAGTTTCCTTTCGCACAGATCGGGTAAATTCTCAGCCCGCTCGTATCCAACTTCTGGAAGCCTACACTCCGTCAACGAAGATGGGCCCGTCCGAAAGTAGTAAGATAGTTCGGAATGAACTCTACGTCCGAGTAAACTTTTTCAGACGATCAAAAACTCTTCGGGAGTAAGGACAACACTGTCAAATCGCGTTGTCATTCCTACGTTGTTCGGGCCCAGAACTAATCTTAAGGGGTGGCAAGAATAAGAAGGCGTAGGTGATACGGAATGGCAAGTGACCGTAACTTCAGCCGAAACTACGGATTACGGGCTAAGAGAGTAGACCCCTGATGTCGGATCCTCTACATGGTTATCGTGATTAGATAAAGTGTCAGAATTCTTTTTTCGCGGAAGTAGGTACGTTCCCATGGGTAAATATCCGACCTGCACGCAGACGAAACCGAGGGCAAAAGCTAGTCTAGATTTAGGTTACCAAAATAAAATTAAGATTATGAAATGTGGACACACCCAATCATTTATAAATACACACATGCCTTAAAACGATTAAAAAACATTATTTAATTATTGTAACATAACTGACATTACAAATAAAATATTTTTTTTTCTCGTAACATAATTGACTCATCATTTTATCCACACATGCAATTGGGCATAAATTATTATGCCAGGCATCTTTCCAAATTTTATCTACAGTCAACAAAACGGTTTATTAAGCACATGATGTCGCACCGTTGCGGGTGCTAAGTTTTTTTTTTTTATTGACAATGGGCTTACTCTTGACCTCAATCCAGCCCAGAGGCAGGGATGAGATCTACGGTGGAACGAGCTTGCCCAGAAGAAGCCTATTCACTCTCTGGCCGCACTTAATGATCTCTTGGATTCTAATCCAACAAACGGTCTATTTGCAAATGCATGGTCGAAGAAAAAGTGCTTCTTTGTCTTCGTCATGCGTCGTGTCTATGATTTCCTTTTATTCATTTTTAATAATTTAATTGGCCCACTTCGACAGCGCACTGCGAGCGGGAATCATGAAAGGGTTGTTAATTTTTATTCTTTTTATATTTTAACCTGAACTTTATTTTATACTTTCTTTTTATATGCGTCTGCGCCACCGGCCATCAATCCTTCGACAAACATGGCTAGCTAATATGGTCACTCCAGCCCAATCCTTCTTAGTAGTCGGCAAAAAAAAAATGCTGTCTGCATAGTTAACGGTTTGTTTCACAGTACACTTTACACATATTGTATAAATTTCGTAAGTACAAGACTGACTGGACAAATACAAGTACATATTACATAATTTACAAGTAGGTACGATGATGACATTTGAAGATAACCTTTAAAACTAAATACATACATCTCTAAAAACTCGATTTGTGGTGAGGCATTAGCGACGCCATTTTTTTTATTTTTTTTTTATTTAAGGTCTCTTGTCAAACTCTTATTCGTACGTTTCTAATACCTAGACGAACCATGACCACAGAATCCATGACTAAAGGTAGATAGGTATTTAGGTACCCACAGAAAGAGACAAAGGTGTTCCACAGACCACGTTGGAGCGTCGCGTAAATCTATATATATAAAATTCAAAGTCCTGACTGACTGACTGACTGACTGACTGACTGACTGACTGACTGACTGAGACATCAACGCACAGCCTAAACCGCTGGTCCCAGAGACATGAAATTTGGAGGGTGTATTTTTCGTGAAGAGTAGGTATCCACTAAGAAAGGGTTTTTCGAAATTCCACCCCTAAGAGGGTGAAATGGGGGGATTTTGTTTGTATGAAAAATCTTATTCCTTGAGTTAATCAACTTGAAACTTGGCACGAATACTTATCTAAGTAAATTATAAAGTTGGGCTTTTTTTGTTTTTATAAACTACCCCCTAAAAGGGGATTGGGGGGTTTCAAAGTTTGTATGGAAGAATTTTAGCGCGCGGTCCGATTTAATCGAAACTCAGTATTTATACCTAAAATTGAAAGGAAAGAATAATGTGTATCAAGGTTTTTCGAAAATCTACCCCTGACGGCCTGAAAAGGGGTAGTCAATTTTACAGGGGAGGATTTTACAGCGGGGCTTGATTAACTCGAAAATTGGTATAAATAATCTTTGAGCCAAGTTATGAACACATCCCAAATGATTTTTCAAAATTCCACCCCTGTGGGCATGAAAATCGGGGATACATTTTATATGAACAAACTTATTCGTTAGGTTAATTATCTTGAAAATTGGCATGAATACTCGCCTAAGTAAGCAATAAAGTTTATCATTATTAGTTTTTCAAAACTACCCCTCAAAGGGGATATAGGGGTGTTAAAGTTCGTGTGGAAGAATTTGAACGCGCGGTCCGATTAACTTGAAACTCAGTGTACTGTGAATAAATAATAACACGTATGAGGATTTTTCTAAAATCTACCCCTAACGGGGTGAAAAGGGGTAGTTAATTTTACAGGGGAGGATTATAATAAGTAATATATATATAATATATAATAACAGAAAATAATTAATAGGTAATAAGTATGTAAAGTTGTCGAAAATTGACCCCTGACGGGGCAAAAAGGGATAATTCGGTTTTCAGGGGAGGATTTGAACTTGAAACTGTATCATTTTCACGCCTAAACCACTGAACTTCTGATTTGGCAAAGAGATAGATGGCATCCTGGGGAAGCACATACTTTTTATCCTGGTAGCACGTTCCCGTGGGATAACTTCCGACATCCACGCGGGCGAAGCCGCGGGCAGAAGCTAGTAAAATAAATAAAGGTGAAACTTTGATTAATTCTAAGGCCTTGCAGACCATGTTTTAATAACCCCATGTTGCCGTACCCGGGGGCATAATGTGTTTTTGTTAGAATCTGTTTTATATTGTCATGTTGAAGTGAATTATGTCATTACCTTACCAAAATGTGTACGAAATTGTATATTAATAAATAATAAAAGTATTATAATAAATAATAATGATTGAAGCTGCATTATTAACCCCACCTTACCCTAATGAGATTTCCATCCTGTGAACTGTGAGAAAAATCTACATAGGGTGGCAAGGACATCGACGCGCAAACTGTAGCCATGGATTCTGAACCCCTTGCCACCCTGTATACAATTTACGATATTTTCAGTCAATTGTTTATAATTCAACAGTAAGTACTTAGTACAGTCATTTGTTTGACATTCACAAGTTCACTTCTGAAGCAACATAAACTTATCTTCTCCTACTTGTTCAGAGTATTGCTTTACGTGACAGGTTCAATTATTTCAAATATAAAACGAAGGTAGAAGCACGAAGTTAGAAGCACGAAGCCAGCAGCACGGAGCGAGAAGCACGAAGGTAGAAGCACGAAGCTAGAAGCACGGAGCTAGAAGCACGAAGGTAAAAGCACAAAGCTAAAAGCACGAAGGTAGAAGCATGAAGCTAGAAACGCGACGCTAGAAGCACGAAGCTAGAAGCACGAAGCTAGAAGCACGAAGCTAGAAGCACGAAGCTAATAGCACGAAGCTAGAAGCACGAAGCTAGAAGCACGAAGCTAGAAGCACGAAGCTAGAAGCACGAAGCTAGAAGCACGAAGCTAGAAGCACGAAGCTAATAGCACGAAGCTAGAAGCACAAAGCATAAAAATCCTAATGCATGAGCTCTTATTAGTTAATGCATGTCTTTTTTATGATTTTTTAATTTACTTAAAATAATAGCATTGAGCAGGATAAAATTAAATATTTTCACACCATAATATGTAATGGTAGAATGTCAGCTGGCTGGATGGTTGGTCAGTTGAATCCGATAAGACTGGAAGCTGACCCTAACATAGTTGGGAAAGTGCTAGGCAGATGATGATGATGTAATGGTAGAATGTAAAAGGGCCATTTTAGTTTAAGATCATAAGTTTTAAACCTATGCACAGACGCCAGCACATAAAGCTACTACAATCTGTCAAATTTCTTAAATAGATTTTCAACTTTATCGCTACAGCATTAAGGTTCAAGGTTGATTGGGTAAATTTGACAGTTTCGGGTAGATTGACTTTGTGGCGTCTGTACATTCTGGCAAATAGATAAATTAGAAGTCGCATGGTAAAAGATAACCGTGTATTTACCACTTATCAAGGATTCATCATCGCTCATATTGTGAGGTTTACCTACTTATTTACCGAAGCACACAAGCGACGTCCGGCGACATGTTCAAATAAATCAGCTTAACATCATTATCTGTGCAGACGCAGCGACAATGCGCGGCCTTGGATGTATTCTGTTACAAATTATATGGACGTGAGGCTATGCACATAAAAGTGAATAAGTACATACATAGGTACTATGTGCAGACTTGTGACAGATTGTGTATTTCAAATGGTAGATATATATAGTTGGTACTTATTGCCTAAATTGTGAGTGTGTGTTTCATGTTTGAACTCATCCTCCCTTATAAATGCGAAAGTGAGTTTGTTTGTTTGTTACGGCGTCACAGTAAAGCGGTTAAACGGATCATTACGAAATTTGACAGATAGGTGGCCTGGGACCTGGAGAAGCATATTGGCTACTTTTCAGTCTGGATCGCAGACGAAATCGCGGGTAACAGCTAGTAAACTATATCGACTAAATCGACTGCTTCTCACCATCTGCTACAAAAAACGAACGAAAATATATTTGCTGTCACTATCACTGAGCTATAGACTTTTTTTTTTGACAGTAGTCTATTTAAAAAAAAAAAGTCTAACTACTAACTATTTTTGTGCTCCTAGCACAAAAATATACAAAATAAAAAATATAAATATAATATCATGTTTATAAAACCTGAATTTGAAAAACCAATAACCTACCTACTAATAATTTTACATCTAGTAGAAAAAAGGTAGTTGAAGCTCACGTTCAAAATGTATCCTTGAACCTTGATATTTCAACAAAATTGTAGACTATTCTAATTAGTTTGAATAATAATGTGTAGTCAGTACCAAACGAACTGCAAACACTTCATTTGACTACCGTATCGGGGCGGGAAGTTTTATTGAACTATTCTAAAGACAGAGGTACACTAAACATTATGCGTAAAGTTTGAAGGTAATGGTGCAACGTCAGATTGGATCGCGGGCACTGATACAGTGACAGCTGCCATTGATGAGTGATAAATGTTATTATTCTTGTGTTTATTTCTGTAAGCTGGTTTGTACTAATAAATTTACACGTAAATCATATTTTTAAAACTATGTAGATGTGGTCGGCGTTTCCTGACTGACTACTCTGAGAAAATAGGTGGAAACAAACACAGAGGTAACAGTCTCTTTTAAAGTCCAGACTAGACAAAATTAAATAAGAAAAAAAAAATATCCACATTAGTACCCTGAAAACTGCTACTTAGAACTTGAGTCTCTCAAGAATACAATCAATGGTTTAATTTAATAGACATGAAGGGTAACCACGGTTGAAAAACAGCACCCTAATTGCGTAGCACTCTATCAATCACAATTTGAATCATTTAAAGAGTATTGCTAATCCATTGCTTCATATGTTCGAAAAATGTGTCTATTCAACAACGTAAATAATGAAATGAATGTTGTTGAAGTGTCAAAAGGAAAGATATTTTCTACGTGTTACGCAATTATCCCGCAGATCAATGGTGAATGCGCGGACTTAATAGGTAATACCAAAAATATACTGCCTTTTTATCCTCCTAAGACCGCGTCTTAACCGAAATTTATCGTCGCACGAGTACGTGATCGTCGTGATCTCTTTATGAATATGACATACTCGCACGATCAATCAAGTCACATTAGTTTATCATATTTTTTACAAAACATCGCGTCGATCGCGTACACGCGCGACGATCGCTTTCGATTAGGACACGGGGCTACTCTTTCCCAAAGAGAAAGGTAGGTAGGACGCATCGTTTTTTTTTTTAAACCAGCAGCTATGGCACCTGCTTAACCCCTCAAATTGATTTAGTTTATTGGAATGAAATCATTTAAAACCCACAAGAACGTGCCTGCAGCACCACACTCATATCGCATGCATCACGCGTCCATAATCCACAATGTCTAATTCGGAAGCACTTTACTACAGATTGAACTGACACACCGGGGTATAAGTGGCTCATTTTGTGATTATTTCAATGAGGATTATGGCAGAATAGCGGTATTAAATGACAATGTGGCCCTGATTGTGTGGGAGTTCGTGTTTAATATAATATCTACTAGGAGTTTATATGTAATCTGTGATTATAAATTTGAATAATGATAACCAACTACATCTGGTTAGACTGAAAGCCGACTTCGACATAATATAATATGATCTAGTCCAAAAGCATCTGATGAAAGTGCACACAAACCCTTTCCAGGTTAAATTATTACGCAATCACTCACTAAAAGAGATTAGTTATACATTTATCTGTATTTACAAGATTTTAACTTAATAATAAACGACTTTTTCCAACAATTAATGCTTGAATAACATGATTAAATTGTAACTGAAAAATCATCGACACAAATTTATTGACGTTATACAGGACAGACCGTTGCATTGTGAAATAGGCGGCGGCGGTAGACCTGATAGGCCAAATGAGAGGTTAATTCAGTAAACAAATAAAAAAATGTCATGCTTCTCTCCGTTGCCTTAAAATAATGCAATTTATTAGTGTTTTTGACTCGATGTCATAACAGATTTGATAACAGCCTATGTAACTTATATTATCGTGCAGTAAATTAAGTCTTAATTCTGCACAATGTTGTGTATATGCGCCTCTTCATTCCTTATTGGCAAACTCTGGCAGTCTGCCACTAGCTATACAATAATCATTGGCATCCGTTCGCTGCAGATTGCTTGGAGCTCGGCTAATATACAGTGGGAAGACACAAATCGCACTAATCGAATAAATTATAGTTTGTTTGTTACTCAATCACCTAAAACAAGTGCACGGATGTTGCAGGTCTAGATTAACACTTAAAACCCTTTTCATTCAGGTAATAATAACCCAGGGAATTGTATTGTTACTACCAACATAAATTATTGTAAGTATATTCAAATCACAACTTTAATTCTTAAAGAGTTGCTATAACAATTATAATTATGCAATTAATTTAAAAATTAATTTCCCTAGCTATAAATAAAATAGTTAGGTAACCAAGAAATCAGCAGGCAAAAGCTATTAAATTAATGTACGAGTAGTTCACCCAGGAAAGGAAACAGCAGGCCAAAATTAATATTTCGTCCACTGTAGGAAACAGATGTGTGTCGTCAACCTTACAGTGACAATTTTGTAACAGTTGTGAGTACTGGCTAATGTATGTACTACCAATAGAAAAGGTCAACGATTTATTATTTGTACATATTTGGGATAATTGTATTTTCACATACACGGTTCTTGGCGACAACGATCGCTCGCTTCACATTTTTTTTTATATATCGCATCTCGCAGTTCAACCTATGTGGTTGTCGTCTGCTTAACCGGGCTTGCCTGTGAATGCCTCAATAAATTAAGACCTCCAGCCAGGGCTGTGACTACACGATAAGGGCACCCCCTATGGGGTACGGACCTCAGCTTGGGGCCTCGCTGGGAGAAGGCAGCAAGAGACAGCCTGGATCGGAATTATATTCACAAGCCAAATTACTTACTTCGTTTTATAGAAGCACCTTTGAAGCTACGTGCTCGCGGCAGCTCATCGATGAGTCAGCACTTTGTGTGACTGTTGAGTAATTAATTCAACTCTTTTTTAGTTATATTTGGGATGTACGAGTAGGTATGTATTTTTAGAATACACAAGACCATTTATTATTGCAAATTTCTACAGAAAACGCTTGCTCGGCTCGAAACGTACAGACGTCAGCACATCAAGCTACTACAATCTGTCTTTCTTTATTAGATTTTCAACTTTATCGCTAAAGGATTAGGTTCAAAGTTGATTAGGAAAATTTGACAGTTTCGGGTAGCTTGGTGTGCTGGCGTCTGTACAATGAACCGTAACAATTGTTATTTACAGTCCTCTCACAGTTATTTTACCTCTGATTTTGCATCACTGTCGAAATCATATTGATCTTTATTCTCATTCTAATAAGGTTGGTGTTGGATTGCTGCCATTAGCAAGTCTGTCAAAATCACAGTGATCTTTACAGTCGTTGCATTAAGGTTGCTATTGGGTTACTACTGTCAGACGTAAAATAACTGTGAACGGACTAGATTTTGTCCTTACTTGTTTTTTGTAAACTGATCCTCGTTTATATATTACTAGCTTCTGCCCGCGACTTCGTACGCGGATCCAGTCCCTTTCTCGTTCCGATAGAAATTTCGGCAAGAGTTTGAACTGTGCGTTGATATGTCAGCCAATAAATCAATCAAAACCGATGAAGGATTTCGATTAAGTTTGGTATAACTTAGATTGAGTGTTGTTGACTGGGTAGGTTATAACTTCATTAAAATAATGAATATGTCGCGCATCACGTTCTTCACTGGTCTCCAGAGATCTCAAAGTCAACGTGCGAATGCGCTGAGAACTCAAGCGTGATGCTTTTTCTGTGAACGTTTCTGATTCGAGAGACAATGCATAGCGATCACGATCAGCGGCCAGTCGCACTTCACGTTCGTCACTGGTCTCTAAAGACCTAGAAGTTGACGTGAGGATACGCTGAGAACTCAAGCGTGATTCTCTTTCCGTTAACGTTTCCGACTCGCGACCTCGCGAGACAATGAATGACGATCACCATCAGCGGTCAGTCGCGCATCACAATCCTCACTGGGCTCTAGAGACCTAGATGTAGATGCGTAAATACGCTGAGAACGCAGGCGTGATTCTCTTTGTGTGTAAGTGTCAGAAACGCGAGACGATGCATGACGCTCACGATCAGCGCTAAGTCGTGCTTTACGATCCGAAGAAGTTTCCGCGGAGCGAGATACAGCCCGATGTTGTCGAACAGCATCAAGACTTGCCTGGAGTTCTTCATTCGATTCTTGGGATCTAATGATCTCCAATCTTTTAGCTCCTTTCGAACATTGTGAAAGATTTGACCTCTTTCGTGGCATGGTTATTGTTATCGTTATTAATGTACTATAATAACTTTGCAATTAAGATCTAGGTGACTGCTCCCCTGCGTTACCGGGTAGGCTACCGTGTCACGAAGATAAATGGAAAAGGAAATTAATCACTCAAATAACATAAGCCCGAAGGCATATCTATTATATATTGTATATATATATATAAATGGGAGATTTCGCCAGTGAAGCCAAGTTTTCAATGATTTACCATCGTCATCGAAAAGAAGGCCCAAACTGTTACCGCCTTCACCGCGTGGAGGTCCCAGCTTATGTTAATATATTAGTATAATAAAGTGATTTCCACATCAAATGTTCCTGATCCTTGATTTTTATTATCTCGGCGGAAAATACTCATCAGACCAAGAAAATTTTGTTAAAATGTCATGTCTGTATATGCCATAGTTTAGCTGTGCTTTCCGAGTTCCACATCAGATGTTTCAATCTTCGACTTTTATTCTCCCAGCAGAAAATACTCATCAGACTGAACAACTTTTGCAAAGATGTCATTCCTATATATGTTATGGTTTAGCTATGCTCTTAGAGTTCCACATCAGAAGTTCCGATCTTCGAGTTTTATTCTCGCAGCAGAAAATGCTCATCAGACTGAATAACTTTTGCTAAGATATCAAACCTATATAGTACCTAGTTTAGCTGTGCTCTAAGAGTTCCACATCAGGTGTTCCGGATCTTCAATTTTATTCTCTCAGCAGAAAATGCTCATCAGACACAACATTTTTTTCTAAGGAACCATTTTTGTAACTTATAGTTTAGCTGGTCTGTTGCGGTTCTGCGTCAGGTGTTCCAGTTTCCAAAATCAATTATAGCCTATATGTTGCCCAGGTTTAGTAGCTAGATAACAAAAAAAGTTTCATTCAAATCCGTCCAGTAGTTCCGGAGATTAGCGTCTACAAACAGACAAACAGATAAACAGACAAACAGATAAACAGACAAACAGACAGACTTTTTTTATTAGATTCGTGTTCTATTACTGTTTCTTAACCCCCCTCAATTATTATTTTTCAAATATATTCAATGTACAGACACAACTTTTTTACATTCTTATTATAAGTATAGATATAGATATTCTATTTTATTATTATACTATATTCAAGCTCTATTGTCACTCCATTATCACTTCCTTCAACCACAACTTAATATTGTCAAATTCCACAGTCTCCTAACATAGCTAAAATTTAGTCCAAACTTCATCAAAGTGCTCCATGTAACATGTCTAACGGTATATTGCCTGTCTTCAGAGTCACGTAATCCTATTGCTGTGTGTACCTTAAGACAAAGGAATAAAGTACACCCCTGTTGCTTCTTGCACAAGGGAATATACTGCACATGAACACAAGGTTGGTGTACTCGTCGTCGGTTCGTGACAGATCAATTAGGACTTTGAGGATGTGGTTGTGATTTTGAACTGTCAAACGGTCGGTCAGTCAGAAAGATGAAGCTAGTTGCCCATCTAAAGCGTAGGTACCTATGGAGAAGAACGGGCAAGAAACTCCACGGACACTCTTTTAAACCATAAAATTGTTACAAAATAGTTGATTACATCATTCGTGTTGAAATTAACCATGTGAGAACGATGTAGGAAGACGTGCACGTTAAAAGCGTCCGTTATAGAAAACATAAAAACAATAAATTCAGAAATTATAATAAGCCGTGGCAGCTAAGAGATGACCAGTCCCTACTGACGGCGCCCGTTCACGAACATGACGTATAGATCAGCACCATTCAGCTCAACCATTTTGAAGGAACCTTAATGATCCAACACACACGCCTCCACCAGCGAGACATTAGAGTGAGCATGACATACTCTCAGCCGCCAGGGCACATTTAAGTCAATGAAAGACGTACCCAGTAAATGGTAGCTTTATAGCAAGTACATAGTGCTCACACGTGTGCTACGCAACTATACAATACTAAGAAATTGAGTTTATACAATGCAAACATAGTTTTCTCCAATTTTCAGCAGCTCCAACAATGTTTCCGAATGCTATTTAGTTTAATTAGTTCATTAGTAGCGCCCCTGTGGAGCAGCATTGAGCCAAGCATTTTTATCAGCGATGTAATCCCCTAACTTATAATATGTTTGGCTACATAGTGTGCGTTTAATACAAGATTTAAATACAAGTAAATACAAGAACAGTGGATTAACATAGCGAATGACAGGGAGGAATGGAGATATATAGAGGAGGCCTTCAGCTTCAATGAAATGAGGGGTTCTTACTAGCGCAGAAGTTTAAAATAAGTTTATATTTATAGAATTTAAGAGATGTTTGTTAATTTAGAAAATTAGTAATTTTTGTTTTTTTTTTGTAAGAAATGTAAGGTGTTTTTATTTTATTAATTAAGTTAGAAATTAACGACGTTAAGACATAATAGTTGCATTTTAAAAATAAAAGAAGTTTAATTTCGGTCATTCGTCCCCATTGCTAATATTGGCAGAACAGTCGTCATTATGTATATTTCCTAAATGTTAATTTATCTTTATTAGTTTTTTGACTTGCGATTAGTTGCGATACATATACAAGGAGTGGCCATTAGCTACCTAATGAGGAAAGGCCAAAGTTTTAATTTTGTTTATTTTTTGGCAATTATCATAAACTGCTTATGGAAATTTTGGATTTTGTGGTGACTAAGTCCTAATTTATATTCCACGTGACTCATTGGTGGTTGGTTACTAACAAAGCGGTTTGATATTGAGTCACATCGAATGCATCGATTGCATAATAGGCGATGAATCGATCAGCATTCAATTAGTTAAGTAGGTAATCGGATGCGTAGCGACACGTGTCTATTCGATAATCCTATCTACTATATCATTTATATTATATTTATATTATAAATGTGAAAGTTTGTATTGATGGATGGATGGATGGATGTTTGTTACTCTTTCACGCCAAAACTATTAAACGGATTTGGATGAAATTTGGCACACAGATAGTTTATAACCAGGATTATCATATAGGATACTTTTTATCAGATGTTCCCATGGGACCGAAACGTATGCGAGTGAAACCGCGGGGTGCAGCTAGTAATCCATAACTGGACTGTTGTCCAGCCATTGAGAGAATGCATTGCTGACACCTGTCAGTGCGACAAATCAAGTAGCTAAGATAGATCAAATTACGCCTAACTTAGGCACCAGCCTCCCACAGTATACTTAAAACTATTATGTATTGATCTTGATCTTGAGGGGCTTGTGGCTAAGTAAATAATACTCACACGGGTCGATCGATCAGGTTATTCATGCCGCGGTTGGTCCGTGGATGGGTGACCATCTTTACATACCAAGGCTCCTCCGTGCCTCGGAAAGCACGTTAAGCCGTTGTTCCCGGCTGTCATTCGTGGATCTTTGACAGTCGTTAAATCTTTGACAGTCGGAAGACTGGTTGTCAGACTTTCAGAAGCCTGAAAGTCTGACAACCAGTCTTACCAAGGGGTTCCGTATTACCCAGTAGCTGGGTTGTGGAGGTCAGTTACGCAGTCGCTCCATGTAAAATACTGGTACTCAGCTGCATCCGGTTAGACTGGAGGCCGACCCCAACATAGTTGGGAAAAGGCTGGGAAGATGTGATGTGTTGATCTTAATCATTTGAAAATGTACTTACAGAGGCCTCCAAAGGTTAGTTGTCATTTTTCCACTTCAGCTATGACACACTACATTATGATTTAAAATTCTAGTGATCCAAATGCTTGAACTGCTATACGGTTTTAACGACTAGTTCAACTACCTTTAACTAATCATAAAAAATAATCAATTAATCTAATAGGAGTGCCTGATATTTTTTTTATTATAAATCATAATGTGGCATCACAGCTGGAGTGCAAAAATGTCGACTAACTTTTAGAGGCCCACTGTATATATTGTTGTGAGAAATAAATCACTATCGTATCTTAAATTCGCAAAACACGTATAACTTTGGATTAAACTGACAGCTGTCAGGAACGCGCATTCTCTCGACGGCCGGACTGTAAGTAGTATTTAAGGTGCTATAACAAAAAAATGCCTGGAATATAGTCTACCCTCTTTCCTACCTCTCCAATACATGTTTTCCCTTCCAATCATGTCTGATAAACAATATGTACGAGCTTCAATAACAAAGTAGGTAATATCTACTCATGTGTTTCTTCTTTTATCACAAGATCTACACAAATAACGTCTTTTCTAACAAAACAATATTATTATAAGGTCTTCATGTATTTCCGTCAACATAAGCACAAGTAATTTTGTTAAATGAATAGTAATTATGTAGTCAACGGCCCATTACTCAGTATTGTACGCTGACAAATGCCGTAATTGTGTATATTGTGTTCACAAATGACCGCCGTATCGCTTTTGTTCAGGAGATTTATGGTAATCATAGGTTTTCAGGAAGTACGTATATTTTTTTAGTTGTGAGAAGTATTTTTCTGCTGAGGCAAAAATTGTTTGTGGAATTACTGTGAGACTGAAATTAAACTTCACGTGTTACAATATAAATATGTTTGATATCATTCACTTAGAAGACAAGAAGAAAGGAACAATACGTACGAAAAATACGTACTAAAGTGATGTTCATTTGTAAAGAAATCTCTTCTAGCATACCTGCGACAGTAGAATAGATAAAAAAGAGATGTAGACAACGCGTACAAGGGAAAACCAAATACATAAAATCAAAAATTATTATACTCCTTTAAATATAAATATACAATATGAGAATATACTTACATACCTACATTATATACTTAGAAAAAACATATCACTAAATAAAAAACTTGACTTATTTTAATTGATAAATTAAATTAATAATAAGATTAAATATAAAATATTAAAAGACGTGCTCAAATTTCTCCTAAAACATTCATAACGAAAAGAAAACCAACAAAGATATTACGTATTTTCATGAAAAATATTACATTTTCAGAAATAATAAATTAGGTCAGATTGTTACTTATTATTTACTGCCCTAAAAGTCGAGGTGAACCACAACAAGAACAAACTTAATCATAAGCATTATCTCGTTTAAAGTAGGTATACCTCGAGACCGCAGCATCCGCAAAGGTCAACGTAAGCCGGCGTAATGCTAGGCTTACACCAAGGAACCCTTCCCCACGAGGTAGACACAATATAATTTGTACAAACTTCACGTTTCTCTAGATTTATTCATTTTTGTAGATTAGGGCCTGCGGTATCTGTACTTGTGTTTTTCTTTCTTTGTTTGTAATTTGATGTCGTAGAAGTCTGGAGATCTGCGAATTTTTATCTTATAAGAACATAATTATTAATTATATTCTTATTATTTCTAGTTACACAAAAAGCCTATAATGTTCCCACTGCTGGGACAGAGGCCTCCCCTCTTCGAGAAGGAGTGAGCCGTAATCTACCATGCGAGCCCAGTGCGGGTTGGTAGATGTCATATGTCTTCGAATTTTTGGGTTCTAGGACAAGCCGGTTTCCTCACGATGTTTTCCTTCACCATGTTGAGAGCATATTTTACACCAAAATTGTAACTCTGTACAAAAACATTATTATAAAGGTAAAAGGGCGTTCTTATCGCTGATAGCAATATCTACCAGACAACCGCAACATAACTCAGAAATAATCAACGAAAATCTTAATTTAAATTCATTTTTCTAGCCAGAAATTACATTTAAAATAAATTTGCCTAACGAGTTTCATTAAAATTTCCCTGAAAACGCTACATAGCCCTAATTACAGGCTGGAATTATGAAGATATTTTACCAGCACCAAAGATTACCTTTTAATTCAAGTATTTAGTTTATCTTATTACAATTCTTGGGCTAAATAATATTGTAATACTATAAACTTAGCAAAGGAAATTACAAACAATTTGAGATGTAGAAATTGCGAGATATTCTGTTTTTTGTGCTACTATTTTTATCCTACAAGTTTTTATTAAATTGGTAAGTTGTGGACATATTAACATAACATCACACCTGTAATACTCGAAGGGTTGGCAGATGTGTATTAATCAACCACATTTTGCCAGTTATAATGAAATAGGGGGTGAGCCTTATGTCATCAACCAGGCACAAATACAGATTCCGGGCTGCCACTGAGAAAACTCTGACGGAAAAACCCAATAACACTTTGCCCGACGTGGGAATCAAACCCAGGACCTCATGCTCAGCAGTACCGCTTGGAACTACTAGACCAGCGATGCAGTAAGTGACGACTTTGACAGAAATCGATTAAGCAATTAAAAAGAAGGATACATTTTTATTAGAGACAGGATTTTCCTACTAGAGAAATAAACGTTTAATCCCACAAACAATCAAGTGAAAAGCAATAAATATTAATTACTCCAGCAATCAACGCGCAACTTGGGAATTACTAACCGGTGGCAATTGTTTATTTTTACAATCTACGACGTTATAAAATTGAAGCAAAATGTCAGTCTGTCTATAAAAAGCTAAATTGTTAGTAAGACCTTGTGAAATAGTTTGACATATTGTATTAAATCGAACCCCAAATTAGATTCCCTAAAAATATGAATCGGCACTACCACCTACCTACCTAATAAATATGCCTTTTTTTGTTTTCCCATTTTATTGTCCTAAAAAACTAAATGGGCAAGCAACTGCAACCAACTCGGACGTACCGCTCGCTTTGTGAACATCAATAGAAGACCAAATTAGAGGATCAATTAAATATTTCTTAAATGGTTTGTCCAGTGAACTACAAAAACCCAGAAATGACGATGTCTATTCCGGCTTAAAGGGTATGAGGATAGCGGTGAAATACACAAAGACGGTAGTTCAATAGAGCACGGAGAAGCCTCGTCATCCGCTTCTAGAGGTGGCAGCACCTTCCATACAAACTAAGAGTCACCGTTTACTCGCACAGCATCATAATCAGCCTATAATGTCCCCACTGCTGGGACACGGCCGTAATCCACCACGCAGCCCCAGCGCGGTTTGGTAGATGTCAAATGTCTCCGAAAGTTCTAGGACATGCTGGTTTCCTCACGATGTTTTACTTCACCGATTTGAGGGCAGAGATGATGAAATAATTTACAGAAAGTAAAACGCCTGTCTGGGTTCGAACTTACGACCTACCACTCGTAAGTCGCGGCCATTACCACTGGGCCACATCTCACTGCTCCTGTTTACTCGCACTTCGACACAAATGACAGAAACGGACGGCTTTGGAGACGATCTGCGCCACGAATTTTGTTAGTATGTACTGCCATCGCTGGACACTGCCAGCTCGCAGCGTGACTATTCCGTGCTCTGTGGTGTAAACCAACAGGTTCAACAAATTTTCTTCATGTTAATAAAGGTTAGTTTTTGCCCTTTAAAAACATGAAGAAAAAGATTTGTTAGCATTAATAGAAACTACTTTGTCAAAACGTTTTGAAACTGCAGCTAAAAGCAAAATAAATGGGTTTTCTTCCCTCTAAAGCTCTTATGCTGTTTGTTTAAGTGCACTTTAGATGGATGAAAGAGCGATAGCTGAGAGATAATACATAGTACGAAGTGAAACACCGAAGGGGATTTCTAGTTTGTAATCTTTTTATTTTCTTTGGAACCTGTAATACATACCTACCTAACTGTGTGTAAAGATACATTCGAATCAACTTAAACATATTGTTCCACTAGGACCGCCCCGCGGTTTCACCCGCATAAGTTTAGATCCCGTAGAAATATCGGGATAAAACGTATCCTATATACCTATTAATCCTGGTTATGAGTCATCTGTGTGCTAAATTTTATCAAAATCCGTTCAGTAGTTTTTGCGTGAAAGAGTAACAAACATCCATTCATCCATCCACACAAACTTTCACGTTTTTAATATTATTATAGTAGGAGTAGGATATAACATTCTTCACAAGTATTTTAAAAACTTTTAACCACAGTTTCTTCTGATGTAGGTAAAATAATGGCGTGCCTGATGTCTTGCCCGTCGGTCTATTCAATGAAAATTCTCATCGTGAAAGCTTACGTGAAGTGAGCTTGAAGTGAGCTGTCAATAGTGTCAATCCCTACCATCTGGTGTAATGACAGCTTACTAAACTTCACCTAAGTTTTCACTGTGAGATTTTTACAGGATAGATCGGCTGGCTATCTATACGCCGTGGAACTGCGGTAAGTGTACTGTGTAAGTATGAACTGTGTAATTTCTGCGACCGAAATTATGCGACTCACGACTCACAAAACTACGCTCGTTTGGCCTCACCCTAAAGGTTCGGAAATCCGCAGTATGTCAGATAAATGCATATGACTGGTCGATGAATTGATGCTTGCCTGTGACCTGTGGATGTTTTCGGCTGAACTATGATGATAATGATTCTTTCAACAAAACATAAACACTGTCACGAATGCACAACACAAGTGCACAATAAGCAGTAGTTTTTTTTTAATGTCAGCCATTTAACTTGTTCACACGTTTTTATTAGTAATTGGGTAATTATAATACTTAGTTTGTTTATAAGTTTGTTTACAAATTATGTTTTGCTTATGCTCGTTGTCCACGTGCTAATAACGTTAAAGATTATTATTATTAGTTTAGATACGTTTTAAAAATAATACAAATGATTTCGCTGAATTATTAGAGAATAGACGTTATTGTTAATGCAATGGAAATGTATGTAGGTATTGTTAATTCAATGAAATTTCTTGTTTTGGTTCAATAGCAGACATAACGTCATAAAAATGGATATTTATACATTCTGTAACTGATTTATTATAATAGGGAAGCATTTAAGTTAGATAAACATAGTCGTTATTGAATGCAGAGAACTTGTTTATATAATAAGAAAGAAAGAAAGAAGGAAAGTATTTATTGCGACTCGTACAGAAATATCATAAAACTAAACTAAAATAAACACAAGCAAAAAAAAAAACCAAATAACACGTGTTAATAATTAATAATCTGTCATCGTTATGATAAGGGTGATAAAATTGACGTATTCAGATTTATGTTTTTTACGCAACCTTGTATAAACGGCTGAAGATATTGGAATGCAATTTAGATAGAAATATACTTAAGACACAGTTAATCCGGGCGCAACAAGGTTAGCTCTTGTGTTTTTCCATCAGGAATTTCTCAGTGGTAGCGCGGAGTCTGAACTTGTGCCTGGTTGAGGCAATACGCTCGCCCTCTATTACGTGACACTTAGGTAAACATAACTAGTGAAATGTGGGTCTGTACTACTCCCACATTTCGGGTTAGGGACCAACCACACTTATTCAGCTCTGTTCAGCTTTTGTCCATACAAAATCGTTGTTTTCTATGGACAAAAGCCGAATAGAGCTGAATAAGTTGGTTTAGTCCTTCCGGGAAAATAGCATGTTATGTTGTTGCTGATTAAGTTTAATGTACAGTTGATAAATAAAACATAATAAGAGCAACCAAAAACCATGAGGAAAATAAAGAAAATACGTTTATTTGCGGTAAACATGACGCAAAAATAGAACACAAACACAAAAAATAACAAATTGGGGGAAAACTTGCGTCACATCCACGCGAAACGGCCATCGCTCAGCATAATGCTAAATCTTATATGAGACAGAGCCCCACAGTGCTGGTTTTCAGCGACAGCTGGCGTTGACGCGATGACGTCTACCAGTGCAGCATACGCTTAGATATAAATAGAAAACAACAATCAGAATAAGAAATAAAATAAATATAGTAGGACTGATGACTATGCTAATTGAGTAGGTAACTGTACCCAATTTGTTAGCCAAACAAGTAGGTACGTTACTTCAATTAAATAGTTAAGTAGTGGCACATACAAATCTGTCGCGACTAAGTGTTAAGTAACTATTAAGTTAACTGAGGTGACAGGCAACAGGTCCTGTTGGCGATGGCTTAATAGTTAATTGCTTAATTACACTTTAACTAGTTAATTAGAGTTCATAGATACTACAAGGTCCGAAAATTAGGTTTTTTCAAAGCACAAGCATATGCCTATAATGTTCCCACTGCTGGGACACAGGCATCCTCTCTGATAGAGGGACTACTTCTCTATGAAACCTTCCATTTTAATGACTGACGTATTATAAATATATCACGGCTTATAAAATGAAGTTTCTAGGCTTACTCTCGAAATTAAAAATCTGAACATTGGGATTGCGATCTTACCATTTGGCACTCTTGAATGTTACACTAGGTCAACCTGAATTAATTTCGTAGCTTTTGTTAGCAACAAAAGTTATAATAAATACCCATAAAAAATCAAATGAAATGAAAAAAAAAAAATGAAATGATGATGATGTGTGAATAAAATGTCATAAATCATAATATTAGTTAATCATTTGTACAACAACGTAAAAGACAGCGCGTCAACAAAGTGTCCTGACCAATAACTAATCACTAATTTATTTTCCCAACATTGAATAGGTATTTGTATACCAAATCAGGTAAGCACACAATGTCATTTATGGCTGTTCGCAGACCTGAGTCAGGACTAATTTTAGAGTTTAGAGACGAGCATCATTTTAAGAAAGAAATAATAACGGACACAACGATTTTCTTCACACAGGATCAAATTTTCAGGGAACCATAAATATAAGCGATAAAACACAACAAAAGTATTTTCTTGTATTCGTTTACAAATTGTCGTTTAAAATACTCATAACTTTGTACATTGTGTTTTTACACATTTGTTCATTTTTATTTTCTTTTATTTAAATCTTTTTGGTGTGGCACATAAAACTGATGAGTCTTTATCATACAAAACGTTTTCGACTCAGTTCACACAGGTCGTCAGTGAGAGTGCTTACATAAAGCAGCGGGTTTTCCAGTACAGATCGCTGCAGGCTGATCTACGGAAAAAAACGTTCACAATGTTTTACCTGTTTCGCTCACACATAAAGAAACACCCGCCACCGAAACAGCCGCTACCGATAGGTGCGGGTAAAATATCCCGTATTAATATTAATACGACAACATGCTGTTGCCAAGACACAGCTGTGACCCTCAAAAAAAAGAAAACTACCCTCCAAAAATCCTGAAATGAATCCTTAAATAAAAATTTTGTATTAATAAAATAGTATAGTTTACTAACTACTTAACTAATAATTAAATTTAACACATTAAACACCCAGTGTTCTTCCTCCTCTCCCCTACTTGATCTATGCTGTGTCCGACAGGGTCCATAATTGTGACTAAAATAATTATTTCCCTACCAACTATATACTTTATGGTACGCAATAAAGAATTGAGAATTGAGACTTAACAATTATTTTACCGAAAAGGTCAATTTCCGTAATCAACAAAAATCTAGTCGCAATCTCATCTCAGCGCCAAACAATGTCAAAAACTCGTGAAAAATGTATAAAAGTTATTGGTATTTTTATCTTGAGACTGAGATTAAAATGCGGACATTCTTAAAATTTACGGGAATTATCCCTCCGGCATAGCGTCTAGAGCACTGGTGGCGCAATGGTAACGGCCGCGTTTCACGAGTCGGTCGTAGGTTCGAACCCAGACAAGCGCTTTACTTTCTGTAAATTATATCATCACCACTGCTCTCAAAACGGTGAAGGAAAACATCTTGAGGAAACCGGCATGTCCTAGAAATAAAAATTCGAAGACATGTGAAACCTAACAACCTACACTGGGCTCGTGTGGTGGATTACGGCCTACTCTCTCTCACCGTTAGGAGGCCTGTCCCAGCAGTGGAACCATTATAGGCTGATTAGGCATGGAGCGAGCTATTCTCGGAGTCTCTTTGAAGGATGAAATCAGGAAAATATCCGGAAAAGAACCGGAGTTACCGACATAGCTTGCAGAGTAAGCAAACTGAAGTGGCAGAGCTTGTCGAAGGACCGATGGCTGGAGGAGAGCAGACGAGTCCTGAAGTGGACACCGCGTATGGCAAGCGTCGTGTGGGACGCCCCCCAGCTAGATGGACCGACGACCTAAAGAAGGTGTTTGGGACAGACTGGATGCGGAAGGCGGAGGACAGGGTGTTGTGGTGCAACCTGGGAGAGGCCTATGTCCAGCGGTGGACTGCAATAGGCTGAGTTGATTAATTGACGCATAGCGTGTGCAGTGAGCGCACTGTCTCAAAGTCAAAAAATCGTGAGATAACTGACAAATTTAATGTTATAACAAACAAATTGAAGGCTGCAATTATTACATGTCACTGAACCCGCTTGTTGATGCGTGACGGCGACCTTTTAACATCAACTGCTGATGTTAAATATAATAAATAGCATTATTAATAGAAGCAATAACTAACAGGTGTGAAAATAAATTTATTGTCAAGTAGTTGAATAAACTTTCGTGACTGAAATTCATGCTGAAGGATTTACAGCGTGAATTTTTGTACGAAGGGACCTTTACCGGTTGATTATTTAATAGGCTAATGTTACTACAGCGGATTTCTATTTGGAATAGCTATCGGACAAAATAAGGTAAGATTTTTATAAATAAATAAATAAAGTAATAGGAGCAGAATTTATAAGGAATAGGTTTGTAGGGGTATTTTTTTAAGATTAGATTAGAAGCACTACAATCATCCTCAGGGGTAGCATAATCAGCCCGTAATTTTTCCACTGCTGGGAAACAGGCCTCCTCCCTGTGAGAGGGAGTGGGTCGTAATCCACCTCGCGGGCCCAGTGCGGGTTGCTAGATATATGTCACATGTTTTTGAATTTTTGGTTCTAGGACATGCCAGGTTCCTCACGATGTTTTCCTTCACCGCTTTGAGAGGAGTGGTGATGAAAATTACATTACAGTGAAATACCTGTCTGGATTCGAATCTTTGACCTACAAGTCGTAAGTCGCTGCCATTACCACTGCCACCACTGCTCACTCCATGTAACACACAGAAGAAACAATTTCATTTCATTTCAAACCTATCTACATAATTGTTTTGGTCCGGTTTGAAGGTGTGAGTTTTTAACTGTAAAGTCGACCTTAACTCACTTGAAATAAGGCTGAAACGCTTACTAAGTAAGTGAGCTGTTCAGCCTTACTTCAAGTTGGTTGCCCCACATCTCGAAACTGTATCTACTTTGACCGATGTTACCATAATGGTTATTTTATTAGGGTATTGAGCTTCGTCAGAGCTTAAAGGGTTTTCTCCTTAAATATCGGCCCTTAGAGTCATGTTAGAGTTCCGTACCCTTAGATTGTATCCTTCCGCCATGGTGGGGAAGAGAATAAAGATGAATTTGATGGTATGGTAGATTTATGATGAGTCAGCCCATCTGTATTCAATGTAATGTTTTTTATGGAAATATTAGCATCCTCAATCTATCTTCTATAATATAAAAATGAATCGCTAAATGTGTTGCTAAGCGCAAATCCCGAAAACAGCTGAACCGATTTCGCTAGTTCTTTTTTTAGAATATTCCTTGAAGTACTTTCTTACATTTTTTTTTTTCGTAAGTACCATTTCTTACGAAAAAAAAATGTAAGAAAGTTGCTTCACGCGGACGAAGTCGCGGGCAAAAGCTAGTAAGTTAATATAATTGAATGATTCAATAGTTTTTAGTAGGTCATCATTCTTCTGATGCCCTTATCATGATTTATTTGGGGTCGGCGCAACATTTCTTTTTCTTTCATATTAGTCGTCATCTCGGTAGTCACCTCTTTTCTAACCATATCATCATTCACACAGTCCATCCATCATTTCTTTGGTCTTCTCCTACTCTTTTAGCCATAGACATTCATACTCAAAACTTTCCTCACGTCATTTTCCTCATTCCTCCGTAACACATGCCCATGCCATGACAACCAGTTTCCACACAACTTTTCAGCTACCGGTGCCACTTTCAAGCTTCTTATGTACTCATTTCTAAGTAGGTAAAATTTCCTCACTTCATGTATGATTTTATGCACCTTTTTCCGAGTACTAAGTTATAATCATTTACTTTGACGGAATATTTTTCTAGAGTCATCATCATCAGCTGCGTAGACTTTTCCCAACTATGTTGAGGTCAGCTTCCAGACTAACCGCGGATGCTGCTGAATAGTATTTTACATGGAGCGACGCATATCGTACCTCCACTACCTAGTTACTGGGTAACGCGATAACCCTTTTGTTTTTAGGCTTCTGACTACCCATAACGACTGTCAATGATCTACAACTGACAGCCGGGACCATCAGCTTAACGTGCTTTCCAAAGCACAGAGTGTTCTCGGTATGTAAACGATGGTCACCCATCCACGGACCAACCTCGGCACGCGTTGCTTAACTTTGAAGATCGACCCATGCAGCTCTTATTATGTAACAACGAGCCCCTTTATTTAGAGTTCCGAACCTTGAGATCAGAATTAGAAATTCCAGTATTTTCTCTCAGAAACATTCCTGAAGTGCCCAAAATACCTGATTGTGATGAAGCTTACGAGTATTATTATTTCTATGATGAATTTAAGAACATTTTCGTGGGTGACAGTTACAGCAAAATGTTGAATTCAGTCGCATCATGTAACGTCACAGATCACGTACGGACAGTAGGTACGTAATACAACAATAATTCCCGCGGTTATCAACAGACAGCTAAACAAAGGTTTACAGTGATAACATTGTGATTTGTATCGTCCAGGCTTATGTCAAACGTATACATAAACGACTTGGAACCTTGTGGTCCATTGGATGCGAGGATGATAACAGAAATTAATTGATTAAAATGGTAAGAAAGAATGAAAATACGTTTATTTGCGGTAAACATTACGCAAATAAGAACTTAAAACACAAAAAAAAAAAATAAGAAAGGGGAAAAAAGGAAAATCAAAATGGAAAGAAAAGTTTATTTTGCACAAAAAAACCACGTGGGCCTTATTTGCGGAATAAACTTTTCTTTCTAAGTATTCTATTCATAAACAGAAACAGAATAGAAATTTCATTCCGTAGTTCATGGATGAAACAAACTATTACCCGCAAATCTCTGATTCCACCAAATTGAGTTGCTTTTAGATACCAAGAAACCTATCTTAATAATAAAAATAAATATTCATGCTTTCTTAGGGTTTCAAAGGGTATCAACACCCGTTTTTGCTTGTTTTTGTTTTTGCTTTAAGGTACAGACGGAACCCTTCGTGTGCGAGTCTGACTCGTAGTTGGCTGGTTTTATATTATTCAAGAAGGTTGATAGAGTGGCTGAAAGCTAAGCAAGTCTGACAAACTTACTCAAGTATCACCTCGTACTTATTAATAGATTCCACGAGGAACAAATAATTTTTGTTGAACACACTTTCTAGCAGTCACTTATTTCCAGCACAGCTCCACCTGGAACACTTTCCCCAGGTATGATACACTGTTATCAGCGAGTGATTTATCACTACTCCACAAATAACAGCGCTTCGGGGACTGCCCGAATAGCAGCTAATTATCAAAATACTGTGAACTCATTACCGATTGTGTTTCATATTAACGAGATGCGGATGCTGGATTACAGTTGCAAATATGATTATTATGCGGTTTGAAACTGGAAGTGGGCAGTTTTGATAATGATTCCATTGTCCTTCAAATTGTAGCTTATAACAAAATTATTTAATTCGCAAATTGTAATGAAATTAAATTATGTTGATTTCTATAAGCCCTGATTTTCAATATTCAGTTACCTGACGATCTACAAACGGCTGATTTTTCCAACGCCAGATAATTTTATTTGAGGAATAATTTTTCATTTTTGACAGTTCTTCAATATATACAAAATCTGTCAAATGTCCATTTTATTCCACGAATAAAAAATATATGTCGATTCCAAAATCAGCCATTTATTCCTCAGATATTTTTTTTATTTCTTATCTGAGGAATAAATATTTCGGTTTGAAAGTTTTTGTATAGAAATTATGGCAAACTGTCATAATATTTATTCTTCAGATGTAACTTATCTGACAATTGAAATATCACCCCTTACCTAATAGATCTTCTTTGACCCTTTTACAAAAAAAAACAATATTTAAATACGAGATAGCGCCTGCATTCCCAGCTGGCTGATCCGTTAGAAAATATGCCCAAACTCAGAGGTCACAGTCTCTTTTTTACATTTTAAATTGACGCCTCTACATTAATTAATGCTACGAGTGGACTTTAAAATAGATAAATCTGTTGCGAAAGTTGGTGATGCCAAACTGAAACTAGGAAATGAGCATTAAGTATTTCGATTCCATTTTTCAGTGAATAAACTTAAATGGAACCGTGAACAAGGGTGAGCAAGTATACATCGGTTTACAAAATTACCAAATTCCTTCTAACATTTCAGAAATTAGTATCGGAACCTAACCGCTTAGCGCTTGCCTATTTTTGTGTTTGTGTTCTTTCTTTGCGTCATGTTTACCGCAAATAAACGTATATTATCTTTTCTTTCTTTCGTTTCTTTCTTTCGTTTCTTTCTTTCTTTTCTTTCTCACTTTTCTTTCTGTTTTTCTTTTCTTTAGTACTTTACCTATGTATAAGTACTGTAGTGACCTTACCGACGCGATTGCTGAATTGCATTTTTGATATGGTAAAGAAACTCGAGCGCTATACTCACCACTCACCAGTCGCTTACATACCATCTGCCACGTCCACATTTACTCTATAATAAGCAATCAGTATTATGTTGAACCTTTATTAAAAATATTAACAATTTCAGTAAAAAACTAAATACGCGTATCGTTTTTCACGACCTTATTAATAACACGCACAACAGTACCTTACTTTAGATATTCAAAAGAAACAATCACATCAGTCGGACCACTTTAGAAGTTCGATTGGTCTTATTATAGTATACCTACTCTGAATCATTGCAATTTAATGATTTAGGCAATTAAGCTCAAGCAAGCGATAAAAAACGTAAACAACATTATGAACCTATTAGCTAACGCATATGACTAAACACCCAAAAACACGTTCGGAATCAGCATTCCGTTATAGACCCAACTCAAATTATTTGGGTTGGGTTATAGCAGTCGTTATTATGATAAAGTTCACGGATATGGAGCACCAGTTTAATCTAAAACGGTTTTAGGGTAGAGAGGACGGTTGTTAGCCTTGAAACGTCGAGTTCATTGTTCGCAATATTTTGGGTGAAGTTCATTACTCGATTTGGGCTCGAATAATGAGGTTTTATTTCCTCTCCGTTGTGTTTTGTAAATTAACAAATTCATCGATTCGGAATAGATTGTTATGTTTAAAAGGATTTTTTTTACATTGGGTGAATAGTTAGTGGTTAGTTTTTTTTTATATTATCTAAATACTTGACGAAGGAAATAATAAATAACCTATCAATATTTTTCTAAATTAGATCAATAACTGGAAAAAATAATTTTGATTGGATCTATTTTTAGGCGATTGCGAGATATTTATGATGCTGTTTTGCCACAGTCAAGACATTAGCCAATTAAATATAAACTGGACTACCTAAAAGAATAATTAAAAAAGTGAGGAAAATAGGCAATTGTGGTTAAATAATGTGACTCTACACTCTATAGAGCGTATCCGAAAGCAGAGGTGACCCAGTGGTGACGGCCGCGACTTACTAGCCGGTCGTGGGTTCGAACCCAGACAGGCGCTTTTCTTAATTTTTTTCATCGCCACTGCTCTCAAACCGGTGAAGGAAAACATCGTGAGAAACCGGCATGTCTTAGGACTAAAAATTGTCTGAGACGTGACATCTACCAATCCGCACTGGACCCGCGTGGTGTATTACGGCCCATACCCTCTCACACAGAGGAGGCCTGTGTCCTGTGTCCCAGCAATGGGAACGTTATGGGCTGACTGTGATTCAGCCTCTAAAACGCTAATCTTATCTTTCAAATGCTCATTCAAATTGCAAGAGGAATCAGATAATCATTATCTCAAGGAAACTTACAAAGTGACTTCAACATTACATAGTAAATCATAAAATAATATCGATTATTTACAAAACAATTCCCGTAATCGTTGTCATCCATAACATGTTTTATAACATAACGATTGTTACATTTGTAATCTTCGAATCGAATGACCGATTCGATGATTTTATCGATACAATGGTCGGCGGATGGTCGGCAAAAACATCACGGTCGGACGGAAATCGATGCAAATTGAGCGTGAGGTTTTGATGTTTACTATCCAGAACTAGTTTGGAGGACGGAAAATTATGTTTTTGCTGACGGTATATAATTGGATAGTTAGTTTATAGCCTGGCTGATGGCTGTCCGGTGTTTTGTTGGAATTTAATTTCCAAACGGAATTGAATTTTCGGTGTACAAATGGATTAATGGATGCCCTTTTAGGTTTATTTTAATCACAATGGTTTTATGATTTCAGTCTGTATTTTGACTATAAATATTTGTGAACATAACTATCGTTATATCTGTTTTGTTTCATGAAAAAAGTTTCCAATATTGCTTGCTAGTAGATTGATAAATACCGTTAAAGGTCTGTTTGTACACTATTAGAGGTCATTGGAGCTTCATCAAATTATTTCATTGTTACTTTAATGACAAAACTTTTACAATATCTAACACAGCTAACTATTTGCACTAGGTACTAAATTAAATGACTAACTTTAGAAATAAATACAAAAACGAAAGGACACTTAGGCATCAAAGTACTCGTCTGCATCGCTGTCATCCGGAAACGTGCCCAGAAGACTGGCAGCGTTGCCACGTTGAATGGCAATGCTAATTCTTTGGCCATAGAACGACTCAGCCCTCTGATCACGTGAAGTGTCAACCAGTCGGTGAGAAACTTCCTTAAAAAGGAAAATACTTAGCTTAGTTACCGTGGGCGCAACATTCATTTAATAAATTTTTTTTCGTTTCTACTCCACTTGTTTCCAAGAAAAAAGTATGCATGAAATACATAGACAATGAGTTATCATTTCCCATTTTCAAAATTGTGTTAAGAATAACCATGTCATCATAAAAGACTTTTTGTGACAAACGGTTTCCGAGAAAATGAAGGATATTATTTTTGGTAGCCAGAAAATTTATTTAAATGGAAAATGAACAATGTGCACATTGTTTTCGGATGCCTACAGAAAGCGGGAGAACGTGGCTTTTGAAACGATTGTATATTTTTAAATTATTGGAAATGAGCGATGTCATACTGAAGGCGAGGCGTGTTTGGCTTGCAAACATCAATTGAATGTGCTGTTTTTTTTTTCTACGTGTCACTGTCTACACGACTGTATGTCAGATTTTGTAGCCTTTCATCTCAAAATACCTGATTCTCAAAATACCAGATTTTGAAAATATCAGATTCTCAATGTATCAGAGTGCCAAGTCTCGTAATTTTAAGAACGTTCACAGTCTGAAGACAAACAGACTGACAGACTGTGAACGTTCTTAAAATTACGAGAATTGCCCCTCTGATCTCAGTCTCAATCTGTCAAAAATACCTCTAATTTCCCTACATTTTGACAGGTTTTTGACATTTGTTTGTCACCGAGATGAGACTGCGACTACATTATGAACGTTTTAAATTACGAGAATTGGCCTTCTGATTTCGGACAGTCGAAATCTAAATATTTATAATAATATTATAAAAAAACCTAGCAAATTTTTGCTTGGCCCAAAACTTCGCCACTTCCACGGCGTGATCTGTGGCAGCGTAGAAGTCACTTTGACTGCATGTTTTAATACAGAGGGCAGGATAGGAGGTGGAACACAGTTTGCGACATAGCTCCACACCCTACTGCCGCTTCATCGAGGTTACCAGTTAGAAGTTACATCGTCCCACCTTTCGTAGCTCACTTGGAAGTCCCTGAACCTGCCGTTGTCTCAGGAATAAAAGTGTGTAGGGATGATTACCTGACCTATGGAACTATATCACCTACTAGCTTCTGCCCGCGACTTTGTCCACGTGTTTTAACATAAAACATATCCTATGACACTTGGCAATAGCGTAGCTTTCTATCAGAGAAATACTCTTTAAAATATCTTTATAATATTAGTGTAGATGTGGATATACAAGTGCGACCTTCAGCAGGCATCGACATAATAATGTTAGCAGCAGGAACGACACCCTAATTGCGTAATTCACTTTAATCCATTGCTTCATATGTTCGAAAAATTTGTCTGCTCAACAACTTATATAAAGCAATGAATGTTGTTGAACTGTCAAAATGAAAGCCATTTGCTACTGTTAGTGTGTTACGCATTTACCCCGCTGTTTAGTATCACACGCTACGCTTGCCGATACGCGGTCTCCTCTCCAGGACTCGTCTGCTCCACCGGCCATCGGTCCTTCGACAAACATGGCCAGCCCACTGCCACAGAGGACGTGTTTGTGAACTTTGATACACGGCCCATAAAATTCAGTTTGCACTCCAACTGCAAATTCAGTGAATACTTTTTCAATAGTACGGTCACCAAAGGAGATAAATAACCAGGGTCGTCGGATATGGTTGAAGTTTAGTAACAAACCGATGGATGTTTTCGAATAAAATTAAAATTAAAAAAAAAAAAAGAATATGGAATACTTATTATTACCTACTACCTGTACCAAAACTAAGCAGCTTCTCTGCCTACTTATGTGGCCATACCCTTTTTTTTTGCGGATGGGAAATCATCAAATGACCCCTCCCGCTCTGGGTGGAGCGGAAGGGAGTGTCAGACTCTTACTGACTAAAACCCAACCGTGTTTCTTCCTTAGCCCTTTCTGTTCCAGGGCAGCGGTAACCCTTTCAGACGATCCCGCTACCCCAGCAGGCTTCGGCCCTATCGGGCCCCTCCATTTGCTGACATCTCTTTGAGGCGCCAGGGCTGGACGCGAAAGGTCGCCGCTGTTGCCGATCGCCTCTACGAGGACACGGCGGTGCTCCGCCCAAGCGGGGCAGACCTCCACCGTATGCTCCACCGTGTCCTCTGGGCGATCCTCGCAGTGATGACACCCGGGTGTCTCCTCCCGCCTGATGATGTGCAGGAACCTCCCGAAACATCCGTGTCTAACACCCTAATCCCTCAGTTCATACACAAGTACGTTAACTCTATTCATAAACAATCACACAGCCGCTAAGCTGTGATCACACGGACCGTATCATGTTTCCGTTAGGCGACATATGGGTCAGCTGGTGTTTGTTGTGACACGGTTCGACGGTGAATCAATTGTCGCGTTGACAATGTATTGGTGTGACTGATGCTTTAATGTGTGGTGCTTGCTTTTATGTTCGCGGGAAACTGGATTTATGTGGCAGAATAGTGACTTTAGGTACTGTTTTCTGTGGTAGGTTTGGATTGAAAATATGGGCTACTCTTGAGTATGCATAATTTATGGTACAAAATATTACATAATTACGAAGAAAAACCGACAAGAGCAAAATTTGGAGTTACGTGAGCAATCATCGGGGTGTATCAAATACTAACAGCATCAATGGCTATCATTTTGACAGTTCAACAACATGCATTGCGTTATTTACGCTGTTGAGCAGACAAAGTTTTCGAACACATAAAGCAATAGATTAGAAATATCAATAGATTGTGCTTGATTTAAGTTACGAAAATAGGGTTCAGATCTCGGCTAGGCAATAAAAAGAGCACTGTGAACTCATGGAGACGAATGTAACACATTTCCATAACTGACAGACATACGACTGTTTAGGGATATAAAATATTATCTACAAAACAATCACATTTGTCAAACGCAGTTCAGTCTATATGTAGGTCTTTAGGCATTTACAATGATTAATTGACACCAAAACAGGCAGAGTCACAAACCGAATGCCGGCAAGAAAACCAAGATTAACGACTGTCTTGATTTATTTCCACATACGCTATTATACCCTTGATCCCGGCTTATGACGGGGATTCTTCACGGAATTTGAAAGGATTACAGGGACGGATAGCGGAAGAGTGACGTAACCTTGATGTTCCCTTTAATACATATTTACGGTACATTCTTCAACAGTTAAAAATACAAAGTGTGATTCTGCGAGAGAAAATAAATGCCCCTATATATCTGTAAACTTGTACAGGTTTTTATATTGTGTTGAACCAGACTGTAGTTACATGTATAATTCCGGTAGAGTAGGTACCTACCTATCATAAAACTGCCTCGTTGGTGGAGGTTGGTGGTCCTATTAGACGGACAAAGTTATTGGGTTTTCCATCTAGAATTTCGTAGTAGCAGTCCTTTTTTTTTGAATGGGAAATCATCAAATGACCCCTCCCGCTCAGGGTGGAGCGGAAGGGAGTGTCAGACTCTTACTGACTAAAACCCATCCGTGTTCCTTCCTTAGCCCTTTCTGTTCCAGGGCAGCGGTAACCCTTTCGGACGATCCCGCCGCCCTGGCAGGCTTCGGCCCTATGGGGCCCCTCCATTTGCTGACATCTCTTTGAGGCGCGCGTGGAACACAACGCGCCGTCCGACACGGCGTAGTAGCAGTCCTGAGTTTGGATTTGTTCTCTGTTCGCGGCAGTAGGCTCGCCCGCGATTACAAGAAGATAAGACCTTTGTTTCACCGCTCGTTTTCAACATTAATATCTGTAATATTTACATAATAAAGAGTATTTCTATTCTATTCTACATGGGACTTAAGCATACCTCTGCCTTACCTTTCGAGGAATACAGGGGTTATGTTATGTTACATTATGAGTATCATGAAAGCTTAAAAATATCTAGCTAATATGATAGCGTAGTATTTTTTATCAACTTCTGAAACAAGTCCGCCAAAATCGTGCGGGTGTTATCAACCCACAAAAACGGGACCACTGTTACAGTTTCATGATCATTATTCTGTTACTAAAATAACATTCAGAACGGAACCGTTACAGAATTGGGAACAATTTTAGGAACAGTTTTAGTGGGAGCCAGATAACAGTTTGAAACATTCTTATCTGTGTGATCCCAGAGTTTGATACTCAACTTATCTCGTAACATAAAATGGAACAGGATAAATTCGACTTTAATCTATTGTCATTATGGGACTGGCCCGACACGTTTCCCGCATGTCGGGTTCCTAAGAATGTTCAACGGCATCGCAGAAGACGCAGGCGTAGATGGCGGGACCAACTTGACGCTTATATGAAGGATTGGTCCATATTGACTCAGGATCGAGCTGAGTAGAAAAAGGAAACGGAGGCCTTTCCCTGCAGTACGACAATACAGGCTGATTCATCATCATTTCAGCCGATAGACGTCCACTGCCAGACATAGTCCCCCAAGAACCTCCACTTCGACCGGTTCTGTGCTTTCGATTTTCGAATTAAAATAATTTCGCGGGATACACTGACGTTTTCACCTTAAACACAACAGGCGTAATGTGGTAGATACTATGAGTATACCTCTGCCTACCTCTGCATATATTTCATACAGGCGTGATTTTATCTATGTTCTGTTACGTTATACTATGTATTTGAAACGTTGAAATTTAATACTGCGTCCTGTGGGTGAATATACTTTGCGGCTTTTTTTTTTCGATATTTCAGAATTTATACATTGGTTTTTGCTTCCGGAATGATTTACAAAAGACAGTTTGTTTGTATTGTCTATTGGCAAAACTTACTTAATGCTTCCTATTACCAATCAATGCATATGCAATTGGTCACGGCATTGCACATAATACTTATTGTAATCGTAATTTGCTGATTAAAAACATGTGTTGCTAGTCAGAGTCAACTAACTCGTTCACTGAAGTGCAAACTCTGTGGTATCACATTAATATAGAATGGATCTCCACATAAAGAAAGAACAGTATTATCTAAACAAAGTAGAAAGGGCAACCTTCCCAGTTTTCCCATCTTTATTCGTACTATTTGTATCTTTACTAAACTACACCAACTTTGACCCGGATCCACGTAAGTTTTCTATTTATCCCAAAAAAGGCGACTACACAGGGATCAACTTTTAGCCCTCAAACAACTAAGGAGTTTGCCAAATTTCGGCGCGAAGGGACAAAGTATCAGATATGTTTTTCCTCCACAAAACACTGCTGGGCTATCTTCAACCTTATCACCGACAATTTAAGAGATAGAATAGAGTGTATGTGTTGAAATATGTTAGGATACGGTTGGTTCTTATGCGATGTAGTCGGCCGTCCAATATCGTTCAAATTCAATAAACATGCGCTCACGAATATTCTCAGGAAACCTCTCTGTTTTTCTGTAAGGCCTCGGAATGGAAATAGTTTATTAATATATTATTTGTCTCACGCGTTCTCTTGAGGTCTGGTTATCCCTTAGACCTTAGGTATCAGGTAGAAAAGTTGAATGAGACCACGATTGCGGTAAATTGGAAAGACGACTCGGAAACCATATTTTTATTGTTTTGTAAACCATGTCTTGTTCAAAGATATGTTTAGCCAAAGAATCAGCATCGCCATACGACGTGGCAATGCTGCCAGCCTCTTGGGTTTTATTTTAAGTCTGCTTATAAATTAATATGTAAATATTATAGTCTCGTTCAAGAAGTAAAATTACCTTCAGACAAATCAATGGCAGGGAAGGCTTGCTTCTGGCTTGGTACCTGGTACTCCATCTGCAAACAATGTTGATAAGGACTGACCTGACGTTGATAAGGAATGACCTGCTTTATCATCTGAATCAAAAGTTTTATGGTTTAGCTAACACAATAATCAGTTACCTATTGGAGTTTCCTGAAAGCTATGATGTAGGGCTAAAAGAAGAAAATGCAGGAGATCCCGTACACATTTTGTGAAACAGACAACATTTTATGTCCCAGTAAGTACCTCTTGAAAAACTTTAAAATACAATTTATGCATATTATAAATTAAAGTGGCTTTTCGTGTTTGTCTGTGTGACCGCGCTATTCTTCTAAACTGCGCAACGGATTTTCATGAGGTTTTCGCCATCATTTTAAGAGTTTATTCTGGAAGGTTTATATGTATAATACATTAATAATACACTTTACATTTAAAAAAGAAATCTCGATTTTTTGTCAAGTCATAAAAAGCGTGCGAAGTAGAGGCGGGTCACGCTAGTACTTCAGTTATGTACTAGTACTTTAGCTGTAAATATAAGGATGCACACAGATGATCTCGACACCATGCGAAAGAGAGGTTCAAAACCGTTCTACCGATCGTCTATAACCACACCAGTGGATTTTTTTAAATAGTATTTGTATTTTAGAATGACTCAAGGCTATGAACTGTTAGCCATTTCTGGCCGAGAACATTCCGTGGTTGGTGGGTAAGTAAATCACATCTGAACAAATATTGGAGTACTCCAATTATGTAGGTACGTTTGGTAGCTATAACAAATGATTTCGAAACTAGCAGTAGGTTTCGGAATAATGTTATTTGTCTGACCCATTCTGGCCTAAACTATTCTACAGGTTTGTCACTGTTAATGTTTCATTCAAAATCTAAAGTACGAGATTCTATTAAAATTCTATTAAAATATTTCCCTATGACAACATATGTCATAGGGAAATATTTTAATAGAATTTTATAAATGAAAACTTTAACTCGATGTGACTCCAACCTGGTAAAGTGAGGCTACGTCGTCGGAACGGCAGTAGGGTCTGGATATTTAAATATTTCACAAATTATGCTACACCTGCTATCTTGCCCTCTGTGTCCCAAAACATGCAGTCAAAGTGACCTCTACACTGCCACCGACGATACCGTGGAAGTTGCGAAGTTTGGGCCAACAAGATCGGAGGGGCAATTCTCGTAATTTTAAGAACGTTCACAGTCTGATCTGTGTCAATCTGTAAAAAAAAACCTCTAATTTCCCTACATTTTGACAAGTTTTTGACATTAATTTGTTTGTCGCTGAGATGACACTGCGACTAAATTTTGAACGTTTTAAATTACGAGAATTGGCCTTCCGAAATACCTACAAACGGTCGTATCAGCGACACGAAAAAGATAAATGAAAACTTGCCAATTTTTTTTCATAGCTGTATATCTAGAGGTTAAGTGCTGTCTATGAAGGGTCCGTGCCTTCGAGTGCAAGAAAAACCAGTATGTCCTGAATTCCTAACGTTCTTACTTTTAATGTGCAATACAGAATTTTATCTCTAGTGATAGAAGCGTACAACCCGTTCGCGCTAAGGTTACCGCTCACCGTCAGCAAAACTACCAATATAGAGTAAACTGAAGAGTAATCAGGTGCCGAATAAATAATAATCAGAACCGCTTGAGAATGCTGAGAGGGTGACTCAGCGATACGGTAGACGGCTGGGGGGAGGGGACGCGACTTCCGCTATCCGGCAAACTTAGCGCGAACGAGTTGAACATAATATTGATAATTTTGTTTTAATTTCCTCATAATATTATGTGTATGTCACATTATTAGACGGCACGGTTGGCGCAGTGGTTAAGCGATTGACTGCTGCGCTGCGTGTCGCGGGTTCGATTCCCGCACGGAACAAATATTTGTATGACCTACATGTACCTATTTGTTCCGAGTCTGGGTGTTTTTCTATCTATAATATGGATGTATTTACAAAAAAAAAATGTATATAAGTAGTTTATCAGCCATCTTGTTACCATAACACAAGCATTAGGTTGCTTAGCTTGGGACAAAAATGGTGCTGTGTGAAATGTCCAGGGATATATATTATATTATTATATTATATTTAAAATAAAAATAAAAAAACTAGCGATGGCAAACTTATAAACCTATTAATATAATTGCGATACTGCTGTCGTTGTTCTGCTGTCTGCGGATTGTGTTTTCCAAGAAACTTTCCAAAACCTAACCTTCTCCCACAAGACTTATCAATTAAACGGCGCAGTATATCACTGGCAGCTGTTGTGGTCTGAAATGAAGTGGTTTATTACAAAGGAGGCATTGGATGAGCGCCAGACGACGCCGGGGGCTCTTGTTAGTGCAGTCGAGGGGAAGACGCTCTGGGTAATATTGTTTTGTAGATAAATATTGTATAAGGGGCCTGTGCGTTGTGGCTGTGGGGCCTGGAGGCCTGTTGCTGTTAAAGCGTCATTGGGGAACTGAGGAATTACGAAGACAGATGGAATTAGTGTAGATCTACGAGGTGGTTCTGGTTTTCTTGGTGTAATAGAAGTCTTGGAGAAATCAATTTGAATTGAATGGTTTTCTCCATGGATTTCCTTTGAAAACTATTTTTTGATTCACAAGCAAAATAGCCTGAAGTATAAACATAATTTGAAGCCCCTAGGTTAGGTTTGGTTGGGAAATAATTTCCAAGGTATAACAGACACTGATACCCATATTTTTTTTTATAATACACCTATTATAATATTGTATACATCCCAAACTCAATCCTCTTAGAAAAAAACCCCGTAAATAAACTTGAAGGTTCACATGAACATGTTAGTCCATAACATATTTGTAAACAGCTTGTCACGTAAGCGAAACAAAGTCATTCTCGCCGTTCGTTCCCCTAAGTGCGAACAATGTGTGAAGATAACTGTCCATCACACTACACTAACTGTTTTATTTCCCGGTCTATGAACCAACTCCCTCGTGAACGTAAACATCTTTGTATTCATAGAACTACACAATGCAGGAATACTTTCTTTATAAGTGTTTGTTCACATGATCTGTCTTTGCCGTCTAACTATAATATTTCACGGTGCGTCAGCTCTATAGTGTTCTTCTGAAATGAAGTGGTAGAAATACTATGTTCTTCTTCATCGTGTGGCTGGCACGACTGTTTTAAATCTTGTTTTGACAAAACCTAGCCACTTCCACGGCGAGATCAGTGGCAGCGCAGAAGTCACTTTGACTGTATGTTTTGGGACACAGAAGGCAGGATAAGACACCTCCTATCCGCTATGAACACAAACACAGCCTACCAGATTGGACTTACATCTTCCCACTTGTGTTATGAGGCGGACAATACTATGTTAGGATGCTTGCTTAGAGAAGTGAGTTTCTCGGCCCGGCTCCCGGTACAGGGGTCTACTCCCTAAGTCCGTCAACGGGCCCGTCTGAAAGTAGACAAGCTGTAAAAAAATGAAATATTAAATTTTTCGAACGGGTGAAACCACATCGTGCATAGGGACAACTGTCAAGTCGTGTTGTCATTCATTCTTAGTTCGAAACTGAACCAATCTTTATGTCCGTAAGTGTCATCGAGTTGGAAGCCTCCGTAATTTCCACCGTAACTCGGACTTCGTGCTTAGGGTGTAGACCCCCTGATCGCTGCAGGTTGGTCTTCAGAAAGAAACAGTTACTTGTTTTAGCCGTTTCTTTATGTGTGAGCGGTTAAGTTAACACGGGACTAATACACCTGCACGCATTGGTACCGACTAATCATAGGGTGTATTAATATAGAACGCCAACAAGCGTCGGTTGTCAACACTGTTCGACGCCTACAAGCGCTGGTTGTCAACGCAGGTCAGCGCTAGCAGTTTTCATACGTTTTGCAAAATCAGCGTGAATCGACGCCGATTAATCAGATATAAACTTGACAGCGCTTATCGGTGATGGTTCACGCTTCTGTAAAAGCTATGAAAACTGCCTGCGTTGCCAGCCAGCGCCGATAAGCCCTTTACCGGGATCCCGCTTCTTTATGCAAGCACCTTTAGATTCGGCAAGGTGATAGCGGGGCTGTCTGCGCTGAGTGCCACTTTGTTTCACAAATCATCAAATGAGCAGTATATTCTCAACATTTTTGAAGCACTGAAGGACCACACTTCATTCTAGTGTCCTCACTTTTGATGAATCCTGCTCAGATACTCCTCGCAGAGTGTATAACTATATAAAAGAAAACTTTCCTCTTGAGTTTCTTGTCACATGATCCAACTTAGGTATTTGAGTTTGCTCACGTTGCTTGGACACTGGCGGTGGACCTCTTTTCAAACTTATTACTAAGAGCATAAGGGTCAAAAGTGGTCAACCGCAAATACCCGCGGTTGTGTCTACTGTCGCTCCTGTTGATTATATTACCGTGTCTATTGTTCGCCGGTGTCGTCACATCTAACAGTAAACAATAGGATTCCGCAATAGATATGGGAAAAGATTAACGGAATCAGATATTGTCCAAACATAAGTCATAAATGTGAGGGATTATCGAACAATATATTATGTACATTAGAAGCACTTGATTTCAAAAACAGCTCTCGATTTACTGGCTGTAACTCCAAAGGAATGAGTTAAATAAAGAATTAATAAGTTCGGTAATTCCTAGTCTGTCATTCGGAGATCTTTTTAGTCGGTACGTCAGTCAGTCAGAAGTCCAAAAAAGTCTGACTACCAGTCTTACTAAAGGGTATCGTGTCACCCAGTAACTGGTGTGGACGTCAGATACGCAGTCGCTCTATGTAAAATACTCGTATTTAACTGCATCCGATTCGACTTTAAGCCCCAACATGGTTGGGTTCGGCTAGGCAGATTGACTGGCTCGACCGATTTTTATTGTTATCATACTTTGGTAAGTTGTTATATGCACGCCGAAGAAGGTTCCTAACAACAAAAAAAAGTCATCGCATCGTATAGGCATGCAACAGCATTAGCTAGTAGAATATACACTTTGGTCTTGTAAGTATTGCACTTTTGTATTAAACAGCAGTTTTTTTTTTTACAACCGGCAAAAGTGACGACGCTTAGGGCTCGAAAAACTGCAATTATGTCATATTACGCCTATGTTGAGTCGATACTGCGATATGGTCTCGTAATGTGGGGTAACAGTACCAATATGGATAGAGCATTTATCGCACAAAAAAAGTGCATCAGAGCAATAAGTGGTCTTCAACCTGATGACTCATGTAGACCAATGTTCAAGAGGTTTGGTCTGCTACCTCTACCGTGTCTGTATATATATGAGGTATGTGTATTTGTAGTTAACAACAAACATTTATTTAAATCAGCAAATGATGTAAATCCCAGAAACAGACGAGATCCTCATAAACTTGTATTAAGTGATTTGCCAAGACTTGCCAAATACAACAAAAACTGCCTAGCAATGTGCGTACGGACTTATAACAAAATACCAAGTCGCTTTAAAATATTGAACTCTAGGAAATTTAAAATAGAATTACACAAGTGGCTTAATGAATGTAATTTTTACAGTTTAAAAGATTTTATGGAGGTGAGATGTTGATTCCTTTTGTCAAAATAGAAATTTTTGCATGCTATGTTATATCTTAGCAAAACATGTTGAGCTACTGTAATAATATTAACATCAATGTATACCATGTTTTACGCAAATAAATGATTTACTTACTTACTTACTCGAGAATCATGTGCTTTCATGGTGACTGATTCCGCGTCGATGTCTTTTATACACTGTATAACATTTTTAACAAAAAACTGCCACGAATAGATAGAACTGGCAGTAAAGTCTGTGACAAAACCTAGTCGTGACATACTCGTATGTGAACACCGACTTTTTGGGGATTTTTTTATTTGAAAGCCCCTCCGTTGTGCAGTGAATCAGTAAAGCCATACAGGGATAACTGTAATAATAATATGTTAAAGTAAAAAAGGATGTGTCGTCTCCGTTGTGCACACATTCGAGGTTTGCGAGGGTGTCATAAGTAGTGGATTTGATAGAGATGCCTCTTTTAAAGATAGTTTTATAAGTCAACGTTATTTTGAAACGTTTAGTCATTGTAATAGGTGGTCTCAAAAACACGGAAACAAATTTTAATCTAGCTTAAAGTGACGACATCAATCAATATAGTCATCATTAGGGTTATAATTATAAGAGAGTTCCAATGTAGAGTAACGACTGGAAGTTACAGTTTTGAAGACTATTTTTCAAGGTGAGGTATATTTGGAACCAGGTTGTGTAGTCAGGAAAAGAAACAAAAGCTTCGTACAGGGGTGCATTTATTTATACACAATAACAATTTCTCACCGGATGACAGGATGAAATAGAAGTTTCCGGGCTATAATCTAGTGTTACCAATATTAATCGGTAATTGTTAAGGTGAAAACACACTCACTAATCTTTATCAAATGGATGTTACCAATATTTGTGAGTGTTACCAATATTAATCGGTAATTGTTAAGGTGAAAACACACTCACTAATGTTTATCAAATAGATGTTCTTTGCGATCTTTCATAATGTACCCATTTAGTGGTCTTGAACAAAAACGACCGCGACAATATTTATTAGATCATTATTAATTGCCTACCAAATGCGTGATGTGTAATATCACATCATCTAGAAAACCTATACTTTACCAACCAGTAGGACTAACCATGGTACAGCCAACCACCACCCATTTGCTTACCAATAAAACGAACTACCTACGACCAAACATGACACACAAACAAACAAAGGGGCCCACATTGATACAAACAAGGTAAGTACACAAGGAATGAGTCGGCAACAGGTGCCTCCTCCAGTATGCGAAGAGGAGGTTTATACAACACGTCACCGCCGTACAAGGCTTCACGTGGCGATGCCTTAACTGTCACAGGCAGTTCCGTACGAACAAGCAATAAGGAAATGATTTTAATGATAAAACGTATCTTGAAACGCAATTTGGAACTCCGTAATCGGTAATGTATCTCTCTTGGTAATAAAGATCTTACAGGATAGGTATCCATATTTTATCTACCTTGTTCACAGATGTTTTTTTTTTAATCTGATGGTATGATTGGCGTAGTACCTAAGTGCTGTTACATGTTTTAGTTGTTGCTTAGATGTCACGTTAAACTGAAATTTTATATGGCCTACTAAATTAAATTAAATTAATCTTTATTGCAATTCGTAATGTACACACACAGGTCGTAAGTATTAATCAATGGAAACCATTATGGTCCCTGTCAGAAACAGCAAAATTTTAAATAAGTAGGAGAGAGGAAGAAATCCTTTTACGACGTGATTCTCTTTGTACTAAAGTTTAGTGACGTCTACCTGCTTGTATCTATGACCTAAACACTACCATTCTACAAATAGGATCATCTAGAACACAACAAAATACTAAACATTTTCCTCGTAACACATAAGACAAAAAAAATAAAAACAAAACAATCTTAACTACTCATCAAAACGTTCAATAAAGGTGTAGTTCCGATGTTTGCGACAGATACGCGCGATTGTCTCGCGACACTGTGCCAGCTGGCTCTTGAACAAAACCGGGTCGCGTTTAATTTAATAGCACCTGTGTTTACACCTGGGGCGTATTTTTACCCGACTGCGAGACAACAAAGACAGGGTTATTGAAGTCTTACTATGTGGTTCACTAGTCCAGTTACGCAATTAAGAGCTGAGTCAATATGAGGAAACTACCTCAATAAATTCTAATCGCGACAAATTTTGTTTTTGTCGCCTCAATGGTTTACATGTCTAATATATCGGCGTAGACAAAGTGACATTAAATTATCGAAAACGAACATGGAAAAGTTTAAAAAATTAATGGAACTGGCATAAGCCGTACTGAAAGGCTTATGTCAAACCCGTTGAAAGTCGTTGTAGAAATACGAAATGATTTGAAAGCGAATGCCACTTCTCTAGTCTCTCTGCTGGACATAAATGCCTCCCCTCAAGCATCGCCACAACGACCGTCCTGCGCTTCCCTTATCCAGCTTTCATATTATGAAAGACCAGAACTTTGTTACAGCTTTCACAGTAATTTACATCTGATTTTTTATAATTTTTTTAAGGTAGCTGTTGGGGTGGCTTTCACTGACTGTCAATATCATTGTGATCGTTAATCTCGTTATAATAAGGTTGCTGTTAGGTTGCTGCTGTCAGAGATAAAATAACTGTGAACGGACTGTACGTCTTGATAGATAGTCGTTGGCCTCAAAGGATGAGGTTTCTCTAAACGCGACACACATAAGCACGTGGTCTTATTCTGAACTAAGATAGCCTCGCGACTAAACCAGTCTAGAGTTTTAAACCTGTTATTTGCGAACTGGACCACATTATTATTAAGTGTAACATAAATTATGTGATTTTATTACGAACTGTAGATTAACAGATGACTATGAGTTTGTAATTATGTAAATTATTTCATAATTTTTATCTTTAAATGTTTGCCACATTTCCTTATTTCCGAGGTGTATTTTAACTTAAAGAAGAAAATATCCAGACGTAACGCGACGCAATAATTTTGTTGGATTTCTATGAAAGTATCTTTTTGCACAGGAAAGCAATAATCTAAATTGGACTTTCCATAACTATTGGGTACTCCAGAAAACAAAGAAAGTTTAGAGTAGGTATTATATTTTACTGATGGCCATTGACATAGATGCGGGCGAATTTTTTGATGCCCAAATAAGCAACTCTTCCCTATTTTATATAATTTTACAGACAAAAATGTACCTATATATCGTAATATTGTCTCCACTGCATTCTTTACGAAATACTTTGCCATCATGTGTATCCACTTCATTAGCAATGGATACGACTCTGTAGCAAGTACACTTCATATTAATCAGCCAACAACGTGGGGAGGCGCATTAAATCGGTCAGCTTCGAAGGCGTTGCACTCACATGACCTTGAGTTAAGGAGTTAAGTGCAAGAACTACTTGCAATTGTTTATCTGGTCTAGCAATCAGAAGCTTTGAGTTGCACTGAGATGATAATGATAATTATGTGTTCTTTTGTGTTTTTGTCTCGTTTGGAAATCGTAATGGATACGCAATGTCTGTGGAAGGCTGAGAGTATGTAGGATTTCTACAGACTAAAATCATATAATGTCATCTTTGATATGATAAAGAGGGGTTCAAAGAACGGATGATTATGATTTATCATAATTATTATAAACAAGGTATTTGCGCGATAAGATTTCCCATTGGCAAAACTTAAAGAACTTCCATACAGACGTTCATCACCTATTAACCCCTTCAGGGGATGAAAGGAGCTCTTTGCTTCTAGGCTCAGTGGCTAAGGTTGTACGTTGTTTGTCAGTGAATGATTAAGGGCCGATTTTTCTATCACCAGATAACTTTTATTCGAGCAATAAAATTGAAGTTTGACAGTTTTTAGGGTTCCGTAGTCAACAAGGAACCCTTATAGTTCCGCCATGTCCGTCTGTCTGTCTGTCCGCGGTTTAGCTCAAAAATTATTAGTACTAGAAAGTTGTAATTTGGCATGAGTATACAAGTTATGACGCCAAAAAAGACGTAAAATAAAATTTTGAAAAAAAACATTATTTGGGGTACCTCCCCTACATGTAAAGTGGGGATGATATTTTTTTTTCGCCCTTCCCATAGTGTGGGATATCGTTGGATAGGTCTTTCTAAAATATTAGGGAAGACTGTTTTTTGATTAAGTAAACCGTTCGTGATTTATAAGCTTTAAAGTATCAATTTTCGTTAGAGTCAAATATCCCCCAACCCCCCCCCCCCCCTCTACCAACTAAACGGTTTTAGTTAGAAATTCAAATGTTACGGCAGCAGTACCTATATATAAAACTATCACACTTAAGTGGTCTTTACAAGTTTACGAGTAATAATCGACCAATTGTATTTGACTCGAAAATTTCGAACAACTCCATAGAAATGACTATCGCATAGCAGTCCTTGCATAATATTTGGAGATTTTAATGAAGACTATCTCCGTAACGACAATACTGCAGTATTCAAATTAATACGTGACGCTGGTTACCAGTCTTTATTACAACCACTTCCCTCTACACGCGGTGGTACTCAAATAGATAATATTTTTTCGAACTTCCCTTGTGAAGTTGGATTTTATAACTCCTTCCACCAGCCCTTAATTTAACATGATTCTTCTGTTGCATAAACTTATGTTTTTATTATGAAAATTGTTGCAGACATCGGAACCGTACCTTAATTGTCCTTGCCGTGACCTACAACAGAGCTGTAGCAATTAATCAAATGTCATCTTTTCTAAGCAACTTTATTTTTGATGTCCATATTTTTTCCTTGAGGTTACCAAGGTCTTTATAAATCTTTATAAAGATGTACCTGGTGACTGGTGTATCAATGAAAACTTAAATACTTAAAAGGTTATCAGTTTTCCTTAAATTCGTAAAATTTGCAATTTGTTTTATCCGCTTAACATCAAAATGAAACATTTTCCTTGTAATATTTTTTCCATAAAAATTGACGCTATTCATTTATTTTTTTCAAAAAATTGCCCTCGGCTTAAATATGAAACTTAATTCACAGAGACTAAAAAATACGAGTTACCCAATCACATCGGAACTGTGAAATCATCATCAAATCAATCAACGCTAATCTGCAACAGTAATCATACAAAGCGATGCAACACATGAGCGGACAGATGTGTTGGTTCGTACAACAGTTTGTACGCAATACCGGTCGGCTATGCAATGCGGTGAAACAGCGTTACGCTGCTCGACCACGGCGCGGTAGTCATGTTGGTATGCTGTGGACCTGGCCGCTTTTGTGGGTTCTCTTTGAGAAATATATAGCTATCTATGATATGAAATAATCGGGGAGGGAATGATTGAAAGGCGACTACCACATGGCAGATGGACGATCTGAATGGAAACGCCGGGAGGGGACACGAGAAGGGATATATTATACCATTTTGGTAGTTTTTGGCTCGGGTCGGTGATACTGAATCGGATATACTCGGCTCCAGTTAGTCGGTGACGCAGCGCTGAATCGCGTATAGATACTCGGCTCCAGTCGTAAGTTTCACTTCTATCGTGTGGCCATGTACCTGATTTTTCATATATCAACCTAACGCCCCATACTTCAATGCAGCGTCACTCAAAGTAAAAACTAAACTTCAGCATCAAATACAATGCCTAGATTCCTTACTGATTTATGACGTCACAGATACCGCCGCGTCCAGCCGTTCAAGATACATGAGAGAGATATTACATAGGCCAGATTTATGATTATGAACGCACCTTCGTGGTCATAAATCTATGTAACTCCAAGGATTAGTTGGAGCTAAAGCTAACGATACGATGGTTACATTTAACATTATTCTAAATTTGCTGATAGTTAGGACTACACTCGTGTGGCATATTCTTAATTGTTTGGGATTAAAAGTTTTTGTTCGTTTTGCACTTACACTATCTTGTAATTTTGACGTTCGAAAAGTGCTGATTCTCAGCCTAGTTGGAACAAGTAGCTTTTGATTTTGAATAGTTTTAGTTATCTAGTCTTCAATACACAGACAGACCAACTTCACTTCTCATGTTTGAAAAAAACACAAAACAAAACAGTCTCGATCTGGTAATTTAATTTTCCGAAAGGAAACATAACTGGAACACTTAAATTGCACCACAGAGCCTTATTCCCCGCCTGCCGAGAGCTGCTTACTAACACCATCTTCTTCAGAGCAATTCTCCTAATTTTAATAACGTTCACAGTCTGATCTCAGTCGCAATCTGTCAAAAATACCTCTAATTTCCCTACATTTTAAACAAATTTTTGACAATAATTGTCGCTGAGATGAGATTGCGACTAGATTTTGAACGTTTTTAATTACGTTTTTACTACTTCTGGTCTCTGCTCCTTCAGCCAAGGGGCGTTATCTGGCCAGCTCACTGCTCACATCAGCTTTTATCTCTACAAGTTACGTTATTTATTTAGTTTCAGACTGCATCCCTCAATGAAACTCTGATGGGCATAGCTAACTGACCGACCTTCTTATGAGCTAAAGATAAGGTTTCCTAGAAGAGTGAAGCCACCACATAACGGCCGCAATGACAGTAGTCATGACAAAAAAAACCACTACAAAGTGAAAAATACCTTTAATTTCGGAAGTCGGTGTCGTTGGTTCCGATTTTTCGTTTCTTGACACCGACTTCCGAAATTAAAGTTATTTTTTTACGGTAAATTGCGGACGTGTGAGACGGTCACAGCTGTCTTGGGAAACCATACCATAAATAGTTTTTTTTTAAGTTTTCCGTTTGTTTAGTTTGTTTATTTCTCCTTGTGCATGCACTCACGTGCTAGGCAAACGTGAGAAAATCGCATGTGTTTATTAATAAAGTCGCTAGGCGTGAAAACTTTCATTATGTGGATCAGATTACAGTGTTATTCACTTATCTTTGCGGCTGTACAGTAAATGGGTAGGCATAAAATAATCAAAATTGAAGTATTATTACAGTTTAAAACATTACTGTATTTTTTCTTCCTCTTCATGAACGACTTATCTCATTATTGAGAGTTGGGTCCGTTCCGATCAGACATTATGTACTCTCTACAGAACTCGGTTTCCTCATAACTTCATTCACTGACAATATGATAAAGTCCGAGTGCTTTTACAGTGCTAATAAACGGAAATGTTAATTACCATAACTCTGATCAGTAAAACTTCTTAACGCGAGTTTTGTGTCGAATCAAATTACTTTCTTTAACCATCACTGAGTTTTATTTCCTGATAAGGCAACGTTACTGAAGTAATGAATACTACATAACCACTGCGGGGTAATTGCGTAACCCACTATCCATCTCAATCTGAATAATTTTGAAGGATATTTTTTTTTTTTTTTTAATATTGCTAATCCATTGCTTCATAATGTTCGAAAAATGGCTGTTATTCGTGGATCTTTGACAGTCGTTACAGGTCGTCAGAAGCCCGAAAATCTGACAACCAGTCTTACCAAGGGGTATCGTATTACCCAGTAATTGGGTTGTGGAGGTCAGATAAGCAGTCGCTCCATGTAAAATACTGATATTCAGCTGCATCCGGTTAGACTGGAAGCCCCAACATAGTTGGGAAAAGGCTAGGCAGATGATGAGTTTGTTACGAGTACGCAATTACGGTGCCGGTTCGATTTTTCATCTACGAACACACAATTTCTACAAATACTAAGATCTTGTTTCTTATAAAAAGTATGTTTCTGACAGAAGTGTGAAACCAAAACCACCAAAATTAGAATAGTTGGTTTTACTTTGAAAATGTTTCCATCTGATTCCTATCTCATTTTTCTCCACAACATTTCTCGCTATTTAGAAAATAGAATATAATAGAATATTCTTAATTATGTAGGTACACCATAAATATTACAGATATGAGTGTATTTTTACAAGAGGTGACACAATGGGCGATCTGATCACAAAAAGCGATCCTTTAAAAAAATATGGAACTATTTCAATTGACTTCCCATCCATCAACCATCCCAGAAATTGCCAACCTAGGGTAGGTTGTACAGTCAATTCCACGTCATTGGTCCATCGGATTAGTCCAAGAGGATGGGAACTAACGAGGCAGTGCTGCAATCATCAATCCACCTGCCAAGCAATGTGATTAGGCAATACATCTAGTTACGAGTCCACACCAATTGATAGCTTCTCTATGTACGCTACGAATTCAGATCAGATGCCCCTCATTTGCATACATTTGCAATTACAATAGAGTTATAGGATATCGAGTTTCGTAGGTACATTATAGATTGGTGATTTCAAGGTGATGCTGGCTGTAAAAATAAACTAAAACTAATATTTTTGTGAATGTTGTTTGTATAGGCTTTTATGGACTGTCGTAAAAAGAATAAAGGTTCCTGAAGACAGGCTTTATACGACAGCACGACGCGATACTAGTAGAAAAAAAATCTATGAAAACTTCGTGTATCGAATCGCACCGTCGCGTCGCGTCGCGCCTGTATACCAGCGACGAATACGACACGACGCGACGCTGCGAACGCGACGAACGCGATCAACTCAACGACATACCCTGCTTGCGGCCTATATGACAGTCTGCGGCGAGAAGCGTCACTTCAACTTTCGAGCAAAATTGTCTGTACTTCTCCATGATTCGATAGTGACCGAAATCACCGCGCATCGCGTCGTATTCGTCGCTCACGCAGGACACCGCGTTAGTACTTTGTATCAGTAGACCAAAGTCAATATTTTTGTGAATGTTGTTTTTATAAGCTTTTATGGGCTGTCGTATTAAGTTGTCGAAGTTGATAAAACACAACATTCACTAAATACTTTAAGAAGAGTTCCATTAATCAATTTTCCCAATGTTTGTTTAGCTTCATGTGAAAATAATGTAACACGATGCGAGGAATTTATTACTCAAAATACATCAACTTTTTGTACTGAAGGGTCCAGAATTTCACCATTAAAGCATAGGTCAATAATATGCGTATAGAACTTGAGATATTTACCTCTTCCAAAAATCAATCGCTTACAGTGGCGAATCATCAAAATAATTTGTTTAACCAACAACCTTGTTAGTTATGCGTTATCGACCTTCAAAGGTTTTCAAATTGAGCCGGAACTGAGCCATACTTTTTACAACGCAGCCGATGTCTATCAACGCACAATTACTTGCTAAATTTTATTCACGCTTGTAAACTTTTTTTCGTGTAGAACAATGATTTAATTTTCCCAGTTCCGCCAAAGGTAATCTGCGTTCGCGACTCAGTTTCCAAAAATGTAAACAAATAATATGAGTTATTGGAGAAATAATTTTAATACCTAAAAAATAAAGTGCAATTTACGGTTTAACTTCATACATTTTTCTAACTTTTTCAACTGTACTAGTCACTCTGAAATCAACTTAATTTTCACAAAAATACAGTTGATATTTGTTTGACTTGAAATAACATTAATTGGAAACATGAATTTGAATGGACCTTATATTGTTTGGTGCATAGAACATGGAGACGTCTCGGCGGCCGCCGCTAGAGGTGGTATTGTCAACGCTTTCCATACAAACCGAGCGTGCAACACTAACGACGCCGACGTATAGAAACTGACAGCTTTGAATGGCGGTCGTAATGAGCTCAACATACTATGGGAGCCACGAATTTTATTAGTACTGCCGTCAAGTCTAAGCACCTACCTACACGTTTAAATATAATAAAAAGAGGGTGTGTGCTTAAAACCACGCAAAAGAAGTGAAAACTTATGTATCAAAATCAAAAGTCATTTATTCAAATTAAGCTGAGAATCAGCTCTTAGCGACATTCATAATTACAAAAGGCAGTCCTCCAGAAACGCCCGCCCTTCACCACTTCCTAGTACTTTCGCTGGGAAGAAAATGTGGCTGTCTTTTCAGTTAGAAAATACTTGATTGAATACAATACTAGGTACCTATGTAAATTGATTAACATTACAAGACACAGAACTTTAAAAATAAATTATTTGCCGATCGATTACTTCGATGGTCTTAGTTTATCATTTGTGACTTCAAGTGACAGCTATGTGAACAGAACCCAGCAATCCATAAATATGTCAGCTAGCCACGCCAATATACAATACAATAAAAACTATACGCAAAAAAAAAATGTAAATAAAAACTTACTACCAAAAAAGCCAAAAAAAGCCTCCAGACATAAAAGGCGTGACAGCTTACATATTTATGGATTGCTGGGTTCTGTTCACACAACAGTCACTTGAAGTCACAAATGATAAACTAAGACCATCGAAGTGATTTAAATAAACAAAGTTATTATAACAACAATAAATCCATGGTCAGCAAGACTACCAGTCACCACAAGCAGCACCCGTTCACGAGCACAACGCAAAGATCAGCCATTATCCCCATTCTGCAAATTGTCTCACCACATTTGAGGGAAGGAGGCAACCCGACCCCCGACGCTACCGCAAGCAGTGACTTCTAAGAGCATGACGAAATTGCTGCCGGTATGAGCCGATTACACGTGATTCAGTGTCAGCAACCGACTGAGTTGCTGAGTGTACCTGATTGAACGTGACGGATAAGTTTCCTGCACTGTTCAGGAAGAGCGCAAAGTGCACATAAAGAAGTTTTCACTAAACTTTAAATATCGATTCTATGCTCTGTGGTTTGGAGCTACGATGTTTGTGGGTTGTGCTGCCGAATACGCCTACAAAGAATTCCTAGACTATGACGTAAGTCGATGTCCCTGCCACCCTGTATAAGTATGCCACAGACAATAAACTTGCATCGTATACTTATATGTGGCTTGAGTCTGGTAAAATCATTGTAATAAAAGAATCATCTTTCAAAAGATTTTGCTGTCGATTAAATAAAAAAAAACGGCCAAGTGCGAGTCGGACTCACGCACAAAGGGTTCCGTACCAATAGATAATTGTTATGATTTTATTTTTAATATTTTACATGTTTACTTATTATTTCGTTATTTTTGTGCTAAGTTTTCCAAGTTAGCGCATTTTACAAGTTAGGCCTCTATAACTCCTGAACTTACAAAGTTATTTAAGCCGTTATAGTTTTCCTTCAGTTCATCACACGGACTACCATTATGATTTTTTAAAGATTTTTCGAACCAGCTGTTTAGCTTTTAGAAAGCGCATTTTTTTGTTGAAATAGGGCGTCCCCCTGTACGCCCTAATTTATCAAAAAAAATGCGCTTTAAAGTTGAATATCTTGCAAACGGATACCTAAATCAAAAAATCGTCTTAGTAAACTCTCAATGTTTTTAAAAGACCTATCTAATGAGAGCCCACACTATGGGGTAGATGCGAGAAAAAAATTATCCCCACTTTACGTGTAGGGGAGGTACCCCAAAAAAGTGTTTTTCGTGATTTTATTTTAACACTTTGTCGACGTGGTAAATACACATATCCATACAAAGTTTCACCTTTCTAGCACTAACCGTGGAAGGTAAAGCGAGGGCGGACGGACATAACGAAACTATAAGGGTTCCGAGACGGAACCCTAAAAATGTTATTAAAAATACATTCGGAGCATTTTTCGCGGAAGGAAGTCGATTAGCAACAGCGAATTAATTTGGAATCCTTCTAGTAGCTTTCAAGGTCAGCCCGCATATACAGACAGACAAATTGAGGAACTAAGTTTTATAATAGTTTTGGTCAGATATAAGTTGTGATAGAGCTTAAAATTGCTGAATAAGGAAATCACATTAACATTTTAATACAGCTAATAAAAAAAATATCTGGTAGGTTCTGGCTACAATATATCAAATTTCTTTAATAGATTTTCAACTTTGTCGCTTAAAGCATTAAGGTTCAAGGTATAATGGGAAAAATTGACAGTTTCGGGTAGCTTGATGCTGGCGACTGTACATGACATTTTTAAAGACCTTTTTCGGTTCTTTTTGGCACAAAGGACCATCTAACTTCTTGACAGCCGGATCTGCAATATCAAACATGTTTCGAAGACATTTAAATAAAGCTAGAGCCATAATGTCTCATTTAAAATGTTTAGTTAATCTTGTCACGTTTTTGAGGAAATCAATATACTTTGATCTTTGTCTGACATTGGGGCCCCGAGCCTTTTTTAATTAGGCTCAGACTAAAACTTAATTAGAAAAAATAAAGATAGATATTGTGTTTTGATGAGTCCATTTTGACTGCAAAAATTTGATTAAATGATATCTAATGATGATTCGCGTTTTAAAACTAGTCTGGTTTTACCGACCTGTTTTAAAATTAATCAAATCTCATAATTGCTCCATTTCCAGGTATATTTAATTTAATGTCATGCTATTTGAAATATATGTGTATTCTTCTGAAGTTATGAGTGATGCTGATGACGAATGATATTGACAATTACACAAAAGCCATTGCAAATCGTATGAATTGTTTCATTCCTAGCACAATATAAGGATATTTTTCTGTTTTCCTTGGACTGTAAGGAGTTACCTCGAATAAAAACGGCAGTGATAGAGTAACATTTCAGCCCTCCTGTAAGCTAAATTAATTCGTAAAACAAGTAAGAATATTGTGTAGATTGTGTGTGTCGAAAAACGGTTTGACGGACAACTTACAAACATACATACGAACAGTGCAAGTTAAATAAAAGCTTGTAATAAATAAGAGAGAGAGGATAGTCAAACTTCACAACTTTTACTTGTGTACAGGAACTATCGCCAAAATCTATATCTGACCACCGTAAGGACTATTCCTGCTTGCAGCGCATATTATTAGTCGACCTAAAAAGGATCCTCTTTTGTTTTACTTACGGACGCAGCTGGGGTCATCATGTGCACGGGATTTGGTTTTCAAATTGGTTAGATAAGTATAGGTTTTGGCGATAGTACCTAGGTTCTCTTTTTGCTTCCTAATTTTGAAACCTTTTACCCCTATAACCTGCAATTAAGAAAGAATCATTGTTTATTCTGCACAAACAAAACACACATTACAAATAAAAATCCTTCCCTATCCTACTAATATTATAAACGTGAAAGTTTGTATGGATGGATGGATGTTTCTTACTCATTCACGCAAAAACTACTAAACGGATTTGGATGAAATTTGACACACAGGTGGTTTATAACTAGGACTAACATATAAGATACTTTTTATCCCGATGTTCCTACGGGATCGAAACTTATGCGGGTGAAACTGCGGGGCGCAGCTAGTTGGCCATAATTGTACCCGAAGACCAAAAGACGGCGCGTGGACGGCGCCGTTTCCCAACTAGGGTCAAAATACATAAATGAATCTAGTAGAATGTACACAGGTACTTTCAACCTGAGTAAGCCTGAAGGTTACTCGAGAGCAAGTAATAATAATTGTTGATGTAATGTCTAATGCGCAACCAGTATCAACATGACCGATAGTCACGCTTATTAAACAACTATAATGAATTGAAAACGTAATGATTATGATCCGAAAATATTCCTCCCGTATTGTCTGTGTGTCACAATGGTTATTGTCATCATCGACATTCATCATAACAAGCTTTCTCCTCATCAGGATTGGGAAATTGTGTTGTTTTATTTTATTTTATATTTTTATTTTAAAAACCGTCTCCGGACACAAGTGGGAAGATGTAACTCCAAGCTGGTAAAGTGGGGCTACCTCCCCGGAACAGCAGAAGGGTGTGATTGTGAAGTTATGTCGCAAACCATGCACCGACGACGCCATGGATCTGTTGAAGTTTTGAGCCAACAAGATCTAAAATACAGGTATACCAGCGGCACAAAGACCACCTGCGTGCACTGGGCCCGCGTTGTGGATTACAGCCCACTCCCTCTTCTCACAGAGAGGAGGCCTGAGTCCCAGCAGTGGCAACGGTATAGGGTGATGGGGCTCTAACCTTTATTCTTCGTCAATGAGGAATCATCATAACATCGCGCCTGTATACCAATATATACCGCGTGTATATAGTATTCTTGGAAGGATAAGGCAGGGGTGTACCTATAGTACACCCACATTCCGCCAGTTATGTTTAGGTCCCATGTAATAATGAGCGCAAATTTTTCAAGAAGGCCCGGCCTGGCAAAAATCTAATCCTGGCAAAAGGGCAGGAGGAAGACGAATAGCGGACAAGCCTAGTGCCACCAACCGGGCACAAATCCGGGCTCCAGATCCGCAAGATCTACCTGCCTATGTATTTGAATAGTTTTTACTAAGCCAATGGAAAATATTCAACAAGTCTCCACTTTGTCGTTGATTTTCCATTGTAAATGTGTCTTTTTTCACCATAAAGAACGTAATAGATACTCCAACGTTAGTACGTATTTCTTTTCATTCATAGAGCTACATGTAAGACCTTTGTAAGGTCAACAGTAGTAAGATTAGAGCATATTACACAGTTAGGTCGTCTCCAACCAGACATGGACTTGGTGCATTTTCTTATAACAAAAGAAAGAGATTTTTTTATGTATTCAATAATGTTAATACTCATTCAAGAAGACGGAAAGGATCACTATGCTTATATCTAACGCCAATAATCATCACTTTAAAGGGCAAATGAGCTGGGAAATTACAGTCATTTTAGGTTGTACAACTTTTTCTTAAGCGTAGTGTTATTCTGATGCCATATCGCGAAGCTCTTTGGTGTTTTTATGGCGGTATCCGGTTTCCATCAGCTATCTCGTTCCCTTGTTCAATGTTCGTCAACTTAATGTAAAGAAAACCTACCTAACTCAACCATACAGAATGGATTCATGCTCATCTCTGCCTGTAAATGATGTATAATTGAAATAAATACTTTGAGTTTCCAGTTTTCTCAATCGCCATTAAATTATTCCATCTATTTTAATAATAAATATCGTCGCGTTTTGCCGCTAACATCACGCATTCCACATCATTAGGGTTTTCCAATTCAATTTGGTATTCATGTAAACATACGTGGTACGTATGATTCAAACAGTAATTGCTATGTTTTATTTAGCACCACGTTTAGGTAAAGCTTAAAGTTAGGTCATTCGTAATACTGGTTAGGTAACAGTATTGAATTAGGTTTTTGTTATTCCTAGAAAATACTTTTTTGAAGACCTGTTATCAATATCCCCTAGTATTTTAGCAAGGGAATATCAGAGTCAGTAGGTAGTAGATTTTTGATTGAATAAAAACATTCCGAAAGTATTATATTTTTTCAATTACTCCCGATCAAGAATAAGCTCGCCTCGTTCAACTTTAGTCGGTAAAAGATTACCCAAAAATGAATTATAAAGTAACATTTATTTAAATAATTAAACAGAAAAAGTACTTTTAAATTGTTACGAAGTCGGCCAGTTGTCTAGAGTTGGAGCTTTGACCTTGTCAACAACATTAATTTGTTAATAAGCGTGATCACATATTCGTTTGTCGATAAGATCATTTTTTACGCTTAAATCTTCCAAACAACGTTATTTATTTTGGTTTTTCATGATGTAGATGATAGATACTAAAATTATCCTTAAAATCACTAATGACAGGTTTTAATAAAGTTCTGAATAAAGTTATTTAAACTTTGCTAACTGAAGGCCAATTCTCGTAATTTAAAACGTTCTTTGTGAACGTTCTTAAAATTACGAGACTTGCCCCTCTGATCTCAGCCTCAATCTGTCAAAAGTACCTCTAATTTCCATACATTTCGGCAAGTTTTTGACATTTGTTTGCCGCTGAGATGAGACTGCGACTCGTATTCTCGTATTTTAAAATACTCAAAATCAGAACATTTTAAAATACGAAGAATTGGCCTTCAGACTGTAAACGTTATTTAAATTACGATAAATTACCCCTCAGATGTCCACCAACTTAAATGAAAAAAGGACTCGTTTGTAAAAACCGAGTAGGTAAAGGTTCAAACTAAAAAAAAATACAAAGACTAACCTCCATTGTTTCATAAGTCACACCACACGTCTCCACATACCGCATTCATTCCTCGCGGGGGCCATTAAAACGCTCAGCGCATACCAACACGCGACAAGAAACACTCCAGTAAATACAAAAAAAAATATTTTATTACAATACTAATTTATAATTAAATACTTAATCTAATTTATCACTTTAAATGTTAACATCGTTTCCGTGGGGAATAACATTATCTTTCTCGGTTACGTCTTCCTTGTCGGAGGGGGTCGTTGGCTCTTTCCTTTCCTCTTCGTCGGCAACCGTCGTCAAGGAAGGCTGAGCAGTCGGCTTCTCCACTTTGTCTTCTTTGTATGGCTTGTTGGTTTCCACAATGGGCACTTCCCTGTCAACCTCCTTCGCTCTCTCCACGACGCCGGTGACTGGCGCGGTGACGATCAGGTTTCCGTCACTCGACAGCTCAGCAGTGACATCGGTGCTGCTGGAGTTTGAAGGCAACGTGTACGTGTGGAAGAACTGGCTCGCGAAAATGTCACGGTCATCCTGCTTGGCCTCGTGCGAACCCTGGATGAAGATGAAGTCACCCTTCACCTTGACTTTCAGGTCATCTTTCTTGTAGTCCTTAACACTCACAATAACTTGGAATTTGTCGTCATCGGCGATGATTCTGGGCCCGAGGTCGGCGAAAGTCGGGAACAGTTTCCAGAGAGGAGCGAAGAGATTGCCGAAGATGGGGAAGCCGAGCCACGGGCTTTCGATGTCCTCAGTGTATATTGAGGTGATAGGCTGCGGCGCCGGCTGTTCGGTGACCGGCACGGCGGCTGCCGTCGCAAGGATAGCGCATATCGCAAACAATCGCGGCGAAAACATATTGACGTGTGCACTCGTTGGTGATGCAACTAGAACTGAGGCCGCCGCGGGTCGCGGAGGCTATATAGAGGTGGTGGGGCAGGGGGGTGCGTAAGCGCATCGCTGGCGATGACGATAGAGTTGTAATGTAAATACGGCAATAGGTACAAACAGGCCTCACACGGAATGAGTTTACCTTTGATTCGTGTTCAAGTTTGGAAACATTGATGTTTCGAACGCATATTAGGAAAACATTTACGTTATGATAGAGACTCTTCTTTCTGCCCGTGGAACTGCTCATACTGTAGATGGCATTGGTGTTGACACTATTCAAATGACTGTAAGCATCTTAGCTATCATCTGGTATTAAATATTCAAAAAAAAATACATACAAAGCTCTGTAGGCAGAATAGTTTTATTTTGCTGTCGCATCTGTACAAAAGCAAAACAAACAGCTCTTTGGCATGCGGCATGACCTTGTAAGGCCAGCTTCTAGACTGATCTCAGCAGAATTAGCTCAATAACACGTAGCAATGAATCAAGCATGTATTAACACTTCCGATGTCACGTCTGTGAACGCGTAGTTGTCAGCACTTTATTCTGTCGACTGTACTTTTCTTTCTTTGTTACCGATAATGATTTTTGATGACTGGTGGATATTGTGATTTTTTCTTATTGGTATAAAGACGTACGTAATGTGCATGTTTTTTTTCATAAATTTCAGTTCGATTCTTTCGTTTTTTAATCATATTATATTACAATGGTGTTAAATATTTAGCACGAACATGTTCGGCTAGGATAAAACGCAGCATGCAAAATTACATCAACAGTGCATCAACATTTTTTATCGGTACAGTTATTTAAAACTAAAGAAGCTATACTCATTTAACCATTTGTACAACTTATTCTTAAATAATCTTGAAATTAATAAATATGCTGAAATGGTTATCAGCTACTGCGGCTTTGACAGATGATTTCCCTTTTTATATTTACTGCTTCATTATCTGTTTAGTGATTTGAGGCTTGTGGCTCAGTAATAACAGCCGCACGGATCGATCGATCAGGTTAAGCTACACTTGCCGCAGTTGATCCGTGGATGGGTGACCATCTTTACATATCAAGACGAACCCTCCGAACCTCGGAAAGCACGCTAAGCCGTTGGTCCTGGCTGTCATTTGTAGATCTATGGGACGGTTACGTTTCGTCAGAAGCCCGAAAGTCTGACAACCAGTCTTACCAAGAGATATCGTATTACCCAGTTATTTGGTTGTGGAGGTCAGATAGGTAGTCGCTCCATGTAAAATACTGGTACTCAGCTGTATCCGGTTAGACTGGAAGCCGACCCCAACAGTTCGGAAAAGGCTAGGCAGATAATATCTGTTTAGTGATTTCGATTATGAAAAAATATAACAGAAGACCTAAAACTGTTGTTATACGTAGGTACCCATTATGTAAGTCAACCTATAACAGATTTCACGAAATAGAACGTTATTGTAAGCCGAGACGTTATTTGCACGGCTTCCTTCGATGATACAACAATTATTGATATTTGAATCCTTACTATGGCATGAATACAGTACAACGAATACATTGTAATTTATTAATATTCCACATTATAACCTACGTATTTTTTCATCTACTTTTTGAAGAAAATATCCAGGATAAAAAGTAGCCCATATCATTCTCCAGGTCCCAGGCTACCGATCAGACCTATTTCTTAACGATCGATTTGGTTTTGGCGTGAAAGATAACGCCTGTAATTTCTCATTGCTGGGCAAAGACCTGCCTTTCCAGTTTGGTCTATTTAAATCTTCTACAGATCAATTCTTATCGACCCTAAATAATTCCGATCCAGCCTATTCCGCTACCCTCTCCCAGCGACGCCCTAAGCCGAGGTCCGTACCCCACAGGGGGTGCCCTTAGCGTGTAGTCGCTTAGTTATTAAGTTTCTTAAGCCCTGGCTAGAAGTCTTAATTTATTGAGGCATCCACAGGCAAGCCCAGTTTAGCAGATGACAACCACATAGGTTGAACTGCGAGATGCCAAATCGAAAAAAAAAACAAGCTTGAAAGACTCCAGCTCATTTTGCCATTTCCGTCTGGGCCTGCGCTATTTCGCTGGCCATTCAAAGAGACCCATTGGTGAATGGGTCATGAGTTTACCGTAATTCTCAGAAACCACATTCATTACTGACGAAATCAGTTAACACAAACTTGGGACGGTCCTACGTCAAACAAACGAATTAAAAATAATCGTATCATTGTTCTTTGTACACACATTATTGTCTCCTTGACTTAATAACTTTATGCATTTTAATGAACCGCTAGATCGTTGATGTACACACACATAGTTATGTATTGACGTCCGGTTACATAAGAGATTAATGCCGTGGTTATTTATTTATTGTCAATCAAACTGGTATTCTATTCATAGAAAAAAATATAATAGAATTCTCTTTATTATGTACACCACTACCATTATGTGCACCATATCCTTAAATAACAGATATAAATGTAGAAATTTTACAAAGTGTGGCACAAGCACAATGGATCCATTTTATTTGTTTGTTTATATTGTTGAGGGTTTTATAAGAGTTCTTTAGCGAGAAAGCAATATATTATGTATTTGTAATATTATAAAGCTGACCGAATACAATAAGTACATATTTCTGACATATTATGTACTCACCGGAACACGGGGTCTACTCCAAAGTGCAAAGTGCGAATGTTCGGATCGGACCGACACATGGCCGAACCGAATATTATTGAAAAATGCGAAAAAGTTCGGATCGGCTCAGTTGGGTCGGGACCATAGTCAATATTCGAAAGAGTGTAGGAGTGTGGGATCGGAACCGACCGAACCAAATAATAACTTTGTAGCAGGAAACGGCCGATTCTACTTCGGAGTAGAACCCCCTGTTCGTACCGAAGCTCGAAAACAAAATCAAAATGTACCTATTTCAAAATTACCCAATTACAAAAACACTATTCAAATTGTGACCTCTCTACCATCAGTCAATAGTTGTAAACAGCAGTCAGGATCTGTGCCTGGTCGAAGGCAATAGAATCGCCCCCTATTACATAGGACTAAAACATAACTCGCGAAATGCGGATGTACTATGGATGCCTCTGCCTAACCCTCCGAGGAATACAGGCGTAATGTTATGTTATGAGTATCATAAAAGCTTATAAGCTAAGCTTACTTCTTCTTCCCAGCGATAGCACTAGGAAGTGGTGAAGGGCGGGCGTTTTTGGGGGACTGTCTTTTGTAATTTTGACGTTCAAAAAGTGCTGATTCTCAGCCTAATTTGAATAAATGACTTTTGATTTTGATTTTGATTATAAATATCAATAAAAAATATCAACTATTGAAACAATTCCATCAAAACTGTGCTGCACCCTAATTGCGTAACACACGATCAATCGGAATCGGTTTCATTTTTACAGTTCAACAAAATTCATTGCGTTATTTACGTTGTTTTGCAGACACATGACACATTTTTTGAACATAATATGAAGCAGTGGATTAGCAATATCCTTCAAAATGATTCAAACTCAAACTCAAACTCAAACTAGCTTCTCCCCACGACTTCGTCCGCGTGTAATTTCTTACCGACCCTGTCGCATCGCATCGCCTGCCCACAGTGCCCACGCGATCTGCTTCGGTTCCGTTCTTTCTGACTTTTTCTTCTTTTTGCTCGGCTCCTAAGGATCCTAGCGTGATGTTAAAAAGTCTATAGCCTTCCTCAGGAATTGGACAAACAAAAGTCAAACTAATTTTTCAAATCCGACAGAAGTTCCAGAGATTAGCGCGTCCTAACAAACAAATTCTTCAGCTTCATTAGGGGGGGGCGGGGTATAGGTATAGATAGTCGTATTAATATATATTCCAGCACATGCTTAAATATTGTTTCGAACATTCTGGTAGGTAGGTACAGACAATAGTGTTCACTGGAATTTTCTTGAAAAACACCCATTATTAACATTTCTTTCCGCCGTATGACTCAAGCGAGACATTATTCATTATTATACCTACGTGAATCAGTCTTGTTATTCATGCTTATTCACCCAAATTATACCTAACCGTTGTATAGTTTACATTTAACCTGAAATTAAACGAATTGGTAACGTGTTCATTGATAATTTGGTATGAGATGATGCATTGACCAACCATGACTTCCAAAAATGACTAATGAGTAAGTAATTAGGTTTTTTAAGCCTCCTCAAGTTAGTCAAAATCAAATATTTAATGTCAAGTATTACGGTTCATGAGAACAGCGCGCTGCCGGAAAGGTGGAAGAACGAACAGCGGAGCCTTAGCAATAGGGTTCCGTTGACACCCTTTGGGTACGGAACCAACCGTTGACACCCTTTGGGTGTACCAAGACCCAGTGCAGCAAGGGCACTTCATGCAAGATTTGTTATGAGTTGCAGACCAGCAGGGCTAATTTCGAAAATGCCAATCACTTTGACAATACCACAATATTCATTGCGTTATTAACACTGTCGAGCAGACGAATTTTTCAAACATTCATAGAAATGGATTAGGAATTTCCTTCAAAATCTTTCTTATTGTGATACAAAGTGTGTTACGCTATTGGGGTGCTAGTCGAGACTATCTTTAGTCAGAAATCTTTTTCGACTAATTCTGTGCCTAGCCTAAGCAATGTTTATCTATTGCAAGTGCGGTGCCTCGTAAGACACGTCCACGAAAGACGCGTGACCATAGACTGCGTCACGCGGTATTGGTACCCATCAAGGAAACAAAACAATAGCGTTAGGAGGCTGAATTGAATACATGAGTTGCTTTTGATGAACTCAAAAACGGTCAGGAAAATTTATTGCTAAGCAATTTGACACCCTATGTCAATTAACCGTGTTAGAGCCAATTCACAATACAAAAGAACGACAGGTGTGTTTTGAATATACATTTATGCACAATATTTTTTTTTTTTTTTTTTTTTTTATTTATTTAGGTAACCAACAGCGATACATAAAAATATTTTACAAAATATGCGTGTTACAGTTATTATGGCCAATTATAGGTTTCCCTGTATAACTGGGATATATAATACATGCGAACGGACTAATGCCAGATATTTCCAATTAAAGAACAAAATAAAATTGCAATACAATACAATATTTCTATAAGATTAAGATTACATTTTTGAAAAATTTAAAACAAAAAAGGTTGGTTAAAAAAGATAGTAGAAGAAGAAGAAGATTGGCTGCTTGTCATTTATCTCCGTTTATAGTTTTAATTATTCGTTTTTTGAATGTCTGTTTATTACAGTTAAATAAATCAACTTCAGAGAATTCCGAGTTATAGATTCGAGCAATGCGAGTCAGTACACAGTTTGTGGCATAGTTAGTGGAGTGTCTAGGAACGCGCAACATTGGCGTGTGACGAGTGCGCCGTAGGGGAGTGTTAAAAGTTATCTGTGCGACCAACTCCGGGCAATCAAGGCGTCCATTGAGTGTGTCATAGAGCAAACACATGTCCATCACTTTACGCCTTTCTTCAAGTGTTAGCAGACCATAGGTTCGACAGCTATCATCGTAAGACATCGGAGGTTTACGGAGGCGATAATTAAGATGGTTAATGAACTTTTTTTGAATCCTCTCTATTTGGTTCTTATAAACTATGTATTGGGGGGACCAAATTTGGCACGCATATTCTAAAACGCTGCGCACATATGCAAAATATACAGATTTAAGAGCTCCAATATTTTTAAACGCCTTACATGACCTAAGAACAAATCCTAGGTTCTTATAAGCTTTTGTGCTAATAAGGTCTATGTGATCTGAGAACATTAATTTACTGTCAAACATAACTCCTAAATCCCTAACCAGGTGGACTTTATTTATGACAATTCCATTAAAATGATATGAGTAAACAATCGGGTTCCTCTTACGTGTGTAACTGATACATTGACACTTTGCAACGTTAACAGTGATCTTGTTTTTTGCGTAATAATTATTTAAGTTATTAAGATCGTCTTGAAGGGCCTTACAATCGTCGGGTGATGTTATTTTATAAAATACTTTTTTGTCATCAGCGTACATTAAGTGATCTGAGTGTTCAAAAGAATCAGTGATGTCAAATAGATATGCATTGTAAAAAAGAGGACCCATATGAGATCCCTGAGGAACACCGCTAGGGACTTCAATAAAGTTGGAACGGTAACCTCCTAGAACGACAGCTTGTGAGCGTTTAAATAAATATGACTGTACCCATCGTAAAAGATCCCCGCGTATACCCAGTCTGTACAGCTTTCTGAGCAAGATGACGTGATCCACGCGATCAAAAGCTTTTTCGAAATCTGTGTAGATCACGTCAACCTGCCCCCCATTATCTGTATTCTCAAGAACAAAATTAGAGAAACTGGCTAAATTAGAGACAGTCGAGCGTTTTTTTAAAAAACCATGTTGCTTGCAAGAGATTCCTCTAAGAATATATGGATAGATAGCGTTGTATACCAGTTTTTCAAATACTTTACCAATTGTGTTTAGTATCGAAATACCCCTATAGTTTCCTATCATTGTCCGCGAACCTTTTTTATGAATTGGAACAATGAGCGCTTTTTTCCATTCATTTGGGAAGGTGCCTTCTTTTAAAGAAATATTGTAAATAGTACTAATTGGGGGTGCCAAAGATTTTGCACAGTTCTTCCAAAAGACTGGGGGTATACCATCACATCCAGGGCCCTTATCCACGCCTAAGGCACTCAACGACCTTTCCACGGTTGACGAAGTGAACTGTAAGTTGGAAATTATGTCAGGACAGTGATCATCCCCGTCCGCTGTAAATGAATTAGCGAGGCTATAGTCAGAGGGTTCACCAAATACGTCGTGGAAGAAGTCATTGAAAGCCTCGCAAATTTCCCGACCCTCAGAATAATTGATGTTATTGTGAGATAACATTTTCGGATAATTAGAGCCTCCACGCATGTGTTTTATGTAGGTCCAAAACATTTTAGGATAATTTTTCAAATTGCGTTCCATTTCCCGCAAGTGTTTATTGTAACAAATCTCATGGACTTGTCGCTCTCTATCTCGTAACAGTGCAAATTCGTCATAATCTAATAAGTTACCATACCGTTTCCAACGCGAGTGTGCCTTGCTTTTTTCTTTAATAATTTTAATTAAAGAGTTGCTATACCAGACAGGATACTTACGTGATCCTGGCCTACGATTAAAAGGTACATATTTATCAACTCCTGTTTGAATTATTTCATAGAATGTTTCCACGGCAGCACTTGTTGATGTGTTGTCTAAAATTGAGCGCCAATCAAGTTCAGAAAAATAACTATTCAAAAGTTCGAAGTCCGCTTTGCGGTAATTATGTCTAGGAGTGAACAACTCACGGAGCGGAGAAACTGCAAGGTCAGATATTTCGATAGTAATTACTGGATGAGGTAGGTCAGTCCTCACAAGGGGTGATAGACACTCAGTTATTTTAAGTGGCAAGTTGGAGAAAGCTAGATCTAGAGTATGCCCCCTGTGATTGGGTAGTGTATTGTACTGTGTTACTCCTAAAAACGACAAATCATTGATTAAGCGCGCGGCTGCGTTCTGCACCTCGACGGCACCTTGTTTCAAAAACGTCGGTCCACTTAAATTCCATTTTATACATGGAAGATTGAAATCGCCCACAAGTAAGCAATTACATATATTACTGCTGTAAGTAAGTGCCTTCGCGACACCTTGCAAGACGTAGTCAATATCCGAGGGTATCCGATGATTATCCGGCGGTACGTAGGCAACGCTTATGCAAAGATCAGCTGTCGCCGAAAGCGCGCGAGCCGGTATTACTATGCTCAAAAATTCCGTAGCAATCGCATTTTGCTCTTGCTCAACGCACCACGCACCCAGGTCATGTCGCGAGAGAATCATCACACCGCCGCCTGAGGATTTGCCAGTCGCGCCTAAATCACGGTCTTTACGAAACACGTCATATCTATCGTCACTTAATTCCCCATCAAAAATGCCGCTGTGTAACCATGTTTCCGTTATAATAATTATATCATAACAATTACACCTCATGTTTTGTTGGAATTGTGTAGTTTTAGTCCTTAAGCCGCGGCAGTTTTGATAGTAAACGTTTAAGATACGGGGATTCATTGTAAGAAGTTTCTTCTACTGAAAGTATATCCAGGAAAGATAACAAACAACGGACGATTAGACAAAAACTGGACAAACCTAACGAGCCACTCGCGGGTAAAATAATAATAATTGGTGGTAATCGAGTCTTGGAACGGCATGACTCCCGGGGAGGACTGGCCCAACTCCAACGCACGACAATTTACAGTGATAATAATTTGATTATTCTTCAAATAATTACTACAGATGTTTGGGTTACTTAATAAACAAATTAGTCTTGCAACATAATGTGGGTAAGTTGTTAAAAAGTTATAAAAGTACGTTATAAGATAGCTAACATGTAAAACACATGTGCTACGTGTAGGTGCGTCCCGAGACAGTGCAACTATAGGAGCAGTAATGATTTTATATTTTAGGTAACTCATATCAGTATGCAGAATGCCTAACATAAGATTCCACTGTAGTTCCATATAATTGTAACGAAGGCAATAACATGTAACCATGTATCCTATAATGTATATATATTTGATTACCGTTTTTTTAATTATAAAAATGGCTATGACATTGAAATTCCATTTAAATAATCTTTCCAACATCGTATTTTCGTTCCCGTGACAATCAAACCCATGAGCAACCAGATTGTATAAATATGATGCGTACCTCAATCGTCGCACTCTCACTAAGCGCGTTTCCTTTGCACGAGCTTCACCTACCGCACATTGCTCGAAGAAAACACAGAGCACAGTAAACACAGATTCGGCATAAACGTATGACAAACAACCAATACCGCTCTCATCAATATTAAGTAAACAATCCTGCAAAAAATTACAAACAAAAATATACTGACTAATTAAAATATTATTATAAACAGTGAGCATAAGACTTGCCCGAAAAGTTAGACGATTTTTTTCAGATCTTCTTCGTCCATGATAAATATAGGAGGAACAGTAACTGCTTTTCTCACGTGGATTTTGCAGTTTTTTGTCCACGTGAACTGGTATTCCTTAATTTTGGCCATCTCTTTCGTCTTTTTTAGAAGACTTTTATTAAATACGGTTAAGTGCTCATTAACATAGACCGGAACACTTTTGCCCTGAACTTCCAGGTCCTTGGTTGACAGGCGACGTTTACGTGCTTGAGAAATAATGTTGTCTTTCAGCTGACGAGTGCGTAATTTCGCTACTATATTTCTTGGCCTACCCTGAATCTTAGACTTCGCAGTCACTCTGTTCACTTGAAGAATATCATCCTTTGTTACGTCTATATCAGTAAGTTTACCTATCTTTAAGATAATTTCATTCAAGTTTTCTTCTTTATATTCAGGTATGCCAACAATTTCAATATTCAATTGCCTTTCACGTTGCTCGTTTGCGTTTACATCAGATCTCAGTTTCCTATTTTGTTCCTTGATCTCAGCCAATTCAATTTTAAGATTTTAGTTGGTAGTCAATTTGCTTAATAATAAATGTCCCGGACTTTAATTTTCACTTAGTGGGTAAGGATCCTTGTATAGTCAGGTCAGTCGCTAAGGGAACAGGCCCTTAGTGTCACTTAGTAGGTAAGGAACAGATGTGGAACAGTCCATAGTGACCGTATAGATACGACTTTAAAAAATGAAACAGAATTTGTATGAAAATATGTATGTGTTAAAAAAGTTAACTACAACTTATTCGGAGGTGATGAAATTGGTAATAAGTATTATGAAAAAACCCACACTGAGCTGACTCAGACCATCGTTTTCATATTTTATTCTCTTATTAAAGACCACTAAGAAGTATCAGAACCTCATATTATCATTACTTTCCTCAAAAATTTCCTTAGCATAAAGTATCATTTAATTTAAATTTCCTTGTCAAAGAATCATCCTGTAAGTGTCATAATTTAATAACTATACATGATAATATAAATAAGTAACCCAAAACTCACTTAAAAAGTTGATACCTAGACCATAGATGTTTTAGCGCGTGGAAAAAATCGTAATTAACGTCGCCATCTTGTTTTTAATACAATTTCAATACACCACCTGAATCTTAAGTGCCAGTAGTGTTCAGGTAGTAGACGAATCAAGCCTTCTTTGTTCTGACACAAAGTAGATATAAAAAAGTGCTAACTCAAAGTTCACAGTGCGTAAGTCAAGTTCAAGGTTTTTGATACCTTCGTTCAAAGACCTTGACCCAAACCAACCAAGGGAAAACCATGCATCTGTAGACCATACAAACACTTGTTCTGGACGGAAATCGAACCAAAAACTCAAAACTTAAGTACCAGTATCGTTCTGCGGGGCAATTCTCGTTATTTTAAAAACGTTCACAGACTTATCTCCATCTGTTAAAAATACCTCTAATTTCTTTAAATGTTTGACAAGTTTTTGACATTTGTTTGTCACCAAGAGGAGACTACGACTAGATTTAGAACATTTAAATTACGAAAATTAGCCTTCTGGTCATAGATGAATCAAGCCATCTTTGTGTTGATACAAAGTAGGCATAAAAACTGCCATCACGAACTCCACAGTACGCAGGTCAAGTTCAACGCCTTTGATACTTTGACGCAGGTTATACGCTGTAACTTGTTCGACTAGAAGGCTTTACTTTCCATTGTGAGGTGGGCAAAGCACTATATAAAAAAAATCAACTGTATTGAAAGAAAAGTAAGAGTGATTCTAGATGTGTTTTAGATAGTCTGGATTTTTTGTTTTGTGATTCTAATCTAACTGACTGCAGAATTGTGGCGTCCAATACTTACTATGTTTAGCTAGCTATGATTCCTGTGATAGGGTGCTGAGATCAACCCTTAGCTCAGTTAATTGCAATGAATCTAGTGAATAGATTTTTAATGTAAATAATTTATTTCCAAATACTTTTTGGAAAATTAAAAAAATATAATATCCTGCGTCATCAAAGTATGAAAGGCTTTGAACGTGAACTGCGTATTGTGGTGTTTGTTTTTGGCACTTCTTTTATTAATTATTTTTGTTTTTTTAGTAGGTATTATTTTATTGTGTAATATTTCACAGCTGTGATTTTAGAATGTTTTAAACGTTTTTTTTCATTGTTCTCTTTCTTAGCATGTCGATGGTAATCCAAATGGAATCGGCTTCGTGTTTGGCGCCGTTTTATATCTTTATTGTTATTTCTACATTGTAATTAACAATATATTTACCTACCTAAAGCTTATGACTAACTGCATGTAAAGAGCTTCATGTCTATATTTTTCAGTCGGTAGACCAACTACCGACCGACAGTTTTAGGTGAATTGACTGAAGGAAGGTAGAATGTAGTCATAATGAGATTTGTTTAAACCGTTTTATTCAGTTTCTGGCTCCTAGTTTCTAACAAACGGACTAACAGTTGGATAAAGACGGAAAAGCGATCACAAGAATCGATTTTTACCGTTTCAGTAATCCGATTGAGTTTTAATTTTGCAGTTGAAGCTTTTCAGTTCAGATGAATTCAATATTATTGTCGTTAAAAGAGATAAATGATAGAGACATAAAGTCAGGGAATTTCATTATTCGTAAGCCGGATCTGTTTTCGATACTAATGTACATGACTAAAACGAGAATGCATACACTACTGCACGACTACTTTAGATATTTAGAAATGCCGACTACTTCGGTTAGGTTAAACGGATTTACCCAGGGTTGCTTTTCTGCTAAATTACACGCCAAAACCACAAAGCTGGTTGCCAGGACAGACTATTTGGAAACAAGGTTTATTTGTAACCTCCAAACATAAGCTTTTGGTTTGCAAAAGAAGGGTTAAATATTTCCTAAGAATTATTAATAGTGGTTTCTTGGAGCGGATACTAATAACAACAAATGGCGACTACTAATCCGTTTGTTATTTATGGTCATTCTGGCAACTTACCGTTTAGTATTGAGCCTTTTGTTATTCAGCTGTGGTTCATTCACGTGAATGTTACGAATAATGTTACACGTGGCGTTACGATTGTCAGGTAAGATGTTTGTTCATGCAAGACAGTCATCCTATTTTTTTTTATTAGTCGAAATTGTTGATTAACTTGAATAGGTAAGTTCATACACCAAATTGAATAAGAAAGTTCATACACCAAATTGAATAGGTAAGTTCATACACCAAATTGAATAGGTAAGTTCATACACCAAATTCTTCTCTTTTTGTTTTCACAGACTTCTTAGTGTCTACATTTCTTTTTCTTTCTTCTTTCGCAGGTCTGCTGGAAGATTTTTTTTAAGAAATAAGCAGTACCTTTGTCCTAAATACTAATAATATAATATAATAATAATAATATATCCCTGGACATTTCACACAGCACCATTTGTCCCAAGCTAAGCAACCTAATGCTTGTGTTATGGTAACAAGATGGCTGATAAACTACTTATATACAATATTTTTTTTGTAAATACATACATATTATAGATAGAAAAACACCCAGACTCGGAACAAATACATGTAAGTCATACAAATATTTGTTCCGTGCGCTTAACCACTGCGCCAACCGTGCCGTCAAATAATAATAATATTTCGTAACTGTATCCATTTTACTGTTGGTACTTACATAATAAAAATAACAATTTCAATTCGGTTCGGTTTTGTACATCTATAAAAAAAAATGTTCACTTAGGCATTTTATCAAAAACTAATAATTTCGTCCAAACTTATGTTATCAAAGAAGCAATGAAATGAACATCAACAAAATAATAAGTCTGTCATTTGGTCTAAGAGAACTCATCTCGTTTGTCACACACAGTCGTCTGCGACGGAGCCGACTCAGTCCGAAATGAAGCAATCAGTAAGTTCTCAACTATCTCCCAAGTTTGATTAGCATGTATTATTACGGTATAGTCCTGTCTCTCTGTTACTCTGATAGGTTTGAAGTTAAAGGGTAATTTAATGGGACCTGTCGAATTGTTATTAATAGAATAGAAAGAAATAATACTAGATGGACGAGACGCGTACAAAAAAACACACACAAATACAAAAAAATAAGTATAGGTAAAATCCGTCTATAATGTTCCACTGCTAGGACACACAGACCTCTCTTCGAGAGGGAGTGCGCTGTAATCCACCACGCAAGCCCAGTACGGGTTGATAGATGTTTTCGAATGTCTTCGAATTTTTGGTTCTAGGACATGCCGGTTTCCTCACGTAGTTTTACTTCACCGTTTTGAGAGCAGTAGTGATGAAATTATTTACGCAAAGTAAAGCGCCTACTTGAGTTCGAACCCACAACCTATAACTCGTAAGTTGGGGACAACACCACTGGGCCACCACTGTTCAGTAAAGTTGCTTTGGAAAAATGATGCATGTTGGATGTTATATGAATTACAATGTTAAACTTAGTGTGAACCTAATTTTAGTGAAAAATTACCAATATCGTGAATGTCACGTCGTGTGTAATAATTAGCACTATATTTGAGATCAGAAAAAAACCCGCTGCAAACGGAGTGACAAATGATCGTGAATGAAGTTTAGGTTCCATTTTAGTGTACCTACCTAAATATTTTTTCAAATATTTAATTGTATCTTTACATCGGTTTTCCCTACCAATTTTGACGTCGTAAAGATAAAACGGCATCATATTTTAGCGCTTCAATGTAAATTAACGCTAAGATTTTCTATTTCAATCATATTTTTGGTACTGGATCTCAACTGGTGACTCGGAGATTTGTGAACTTGCTTTTATAGCAGCAAGTCACAGATTCAAAACCAAACTATGTAACTGCTTTACCGTGTACTTTCTAGATTAATCATAGAACTGACTCACTGTAAGGAAAAATTGTTACGAGACGTAGACCAACGTACGTGCGAGCAAGCGTGGTGGTGCTGACCAACTGTTGATCCTTCCCTGTGTAAAAAGTTATTTGTCCTACTGGCAGTAAAACAACACATCACTCATTAATGAATTATTAATTAAATCCTTAAAACTAGTATAAGTTTACCGGCTTTCATATCCTCCGTCTATGGCACTGAGAAATTAATCAGGTAAAGCCTAGCCTCCACACTGATTGATTTTAATGTGCTGTGAAGCACAGCGAGGCTATGGATGCTTGGAGACTTTCTTGCTCGAATCGAGATCCACCCGACACCCCATATTCCTAGAGACGGTGGGTTGACACGCTTTGCAGAGTAATACAGAACAATTTACTTGACGAACCTGCTGGCTGTGGGTAAGTGGGAATCGGGGGTTGGGCTTCATGCACTATTCGACGACACTCTACTCGTGACCTAAGGGCTGGCTTTTACCTTGGCCAGAGGCTAAGCATTGCCATACAACGTGGCAATGCCGCCAGTTTCTTGGGAATATTACCAGTCGACAGCGGCGCGGAGGAATTTTTCGACGCCATATTTTGGTTTGTTAATAGTTTTTGTTAGGACAGGTTATTGTATTTTTATTTTAATAATTTGTTAGTTCATTTAGTATAAGAAGTTCATCGTGTATATATTTTATCCTGTTGATTAAATCCATGGTAATAAATTACAAAGCTTAGCTTATTTTCAACATTAATCTTATTTTGGCTCATTAGTATTTATATCGCGACAGAATTCGTGAACTGCGGTTGCGGTCGTCACGGATAAACAAAAAAAGATTGACCGATTTGATTTGGATATTCTCACTTGGTCACCATTGTTTTCTCAACACATCCACTGCAATATGATCCTTGCATGTGTACAATGACACCTACGCTTTATTATTTCCGTGCTCAACTGCAAATGGAAAGAAAATATCTAAAGCGATGGCCGTTTGTTTTCACCAACAACTCGAACAGACAGACGGGGAAATTGACACAAAGACGACTTGTTGATGTTGTACGAGAAATTACCTACCTACTTACGACTTTGTTGCGATGTATGTCAGAGCGATAACTAGATAAGTCGAATGGTCGATGTTTTCTTGGAAACTGTTTTAAAATCTGGTATTTTAACTTGTAAAATCCGCCAGTTAATATTCTAAATTATATATTGACCTCAATCTAAAAGTTGCACCGGTGACTGAAAATTTATGTGGAAATCGGTGATTATGGGCGCATGGCATGATGCAGAGGAATGATTAAAATTTTGTGAGGAATGGAAGAGGATGTATACATGTAGGTACCTAACATTAAGGACCCAACCAACATTTAAATCCAATTCAAATCATTTACTTCAAATAAGCACATTTATGGCACTTTACAACGTCAAAATTTACAAAAAATAAAATTGATTCTAGTCGCCCCTTCCAAAAGGTAGTTTCGTATGGAATCAACTGATTAAATATTTCATCAATTCTATATTTAAAACTTTCTTAGGAAATTTGACATATTAAACCAATTGTTTAAATACCTACTCGGTTTGAATGTTGGTGAACAGAGACCTAAGTACTAGAGAACACCATACAACCAGTTCAATAAAAACACAACCTACATACCGCGCTTGGTAAAATTTTTCTAATTTTTTTGAGTCAGCGTTGTAACTATCCTTGAACTTGATACTCATAGCAAGTATGTAAGTGTCAATGTTATTAAAAAGGTGAATCACGACTTAAGAGGAAAACTTCATCTGTTAACCGATTATAAAATATTCCACCAGCAGACAAAAAAAATATGTAAATAAACACTCATAGATACTCAACTAGATTTTGAAATAGTTTAATGACAAAAATGTAATTCAGCGGGGTTACTGCGTAACACACTATCAGTATAGAAATGGCTTTAATTTTGACCGTTCAACAACATACATTGCGTTATTGTTCGTTGCTGAGCAGACAAACTTTACGAATATATGAAGCAATGGATTAGCAATATCCTTCAAAATGATTGATAGTATGTAACTCAATTAGGGTGCAGAATCTCTTCGTCACACATCGACACACCTGCCTACTCCTCAACCACATGATAATATAAATGCCACTGTATGATAAACGATAAATGATACTGTGTTACGCAATTAGAGTGCAGCTAATGTTGTATTACTATAATAATTATACGAAGCTATGACGAATTAATGTTTTAAGTGATTATTTAAAGGTTTAACTATAGAAGATAAAAGGAAAACGTCTTATATATATATATATATAATATAAGCATATGGAATGGATAGCATATGGACTATCCTCAGGTAGTTACTACCTAACAAATTAAGTGCATTTCATGCCTAACATAACATAGTACTTGGTACCCAACTATAGATAACTTCACGATGCTACCTGCGTAGTTAACAACGATAAACTTAGCACGACGTGCATTTATGTTTAGAAACATCTACGTCCTTTCCTGGAACCGAGCTGAGGAAATCACGATATTATCGGATTTCCATCTAATCATGCTCTTAATATAATTTTATTACCACTATTCAGTTATAATTATTTATATCTCTTTTTTCCTTTCCCAGATACTTCTTCTTCGTGTCGCTAGCACGACTATATTCCAGATCTGGTTCAGATCTAGCATATAAATACATTGTTTATTTTTATGTATTCTAATAATTATTAATTCAGAGCATGTGCACCTACTCGATAAAGCGTATGCTGTGGTTACCTGTAACCTGTAATTTACTGTCAGTGCATTACAGGGTAATGTGTGTCGGGGATTATTGGCATGTATGTCTCGTTGGTAATCCTTAAAATAAATAAATAATTTTAAACCAACAGATTATTGAAAGTCGTCTGCGGAGCCGTGTGTCCTACAGTTTTAGTACAATGAAAAATGACACCACAGCTTCTCCAGAGAGTGTCAAAAATTGGAGAAGTCAAGTCACACGTCCTTATGACTAATTCAAACCTTCTCTTCATTCCAGTCCAGAATTACGCAGAACCTAGGTACCAAAAGCTAGAACAATTCTAGCTAACTTTACATAATCTAATAAAGTTTGGGAACTGTCTTTGCTCCCAAAGGATTGAAGCTCTATGCAGTCATAATGATAATCGCAGTATTACTATGATAATGAATTAATGAAATGGAAATGTAATTTGGAGTAGCTGTATGGTAACTTGGGACATACAGACATATACTTAAAAGAGCAGAATTAAAATGAACTTAGGCACGCCTAAAGTGACGATAATCCTTGACCATTTTATGATATGATATCCCTGTTAATCGGTTTGCAAAAACAACAGAGAACCTGTCTTTCCAAGGGGTATCGTGTTACCCAGTACCTTATTGGGTTATGGAGGTCAGATAGGCAGCCACTCCATGTAAAATACTGGCATTCAGCTGCATCCGGTTAGACTGGAAGCTGACCCCAACAAGTTGGGAAAAGGCATAATTATGACGATGATGATCAGTGTGTAAAAGCAATCACCAACTAATGAAAAATATTAATAATATCCTATCAATTTTACAGAAACTGTAGTCATATTACTTCTCATGTCATCATGAGGCTTGAGTTATTAAATGTGAGATGCCCATAATTTAGTTATTCAGCACTACATTTATTATTATTACTTACCTGTGGTATAGAATGGGAAAACCCATCTGCGTCGTAAGCCCCTAACGTTGATTATTTCAGACTTTGATCAATCAGACATTAGTGTTTCTTTTGTTTTATTTAGTGACCGCAAGAAGGCGTACGGTGTGCGCAATACCTACTTGTTCAATTTCGTCACCACTTAATTACCGCTGGTTAGTCAGAATTCTGAATTTTTAATCAAGTTGTTTCCATAGATGGCCAGAAAACGGCCAAAATCTATTGGCAATTTCATTTCAATGACAATCAATGTCAAAAACTTACAAAAAATGTGAGGAAATTAAAGGTATTTTATGACACTGAGACGGGAACTTAAGAAGCTATATAAGCTTATATATATTACTAGCTTCTGCCCGCGGCTTCGCCCGCGTGGATGTCGGAAGTTATCCCACGGGAACGTGCTACCAGGATTAAAAGTATGTGCTTCCCCAGGATGCCATCTATCTCTTTGCCAAATCAGAAGTTCAGTGGTTTAGGCGTGAAAATGTAACATACAGTTTCAAGTTCGAATCCTCCCCTAAAAACCGAATTACCCCCTTTTGCCCCGTCAGGGGTCAATTTTCGACAACTTTACATACTTATTATTAATTATTTTCTGTCGGAAGTATCAATACTTAGTTTCGAGTTAATCGGACCGCGCATTCAATTTCTTCCACACAAACTTCAACACCCCTATATCCCCCTTTGAGGGGTAGTTTGAAAAACTTATAATGATAAACTTTATTACTTAGCAAGTATTGTTGCCAAGTTTCAAGTTTATTAACTAAATTAATAAGATTTTTCATATAAACTGTATCCCCGCTTTTCACCCCCACGGAGGTGGAATTTAAAAAAATTCATAACTTGACTCAAAGATTATTTATACCAATTTTATAATTAACCAAGCCACTTATTATAATCCTCCCCTGTAAAATTAACTACCCCTTTTCACCCCGTTAGGGGTAGATTTTCGAAAAACCCTCATAGTACGTGTTATTATTTATTTTTAGTCTTAAGTACACACACAGTATTCTTAGTTTCTAGTTAATCGGACCGCGCGTTGAAATTCTTTCACACAAACTTTAACACCCCAATATCCCGTTTGGGGGGTAGTTTTGAAAAACTAATAATGATAAACTTTATTGCTTACTTAGGCGAGTATTCATGCCAATTTTCAAGATTATTAACCTAACGAATAAGATTTTTCATATAAACTGTATCCCCGCTTTTCACCCCCACAGGGATGGAATTTTGAAAAATCATTTGGGATGTGTTCATAAATTGACTCAAAGATTATTTATACGAATTTTCGAGTTAATCAAGCCACGCTGTAAAATCCTCCCCTGTAAAATTGACTACCCCTTTTCAGGCCGTCAGGGGTAGAATTTCGAAAAACCCTGATACACATTATTCTTTCCTTTCAATTTTAGGTATAAATACTGAGTTTCGAGTAAATCGGACCGCGCGCTAAAATTCTTCCATACAAACTTTGAAACCCCCCAATCCCCTTTTAGGGGGTAGTTTATAAAAACAAAAAATGCCCAACTTCATAATTTACTTAGATAAGTATTTGTGGCAAGTTTCAAGTTTATTAACTCAAGGAATAAGATTTTTCATACAAACAAAATCCCGCCATTTCACCCTCTTAGGGGTGGAATTTCTAAAAACCCTTTCTTAGTGGATACCTACTCTTTACGGAGAATACACCCTCCAAATTTCATGTCTCTAGGACCAGCGGTTTAGGCTGTGCGTTGATGTCTCAGTCAGTCAGTCAGTCAGTCAGTCAGTCAGTCAGGACTTTGAATTTTATATATATAGATAAGCTATACCTATATAACACTAATGAGTTGAACCACAATAAACATGAGCCAATTCGCTCAATAAATTCAACATAACGCAGGCGTTTCATAACTCAGTTTGCTTCAAACAAATAAAGTGTATTTACAAACGACCAAATTACAATTCAGCTATGTACTTATGACCATCACTGAGTTGTGAATAATTTGGTGTACTCAACCTACATTGTGAATTTAAAGTAGGTATCACAATAATAAACTGATCTCATTTCATACTTAAAATCGTACCAATAACTTGATGACTACGATTTTAAGTAGAATATAATAGTAATAACAGCCGAACAGCTACGCTTTTCGAGCTCGGTCCGTGGATGGGTGACCATTACATACCAAGACCCCTCCGTGCCTCGGAAAGCACGTTAAGCAGTTCCCGGATGTCATTTTTTATAGATCTTTGACATTCGTTACGGGTAGTCAGAATCCCGAACATCTGACAACTAGTCTTACGAAGGAGTATTGACTTGCCCAGGAATGGGGTTGTGAAGACCAGAGGGGCAATTCTCGTAATTTTAAGAACGTTCACAGTCTGATCTCGGTCTCAATCTGTCAAAAAATACTTCTAATTTCCCTTCATTTCTGACAAGTTTTTGACATTTTTTTGTTTTTGGAAACAATACCTAAATTTGTCATAGTTACTATCTTAGCTTAGTTTCGATATTTGTAAAACGTGACGGAATCTAAACACAGCCTGGACTTCTGTTTACGCCGCAATTGGAACGTGATATAGACGATCAAGTAATTAAGATAATTGTTATGTTCTACCCATTCAATCATTCTGAGAAATAAAACTTCGTGACTGAAATGCGTAGGTCGATTAGTATTATTGCTGTGCTTCTATCCTAAGATCTAATAAATATATTCAGATAATACAGACATTTCTAGAAAATATCGGCCTTAGTTTAATGAAGAGCTAAACAATCTCTAAGGATTGGAATCTCGCTGAACATCTATTCCCAGAATTTTCATTATGCAACGATCGCAATATCAAGTACTTATCTACTAATGATTTTAAATAATCAATCAGAGAACCATCTAGGAGTTCTTACGATTAGGTGTGAATTAGACTGCTAATTAGATGTATACGTTTTTTAGTACTGGGATTTTATCATAATCTTCCTTTGATATATCTAATATTGTTGGCTAACCATGGGTCATTTGATCACTGATGCATCTACGAAGAAACTGTTGTAACCTTACGTTGCAGATGTAATGATCAAGAGAAGTTCTTGCTCCAGAGGTACGGTGCTTAATCAGCCTATAGCGTTCCCACTGCTGGCACTCTTCGAGATGTCGCATGTCGAGATGTCGCATGTCTTCGAATTTTTGGTTCTAGGATACGCAATTTTCCTCACGATGTTTTCCTTCACCATTTTGGGAGCCCACTGCTCCCAAAATGGTGAAATAATGTACACAAAGTCTGTATCCGAAGCTACGACGCGCCGCTAAGTCTCGGCTTTTTCCACTGGGTCATTACTGCTCTCTGACGGCTTATCTATGATTAAGACCCATCTTTCCACGCTACTCTAAAGTAGTCGTGTGACTTACTAACGCATTACTAACAAAGCATAGCATAGTTTATGATTGGTCATTGAATTGCCGTGACATTCCGCGGCAGAAAGCACAGGCTGTTTGCTGTGTCTCCATGTCGCACTGTTGCGCGTCCTAATTCCCCAGTATCTGATCTCTTGGACTCTAATCCAACAAACGATCTGGTTGTGGACGAATGGACGAAGATTTTATCGGCATGCCAGAACTATCTACTGTGTATATAGTGTTGTTAAATTTTGACCTGAACTTGATTTTATATTTTCTCTTTTATGTGCATGTGTATAAGGGTTTAAGTTTTAAAGTTTTTTGTGGTTTTAAACTAGGTACTCAGTGGTGGTTTGAGTTTGTAACATGTTACTTTTTATCAGCACTGTGAACAATGGGCCTTTAAAGCAACATGTACACAAGTTTGTTAGGAGTCATGACTAAGATACGATCCATCACATAGATCATGTATTACATAATTGTTGCATGTAACCGCAAACAGTACTTAAAAGTAATGTATTTTCAATGTACCTAGTATGAAATCACTGTGTTTGAACTCGGCAAGGACGAATGATAACGATATTGTTAACCTACATGGTCAGCATAATAATCAGAAATGATTCGATGGACGGTCCTTCCATTTCAATGAAATTTTGAAGTGACTGCTGATTGGAGTATAATTTTAATTGCTCAATTTGGTATCCATTGTTTGTTGCATATCGTAGCCAGAATGATGCTGTTGTCCATTCTCTTTCATCATCATCATTTTCATATTGAGTCTCATCATCATCTTCCGCAAGCCGAAAGACGTCTGACTGGACTCGGGCCCAGGCGTCACCACATCGATTGATCCTGTGCTTCTCACATCCAGCGGATTCCCACATTCTCGGCCAGGCCTTTCAATTAATGAATATGCGGTAGACTAATCCTGAAATTTCACCAATATGGCTGAATCATATAAATAATATAGCAAAAAATATTTAGCAATAATACACACACATACTCGTACATACGCAACTTACGCCCTCTTCCCATATCTGCAATGGGAAGGCAGAAACTACAACGCCACCAGCTAAGTTCCTTACTTACCTACTCCTTTTACCTCGTTTACGTGTATACATCTGAAGGCCAATTTCCGTAATTTAAAACGTTCAAAATCTAGTCGCAGTCTCGTCTCAGGAACAAACAAATGTCAAAAAGTTGTCAAAATTTAGGGAAATTAGAGGTATTTTTGACAGATTGAGACTGAGATCAGAAGGCCAATTCTCGTAATTTAAAACGGTCAAAATGTAGTCGCAGTCTCATCTCAGCGACAAACAAATGTCAAAAACTTGTCAAAATGTAGGGAAATTAGAGAAATTTTTGACAGATTGAGACTAAGATCAGACTGTGAACGTTCTTAAAATTACGAGAATTGCCCCTCAGACTGTGAACGTTCTCAAAATTACGAGAATTGCCCCTCAGACTGTGAACGTTCTCAAAATTACGAGAATTGCCCCTCAGGTCATACACGCTCGCCGGGGCGAGCGTGTGAACCTGACCTTGCTGAACAACATCACTAAGGTCACTAATGTCCTCCTAGGACCACAGGATCCTGGCAGTTCCATATATCTACAATGTTGTTGCTTATTTCTGCTAAACGAAAACACAACGTTGTTATTTGTGAAAAAGCGAGAATTGTGTATAATTAGTACAAATAGCTAGATCAACAACTAAGTGGAACTCGGTGGTTAGACCAAACAAAATTATTCTCCTGAATAATAGTAAAACTCGCATAAATAAGGCAAGACTATTTTCTAGATAAGAGAAGTTGAATGTTTTATAATATTAAGAAAATCTCTGTTTTGACATCTGCCTCCGGAAAACCCCAAAATGTTATACATTTCTTTATCTTTACTAATAATAAAGCTGAAGAGTTTGTATGTTTGTTGGGACGCGCTAATCTCTGAAACAACAGGTCGGATTTTATTTTTTGCATTTCGTAGCGCATTTCTTGAGGAAGGCTAGGCTACTTATCATTACGCTAGAGCCCTTCGAAAGGGTGGGACGGAACAAGAAATTTCACGCGGACGAAGTCGCGGGCAGAAGCTAGTATTTCATAACTATCATGAAAGACTAATATAAAGTCATTTTCATAGCTGACCTTTAATTAAGAAAGCTATTATAGTTAATGAATACCTACAAAAGAAAAACAAAGCGTCATAATGGCTACTTGAGCAATTACAATAGATTGTAAAACGTTTATTGATTTACGACAACTCACACATTCACATACGAATAGTTTTAATGACTCATTACGGAAGAGTTTTTTGTTGGTGGAACATTCTAGGTGATAACGTGCAGTCACGTAGTTTTATAGAAACCTATAATATGTATCTGACGCTTTAAATCAAAATATTTTATTTCACATAAACCTATTAGTACATAATTCACTTATGAAATGTCAAAAGCTAGGTGCACGGTTCCAATTGGTCGTTTCCTTTTGTGATGAACCGGCAAGAAACTCCACAGCTACACTTTTACAATGACTTTTACAATGTTTTCAAATTACAGTATTAATATGTAGGTATGGGAAGATAGTGTAGGCCTGACAACAAGAACCAGGCACTTAATAAAATAGAAAATGGTCTACAAAGCCTACTAACGGAAAGGAACGGTGGAATGTTATACAATTCTGATAAACTTCAAGTTTTATTTCTCCGAGCAAACTTTAAGGAAAGGTATATTGATGCTGTTTTCATAGTTGACGAGTATTTCACACTTACTTAGCAATTTGCAACGCCATTTATTGCGACTTTGATTTCGCCTTATCGGTTGCGTATTTTCTACAGATGTAACAGGCTATTTTAATATGTTTAAAAAACGCTTCTATGAGTAGTATATACGTAGTTATCAAAACGTAAATTATTGAAATGTTATTTAGCCACGCAATCAACATGAGTAAATAAATCATTCATTAATGGCACGACTCCGACGGCGTCTGCCTGGTCTGGAAAACCAAGTTCAAGAAGACCACGCCTGAGGCTATCTTTCATTGTCAGTCACCGGTTATGAGTGCTGCAGTGCTGCGAGTGAATTGTATGCGCCTGTGAAAAACGTATCTGCAAAGCTTACAATGATCAAGAGAAGTTTAGTTATAGGCGCTACATAATGTATTCTAGTGCATGCCAATACATTCTCCATATGCTCGTTACAAAAATATTGACTTGAATATAAAAGGTCACAGTTATGAATGTCTTCACAATGGAAAATCAAGCTGTCAATGTATTAATTTAGAGCAGGTAAAAACGTACAAATACCTAGGACTGACGATTGATACTAAATTTGCATGGAACATACACATAGACACGGTTTGTAATAAATTTCGATCAGTTCTGGGTAAACTGTATACCCTGAAGCCTGTAGTCAAGAGAGGACTATTGTATGCATTGTACTATGCACTTGCCGAATCGATTATTAGTTATGGGTTGTGTGGTTATGGACTTACTTATAAAACATATCTAGATAAAATTAAAATACTACAAATACGACTTCTAAAAATGTTAGTGAGCAAAAGAACTAAACAGAGCTTGAACAAGGAGTATGAAAAATTATTTAAGAAGTGCAATATATTACCAATTGAAATGAAAGTAAAAATGACAATGATACTTGAACAGCATAATATTAACAAACATAAAAAAGAAAAAGTACATAACTACCCAACCCGACTTGCAAAGAAAAAGAAATTACATGTGCCTAATGTAAATAATTATTATGGTAAGCGTACGAGACGATGGATTACACCTACATTCATTAATGAATTACCTGAAGGAATAATCGATCGTGTTCAAAGTAAAAACCACCTTAAAAGTGTCCTAAGGAAACATTACCTGTCGATGTGTCCATAGTTGCTGCGGTCGATCGGCGGCCTCGGTCGGCTAATATCGTGGGTTCTAATCCTTAGTTTGCCTACCACATAGGTACAAAGGGATGATCTCATGGCGTTGGTAGGCTGATGCCGCTGAGTGTGGTGGCTGTGGTTGCAGAATCTATGGTTGTGTGGGTAACTACTCTGTATTCACAGGCGGAATCTTTGCCTACAGAACCATGGTTTTAGTCTTAATTTGTTTTTCTTTAGTCTTAACTTTCTTTTTTTTTTGTGTTTTCTCTTTAGTCTTAATTTTATTGATTTTTTTTCTAACTTAGATTTAATCTTAATGTATAGTCAAGCAAAAAGGCGTGCAAAATCCACGAGAACCTACTGCCGACAAATTGCTGTGCAGTTTGGCAGGTGTTATCTGATTGTAAAACTGTAACATTATGGATTAAAAACAAACAAAAAAAAAAAAAAAATGTAACATGATTTTGCTGCATTTACATAGGTCATTATGCCATCGTACCTTTTATAGAATACGGCGAATTACCTATATTTCACCCAGTGTTTTATAAAAGTCAAGATATTGGTGACACCTCCATAAGTATCCGGCCTTCATAAATGTTTGTTCCATAAACGTGTACGTAGGTAATCCGGTGAACGGTTTACTATACGTTTGTCTAACAATTGACTATATGATTTTACCTATATTTATTAGAGAGATGCAACCAAAGAGCGCGGGGCTTTCAGCAAACGTTACAGAACAATGCAGTGTACGCTTTCTAGTATTGCAGCTATTGGCTTTACTGTAGGGCTGGCTCCAATAAAATCGATGAGTAGATAATGTTTATCTTCCTCTCTGTTTGCCAACAAGTGACTTCCATTTTAGTTTCATATCCAATATACCCTAGCGGGCTTCTTAATAGAATTTTAAAATTAGTATTGAAAACTTGAAGTAAGTAGTTATGAGTTTTAGAAAACATCTAACACCTATCGGGACTAATAACTACATACTAAACATATGCCCGACTAAATCAGGATATCATGGTGATCAAATCTAGTATACACTCACGAAACTCAACGACAACCTGGGAGCCTAAAAAGGCGACTAAGCAATACCTCTAAAAGGTATTCATTTCCTGAATTCCCAGCAGATCATTAGCAATTCCTCTAATTTTCGTTAAATAGTTACATAAATAATAGTTTAATCACCTACAATTCATTTCATATCAATCATAGTTGTCGTAAGCATTGGTGGACCATTTTACGAATTTCCATACAAAACTGCGTGATACAACTTGCGTGATATGAATTGGACACAGATCATAATTATATTATTATGAATTGTCAGTTTGTGACCATTTTACGATTTTTAATATGATTCATATTGTTATCCTATTATGATTCTGCCAATGTGACCTTTTTAGGCCCCCTGGTACCGGGCGAGAGGCCAAGGTATACAAGGTACGAGTATATACATAGTTATGAAAAAAATAAGAAAAAAAATCCATGTCACTTAGTCAAACGTTATTAGACATTTTTCGTAAAAGTTGAAAATTTTACACCCTTGGTCGCATTTTTAAGTACTGTGATCACATTTTTTTTGTACTTTTACAGTGATTTTTTTAATAATGTAATCTCAAATACAAATCAAATTAATTAACATTGTTAACTAAGTAAATCAAGTTTTGACGAGTTATGGTTTACAAAATCATTGTCTTTGACACTCCATGCAGGAAAAAAAATGGTTTTTTTTTTATTATTTTTTTCATTATTGGTATACCTTGGCCTCTCGCCCGGTACCAGGTTATCGTTGAGTTTCGGGACAGCCTGTATATAAATATAAATAAATCAAACTGTGTTGTCCCACTGCAGGGCTAAGACCTCCCTTTCCTATTTCCCCTCAACACGATCCTTATTTTTTTTTTTTTTTTTTTGTCGCTCAGAAATGCTTTATGCATGCCCGCCTCGCGGGGGACGAGACGGGGTATGTGGGACTCCCTGTCGGAATGACAGTATACCCACTAAAACTCAGCGGTGTTCCCTCATTCGCCGTGATGGGAGGGCCACGGGAATAGGCATAGCCTTTACCTCCATAGCCCTCCAGGCGCATGCCCGCCTAGATGGTATGGCGGGCCCCGCATGCCCCCCACATAGGGGGGCTACGAGAATGGCCGGGAGCACCTAGCCATTCCCGTCCAACACTGGTGGAGGCCTGTGCAATGCAGGCAACGGTGCCCCCGCACCCGTTGCCTGCTGGCCCCCACGCCCGGCTGAACGGCGGGCCCCGCATGCCCCCCAGGATGGGGGGCTACGGCCGCAGAGGATAGGGAGAGCGGCAACGACACACCGACACTCCTCTTCCCCTGCGGCCCCACCGCGTCCGCCATCGAACGGTGGCGGCCCCGTCAAGGCCGCGGAAGGTAGGGAGAGCGGCAACGTAACACCGACACTCCTCTCCCGCCGCGGCCTCTAATCCTCAGCCGCAATGTCTCCCACACGGGGGACATCGCGGCCCGCCTCAGGTAGGCTGCGATGTCGCCCAAGCGGCACCGCAACCTACCCGCCGGCCGCTACGTCGTCGGCTTTTCCGCACAGCCTAGACGAGCGGCCGCTCCTCGGGTTCCTCTTAGCTTCACCGTGGCCCAATCCACCACGGCTACTGAGCCCCCCCGCCTCGACAATGCGGGAACCCACCGGGGGGGCCCTCAACACGATCCTGCGCCAACATGGACCAATCCCACCTATCTGCCAGGGTCGCGGGATGTTCGAAAGAGTTACCGTGGCCCCTAGCACAGGCAACTGAAGGAACACGGGTGGGTTTTAATCAGTAAAAGTTTTACATCCCCGTTCTACCCAGAACTGGAGAAGTTATTTGATGATTACACACCCAAAAAAAAACCCACCTATAGGGTTAAGCTCGTCCCCCCATCTAAGCCTGAGTCGGCCGCGATAACGTTGGACGTTTTCAGGGACCCATGTTGTGGTGGTCTTATTTTTATTTTATTTTATTTATTAGGGACAAAAAACAGTTACATGTTAAGTTCAACAATTATGATTAATTACACAAATAGGTAAACATATAACCCACACTACTGTCCACGGATTAATATAAGAACGAGTTAGGAACGGAAATGAATTATGTGAATATAAGTTAAGGTTGCGGTAAAAGAGAATCTATCGCTAAGGTCTTAAACCACTAGCCCAAATCTAGTAGCAATCAGAAACTTAATTTGTGTGGGTAGTGCTGCCAGAAGACGGTCACACAGGTCCTCAAATTCTTAGTGCAGATATAGTAAAGACGAAGAGCTTTAGAGATTACTTACCTTTTTTAAAAAGTGTTACACCAAATCTTGTATTATGCTAGACAACCCTACCTATTATACCTACATTAATGAGAGCCATTCTGCATAAGATTATTTGAGTGCTGCAAACGAGGTTCTGTTGACTTAATGGATTAAATGGCTAACGTACTGGAAGACCAGGGAATGGTTCCATAAATAACAGGTATTTAAACTAGGTGTTTATTAGTAACTAAAAAAACCTGTTACAAAGTAGTTATTGTATTTGGTGTGAGTTTTCACTTACATGTAAGTAGACGTATGTATGATTTAAAAATATTTCTATGGACCGTTTTGTTATAATACTGAGTCAAAAAAAATTGTCAAGCCAAAATACAGTATTAATTTGTGTGTTTTGTGATCGAATTTTAACAGCAAGATCGCTTTGCAACTGTGGGAATGGAGCGGTGAGTGCTTATGCGAATCCCGCACCCCCGGCCATAGGCAGAGGTGGAACACCGCGGTGGTTTTAGCCGGTAAGAGTCCGGCATACCCCTCCGTCACCCCCACGACGGAGGGAGTCCATGAGGATTTCCACCGCGAAAATAAAAAAAGGTTACTGGACATAAGTTTTGGTAGTAAAATCATAAATTGATTGCCTTGTCAGACTTTTACTGCCTTGAGACATATCCTGTTTTATAGATTCTCTGGAATCTGCTGCATAAAGTTTCAAGTATTATTTCTGACATCAATTCTCGGTATCTCGTTAAGCTTATCTTTATCACCGTACTGTCTGTTCCAAAGGTACCCGATGAAAGTGTAAACCAACCCTGTTCAGGTTAAATTCTTACGCTATCACTCATTTAAAGAATATATTACACATTCAGTTATTGTAGAAGGTTTCAACTTTATATTATCTCAACACCTTTTCCAAGAATTTGACGAAAAAGATTCTAAAATTACGAGTAACCTCAATAATTGTCAAAAGAAAAACTTCTTAAGGAGCAGAGTCAAAATTAGAATTTCCGGTTTGAGTATCCAAATAATCATTCAAAGCGCTCAATTAGTAAGTGGCAATACAAATTGACACCCACAGATACGTTTTCTGTCGATCGATTTTTTTACATTTTCATCAGATACTTTTAGAACAGACAGATGATCACATAATTTTCAAATATTTTGGATGTTTACTCTGATTGAGATAAAACTTTAATACTTAACGTTTTATCACATTAACATTCAATTTTGGTAGCCGCACTTTTATAGTCAGAAGGCTGATTTTATGCCAATTGCAACAACATTTTTCTATAGTTGTGGCTTTAGGTTATTAGAGTATCTACCTAAAATAGAACGACTTCAAAACTCCATTGAAGCATTATTACTCGTATTTTACAATATCTATCATCCGCTGGATGCGAGAAGATCAGGACCGGTTGAAGTGGCCAGGCTTGGGGGAGGCGTAGGTATGTCTAGCAGTGGATGTCTATCGGCGGCAATGATGATAATTATGATAATTAACATTATTCTGATTATAAACTACCCTCTACTCTACCAACTTTACGGCTCATTGCATCACACCTGCAAGAAATCTAAAGTGAAGTGTTTTTTGTCGGTAACTACTGCTAACAAGGCGATTTCATCATCACCTAATTCATATTATATAAACGCGAAAGTTTGTGAAAATGGATGGATGGATGTTTGTTACTCTTTCACGCAAAAACTACTGAACGGATTTGGATAAAATTTGGCACACAGATAGTTTATGACATGGATTAACACATAGAATAGTTTTTTTAAATTCCGACCTTCGCGCGGGCGAAGCCGCTGGTAAAAGCTAGTCACACATCACACACACGCCACACACACATATCACACACCAACTAGGTGATTGGACCTAAAACCGCATATTATTATGTACATAGATCTACAGTAATGTAAATCTACAGATATACAAAACCGCCTTATTAGCAAAGCAAATGACACACACATTAAATAAACATTGTGTATTAATGTAGCTAATAGCTATTCGTGTGTAACTGAAAATGACCGCAACCCTCAGTGACCGCGGCCCAGGTGGGGAAATAGACTACAGCCCCAGAGATTTACAAGGTAGTACATACATGGTCAAAATAAATTAGCTAGCGAAACTCCGCAGATAAATGATGATGAATGATGATGTGGTTTTTTTGGGGCTAGCAACCGTACTTAGTTTAGGCACTTGAAATATCGCATTAAAAATAAAGGTTTTTATTTGTGTAAACTTCACATATGTGATTATGTAACGATTTCTAAACACGATTAAACAAAGCAAACAAATTGTCTCAGCTCATACTTCTATTAATAAAACAGTACATCAGTAGTACTACTAAAAACAGTCACTGAACCGTACATTAAACCAAAAAAAACAACTTTTTACTTATTTTATTTTGTCGTGTTTAGTTTAGATACCGGTACCCATAATGTCTGTGGAGTTTCGCTAGCTAATTTATTTCGACCCAGTATACTTAGTGATATGCTTATGCTAGGTGCCTACGAATAATTTGAAAAATAAGCGAACATTTAGGTGTATGGGGTAAGCAACTGTGAGTTTTAAGTATGAATGTGAAAAATAAACTACTACACAACTAATGTAATGGAACTGGCATGTACAATTGTATAAAAGTCCTTAATAATTAAGAAAAATGAATGTGATGGCTATAAGAGTAAGGGAAGACCAAAGAAACGACGGATGGACTGTGTGAAACATGACATGGCTAGAAAGGGGTTGACTACAGAGATGACGAGTAATAGAGAAATATGAACGAAAAATACGTTCCATCGACCACAAAAAAATTGGGTTAAGGGAGAATGATGATGATGGGTATAGAACTGCGGGGTAATTGTGCTACACAATAACAGTAAGTATACTACTTACTGTTATTGTGTGAAAAAAATTAACTACTGTTCATTTTGACAGTTCAACAATATTCGTTGCGTTATTTTTTTACGTTGTTGAGCAGAAAAAAACATTCTGACACGTAAAGCAATGGATTAGCCATATCATTTAAAATGATTCTGATTGCGAATTGATAGTGAGTTACGCAATTAAGATGCTGGTGGTACTATTTGAAACGTGGTGGGTGTTTTCTACTATCAGTTTATAAGCTACAGATTTTTCGTGAAAGACTTTTCACTTTGTAAATCTCTTGCAAGAAAGTGATAACTCGTGCAGGTGATGCGATATGATGGGGTGGGTCGGGGAACAAGAAATTATACGCGGACGAAGTCGCGGGCAGAAGCTAGTTTGGTATAAAGCAATACCGATACGGTACACTCCTTTTGCTCAGAGAATGTGGTTTAAACAATTAACCAGTCGTCAGTTCGAAGTCAGAATAATAAAAAAAAACAACCGACTTCCATAAAAACACTACAAAGTGAAAAATAACTTTAATTTCGGAAGTCGGTGTCTTTTTTATTTTGTTTTTCGCCACCGACTTCCGAAATTAAAGTTATTTTTCACTTTGTAGTGTTTTTATGGAAGTCGGTTGTTTTTTTTTTGTAAAAAAGTTTTTATTTTTCACTTTTTTGTGGTGATCATTTTTTTTATTTTTGTTGATTTTTCAAAAACCGCTTGTCCGATTTCGATAAAATTTTCATGGGACCATTTGGAGAGTATACCCTATCCAACAAAAAGAATTTTTCAAATCGGTTGGCCAGCGACGGAGTTATGCGCGAACAAACATAAAAAAAAAAAAAAAAAAAAATACAAACATCCGAATTGAGAACCTCCCTCCTCCTTTTTTAGAAGTCGGTTAAAAAGTGGAGCAATAATCTACAAATAACCAAAACATCGCTATCGTTTCAAATAAGTTATAACAACTGTACGTCATTTTGAAAGTTTAATAAACATACGACAAACATTTAGTTTTAATTGCAATAACGAGGCACAGTTAAAATAGTTTCACTTTGCCTCCCCGTTGTCCCTCTGTGGTATGTACACCCTTTCGAATAGTTCTCCCATTCTTTCACCATTGAGACAAAACCCTCGGGATACACTGTCATCACCAAATGACTTATTACCACAAGCACCAGCCATTATATTTTCAACTTTATTACCACGCATTATAGCTGAAATTTCGCTCTCGTAACTTTGGTTCTGATTACGTACTGCTTTCGGGAAGGGTGTTTGATTCTGTTCTTGCATACCGCAAGCTACTTGGAATATCGACTCCAGCGCGAGCTGGTCCTGCATCCTTCTTTGTATGGCAGTTGCCTGAACGTTGGCTACTATGTCTTTATATCTGTTCTCTAGTTTCTCCAGGGAAGTGTTCAGTTCAGCTTGACTTTCCACAGTCATTTCACTAACAACTTGAGCCCTCTGTCTTACTAATTGCAGCTGTAATGAACATTCAGCCAAGTGTTGCTCTCTTTGTAACTGAGCCAGCTTTGCTTCATAGATTTTAGTACATTTGATTTTCGACTTCTCCATCTTCTCAAGACGTTTCTCTAATTGTTGGGCTTTAAACCTCATGCTATCGCCTGACAAATCTGCATTCGATCGTTCCATAAATTTGGTGAGCATTGAATGAAGGTTGTTCTTTTGATCTTCAATTTGAATCTTTAAATATACTATTTCTGCATCTTTATTCTCCAAAAGCTTGTCTTTCTCCTCAATTATTCCATCTTTTATTTTAATCAAATCTTTTTCTTTCATCGTTGCGGTTTCTTGTATTTTATTTAAATTTCCTTCGTAAGTTACTCGTAGTTCTTCCACTTTCTTTTCAAAAAAATCTTTAGTCTCTTCTCTAGCTGCGGTTCTGACCTGAATTAATTCCAGTTTATGTTTAGCGTTAATTTCTTCAATTTCATTTTTCTTTAAGTCATTGGCATGATCTAATTGGTCTTGAAGTGAATTTATTGTCTGAATCATAGTATTTCTAGAATCTTGTACCTCTTGGAGTTGGCATTTTATAGACTTTAAGGTGGCACTGCTTTCATTACTACGTATAAAAGCACTTGTGGCATTATCAACTTTTGTAATACACTCATAAATTAACTCTTCCTTTTTGTGAGTTTGAGAGTCCTCTCTTAAAGCCTCCAGCTCTTTCTGAAGAAGCATATTTTGCATTTTAATTTCCCTTAGTTTAATGACTAGGTTATTTGCTCTACATTCAAATTGCTCCCCATTTTCTGTAACATTTTGTATCACTTCTGGACATGTATAGCAAAACATATTATTATTATGATTGCGAGAGGTTTGGTATTGTTCTTTTGTTATTGGCCTAGCAGTAAATTCACTGCTAGTTAGACTTTCTGTAATTTTATCAAGTTCTTGTGATGATATTCCTAAATAGTCTGTTTCGGAAGCGGTTAATTTTTTGTTATCAAATATTACTTTCATGCGAGGTTCGTTGGAGTCGATGACTAGGTATTCCACTTCGGTTGAGGAATCTGAAGTAGCGACATCATCGGACAGGGGTTCCAATTCTGCAGGAGGTCGATTCAAGAATGGCAAATCTAGTACACCTCTACCAAGTTGGTAACAAAGCACAAAAACATACTTATTCCTCAATGGTTTTTCATTATCTTTGCATTCCGACAGCCTCCGAATCCAGGCGTCACAGATTTTAATCACATTTTTGTCAACCAATTGTCCTAAGTAAGGTCTTATCAGTTGCAAGTACCTCTTAAATTCTATATCTAGATTTGCAATATCACAGTCTTCCATTGTAGTTATAGTTTGCTTGCATAAAAAATTTGTATATTTTGATTTTCCGAAATGACAAAGTTGAAATGTCACAATCTCTGAGTATAAACTCTTTTATATTTTGTCATAACCGACAACGGCTTAGATCAATTTGAGGATTCAAAGAAGTTTTTTATCATTGTATATTTTCACTTACAATTAATAACAAATAAGTATAATTTAAAATCCTACTAATATTACCCAAGTAGCACAAAAGTGCTTTATAACAGCATTTTCACAGAGCACCGTGAAAACATTGGCTGCATAAACTTGCTGTATAACAGCGTAGACAGCGCATCCTCTGCTGATATAACTCTAATTTGGGCACAAATAATTCAGCACATAGCTGTATAAGAATTCCCATTATCAAATAATTGAATTATATCAACATTATATTAGCATTTATGTGTGTAACAATCACCCCAAGAGCTAAAAATTGCCTGATTAACAAGCCACGTGTTATCTATAATACAGCACGAAAGACGAATGTGTACATTTTATATGCTTCTACACATTTGAAAGTACACTCTGAGCGAAATTGTGGAATGCATTAACATTATTATTTATTTTTCTTTAATATGAACTGTCAATTTGTTAAACATGATGTGTACGTTTTGTGTGCAAGATCTCAAGTGCCATTTGTGAATATAATAAAAGGTAAGCAAAACTTCGATTTCTTTCTATTATGTTTGAAATCTTATTGGGGAGTTAACTTTACTGTGAAATACCATACATGTTTAGTTCAAAATTTTCACGCGCTCTCATAATACCACTAAATAAAAGAAAAAACTTAACTTAAATGGACAGTAAACGAAGTAAATATTATGGTTTTTTACAAAGAAATTGATAAAAAGCTGGTTACATGTAAATAATTTGTAAACCAAATCAATTCCAATCGATATCTTCTAAAATAAAAGCAAAATAAGAAGATACAATTTTACGATAATTCACAGTCACGCAGTGAAAAATGGCGGATGGCAAGTGAAAAGTTCTAATCTTAATTTAATGCTAAGGTCTGTACAGGTGTTCTCATGTGGCCTATAATTCAGTAAATAGTAAAATAGTTAAGCACTTGTGAGAAACAAATCAGCCATGGATCGATATGACGAGTAGTAGTGGTTCACATTTTGCGCCAGTTATCCAGATAACCTTTATGGATCCAAGCTTTTAGGGTCCCGCTGTGGTTCTGCTAAAACCATTTTATTCCCTTTTTAGTAATTACTCGACGACAAGTACTTAATTAAAATTGTAATTTAAATAGCTATCTATTAATATAATTTAATTAAATAGAAAATACATGAACTATTTAATACCTAAGTATGATTTTGTTGTTTTTTTACAGAACATGCCTTACAAAATCGTTCAGACTATAGAGATTAGAGGGAGGTGTTGCCACTCTGTCATTCGTTCCTGCACAGTGGGAAACTAAGGGACTTCTACGGTGGCCACCGAGAAGTACTAAATACCCCATGAAATTATTAAAAGATGAGAATTCAAGACCTGGACCAGGGTGGGATACCCTAAAATGTACCTACTTACCTACTTTAAAAAGAAAAAAACATTCGGACCTATGAAGATGCTAACAGCGAATAGCCCGTACTATTTTGCAAGCTCTACTGAGGCGTTACTTACACGAATTTATCTATGCCAGGTATTTTCAGTATTTGCGGAAGATTTTTTAAATGTATTTTATATTATTATGTGTCAGGAATGATGAAACACAATGTGCAATGTGCAAAATATTTTTGAAAATAAAAGTTAAAACAATTGGTATGCAATGGTGTATATTATTTTCAAACAGTATGTCCTAGCGGTATGAAATAGTGGTATTCTTTATGAGGAATACACACAAATTTACATTTTATATCTTTATGATTTAACACAACCACACTAGTAGGTATCGCTATGTTTTATTCTATTAGATATATATATTCCAAATCGGGATGATTTTATTGGATAGGCAAACACTTCTTCTTTGTTGTTCAACTGGAAACTTCTTATGAATGGATAAGTATTACATACGGAACCCGTCTTGTCCAATATTCCTTTCCAATATTACGTCAAGAAACTGTCAAAATTGCCTGGTGTAGAAATATTCATTTCATGGTTACATATAAATCAATCAGCAAATTAAATGCCTACGAAAGTTAAATTATTCAGCCCAAGACAGAATGGCTGACAGGTTTGCTGCTATTTAACTGCTTAAAAGTCCACTTTAAGTTCTGTCTTGGCCTAAATAAATGCTGTTATTCGAAACCTGGCTAATGGGGTAAAAGTTTATCTGTATGCAGCATAAAGCATTAAATCTTTGTTAAATAACTTTACAAAGTAACTGCTTACGTTATAGAAGTTGATATGTTCTCTCTTAAAATGCAACGGTTTTATAGTACACGGTTGGGTTTTTATTCAGAAAACTGCATTATTTGTGTTCACAACCATGCGCTCATGCAGCTGATAGGGTACTGCACTACTAAACGCTGAATAACAGTGACATCTGTGGCGTGTTTGTGGTGCTTAATAGATTTACAGTACAGAAGAAAGCGTTATAGTGAGCCTCGCCTTTTTCTAAACAGCTGTTGCTGCCTGGGTGAACTCAAATAAGTCGGTATAAATGCTTAGATTAACGCTGTGGGCCTTACGTGAAAATTTATAATGCAGTTCTGTGCTACTTGGGTATAACTACTAATATTATAAATGCGAAAGTTTGTATGTATGGATGTTTGTTACTCTTTCACGCAAAAACTACTGAACAGATTTTGACGAAATTTAGCACACAGATAGTTTATAACCAGGATTAACATATAGGATACTTTTTATCCCGACATTCCCACGGGATCGAAACTTATGCGGGTGAAACCGCGGGGCGCAGCTAGTATATAATAAATAGTAAATTATGTGTAGTAGACATACCTACCTTTATACCATGTGTATTAAGGATCATTATCTATCTATCCGCCTACATAACTTCACCTAAAATTATTGAAGGCTTCATAATATAACAAACAGCCTACCTAAATAATATTTCCATCCTATATTGCAATTTAAAAAAATATTCGTCTAATGGACCATAATTGATCCCCTTTGTTAATTTAATACTTTAAGCACATAAATGTACAGAGGCGGACTTAATGACATAGGCATTTTCTATCAGTCAACCTTTGGGTGATTTAGAGACGGAGTGGTAGGTGCAATCATGAAAATTGAGGAATAAATATTTTTAAATATAAAGATACGCATAAACCTATTTAAAACTATATATAATAATATATAACTAATTACATATAAATAGTATACTTAAGCGTCTTTTTATAATATAAATTATTATTATAATAATAATCATCACGCAATAATGTCATGTCAAAACATTGAAAGTCAAACACAAACGTCAACATTTCCACACAATATACTAGAAGCCCCAACTATTATAACATTACATAGTTTACCTAGAATATTCTCTGAAAAGCCTTTTGTTAATCCTAGACTGTTCCGTGTGGTGCAAAAAGTTTTTAGGCACAAAGGAGATTATACTTTTGGTCGGACGAAAAAATACGCTGCGGAAACGAAACGAACAGGGTTGCTTTCTGTTTAATAAAACATGGTCATTCCAGCTTTTATATAGTACGCTGTTACACCTATTAACCACTATGTAGGTTATTGTAGGTATACTTTTATTAACAATGGAAGAAGAAAACACAGTGCTAGAAGGACCAAAGTATCTACACAACAACAACAATATTGTTCACACTTATCTAATGTGTATGTAGTATAGGTACCGTAATTAGCCTATAAACTTAAAAAAGGAGTGGGCTGTAATCTACATCGCGGGCCCAGTGTGAATTGGTAGACGTCACATGTCCTCGAATTTTTGGTTCTAGGACATGTCGGTTTCCTCACGATGTTTTCCTTGACCGTTTTCACAAAGTAACGATAATATTTACACAAAGTAACGTGCCTGCCTGGGTTCGCACCCAGGACCTACAACTCGTAAGTCAACACTGAGCCAGCACTGCTGGTGTACTATATAGGTACAACTCTGCCTAACGCTTCAGGAAAAAAACAGGCGTGATATTAGGACTAAAGTTACCGAAAAATGTACAAAAAATTCCGAAAAAACAAACGCTTTTCTATGCGACCGCATACACGTCAAAAACATTTATCTATGAAACTGAAAATTATGTCCCCACACTCCCTCGGGCGGAGGGATCTTTTATCTATATATATAAAATTCAAAGTCCTGACTGACTGACTGACTGACTGACTGAGACATCAACGCACAGCCTAAACCGCTGGTCCTACAGACATGAAATTTGGAGGGTGTATTCTTTGTGAAGAGTAGGTGTCCACTAAGAAAGGGTTTTTCGAAATTCCACCCCTAAGAGGGTAAAATGGGGGAATTTTGTTTGTATGAAAAATCTTATTCCTTGAGTTAATAAACTTGAAACTTGGCACAAATACTTATCTAAGTAAATTATGAAATTGGGCATTTTTTGTTTTTAAAAACTACCCCCTAAAAGGGGATTGGGGGGTTTCAAAGTTTGTATGGAAGAATTTTAGCGCGCGGTCCGATTTAATCGAAACTCAGTATTTATACCTAAAATTGAAAGGAAAGAATAATGTGTATCAGGGTTTTTCGAAAATCTACCCCTGACGGCCTGAAAAGGGGTAGTCAATTTACAGGGGACGATTTTACAGCGTGGCTTGATTAACTCGAGGTATAAATAATCTTTGAGTCAAGTTATGAACACATACCAAATGATTTTTTCAAAATTCCACCCCTGTGGGGGTGAAAAGCGGGGATACAGTTTATATGAAAAATCTTATTCGTTAGGTTAATAATCTTGGAAATTGGCATGAATACTCGCCTAAGTAAGCAATAAAGTTTATCATTATTAGTTTTTCAAAACTACCCCTCGAAGGGGATATAGGGGTGTTAAAGTTTGTGTGGAAGAATTTGAACGCGCGGTCCGATTAACTCGAAACTCTGTGTACTATGTGTGTACTTAAGACTAAAAATAAATAAAAACACGTATGAGGGTTTTTCGAAAATCTACCCCTAACGGGGTGAAAAGGGGTAGTTAATTTTACAGGGGAGGATTATAATAAGTAATAAAATTGGTAAGTATTCATATCTTTGAGTCAAGTTATGAATTTTTATGATTCTTTTCACCCCTGACGACCTGACCTGAAAAGGGGTAGTCAATTTACAGGGGACGATTTTACAGCGTGGCTTGATTAACTCGAAATTTGGTATAAATAATCTTTGAGTCAAGTTATGAACACATACCAAATGATTTTTTCAAAATTCCACCCCTGTGGGGGTGAAAAGCGGGGATACAGTTTATGTGAAAAATCTTATTAATTTAGTTAATAAACTTGAAACTTGGCAACAATACTTGCCTTAGTAAGTAATAAAGTTTATCATTATAAGTTTTTCAAACTACCCCTCAAAGGGGGATACAGGGGTGTTGAAGTTTGTGTGGAAGAAATTGAATGCGCGGTCCGATTATCTCGAAACTCAGTATTGATGCTTTCAATAGAAAATAATTAATAATAAGTTTGTAAAGTTGTCGAAAATTGACCCCTGACGGGGCAAAAAGGGGTCATTCGGTTTTTAGGGGAGGATTTGAACTTGAAACTGTATGTTACCTACATTTTCACGCCTAAACCACTGAACTTCTGATTTAGCAAAGAGACAGATGGCATCCTGGGGAAGCACATACTTTTTATCCTGGTAGCACGTTCCCGTGGGATAACTTCCGACATCCACGCGGGCGAAGCCGCGGGCAGAAGCTAGTAATTCCTATAAGAAGCTTTGGGTCCATATGCGAGATTTAAATAACCCTAAGCCGATTCAGGGAGATGGCCTGTTATATTTTCTAAGTTCATTTACGTGGTCGTGAATAAGAGTTTCCATACGGTTATTTTTAAGCACATTTTCTATTGGATGAGCATGATTCTTTACTGAGATTTTATCGAAGGTTTTAACTTTTTTTTCTTCATTTTTTAGGTATGGTCTTTTAAAAGAGATAAAGAACATGTAGGTAAAAAGGCGTTTGGGGTAAGTAGTATTAGTGTTAAATAGAAATAAAACTAATCTCATTACACGAATTCATCTCTTTCCCAAAGTTTATGGGCGAAGCTATCGAACTTTTTCCTGCAGTAGGAGAAACCACGTGTTGTTGTGTTATAACATAACATCACGCCTGTGTTCCCCTAAGAGTTAGGCAGAGGTTAAGTTAGGTTACGTTCCACCGTAGATCTCATCCATGCCTCTGGGCTGGATTGAGGTCAAGAGTGAGCCCATTGTCAATAAAAAAAGGTGTACCTGTAGAACACTCACATTTCGCCAGTTATGTTTAAGTCTTATTTAACAGGAGACGAGCCTATTATCATCAACCGGACGTAGATCCAGACTCCGGACTGCTACAGAGAAATTCGAGATGGAAAAACACAATAATAATTTTTCTCACCCGAGAATCTAACCCAGGCCCTCATGGCATTTGCGTTTGGGACCACTACAACAACAAGGCAGACTTACGTGAAGAAAATACGTTTAATAATTACAGAAACTAACATTAATTGAAGACGAAAATACATTGGTCTGTCAACTATAAAACTGTTCTTAAATCCCTAAACATCGTATTGATTACTTTAGAAGTTTAGAGTAATGAAAACCGTACTACACTCAAAATTACCGTAATAAGTATCTCTGAGTCATCAAGACGGTCTTAAATCCCCAATCAGTTATTTAGTGCCAGTTATCGTGCTATCTAGATAAGTTTGGTACTATCTGGTACCAAAGTGCTCGTCTCGGAGTTAGGTGTTATATGACGTCATAAAAGTGACGTCATTAATCCGATGCAGTTCTGCTGTAATGTTACGATCGAAGGAGTAATTTTCATGTGTGTAGGTAGGTGATGATACTGATGTGGTTATGTTACTGTTTTAAATATGGTCTTGCAGTTTTGAGTCATAATATTTCCGAATCGGTTGGCGAAATGCGGTTGAGTATCAGCATTTCACATGGGACACCATGTGAAATGCTGATACTCAACCGCATTTGAACTGTCCATTCTCATGATATACACTGTACTTCATCATCATTTTCCTGCCCTTGTCCCATGTTACTTGGGGTCGGCGCAACACGTTTTCTTCTTCCATTCTCCCGTGTCAACCGTCACGCTATCATTCACTCCCTTCTCTTTCATATCATTCCTCACACAATCCATCCATCTTTTCTTCGGCCTTCCTCTCCCTCTCCATCCATCAACATGTATATTCATCACTCTTTAAGTCACATGCGTTTCGTCCCTTCTCATCACATGCCCATACCAAGCTATACTATTTCCTTTCAACTTTTTATTTTTTATAATTTCTTCCATACAAAAACTGTCAGACGCGAACTTTATTCCACGAATACAAATTATCTGTGGATTGAAAAATTAGCCCCTATATAAATTAAATGAAAACTTGGGAATAGACTGGACTCCACGACACAGGGAACACTAGTTTGGGGTCCAAGGATTTTGTACAAACCTAGCATCTAAGGCTCCTTGTAATCTGCTACCAGTTTTTATTTTTTATATTGTACCGTGTCTTTTTGAACTGGATATGATTTTTATTTATGAAATTGGACTGCGTTCCTATTCTTCTAATCATTATATCATTATCATTGGCACCCTTTTTCCACCCACTGCTGAATATAGCCCCCTTTATGCCAGGTATTCTCTGCAATTTTCTGTAGGTAAATAATTGAAGGTTTAATACGAATGTTGAATAGCGTGGTCCGTTTATATTATTGTTTTATTGTCCTAACAATGAAAGGATACTTTGTAAGGATCGTAACAGGTTGCTTTTTGTAGTTTCTGTCTACCCCCGTGGGAAGACGGCGTGAGTTTATGTACTCTAGGAGCCCCTTTCCTGCTGGAGTAACGTACACGTAGCTGTGACTTACAGCAAAAAAAAAGAAATTAAAAAAACGAAAAATAAAGAAACGTAATAAAATTTGACGCAATAAAACACTGTCAGACACTCAGCAGCCTATACCAAGTTGCGAAGAAATAAAGAAGTTCTGTGTCCACACTTTTTTCCCAAGAGTTAGTATGTAGATCAGGTGCAAAGGTTCGTATCATCTATTATTCTCCCACATCTACCCGAAAATACAGAGAAAACATCAGCGTTACACAGAAAATATATTCTCGAACTTGAACGAATATCTTCAGAGTATTTACGCATATTCAAGAAGTCGCTTATCCGAATCTTTACGCCAGACGCAGAGCGTTCAAACATCAATTGTCAGTTTGTCTGTCATGTCACGTTCTCAGAAACTACGAGGGTGTCAAGATGTTTGTCGTCGTGAAAGAAATGCTTTGTCACGCGCTCGCAATGTTGATACTAGTCGGGTGATGTGATTTTGCTTGTTTTTAGAAAATATATATTTTTAAAGGATGTTGGGAAATGTCATTTTTATTATTTGTAGTTGTAACTTGTCTGACATAGCTCTGATTTAATCTAATCACTAAACTACGAAACACTCACTTCCACACTCAGGGTAATTCATTATAAGCAAATTGACACCTTACTTTAATTTGCCATTTCATACAATACAACTGACAAAGAATGACAGTTGTGATTGGAATATACGGACAATTTAAGTTGGTCGTCAATTTGTTTAAACGCCCCCACAGACAGGTGCGACGCGATGCTGCGACGCGATTCTGGTAGAACCATTTCCAAGAAATTTTCATAGAAATTGTTCTACTAGAGTCGCGTTGCGCTGTCGCGTCAGTCTGCGGGAGCCTTAATATATAATTTCATTGACTTTACCTACAAACATGTTTAGCAAAACTGCAATAGTGTTTCTCTACATATATACGTAACAGTTTAACATAAAATTAATCAATTTGAAATGACAGACAGTTTCATTTACTGGACAATACAAAGTTTTTTTACGTAATTTATCAGTAGGCGTACATAATAAAGCGTACAAAACACAATTGTTTTAATTTCACAGTTAATTAACTAGTCCTGTCTTCAATTGAAGCGTGTTGCTAGGCAGGTGTCTTTAAAGTCTAAATTTTTATTTTCCGTTTCTTAAAAAGGTACGGTACGAGACAATTTGGGTTGAGCAAGATTGAGCCTGAAGATGAGTTTTACATAACATCATGCCTTGTTTCCCCGAAGGGTTGGGCAGAGTTGTACCCATCCCCTCGTCCGTTAGGCAAGCTTATTAAGTTCGGTAACAATAGAAAAAGTAATTGAGTCTCATTAGTGACAGTTGAGCTCTAGTGGGTTCAGCCACATTTAGCGAATTATGTTTAAGTCCCATGGGATAGGAGGCGAGTCTGTTGTCGTAAGCCGGCCACAAATCCAGAACCCCATAATGAGTTTTTCCTTAGCTTAGCTAAAACATAATTATCAGCTCGTAGCCATCAGTCACTTCACTTAAGTGGGTGTATGGGTATCCCTTTGATCACTCCCGTATGGTCAAAGGGCTCGTCATAATCTCCAACAGGATGTTGTTGTTAGAGACAGGATGTTGTTATTAGAGGCAGGAAGATCTTAGACGTGATCCCCTAATTGCCTGCTAGAACGCCACCGCCCACGCGTGTTAAGAAAGGGCCGCCCTTTGTTTAAAGGAAATTCCATAAGTTTGTATACCCACAGCGATGGTTCATCTTCCATTCAACTCAAAGGTGGCCGTAAAAGCTTTAATTCCCCTTTACAAGTCGTCAAATAAATTTGGTCCTTCGGAAATAACCATTAAGTCCAAACGGACTAAAAAGGTTTTATTTATATTTCCAATGTTACGTTATGTCCCGACGTTGAGGTCCTTAAGTTTTGAGTTGAGGTACACGACCACCAGAATCTCTTCCTCCTTTCTTCTTCTCTCTTCTGGTGGTCATTCTTTCTTCAAAATACCATTTCGGCATCAACCCACATCGTCTTCACATGATCTGACCAAGATTATGTGTGGACTTTAAAAATGTATTTAAAATCTGAGTTTTGAGCCTTTCTTGTCAGAGTAGTCAGACCTAATCTATGTAGCTTTTAAAATATGATTGACGTGTAAAAACCTACTTAGTGCTTGTACAAACCTACCTAAGGCTGATTTTACCAAAGTCAGGTATCTTTTAACCGTGGAACAAAGTTGACGTCTGACAGTTCTGGTGTAGAAAAACTGTCAAAAATTCAAAGTTTGTTCTCTGGATAAGACTTATTCTCGGTATAAGAGGTCGGTAAAATTCGCCCTTACAGAAATAAAATCATTTATCATCTAACACGTCATGTACAACGTCCAAACAGTACCCTCTTACTTAGTACCCCATCAGACTAGTTACTAAGGCCGATATTTGTTTTGTTTGTTTGCAATCACTTCGTAACCTACAGTGCAGATACCCATTAACACTAATTCGCCTATACAGAGCTCATTGTTCTACCAAGTAATCCTTACTCTAAATACCCCCACTGCTAACTAAAACTCAACTTTATCTGCTAGGCCTAAGGTTGGTTATAGAATGGTGGTTGTATACTATATGGAACTGATCACGCTTCGCGTTCAGTCTCCTAATTGGGGTGAGAGATAGGTGTAACGGAACGTGTAATGCTGGCAATGTGTTTAGGATAAGTGACGTCATTATGTGTACCGGCTACGTCTCGTTGTTCGTAAGGATTACGGGTAATCAGATGATTATGGACCAGTATGAGGTGACGGGAATTGACAGGCTGAGGTAATTCGTAATTGTTGAGAATGTAGATGCCTAACGTCTAATTCCTCGCCTAAGTATTATGGTTGGGGCAAAGTAGAGCTATTTGTGCATAAGTGGCGACAAAGGATGTAACGACTTACCCATAATGAGTTCAGTTGTGTGTTAAATAAAATAAGACTTCCGAAAATCCGAGAGTTGGTCGTATGGAACTTAGCTATTAAAGACAAAGGCAATGTAAAACATAGATTGTCGTTAATACATGCCTTTGTCTGGAGGAGGCAGCCTGTAAATTTCGAGGAAATTGAGCATTTCTTTCACAGATTTCAAAAATGGTTTAATGGCGACAAAAAGCTCTTAAACTCATTCTACCGAAATAAACAATAATTGTACATTGAACAACCAAGTTATAAACATACAAGACGGTTATAGGTACTGAAACACCAGTGGTGTAATATCATGATACGCTTACAGGTCAACAACACTCATTACGTTATTTACGTTGTCGAGTAGATCAATCTTCTAAACAAAACAAGCAATGGATTATAAATTTGATTCGAAATCCTTCGGGTTGTGATGGAAAGTGTGTTACGCAATTAATGAGCCGCAATCCCAATCATTTTTAAACCTTAATAAATAAATCACTTAAAAATACACCTCGCCATAATATCGCACCCTTCAATCTGTCGACGAATAGGGCTGACAGACCACTTTAATCTCGGAATCCCAGCATCCCGGGATCCCGGGAACTGGGCTAATTGAACGTCTCCTTTATCGATGAATGTTGTCATGTTGAATGTACTAACACTAGTGTTTAAGTTGTGTATGTAGGTATATACTAACAAATTGGATTTTATAATCTGAAATAAATGAATTGAATTGAATTGAATTTATCGAGCTATTGTGAACGTAATTGGAAATGTCAAAGCTGGTGTAAGCAGCAATATTGTGGAGTAAACACTGTGGCAAGAACTGTTCTTGTTTCACATAAATAAGCAGTTTTTACGTGGAAATAAGATGTGTTTTGTAACATTAGTGTTACTCGTTTACAGTAAGGACTTGCCTGGAATTAGTTTCGGTTTTTTGCCGGCGAAACTTTGTCTGCGAAAATACGCGTTCTTTATAAGTTATATAATTGTAACAGTAATTCTTGGGAAGAATCCGTTTAGAGAGAAAGAAAATACGTTCATTTTCGGTAAACAATGACGCAGAGAGAGAACACAAACAAAAAAAAACACAAGTTTGGGAAAATAAGTGTCAGGTCATCCGCAAAACGGCCATTGCTCAGCATAATGCTATACGACCCTATGCGAGATAACGCTGTTTTCAGCGACAGCCGGCGTTGACGTGATCGTCGTGAAGTCAACAGGTGCAGTATACGATAAGACATAAATAAGACGATAGCAAATAAAACATACAAACTACTTATATTACTTTCAATTTGCTGTTGCAACTGTTTTTTTTTTCACATAATCCTACATACATGCCAATTATGAAATGTCAGTACATGGCGCATGGTTCCACCTGGTCGTTTCCTACTAAGAGCGGGCAGGAAACTCCAGTTTGACAGATATTAAAAAACGTACTTTTAAAGAAAAACCAACCAAAATAATATTTTATTGAAATGCCGCTACTAGGTGTTGATTGAATATCAACAGCTATTTCTGAAAGCTCAAGCATAAAAATACAGCCAATCAATGAAAGCTCGTTCTCTATAAAGCTTCCAAAGTCCTTGGATTTTACACGTAACAGGGCAGGAAATTGTTGGAGGTAATTGAAAGGAATTGAAGAAGGTATTTCGAGAATGTCTGCGAGTCCCAGAAGCTTCCATTATGATTGTTGACACACTTCCACGAGCTTCTCGTGCAGGCTTTAGTACAAGCGTAATGTTTTGTTTTTCATTAGAATGTTCTAGGTTGCACTGAAAAACGTGGCCACCTCGATCTACCACTGTCAAGATTTTATATTTATGGGTTCCTAAAATATCGTCATCTTAAAAAATCACAAATGTTTTTTTTTCAGCCTTATTTTTTTTAGGTATCAGTAAATAATTTAAAGGACATTAATTAGTTATCATTAAATGTAAAGTAGGAGCAGTTGTGGCGCAGTGGTAACGGCCCCGAAGAGTTGTAGGTCGTGGGTACGAGCCCAGGCAGGAACTTTACTTTGTGTAAAAAATTTCATCACCACTGCTCTAAAAGCGGTGAACAAAGACATCGTGAGAAAACCGGCATGTCCTAGAATCAACAATTCAAGGACATGTGACATCTACCAACCCGCAATGGTGCCGAGCGGTGGATTACGGTCCACTCCCTCGCACAGAGAGGAGGCCTGTGTCTCGGCAGTGGGGACATTATAGGTTGATTATGTATGTAACTCGAATGTATCTACCTACATATATACATCGCGCGTTCATGCTAGGGCCTCTGATCCTTCGAGGCAGATGGAATTTGAAGCTACGGCTAGTAGGCTAAAGGCGATACCTACATTCCATTCTAGATGCTAATTCAATAAAGCTACCTACATCTCGTTACCAAGGTAACCGGGTTACCAAACCAGTGTGTGACACGCATTTGTACATTAATTCGCATGTTACAAATCAAAACCTGAAAATAATGTTACTACTATAGGTATATCTACATTCTGATGGGCCTCTACCGGCTTGAAATTTTTGGACCTTATTTATAATAACCACAGATACGAGTAAGTCTGTGGTAATAACAATTACATATTGCGTCTTGCTTGCCAATGCTATCTATTGAACGAACTCGACGACTGGGTGGGGAGCTTGAGAAATGCGTATGCAAGGTGTAATTGAAATACCTAAAAACCTGAGCCAGGGAACTACAATAACAACTTTATGAACAACTTTTATTATGAGAGCTACCCTGAAATCGCGTGACAAAATCAGCATTGCAAATGTACTGAACAGCTGATTTTTATGTGATTAATTTTGGTTTTTTAGAGTCCTCTGAAAAACTGAACTAAGGTTCTTCCAATCATAACAGTTATTTCACAGAAATGCAATAATTTCCCGGTAATGTCTCTCGATTTGCTTTTAATACAACTTATTAACAACGACGATTCGATTTCATATTTCATTGCGTCTTTCCAATAACCTTTGTGATGACATTCGTTAATGAAACCGTAGTCAGTGCTCAATGAACCGTGCGTAACAGCTTTGTCCTTGTTCCTTTGCCGATGTAATGTGTTGGGCCGTTACTAAAAAATAACTGGGCATTCAGAGCATTGCCTTCTACATAAAACTTTATATTTTTGTGGGTTTATTTACTAGAATAATGGTTTAAGATTGGATAAACTATTGGTTAACCTTCGACTTAACTAAAGTTTAACGATACCTCCTCCTCGTATACGTCCTGAATCACTGAATACCTTGCCTCTCTTTTTTCGGTATTTTTCGTTATTAGATAAAATCGGTTTGATACTGGCATCGACTGCTGACAGCTGGATATGAATGCATGAAACGGTGGAGGTTAATAATCCACCTCTACCATATATCCCTATATTAAATACGGGGCGGCAGGGACATTGATGCGCTACCTGTTACCATGGATTCAGTACATGATTCTGAACCCCACTGCGTGAAAATTTTTCGTCGGTTATTAAAAAAGAATTGCTGTTGCATACACTTTAACCGGTTAGGATAGGCATGGGCACTTTAGCAGCAGATTTTTTTTACATTCTACGAAAAATATCTGAGGGTCTAGAATCATGTGCTAAATCCATGGTTACAGTTTGCGCGTCGATGTCCTTGCCACCCAGTATATGATCCGTATCTAGCGTTCAACTAAATTATGTTTATCATAGTACAAGAGCAGGGCTTAGACCATAAATTAACCACTTTCTAAACCCCGGTTATGCCTGGAAAGCGTCTTACTCTACGGTTGCTAATTCGCGGTCTTAACGCCCACTGCCACTTCAGACTTTGTGTTTATGCCACTATGTAAAAACCTTTCTCAGATTTCCTAAGCTGTAGGAGGACATTGAAGTTGAGCGAAGCGTGCATACGTAATCATAACAAGGAAACTACGGGAATATTTCAATACTAGCAGCGCCCCGCGGTTTCAGCCGTATAAGTTTCGATCCCTTGGAAATATCAGGATAAAAAGTGTAGTGTTAATCCTGGTTATAAACTATCTGTGCACAAAATTTCACCCAAATCCGTTCAATAGTTTTTTCGTGAAAGAGTAACAAACATCCATCCATCCATTCTCACAAACATTCGCGTTTATAATATTATAGTAGGATACCTATTCATGTCGGAATCCGACAACCCCGGGATTCGTTACAAGAATTAAATACCACCCTGGAAATCAGGTAACGGTAACACACGTGTCGTGCACAAAATGATACCTATAAATTGACCATTACCAAGGGTTGCCGTTAATATTAATCAAAGGCCGCAACACTCAAAGAGTTGGTTGTTAGTCTATTTCATAAGTTGTAGCGATTTCAAGGCCTCGAGTGAAATCGTGATTATTTCGTACCAGAAAAACACCTAGGTAAACCAGAAAAGGTCCGCTTCGGTAATCTTCGTATTTCCAAATTAGCACTAATGTCGTTGTCACTCAAAAGTTTTGAAAAGCATTATGGAATTGCATAGAGTTGTTAATCAATATTTTTTTAAACATTGTAATATACACACTCGCATACAACTCCCCCACTCACTTACACATCAATACCACATTACCTTCTTATCCCCATTCACACACACCTACACACCAATAATCACATTCATTTAATTTCATTTACCCACATCCTCACACTCTCACATACTCTCACAAAAAGTCTAAACCTGTAAGGTAAACTATAACTATTCTCTTTATTTTTATTTTTTTTATTATATTTTTATTTTTTCCCTTCTGAAGGTAAATTGACACAGTCCACTCATACATAATATCAATTGGAATCTCATGGCGAATCACTGTCTCTTAAGATACAGGATACCCTAGTTTAAGAGACAGAGATTTATCTATTGTGTACAGACTTCTGCAGCATCTAAATTGTTTTATGTAAATGTTCTCTATCTGTATTTTTGGGAAATAAAGATATTTATTATTATTAATATAGAATAAGCACTTCTGTAGTTTTAACAGCTCTATAGAAGATCTCATCACAGCGCGTTCGAGTTGCCTAAGATAGACGATGATTCCCGAAGTGCATACTTTATTTTGGAAACCTAGGTAGGTAAGTACCTTATCATATTTTTTATGAACAACCATAACAGGCATGTTTATGGCGTGGGTGCATAATAGGAAGTTGGTAGCTTATTACTAGGTAGAAACGTTGTAAAAATATTATTATTTTATTTTATACCAGAATCTCATGAATTGGACACAGCCTTTGTATTTTTAGAACGAATCAATTACTTGCAATCAATTAATTAGAATAGCATATCAAAGGTCTTCAACAAACTTTTTTGATAAAAGGACGTCTATATTTGTCCACCCCTAATGAATATAATGTAATAAAACATAAATATAATATAATATAGCAAACTTATAAGCCAAGTGCACAATATTAAGCAAATGTCCTATGTTCTATTCAATGTCCTCCTACAGTTTACGCGTTAGGCCATCTGAGAAAGGGTTTTTACATGGTGTCACAAATTTACTATTTGTGACTAGTTAGTAAATAAATGTACAGACTACAGACTGAACTCGTAGCAACAAAGTAAGCTGGTGCGCCAGTGTGACAGGAAAAGTGCCTGTGCTTGAAATATTGTTCTAACCGAAAAACCAATTTGGACTTTAAGCCCCACGTCGAGCACCAATTCATCGATCAAAATCTATCGGCAGCTTCGTTAAAGCTTCCCCTTAGTAGATTCCGTTAAAAGTAACAAAGCTCTTAGTAACACAAAGGTTTTGTGAACTTTTGTCAGTAGGTAGCTTAAGATACAAACAAAACTAAGGGAACAATCTTCATGAGATCTTTCCTACTACCGCTATAGACTACAGAAGGCTTTGTTAACGGAAAATGCAAATTCCGGCTCTTTCCCATTATCTTTTGAACAAAATCCTTGTGCAAAATGCAAGCAAGAAAACTTGTAAACTATGTTCATTGCTAACAACTTTTCAGCAGGCGCTTTGTATTTTTTTTAGTTTTGTTTGATAGGTGTTTATTTATCTTTAGCTATTTTTCTCCCAAGAAAGTGAGTTTTTAGAAGTTCTAAAAGCACATCTTCGAGTAGACCCGGTAGGAAAATAGTGCCATGATTAAAGAGCGTCGGTGGGATTACATTCATTGCCAGATTTTCATTTTATATCATCATAATTATTATTCACCGTGCCACTTGGACGGACTTGGTCGTAGATTAATTTCCGCCTTACATTTATCAACTTGTTCAGGGTAGACTACGTTATATTTTTAACCTATAAACTGTATTAAGTACCTACTTTCATACATAATATGTTTTTATCTATCTATTATTTTGTAGTAGGTACCTACTAGCTCCTTTATGGCTGACTTTATTTATTGAGCCGATAAAGGTGTTAGGAACTATACTTAATTTAAAATGAAGCACAGAAAACGCTAACAAAACAGACCCGTGAATAAGATCTAAGCACAGTTCATTTCCTCACAGCATAACCTTCTGGAATCCCAACTAGTTACCTACCTTCCCCACAATGCTCATAGTTTCTAACAATTCCTGCCAAACAAAACTCATTTTGGAAGCTACAGCCCCGAAAATTTTCAGCCGACGTAAGGATTAATAGTAGAATTTAACACAATAGTGAGATTAATTGTATTTCCAGGTAGAGTGGAGATGGCGTCGAACTGGCGACCTTCCAAAGTGAAGGTAATTTGTCAAACGTGCCTTCGCTCTGGACTAATTTTATCAAGGTATCGGCGCTTGACATGAGAGCTTGTTAAGGTACGGCGGATTTGAAATTGGAACGAGTGGCGTATTTGGCTGGGTTTCGGTTCAATTTATTTAGCAGATGGTTTTTTTTCGTGCCAGTAAGTAATATTGGTAGCATCTTCTACAATTTTATTTTGTATTTCGTTTCGGTCTATTACGTTGTCTGCTAAAATTATCTAAAAACATAAAACCTTTTGCCTAACGTTAGAAAACAGGCGGGAAGCCTGTTTTCCTTGAAAGGTTAGGTAGAGGTAAAGATTATTAAAATTGAAAGATTCGTTAATGCCTGAAATTATTTTCAACTTTTATCTTTTGGTTTTAGTTCATGTTCTTTTCAATTGTTGTACTTTCCTGTCCCTAGGTATAGGAGCTTAGATAATTAGACAAAACAAATCTTTTTACTGTCTATTTTCGTTCCAGTAGAGGTAATTTTAATCGCAGCTAATATCTACAAACACCTATTTCCATAAATGCAAACGAACCTATAACAGTAAGGACATAAGCTGCGGAAATTCCTTTATTTCCTCTCTCTCTACAATAGTGTCGGAACTTATCTTCATTTGCCTTTACTATTTCTCAAAAAGAACAAACGCACCGTCTGTATTGGCCTTAACTGGAACGAATCCAAATTAGCGTAAAGCCGAGCTTCCGAGCTTAAGGTACGTAAGGCTGGTTGCGCATTGGCGACGCGAGAGTGGCATAATGTGATTTTCATTTCGCTCTTTCATTTAATCCGAAAAAACGCACGTAAAGGGAAGGATCTCGGTACGGATAAACAAAAAACTAAACTTTGAAAAATAAAACCTTAACTATTTCAGAGGAATTCCTTTTAAAAACTAGTGGGATTTTTTGCTAAGTGGCACTTTCCTTTGGGACCCCTGGGGAAAGAATACCCCGAAAGAATGGTATGTTTTTAACTTCATGTAGTTATATACAAACCTTGTGATTTTGTTTTTGTAAAATGGAATACCTACCTTCCGTAAATTTTTTGATCATTGCATTGCATTATTCATTTCCAGAGATTTGCTTCATCATGTGTCAAAATATCCCTAGCATCAGCCCATCGATTCTGTAAAAATCTCACCGTGAAAAGTTAGGTGAAGTGAGCTGTCAATAGTGTCAATCCCTAGCATTATTCGGAATGACAGCTCACTCCACGCTCACTTCACCTAAGTTTTCACGGTGAGATGGTTACAGAATCGCACTGCAGGTGAAATTACAGCTCACTTTACCTAATTTTTCACGATGGGATTTTTCAGAATAGATCGGCTGTTGTGACATGAAAATATGCTTCACTTAAGGTAGGGTAAGGTACGTTTATCAGCAGTGCGATTCTGTAACCATCTCACCGTGAAAACTTAGGTGAAGTGAGCGTGGAGTGAGCTGTCATTCCAACTAATGCTAGGGATTGACACTACTGACAGCTGACTCTAAGCTCACTTCACCTAACTTTTCACGCTGAGATTTTTACAGAATCGATCGGCAGTAAGATAAAACAACATAATACATTCTTCTCAATTGCAAGCAAATCGACAAATCTTTTGTCGTAAATCGCACAAGTGTGAATCAGTCCTTACGGTTCGCTACAAATGCTACAATTGGTAGAATAACGTCAAATTCTCAGCGACACTATCCTCCGTTTGTCTGTTTATCTCGATACTATGGGCTTTTATGTTATTCTGCTGATAAGCCTCGCATTACTACGCGAAATAGCCGTAAAAGTTAAATGTTTTCTACTGAAAGTATTACTCGACTCTAGGCCCCTAGAGAATTTATATAAAGTTTTTCTCTCGAATCAGCACTAACTTATATGTAAGTAATTGAGAATTTGCTCATACCAGAGGGGCAATTCTCGTAATTTTAAGAACATTCACAGCCTGATATCAGTCATCTGTCAAAAATACCTCTAATTTCCCTACATTTTTGACAAGTTTTTGACATTGATTGTCTGAGATTCATGAGGTTGCGACTAGATTTTGAACGTTTTTAATTACGGGAATGGGCCTTCAAGTATATATTTTACTTAAAAGGAGGTCCCTATGTAAGATTTACTGTAAAAGTTGTACAAGCTTCTGAAACAACCGTTTTTTTTTCTTTTTTTACTTTCTCTGTCGTATCGTCACTTACTATAATTATGTTAGTATTTGTGTAGGTATAGCTTTTACCATTAAAATTCAAAATATTCAATTTCACTTAAACCTACATAATTATGGGCACTTATGACGCGTCAGAAGATAGGTGCACGGTTCCAATCGGTCGTTTCCTATGGAGAAGAGTTGGCAAAAAACTCCACGGTTACTCTTTTAAAAATCATTTTCTTTTACAATGTATTCAAATGACAGATTTAATAGGTATGGGAGGACAGTGTAGGCCTGTCAACAAGTACCAAGTACTTAACAAAATAGGAAATAGTCAACATCGAAGCACGTTCTCACATTCACAAAACCATGCCATGCTAAACAAAAAGACGAAGAAAAAACATAAAGACTATTTCTTGTTAAATTCTCTGACTAAGGGCTGATTTTTGCATCGCCAAATAACTTTTATTCGAGGAATAAAATTGACGTTTGACAATTTTTGTATGAAATAAATGTCAAAATTTCAAAATTATTAATCGAATAAAGTTATCAGATGATTTAAAAATCTGCCCTAAGGGCAATTTTTCCAACGCCAGATAATTTTATCCGAGGAATAATTTTGAATTTTTGACAGTTCTTCGATGCAAAGTCTGTCAGATGACAATTTTATTCCAAGAATAAAAATGATCTGTCGATTGAAAAATCGCCCTTAGCTAAATATATTTAATAATGTGTCGACACCTATTTATGCTAACATCCTACAAGTATTCTTTCACATATTAATCTCGTATAACACGACATAACATGTGCTCGTAAATTCGCTATAAATGTGTGTCTAATTCAAATTTTATGGTTCAATCTGTCCCTCGTTAAGAATAATTGGTAGTACATCACTGTCTGCTGTCAGGTTACTGCTAGGTTTAATATACCTAGCTGTTCTTCATCATAATTATTAATCTTAGTTATGGCGACGTTGGCGTTTTAATAAACTTATAATGCGTTCTTTTCGTTTATTTGCCCAGTGGGTGTGTAAATGGAACGCGAATATAAATAATAATTATTGTAGGTATATAATATAAATTAAAAAAATATATAATTAAAAAAATTAAAAAACAAGCCTGGCTTGTCAAAAAGTTAATTAAAAAGTTTAACTAAAGAATTAAAAGCAAGTTGATTTTAGTGTTGAATGGGCACAAGATAAGTACTAAGTAGATTATAATATTTACTGTGCAATTAAACCCCCATTGTGCCCAAAAGTGGGAAACTGAAAACCAATATTTTCAGCGAAGTCGGGGGACTTGTAAAGAACTGTTCCAAGGAACCGTCCCCGACACGGCAAAAAAATCACAAACATTCATGAACCCTGAAAACATAACACTCCTTTTTTTGGGCACTCGTGTAAATATATTGTATCGTCTATGCCATAGGTTATCTACAGCACTAAAAGGCGTGATCAAAATCTAAACTAACGCCGCCTTAAACAGCAGCTTGAAATAGAGTACGTTCACACTCACTTAAGTCCTGTTTGGAGCTCGCAAAAGAGTTTTTGAAAGAGTGTGATGAAGTACTACCAGCATTCCTACTTGCCACCTAGCAGCATTGCAGTATCCCGGTTGGGTTTGCGTGACGGTGACATTTTTGGACCGTCCAAAACCGCGTTAGGTTGATGATATCGTCAATGTCGCGGGAAACACCTACGCACGGAACCGGGAATGGAAATGTGGAAGAAAAATAGGGAGGCCGAGTACCCAACAGTGGGTGATTTCCGGGCTGAAATGATGATGACGATGCTGACAGTTTTGGCGCAGGACAAAAAAAAGAAAGATTACAAGCAACTTATCATGCTCACTCTAAGTAGACATTGGAAAACGATAAAAAAGTACTCTGGAATACTTTGAACGTTACTAGCCTGGCTCCGTCATTATTCCTTTAGAAACTAACCTCCATAATCAAGATAAACACTAGGTTCTCATAATTTCTCGTGGAAAGCAACACAATCTTCTGCTGCTCAAATAACATAATTTTCTAAACGGTGCCTGTAATATTGAAACTCGTGCAGCTGAGGCGTGCGTCATTAAACTACAGTAAACTAAATTACTAAGTGAGTACCAATTTTATTAGTTTGGCCATGAAAACTGAATAGCTGTAGTGGCGTAGACACCGAGTAGACGTTGCGTAAACGCATACGCAGTCAATGCGTCGAGTAGACGCCACGAGAAGAGCAATTAATATAATTGTAGGCATTTCAAGATACTATTTTTATTTTTTATTTACTATGATGGACAAGACCAAAATACTGTGCCACATTCAGGACATTTTAAAGGGGATTGAAGATTTTTATATGGATCCTGACGCATACCTACAGTGTCGTGTATTGTGTATACATCGATTTATAATAGGTCTCATGAGTGGCCACATTTTAAAAAAAAAAAAACAAAATTGCGGATTGTATTTATGCCACGGACCTTCAAACACCTTTTTTATGATCTAACTGTGCACGCGGCTTCACTCACGTAACTCCGTTTTCTTTGGACTTTACAAATCAATGGAAACTTGAAGTTATAGTCATCACCATCATCATTTCAGCCGAAAGACGTCCACTGCTGGATATAGGCCTCTCCCAAGCACCTCCACTTCGACCAGTTCCGTGCTTCTCGCATCCAACGGGTTCCTGCACCTTTAACAAGGTCGTCGGTCCACCTTGTGGGAGGCCTTCCATCGCTACATCTTCCGGTACGCGGTCGCCACTCCAGAACTTTTCGGCCCCATCGGCCATCTGTTCTGCGAACAATGTGCCCTGCCCACTGCCACTTAAGTTTGGCAATTCTTCGGGCTATATCGGTTCCCTTGGTTCTCCTGCGGATCTCTTCATTTCTGATTCGACCACGCAGTTATAGTAGGTAGATTGAGAAATACCTTATTATAATTCACGTTCATCATTTAAAACCAATACCGTATGTTGCCGCACTCCACATGTAAATGGCGTCGCAGTCGCGTTAGTTGTATTTTGTCATAGCAATTTATAGTATTTTATCTCACGAAGCGACGCGCGCTTTACTTGTGTTAACCAAGTGTACAATCACGCTATGAATGGGTGCGTGAAGCAGAAGTGTTAGCGTCAGCATGTTATGTGCTGACGCTAACACTCAGCACACACCCTCACACCCTCTCGCACACACACACACGCGCGCACATTTCCGACTTTGCCACCGTCTCAGACGGTACCAAGAGCTCCTGCTGTGCTTACACACACTTTCACAGCGTTTTTATATACTTACAACCACAAGTAAGGGGTGTGGGTAAGGGACAAACTAAAATCGCACTATTTGTAGGAAACGAAATGCCTATTTATATTTTATTTGTTTTCCTCAAATAGTTGAGATGTTTTCAGAAATTTCCATTACACGGATATTTTTGGGAAGTTGTTCACCTGTCACCAAAATAGTTTGGGGGTAATTGCGTAACACACTAACAGTAGACTAAATGGCTTTAATTTTGACAGTTCAACAACATTCATTGCGTTATTTACGTTGTTGAATATACCAATTTTCGAACATATAAAGCAATGGATTAGCAATATCCTTCAAAACGATGGGAGCAATTATGGCGCTGATGCATGAAGTTGTTAGAAGTTTTAATGTAGTCCGCCATCTTAATGCCCCACCAGCCGGCACAGGCCGCCTAATAGTAGTAACGTGAAACATTTTACATCGTGTTTCTATGCGCCGAGGTGATTGCACCCACCTGTTCCACAACCACGATTGAAACATTTTCTTTAATGGCTGCCATAGAGAGCTTAACGTTATTACTATTTGAAAATAATATGCAAGAACAGTGTGCACAGGAATTGAGATCACGTTCGTTTTGTGGCTTTATTTTGTTTAACGTTGGTCGGATGGTCTTTATTGTAGTTTGTACGTTAATTTTAAACGTATATTTAATTCCATCAAATTTCTTTCTGACATAATGTTATTGAAAATCAAGTAAATGCTTGGTTTCATTGTATTGTATTCATATGTTTTAAATGTATTTTTAATTTATTTATGTATTCACGTAACTGCATTGGGCTGTTCTTTGATAGTGGGGTGAACATTCATAAGTAATGTAATTTAATTATAAGCTGTTGAGTTTCCTAATAAATAAATAAATAAATAAATAAATTAATTCAAAATACAATGACTAACTCTGTGTTTGAACCAAAGCTAGAACTCGTTTTGCTGTGAGATGGACTGAACTTCTTCAGACCTTTCCGAAACGCACCCTCAAAATGACATATCTTACGTGTATCTTTCATAACACAATCTCATATAAAAACATGGAGATATACCCCTACTGAAAGGTTAATGTAAGCACTGTCCCCCACAGCCCGTGGGAACTACTTCCGGGATGCACCTACGATACATTATAGGGCACTTCCGGGCAGACTCAGGGTTATAAGGCGCGGGTATCCGGTGGGAAATATACTTGGAAATATTATTAGTCAGCTGATGTGCAATATTTATGTTTACATTCATACGAGTTCTAGTTGGTTTTTCTTTTTTAGGGATGGAAAAGTATTATGATTTATCTCTCAAATGATGAAACATTATACTATTCAGGATTGCCTAACAGCTGTTTTCGTACAAAGCCCATCATCATGAACTTATAATGGAAAGAAATCTCGAAAATAAAAGTTCATACAAACTTAAACAAAAAAACACTAAAAAAAAGCTAATCCTACTAATATTATATGTAAACGTGCAAGTTTGTATGTATAGATGGATGTTTGTTACTATTTCACGCAAAAACTACAGAACTGATTTGGATGAAATTTAGCACACAGTTGGTTTATAACCAGGATTAACAAATAGGATACTTTTTATCCCGATATTCCCACGGGATCGGAACTTATGCGGGTGAAACCCCCACGGTTTCACTAGCAGTAATTGCAGCTAGTAATTAAATAATAAACAGCTCAGTCAGATCAGCCGACCTCATCTAGTTCTTAAAATATGATTGACGACGTGTAAAAGTGTTTGTAGGTACAAAGTTACTTACAGGAATAAAAAATTTTGCTAATTTATAGCTAGCTAATAAAATAAGCTTATACCTTAGTGCTCTTCTGTCTATAATATTTTCCTATAAGAAGTGTTTTGTGTGTACAGACGCCAGCACATCAAGCTACTACAATCTGTCCTTTAATATATTTTCAACTTATGGCTAAAGCATTAGGTTCAAGGTTGATTGGGAAATTTGACAGTTTCAGGTAGCTTGACGTGCTGGCGTCTGTACATAAATAAATAAATAAACTAAAGAATTATTGAACATTTTTGTTTAAAGTTCGAGCCCGCGTTCTAGTTCTTAACCACAAAAATGAACGCCTAGTTGTGCCTAACGCGATTTCCATTTCATGTCACACATAAAAAAACTTGTAAAGTAATTTCCACATTTCTATTGTAATTTCAACAGCTGTCCACTTTCTAGAGCTTATTCTTGAACGTAACGACACCCACAATATGACGAGGTCACTCACTGAATGTCAGGAGGGACATCATTCTTTATTCGTACCTTCACTATTAGACCCTAACAATATAGTTTTCGTGGGGACATACATGTGGGAAGAAGTAGAGACGGTTCATTTTAAGAATTTGACTGTAGATATCTATTTTCATAATGTTTAGATAATGAGCCTATAATGTGCCCACTTCTGGGACACAAGCCTACTCTCTGTAAGAGGGAGTAGGCCATAATACACCACGCGGAAACACTAATTTTGCTTGACTGACATTTCATTTACAAGCCCTTATTTCAATTGGACGGGCCGAGTTTTATAGCTCTAAGATACCATGAATCACCAAGGAGGCCTCATTTCCCTGAATCCGCTCGTACGTGAAACTTCTTGCCAGACTCTGTTTCCCAATATCTGGAAGTCGTGTATGGATTACTTCTACACAATAAATGCACCATTATCGACCATTGCGTCATCGAAGACCATGAGGTGAGACTAGGTATGGATGTAATAATAATAATAATAAAGAACACTTCCGATAATAATAATAATATCCCTGGACATTTCACACAGCACCATTTGTCCCAAGCTAAGCAACCTAATGCTTGTGTTATGGTAACAAGATGGCTGATAAACTACTTATATACAATTTTTTTTGTTGTAAATACATACATATTATAGATAGAAAAACACCCAGACTCGGAACAAATACATGTAGGTCATACAAATATTTATACCGTGCGGGAATCGAACCCGCGACACGCAGCGCAGCAGTCAATCGCTTAACCACTGCGCCAACCGTGCAGTCAAATTATGGCAGAATCTTGAACGAAAAGGCTTATTAGAAAGCCGTTCTTCTTAAGATATTCATAATCATCTTTAACGTGATTACCACGATTATCATAGCCACTTAAATTCAGATAGATTGTGCCCATCTTTTCACTGAATGAAAGTTTAAAGACACGCCATGCAGCTTTTAAGTGTTAAAGAGGTCATTCGCTACCCAGACTGCCAAAACAGTTAGTAAGCTCCTTAATACCAACATTATCATAGAAATATAAAATCTTTTCGCTAATTAGTTTTATCGCCTTGACAATTATATTTAATTGTTTGAGGGTACTTGGTGCCTTCTCTCGCCCTTTTGCGTCTCTCTGAGAATTTCAATTACTAACTTAATGACGACGGTTTAGTCTAGTGGCGACACTTGGGGGTAGGTATATTGTTGAAGCTGAAAGTAACTTTTGATTATCTTCATTATATGTCAACTTTGCCCGTTTCTAAGCTATCAAAACTGCTAAACGATAACTATTGTGGGCATACCACTAACTACCAATTAATATACCATGGTGTGGTGATTCCGGTTCTTCATGAAACCATGCTTATCAGGATAAAATGATGACTTACAATATAAATTGATGATGAAAACTATAGAAACATTGTCAACAAGGGTCTGGTAGTAAACGCCTCATGTCAAACACATGTTTTTCAGCTGTATTTCGTTTAATTAAAAACCAAATACATATAACAATATAGATGTTAAAAACTTTCGACTCATTTTCCGCATTAGGCATGTCCATTTTCAACTTCATCTTAGTTCCGTGTATCCTAAAGCTTCATGGTGACAGCCACATAACGAGGGAGTGACCTTTTCGCGACATTTGCACCAAGAAACTGGGCAGCTAGCCTTCAAGGTATGGTGGAAGTGACCTTAACAAGGGAGCTACGAGGACACTGCCATTTAGCACCCTTAGAGTGTAGGACATTAGACGTGAAGGCTGTAAGTGATTTATTTCATTAACTAGACTGCTGCCCGCGGCTTGGCTCGCGCGGATGTCGGAAATTATCCCGCGGGAATGTGCTATCGTGCTTAATTTGATATTCCTTATAACATCAGCTTTCTGCTAGTGAAAGCCCCGTCAAAATCTATCCAGCCGTTTCAGAGATTAGCTGGAAGAAGGAGACAGGCAAAAATTTCAACAATCTGTTTTTCTTGTTATAAGTAAAAGTTGTTATTTTGACATTACAAATAGAGACACTTCAATTTTATTTATTTGTGTAGTATGTAAATGTATACATATTGTTTGTATATAGATTGAAGGTTACGACATCAATAGGCAACTAACTTCATTGGTTGCATGAACAATTCGTGTGAATTTAAAATTTCAGAAAAGATTAATTCGAGAGATCTCTGAGGGGGGAATCAAAAATATCAAATAATTAAATTTACTTTCTTATGAGCCAATGAAAAGATTGGGCCCAGGTTAACAAATTCTTAACTTGCAGCTCAGCCAAATTGTTTAAAACAGGATATTGTCGATAAAAGACATGTGGCATCCACCAACCCGCACTGGGCTCGCGTGGTGGATTACAGCCCACCTCCTATCACTGAGAGGAGGCCTGTGTCCCAGCAGTGAGAACATTATAGGCTGATTATGCTATTGTCGATAAACACTCAGGCACCCCCAACTCGTACATTCAAGGTTATTCGGATCCAAATATAGACCAGTTTGCACGTGTTCCTGACATCTCTACCCGTAACCTCCGTCTAAAAATATTCGACGATTTCTCAATAAAGCCACTGTCACAAAAGGAACGACATCCACGTGTTGTCATATCCGTATATCCGGCGTGAATTCGGTTCCGGATATTAACGCGTCATCGAACACCCCTGCGAACCCGAATCAGTAATTGGCGCTTTGGGAGAATCTTGCAGGATCGTATAATATTATCAGAATATCTCTTAATTCAGATTGTCCTATTATTGTGCAAGATCTCCGCGATGTATTTTTATGATATGTGAAGAAGCGTGAACAGCAGGGTAATTACGTGATACACTATCAGTAGCAACGGGTTTCATTTTGACAGTTCAACAACATTCATTGCGTTATTTACGTTGTTGAGCAGACACATTTTTCGAATAAATGGGGCAATGGATTAGCAATATGCTTCAAAATGATTCAAATTGAGAGTAATAGTTTTAATATACCTACGGCTATTTTCCTTACGATTCGAGACTTTAACTTCTACCATATAAATCATAATATTATCCTATCAATACGAGAAAGGAGTGTTAGGTCACCTAGCGTCTAGCACTAACGTTTACATGGTTCTTCGAGCCAGATTACGGATTACGGAATACTTATTGGAAACAAACTCTGACGGGTGCAGTATTTTCTATGTGAGTTATGGATGCGGGAGGCGTGTGAAGGACATGGTATTGTGCGAGGGAAGCTAGTGAGAGGCCTTTGTCCAGCAGTGGACTTTGATGTAAAATGCAATAAGAGGAATCTGGATATTTGCATTTTATTGTACCTTTGAATACAGAAATAATGACCAAGCTGACACGTGAATTTGTACCTGCGCAGCCACTCGCCTCCTGCTCCGAGCCGCTATAAAGTTTGAATCAGGCTGTAACAACTATCCTAACATGATATTGTATTTGGTGGTGGTGCTATGCCAGCTGTGCGATGGCGTAGCACCACCACCAAATATGCTTGCCATGCCATGCTCCACCTCCTATCCTGCCCTTTACGTCCCAAAACATGGAGGCATAGTGACCTCTGCGCTGCCACTGACGACGCCATGGAAGTGGCAAAGTTTTGGGCCAAAAAGATTTAAAATTCAGTCGTGCGATCGACACGAAGAAGAAAATTGTATTTGGTGACAAAAGCGTCTAATGCGACTACCACCATTACTACCCTTTTGAAAGGCCACATTATCCACAAAATGAAAAGTTATTTATTCAAATTAGGCTGAGAATCAGCGTCTAAATTACATAAGATAGTCCCCCTAAACGCCCGTCCTTCACCACTCCCTAGTGCTTTCGCTGGGGAGAAGAAGTGAACAAAACCCTATGCTCATTTTATAAAAGAACTAGATCTAGACTTTAATAAAACCCTCGTTTCCAAACATATTGGCATAGCAATCCAATATCGATACAACCGTTGGGCCGTGGCCTCGTCTGCGGAGATACCTCGGCTCAAAGCGATTCATATACAAACGAAAACAATACTGCTTCAACAAAACACAAAACGAAACTTTTTGATTGTATTCAAGAAAATTCAATACCCTTGGCATGTGATAAAATTGTGGCTAGAAATGTTGGATGTTGAGGTAAACTACCTACCTAGGTTCCAAGTAATTTGAGTACGTGCGTAAAAAACTAACAGTAGCAAAAGGTTTTCATTTTGACAGTTCAACAACATTCATTGCGTTATTAACGTTGTTGAGCAGACAAATGTTGCGAACATATGAAGCAATGGATTAGCAATATCCTTCAAAATTATTCAGATTGTGATTGAGAGTGTGTTACGCAATAAGGGTACTGGCTCGTGGCCAATCGTGGCTAAATAATTACAGCCGCACGGGTCGATCAAGCTGTCATGCGTGGATCTTTGACAGTCGTTACGGGTCGTCAGTAGCCCGAAAGTATGACAACCAGTCTTACCAAGGGGTATCGTTTACCCAGTAAAGTAATAATAATATCCCTGGACATTTCACACAGCACCATTTGTCCCAAGCTAAGCAACCTAATGCTTAGGAAGCTTGCTTAAGCTTGCTTGCTTGCTTAAGTGGGTTATGAAGGTTAGATAGGCAGTCACTCCATATAAAATACTGGTATTCAGCTGCATCCGGTTAGACTGGAAGCCGACCCCAACATAGTTAAAGTCTAGGCAGATGATGGGTCGTTCAAGCAGTGATGGCCAGAGGTAACGGCCCTGACATACGAGTTGTACGCCGTGGGTTCGAACCCAGGCCGCCACTTTGTGCAATTTATTTAATCACCACTGCTCTCAAAAACGGTGAAAGAAATCATCGCGAGGAAAACGACATGTCCTAGAACCAAAAATTCGTTCACATGTGACATCTACCAACCCACAATGGGCCCGCGTGGTGGATTACGGCCCCATCCATCTTACAGAGAGGATGCCTGTGTCCCAGCAGTGAATCGTTATAGACTGATTATGCTAAAATAATAATAATAAAAACGTTTATTTTCTCCTCTTTTAGGCAGACGATGAGAAGCTGATAATGTAAGTGTACAGCATTATCCCGATGCTCACATTCCAATTTTATTGGAGTCTTCTTCCATACATCTATATCAACAGCCATCTCATATAAATGTATGGAAAAAGACTCCAATAAAATTGATGTCAATATGTCTAGAAAGGGGGTGAATAATTATTCACCCCCTTTGTAGACATATTATCATCTTTTACACAATCCTTCTATTGATTTCTTCGCCTTTCCCATATGTACAATACAACCATGAAATCATGCAGGTATTTTCGACGCTGAAATTCAAAATATTGACATTTAGTAATAACCAGAAGCATTAGGCAAAACATTGATAAGGGAAATTTCGCAGTTACACCGAACTCACGTACTCGTATATATATATACTAGCTTCTGCCAGCGGCTTCGCCCGCGTGGGTGTCGGCAATTATCCCACGGGAATGTGCTACCAGGATAAAAAGTATGTGTTTCCCCAGGATGCCATCTATCTTTTTCCCAAATCAGAAGTTCAGTGGTTTAGGCGTGACAATGTAACATACAGTTTCAAGTTCACATCCTCCCCTTAAAAACCGAATTACTTACCCCTTTTTGCCCTGTCATGGGTCAATTTTCGATCGCGATCCCCCTGTGAGTGGTAGTTTTGAAAAACTTATAATGATAAACTTTATTAATTACTTACGCAAGAATTCTTGCCAAGTTTCAAGTTTATTAACTAAATGAATAAGATTTTTCATATAAACTGTATCCCCGCTTTTCACCCCCACTGGAGTGGAATCTTAAAAAATCGTTTGTGATGTATTCATAACTTGACTCATAGATTATTTATACTAATGTTCCAATTAATCAAGACACGCATTATAATCCTCCCCTGTAAAGTTAACTACCCGTTTTCAACCCGCTAGGGGTAGATTTTCGAAAAACCCTGATACATGTTATTCTTTATTTTTGGTCAATAAATAAGCAATAAATAAGTAATAAATAAATAAGCGCTGAGTTTCTAGTTAATCGGACCGCACATTCAAATTCTTCCACACAAACTTCAACACCCTTGTATCCCCTTTTGTGGGGTAGTTTTGAAAAACTTATAATGATAAACTTATTACTTACTTAGGCGAGTATTCTTGCCAAGTTTCAAGTTTTTCATATAAGCTGTATCCCCGCTTTTCACCCCCACAGGGGTGGAATTTAAAAAAATCGTTTGGGTTGTAGGTATTCATAACTTGACTCAAATATTATTTATACTAATTTTCGAGTTAATCAAGCCATGCAGTAAAATCCTCCCCCTGTAAAATTGACTACCCTTTTTCAGCCCGTCAGGGGTAGATTTTCGAAAAACCCTGATACACATTATTCTATACTTTCGATCCTAGGTATAAATACTGAGTGTCGAGTAAATCGGACCGCCCGCTAAAATTCTTCCATACAACTTTTGAAGCCCACCAATCCCCTTTAGAGGGTAGTTTGGTAAAACATAAAATGGCAAACTTCATAATTTACTTAGATTAGTATTCGTGGCAAGTTTCAAATTTCATGTCTCTAGGTCCAGCGGTTTAGGCTGTGCGTTGATGTATCAGTCAGTCAGTCAGGACTTTGAATTTTATATATATATAGACTAGCTGACCCGGCAAACGTTGTTTTGCCGTATAAATAATTTCTAGCTGCCCGGCGCTACTTCGTTCGCGTGGTATCCTACCCCCTACCCTACTCCTACACTACACCTACCCTACTCCTACCCTACTCCTAGCCTACTCCTACCCTACTCCTACCCTACTCCTACCCTACTCCTACACTACTCCTACCCTACTCCTACTCTACTCCTACACTACTCCTACCCTACTCCTACCCTACTCCTACCCTACTCCTACCCTACTCCTACCCTACCCCCTACCCTACTCCTACCCTACGCCATAGCCTACTCCTACCCTACTCCTATCCTACCTCCTACCCTACTCCTACCCCACTTCTACACTACTCCTACCCTACTCCTACTCTACTCCTACCCTACTCCTACCCTACTCCTACACTACTCCTACCATACTCCTACCCTACTCCTAACCTACTCCTACCCTACTCCTTTTTCCATATTTTCTGACCGTTTAAACCTTCCCTGAACTACGACAAACGTTTCAAAACCAAAATCAGCTAAATCGGCCCAGCCGTTTTCGAGTTTTAGCGAGACAAACGAACAGCAATTGATTTTTATATATATAGATATACACATATACTAGTAGGTATATGACTATTTACAAAACATTTACCGTACTATACTATACTATTGCAGGGATGGCGTCAAAATGTATATATTTTTTATTACTCCAGAAATAAAAACCAACGTTTCTACGTACGTACCTACTTACAAATCATTTCAGTTAGCCGACCAAACCACTGCTGGGAAATGGCTTCACCCGAATTCTTTTCCTGAGCCACCTCGAGTAAGCCCTTGCGCCCAGGTCGTCTCACCATCCCGCCACGCCGTCTTCATTGGCGGTGCAGCCACCGTGTTTGGAGACTGTTACCCAGCGGACCAGCAGTGCGATTCTGTAACCATCTCACCGTGAAAACTTAGGTGAAGTGAGCGTGGAGTGAGCTGTCATTCCAACTTATGCTACGGATTGACATTAGTGACAGCTCATTCTAAGCTCGGTTCACCTAACTTTTCACGGTGAGATTTTTTCAGAATCGATCGGCTGCAAACCATAAATTAAAAAAACACGTTTATTTAAAAAAATAATAATAATAATTTAGGTATTTAAAATTCAAGTAAGATCATAAATAAAAACATATCATAAATGAGCTTATACTAACAGAAATTCCACAAGACGTCTGTGTCTAGACCAGCTATACTCTAAGTGTGTTCCGCGGAACCCTAGGGTTCCGCGATACCTCTGTAGGGGTTCCTCAAGAATTTAGAAAAAAAATCAAAACACCTCTCTCTGGTCGAACGTTTTGACACCGCGGCCGCGCGTATGTATATTTATTTATTTATTTGTATTTGTATAAACATGTGTTACAATAACTGGTACAATATCTCATAACTTTGGTATCAACATGTATACTTGTAGGTATACTTGTGAGCGCGCAGTCCCTTTGATAAAAGCCGCCTCTGTATTAGACGCTATAGTTGTCAACAAGCGACTTTCGACTCTAATAAAAAAATAAAGTCGAGATTGTTTACAACGTAATTTTTATATTTCTCTTTTTGCTTTTTGTTTATCAAAGGCGCCGACTCGAGTATTTTCGAGAATATTCGAGATCGAGTCTAGGACTAAGTATAAAAGCGGCGATCGCGTGTCGCGCCTCGTCAGTCAGTTGACAATTAGCGTTCGGAGCGATAAGTTCCTGCCTACCTACTTATAAGCTTGCTAGCGAGAAACTAGTGTTCATTGTTCTACTGCCTGCTGTATTCGTTGTCTCAGTTTTATACATTTCTTCATTGTACTAAACTTAGTCTCTTATACGCAGTAACGATTGTGCATTATTTAGACCCCACTATCCTGACGTGTAACATTATAAATAAAGAAGAATGGAACGTTGGCTTAAAGGTGTTAAACGTGTTGCAACAACATCTTCTAATGACGCTGAATGTTCAAAAGCAGTACGCACGGAGAATATAGCAATCACCGATCCAGACGATGATGCCGCGACGTCAAGCTCGACGGTTTCAAAGACGAAAAAAAGGAAGTATGATGAATCATATATCAGTTTCGGATTTGTTGATTCCAACGGCTCACCTCTCTGCATGCTATGTAGTAAACTGCTTCCTAATAGTTCCATGGCACCTGCCAAATTGCGCCGACATTTAGAAACTGTGCACCCCGAGTCTAAAGACAAGAATAAAGAATTTTTTGTTCGTAAAAAAGATCAGTTATTGGAAAGTCAAAAAAATATGATGCATGTAACACAAACTATCAACGAAAAGGCCACGGAGGCATCATATTTAGTTAGCTATCGCATTGCACAAGCAGGTGAAGCGCACACTATCGCTGAGAATTTAATAAAGCCATGTGTATTAGACATAACAAAATGTATGCTCGATGAAAAATCTGCAAAGCATCTTTCTACTGTGCCGCTATCAAACGATACTGTTTCACGGCGAATCCATGATCTGGCAAGCTACGTCAAACAAGAACTAGTTACACGTCTACAAAAAACACGATTCGCCTTGCAAATGGACGAGTCAACTGATGTCGCTGGTTTGGCTATCTTGCTGGTTATCGTGAGATATCCATATGAAAGTTCTTTTAAAGAAGACATGCTTATGTGTTCACCGCTGCTCACAAACACTACCGGGGAAGAAATTTTTAATAAAATAAATATATTTTTTGAAGAAAATAATATCAGTTGGAACAATTGCATTGACATTTGTACAGATGGGGCCAAGGCGATGACAGGTAAAACAGCAGGAGCAGTGTCACGAATAAAAAATAAAGCGCCTAATTGTAGTTCCAGCCATTGTATTCTGCATAGACAAGCACTTGCGATGAAGCAAATGCCGTCAAATCTAAAATTAGTTATGGATGAAGCGGTAAAAATAATTAATTTTATCAAATCACGACCACTACAATCCCGATTGTTCTCATTATTGTGTGAAGATTATGGCAGCAAACATAAAACACTGCTGCTCCATACAGAAGTGCGATGGCTGTCTCGAGGTAAAACTTTAACAAGGCTATTTGAACTTAGAGCCGAGTTACAAATGTTTCTTTCAGCAGATACTTCTTTTAATTTGAAGGACCGTTTGTATGATAAAACTTGGTTGTTCCGATTGTCTTTTATGGCGGATATCTTTCAAAAACTGAACGAATTGAATTTATCATTGCAAGGTAAACAGACAACAGTGTTTCAGGCCTATAACAAAATAACTGCCTTCAAAAGAAAATTAGATTTTTGGATTATTTGCGTTGGTAAGAAAGAAATAGAAAGCTTTACGTCACTCAGTGAGTTTGTTAGCGATAACGACTCAGAAATGTTTCAAAATGATGTGTTTGGAGAATTGGTCCAATATCTCAGATCGATGCGCGCATCTTTTGAAAAGTATTTTCCCGAAGAACAGAATACAAAAATGAAACTGAATTCATGGATTCATAATCCTTTTTTACCTAACTTGGAAAAGCCCGAAAGTATGTCAAACGAGATATATGAATCTCTTTTAGAAATGTCATCAGACACAAGTATGGAGTCACTGTTCAAAACGACGCCTCTCAACGATTTTTGGTGCAGAATCCGTGATGAATATCCAATGCTTGGCAAAATGGCTCTGAATATTCTTCTCCCGTTCCCAACAACATATTTGTGCGAAACAGGATTCTCAACCTATGCAGCCACGAAAACAAAATATCGCAATAGACTGGACGCCGAACCTGATATGAGACTTCAACTGTCTTCTATCAAACCTGATATCAACCAATTGATGAAAAATAAAAAACAGTTTCATACCTCCCATTAGTTAGATTTTTTTCTTTTTTAATATCTTCTATTATTGTACTTGCCATGTGGTAAAGTAAGTAATAATTAGTAACTGTTACATTGTAATTTTATTATGCTTATTAATAAAGAATACACTTTTAAAAACTATTGTTTTATTGTAGGGTTCCATCAAGTATTTTGCTTCCCAAAAGGGTTCCGTCACCAAAAAAGTTTGAGAACCACTGGTCTAGACTAACACATAGACTAACACATACACGCGCTCTTAATATACATTTAAAAGCTTACAAGTTCAAATTTGCTTTAATTATGTACATAGGTATTTCGTTATTTTCAGATCAACTAGTAGCAAAAAACATAAAAATACAAATATTATAATAAAGGATGAAACAATCATAGGGCATCAAAAAATTCGTCCGCACCGCTGTCAACAGGAAAAGTGAAAAGGCAGCATTGCCCGTTGTATCATCATCATAAGCCTAGCAGTGCACTGCTGGACATAGGCCTCTCCTATTGCACGCCATTCAACTCGATATTTGGAAACTCTCATCCAGCTGCTACCAGCCATCCTGCGAAGCGTCGCTCCACCAAGCCTGAGGGCGTCCAACCTTTCGTTTACCGATTCGCTGTGTCCACTCAAGAACGCGTCTACCGTAACAGTCATCGGTTCTACGGCTAATGTTGCATTTCCCCGTTGTATGGCAATGCTGATTCTTTGCCCGAAAAACCGGTAAAAAACGTAAAAATATGACTCAACAGAAACATAGCCATAATACCCTAGGTTGTACATCGCTACTCAGCTTTCATCTCAGTTCATAACATTGTCGGTACCAATCGAAGAGCACTTTCACCGTGTTTACTTTCACGTCCAACTGTACTGTCGCACACAAAAGTGTTTGCGTGTGTACTCTCGTTTGTGTACCTTTTTATTTTGCGAGTTCCCATTTTAGTTTTATTAGTATTTGGAATATTCTGGATGTTTTGCTTGTGTGTTTTGAGCGTTTATGTTTTAGGGAAATTATTTTCATTTATTGTGTACGAGTACAATGATGCAACAATTTACATAACATATGAAAATATTTTACCTCGGGAGCCATGATATAATAATAATAATAATAGATACTATACTTTGATTGGATATGCACTTTGAGTGTAAAGTTTAACTAACTAGCCAGCACCTTTGACTGTATACATGGGACATGTCATTTTTCTTCACAGCCTCAATAGAATATTCATCTGAAAACTTCAGGCTACTTCAGGGAAATATATAAAATAAGTTATGTAATTCAAGTGATGGCCTCAAACTAACATTACACAATATTATTATTTCATCATAATAGTAGCATAGAACCAAACACAACAACACTATTATGAAAAGAAATATTGAAAACTGCCAAGTTAATTACATCTTTCTATACTCTTATGAAAAAAAAAACAAATACCTTTAAATAATCAAAGCCATTGTGCATTTAAATAATAGTTCTCTTTACACACATTAAGTGATGCATATGTTAGCTATTTATGTTGTACGCGTGCTACTCGCCAGATAGCACAAAGTGTTATTAGAGGACAACCGGACACAGATGAACATGCTAAAATAGAGCTTCAACTATTTGGACCAGAACAATTGCTGGTACTTCAGCAAGCGATACCAGTGCCTCTACTACCACCTCTAGACCAACAGGTTCCAACAGCATCAACTGATGGAATAACAATTCTAGTCATACTTTGTTATTAGGATAGGGACTGACCCTAATTAACTAGTTTCTGTAATAGCAGAATGCTCTCCTAGGGATAGTACCATAATAATAACACATCAATAATTCATTTTAACAATATTATAAACTGCACCGAACCTACAATCAATGTCTTTATTTTTTAGATTTAGTCAGAAACCGCAAGTTCTACAGGCATTAGAATAAATGTTTAGTTATCAGTAATACAAAAGCAATAAGATGCTGCATATTGCATGGTTGTAAATGTAAATAAAAAAATTTATTGAGTGGGGCAAAGTTCTATAGAGTTTCTGGCATTGTCTTTTGTACTTAATAATATTAGAAGCAAAACGAAGTACCTAATAAATAAAAGTTCCATTATGTCACATCCATCGCTGGACATAGGCATCCCCTAAGCACCGCCACTTCAACCTGTTCTGTGCTGTCCGAATCCCATGGAGTGCTGCGGCCTTCACAAAGTCATCAGGCCTTTATTTTGTGGGTGGCCTTCTAACGCTACGTCTTCCGGTATGCGGTCGCCACTCCAGAACCTTTCGGCCCCATCAGGCCATCGGCCATATATAAAATAAAAAAATAACAAAATAAAATTAGGGTTGTATGTTATCACTTTTGTGGTCGTCTGTATGTGTTGTGTTTATTGCCTTTTTCACGAAAACATTTAAACACCGATCGAAAGTTAAAAACGTTATTTTAGCTATTGCAAAACACGAACACGTATTTAATTGAAATCACCTAAACCACCCAAAATAGATACAATTATATTTTTAGAAAAAGCTTAAACAGTATCTTATAAAAACTTCGTCTATTATTATAACTAAAATAACATCAATCCGGTATACCCCGAAGGGTTAGGCACATGTGGCGATAGTTATGTTTCAAGTCCCGTGTAATAGGGGGATGGGATGGGGGGGATAGACCTATTGCCATCCACCGGTCACAAAACCAGTTTCCGGGCTGCTACTGAGGAATTCCTAGTGAAAAAACGCAATAATACTTTTCCCGACCGGGGAATCGACCCCAGGACCCACTCTCTGCAGTCGCGCTTGCAACCACGAGAACGAGACTAACGGGGCAGTCAAATGTCGATGTTCACACTATTATTATACCGTCAACTGGCTGGTGCAGTCGTGACATTCAAACTCGATTGCAGTTTACAGTCAAGGCTAATCAGTAGCATAGTGCAGTACACTTACGAATAAACAGTTTTTGAACCCAGCAGATTGTAAGTCTTCAGAACCTAGGAACGATTCGGATACAGTAGCAATAAGTTTATTTTTAACAGTTCAACAACATTCATTGCTTTATTTACGTTGTTTAGCAGAGACATTTTTCGAACATATGAAGCAATGGATTAGCAATATCTTTCAAAATGATTCAGGTTGAGATTGATAGTGTGGTACGCAATTAGAGTGCTGTATTTACCAACATCTATCGATACTATACAAGCTTATCAGATAAGTAACTAAGTATTTCATAACCCAAATATTACATAATATGTATAGTTCCCAAAAGTAAACAGACAATCGTTGCGTTTAATCGCACGGTTGTTTAGTCTCGTAACAGATTATATTTCACACACCGAATGTTTCAAGAACTAACCTCCACTAGTCGCAATCATTCAATTATTTCCCCCCATAAAGGGGAGAACGGGAATATAAATGAAATGGAACATTGAAATAGCTTTGTCAGTTGGTGGAACATTATTCAATCAAATAAAGTATAGGGGAGAGACCTGATGACCCGACTTTAGTTACCCTAATCATATATATACATAAACTGCCCCCCATAGGGGAAGGCAGACACGCCACCGGCTGCGATCCTTACATACTCCTTTTGCCACGTTTACGTTCATAATACATCTGGTCATATACGCACGCCGGTTGCGAGTACTACACACCTGAAGTTTCAGAAGAACATCACCAATAAAGTCACCATATTTTAAGATCTTGTTGCATAGATGTTTGATTACTTCAAACTTTCAGAGTTACTGTAGAACGGCGGTAGTTAGGTAGAGATCTATGTGACATGTTGATGTCACGTGGTCAACTTTGAACGTTAATATCTCGGCAACGTGACGTTGATCGTCGCGTTGACGCTAAGGTGTTGGGTCCTATTATAGTTTCCGTTTGCATTGATGTCAGCTCTATATATACCCTATATAACCCTATGTATATAACCCTTTACAAAGCACAAGTCCGATCGTGTATGGAGTACTGCAGTCACCTGTGGGATGGGTCAGCTAAATACCAACTTGCCACTTTAGACTCAGTCGAGCGCAGAGCTAAGAGACTCATTGGCGATAAAAAGCTGGTGGAGGCAAAACTTCACAGTTTGGCTCACCGGCGAAGTGTTGCCTGTCTGTCCGTCTTCTACAGACTGTACCTCGGGGAGTGTGCTCAAGAGCTACATGAGCTCATCCCGCCTTCACCTTTTTACCATCGAGAGTCCAGACGCACTCCGGGATACCACCCCTATTTGGTTAATATACCCTATACACGCACTAAGCGCTTCTCATCATCTTTTCTGATGCGCACAGCAAAGGAGTGGAATTGTCTGCCTGCGTCTGCATTCCCGAGTTCATACAACCCTAATCTCTTCAGGGCGAGAGTGAATAGGCTTCTTCTGGGCAAGCTCGTTCCACCGTAGATCTCATCCCTGCCTCTGGGCTGGATTGAGGTCAAGAGGGACTCCACGCTCACTTCACCTAAATTTTCACGGTGAGATAGTTACAAAAACGCACTGCAGGATGAATGGCTGTTCACTTCACCTCAGTTTTCACAGGGAGGTTTTCACAGAATAGACCGGCTGGCTATGAAGTGAAGTTGATAAATTGAGACACTTTTAGGTGGCCTGCATATAGCCACAATGACCTAACCACCGACAATCGGCAACTGGCACGCCACAACCCTCATTTCCTAACACCGACTATTACCAACATTATAAATACGTCGTTAAACCACATTAATATAACTGCCATATTGCATGTTTTCCGGCGACAACTCAATAAAATGGTAAGGTAACAGGTGAAATTATAATAATTACATAACAACAAGTTGTGGTAACTGTTTCTCGTTGCCCCGACCTCCCCTAAGTCCCTACCGACATGTTGCGTATGTTTGTTTACAATGTTACGCGAAACCGGTCGAATGGTCTCGAATGCACCTTACTTAAAGAATTGCCACCAGTCAAAAATCGACCTTAAACACATCGAGTAAAGTAGAGTATCGCGTGAAAATCTTATAAGAGTTACGACGTTCTCTTGCACAAAATTGCTCAAGTATTCCAGAAAGCGGATAGACGTTTATCCATCATCAATTGCAAACGAGTTTGTGTCTTATGCAGCTAGAGTGAAAGTTGAAATTAGAAGCATAGATTTATCGATATAGGGTGCAATGACGAAAACCTGTAATACTCGCGCAACGGTAGCGTCAGCATATAAAAATGTACCGGTTTGGTGAGTTTCTATATAATTTGGTGGTATTAGTTAATGCAGTGTCAATATACGTAAAATACAAGTTATGCATAATGAGAATGCTTGCATAAATCAGATCAAATAAAAAAAACATAAAATGGCTAGTCCGGCTGCACTACTGCTTAGGTCCTAACCAATAGAGACGATGTTTGCTAACTAACATGGAAAAATCCTCACAGTTATGTAAATAGTATAGTCAGAATTCATCGAAGACAAGAGAAAGGAGATATTTAATTGGTGAAAAGGCGATAATTTCATAAACAAAGTTAGGTAACATTGCGCACCTACTTTACATAACAATTTTGTTTATTCTTCAACGCCACAGACAAGTTTTTTTTATTTAAGATACTACTCTAATATAACGTCCACAGCTCTTATTTCTTGGAACCATAATATATCACATGGCGTCGTCGGTGGCAGCGCAGAGGTCACCTTGACTGCATGTATTAGAACACAGAGGGCCGGATAGGAGGTGCTATAGTTATTTTAAGAGGAACCGGGACCACCCTTATGCGCGACCTGAAACTTAGAACCTGAAAGAAAGAAAAAATATTTATTGCGACTCGTACAGGAAGATCATAAAACGAAACTAAACATAATCAAAAAAAAAAAAAAAAACAAATTATATTAAAAAAAAGTTACAAAAAGAAAAATTAAACAAAGTCCTGTACGAGGCCAAAAAGCTCCTATCTCAGCATGATGCTACGACATTTAAAAAATAAATGTCGCAGCGCTGGTATTCTGATAGGGCAATTACAGTAATAAATAAATAAATAATCTATTTTGTGTCGCGGGTTCGATTCCCGCACGGAACAAATATTTGTATGACCTACATGTATTTGTTCCGAGTCTGGGTGTTTTTCTATCTATAATATGTACGTATTTACAACAAAAAAAAAATTGTATATACCTAGTAGTTTATCTGCCATCTTGTTACCATAACACAAGCATTAGGTTGCTTAGCTTGGGACAAATGGTGCTGTGTGAAATGTCCAGGGATATTATTATTATTATTATTTAAGGAAAGAAAAGAGGAAAGAGTCCTGCAGGAAAGAGTTCCTGTGGTGGAACATAATAAGTATGGGAGGAGCATCCTGTCAGGTTACAACGGGTGTCGGCTGGGTTTCCTGGTAGAGACGCTGTCGATTTTAAGAAACAGTGCCTGCTTTTCAGCTGTGGCGAAGTTTTGGGCCAACATGATTTAAAATACTGTCGAGCCAGCGACACGAACAAGAAATATATAGCACATGCCGTAGTCAAAATTTTATCATCAAGACGATAGCGAGGCTGCCCAGATTCTACCGGACAAACACTCGTAGGAGCTTATTTTAATGCATCCATCTATTATCTTATATTTAACTATATCTATTTTGTTTTATAAACGATTAAGAAAGAAAATTGTCCCTACTGACGTATCATGCCCCAGCTCAGACGCTTAGGATAAAAACTTTTTGACAAAAAAAAAAACCAACTGACTTCCAAAAAAAAAACACTACAAAGTGAAAAATAACTTTAATTTCGGTACTTCGGTACTTTAAAGTCGCTGTCGTTGGTTCCGCATTTCATTTCGTTTTTTGACACCGACTTTCGGAATTAAAGTTATTTGTCACTTTGTAAGGTTTTTTTTTTGAAGTTGGTTGTTTTTTTTTCAAAAATATATTTTTTTAAATAGTTTTTTTAATAGGTCAGGAAGTTATTAAAACATATCAATATAAACTAAGTGGAAAAACATCGTATTGTTGACGCTTACTCAAAAACTACCCAAGCCTAGTTAATAAAATTTATATGGGACTACCCCTGAGCATACCTTATCCATTAAAAATTATGCAAATCCGACTTATAAATAACGGAGTTCTGAGGTAACAAACATAAAAAAAATATAATAATAATAATAATATCCCTGGACATTTCACACAGCACCATTTGTCCCAAGCTAAGCAACCTAATGCTTGTGTTATGGTAACAAGATGGCTGATAAACTAGTTATATATATATATATATTTTTTTTGTAAATACATACATATTATAGATAGAAAAACACCCAGACTCGGAACAAATACATGTAGGTCATATAAATATTTGTTCCGTGCGGGAATCGAACCCGCGACACGCAGCGCAGCAGTCAATCGCTTAACCACTGCGCCAACCGTGCCGTCAAATAATATATAAATATTGAGAACCTCCTCATTTTTTTGAAGTCGGTTAAAAAATCGAAATTTGGACAGAAGGTTCCATACCTAGATGACGTAGGCATCTACAAAGGATTTTTGGAAATTCTAGCCCTAAAGAGGTGAAAGGGTTTGTATGAATAAAATCTCATTCCTTCGGTTTAGAAACTTGAAACTTCGCACAAATAGGTAAACAATAATTGGAATAATTCGTTTTCCAAAACAACCCTATAAAGGGGTGGAGGAGCAAGGGGAAGTACAAAATCAACGCGGGCAAAGTCACAGGCGACGACCGATGAATAACATAATATCACGCCTTGTTTCCTCGAAGGCAGAAGGTTTGGCAGAGCTGTTCCTACAGTAAATCCAGTTTCGCCAGTTTTGTTTAAGTCCTATGTGATAGGGAGAGAGTCTATTGTCATCAAACGGGAACAATTCCAGACTCCATGCTTCATCTAAGAAATTCCTGAAACAGGAACTCAATAACGCTTTACCCGACCTGGGAATCGAACCCAAGACCTCATGCTCAGCAGTAGCGCTTCCGACCACCAAACCAACGAAGTGGTCGATATAATCTACGAATAAATCAAAGGTCCTCCCACTCAATGATGCAAGTCAATGAGTCACCAAACACGTAACAAAAAGGTCGACAACCTGTTACAATTCCACTGAAGTTACGACACTTTGTTTATTTTGGTCAATATGCTTAAAACAACTTTAAAAAGTCCCGGTAAAAGCTTTTCTCTTTGGTTAGGCGATGGGTGTTAAAGATTAAGATGCTGGTTAAAAGGTTGTATGATTGGTCTCTCTGAATATAAGTTTTTTAAAGGCCCCTGAGAACACATGTCATATTTTTATTTCACGTGGTATTCGTGTATTTATTACATTCCAAAAAGATTTAATCCGTGGTCTACTTTAATATGATGTGCACAAAAAATGTTTCTTCTGTCTTTGGGACTTTAGGGTTCGTGGCTAAATAATAACAGCCGCGCGGGTCGATCTTCAAGGTTAAGCACAGCTTGCCGAGGTCGGTCCGTGGATGAGAGACCAACCATTACATGCCGAGACATCCGTGTCTCGGAAAGCATGTTAAGCCTTTTGTCGTCGGGTATTGTATTATCTAGTACTGGGTTGTTGAGGTCAGATAGGCAGTCATTCCATATAAAACACTGGTATTCACCTGCATCCGGTTGGTCTAGAAGCCGACCCTAACATAGTTTGGCAAAAAGGCATTATGATGGTAATAATGTAGGTAGGTCGTATCTCATTTTTTCAACCCCTTTTTATAGTGGACTTTGTCCAAGCGGCAAAAATACGTTATTATATCCATAGGCATCGAAAATCAAACCAGCAAACACTTCTATATATATTTAACAACTGTGATTAATGAAAATCACAATTAAAGCAACCTTTAGTTTTACCTATGTACCTCTATGTAATTTAATATTTCAATAAAATCCAATTTGGGCCTGCAATTGCGGATTGTTAACCTAGCTTTTACAGAGTCCTACTTACCCCATTAAGAAACATTATCTACAGTTAGGTAATTAGCAGTTTGTTTGACCCAAACGGACGTTGTGCGACGTCAAACGGAAGTGATAGTTTTTACGAAGAACGCATTAACCCATGCAGAAGAAAAATCGTAAAAAAGAAATTATATATAAACGCGATGATTCACCTCTAGCCAAATATGTAGACAGAACCATGTCATAGTGAGAAAGCAACTCACTAATATGATAAACAAAACGAATGTTTACCTTTTTTGCAGAAAGAGGTAAACCCCCAAAAAAGATTATTCAAGTCCCACCAACCGCGTTCTTAATTTTTATACAGTGTTGTGTTAGTCAGTCCTCATGAAAATGCTACAAAGATAATGCGTAGTTCACTGTCTGTAACTTAATTATAAAGCCAGGGGTCGTCACTTCGCAAACGGCTCTCATTTCTAAGGTTTTAAGTACCTTCCAATTTACTTGGACTTGGAAATCGACGTCGTGCAGAAATTCATCGACCAAGGCCAATGTGGTTTACAAGTTCATAAATGCAACTGACACGGCTCCATCTTCAAAGCAATTTTCTTCAAATTACACTAACATACGTACATCTTCGAAGTAGGTAACACACTCTCGAGAGTAAATTTATAAATAATTACCACATACAGTGTAGAGACAGCAAAGAAAGCATCAATCACCACTGATTCGTTTTATGTTCAACCAATTGGAAAGGTTATTGATACTGAAACAAAAAATAGACGAAAGTGTTATTGTTTTTGTTTTGTACTAAGAGTAAAAGTGTTTGACCTACAAATAAGTGCATTGCTAGTTTTGCTAACGGTACCGCGCACACAGACGCGGTCATTGCCCGGTGCGCGCGCTCGTGTGTGTGTGTGTGTGATCTAAACACGTCGCGCTGCGCAGGAGTCGCCAACCTGCAGCTTTTGCTAATGAAAGTATTAATTAGAAGAAGTAAGTATAGCTGAGTGTTATTTTTCTATTACATATTTTTGTATTAAAAGGTCTCCACACAATGGGTGCCTGAAGATTGACGACGTTGCCGAGGCCCGCCCAGAAATTGTGGCGAGATGACCAAGATCAAGACGGGCAGCGCGGGGACTGTTTCGAGGTGGCGTTGGAAACAAGTACCTGGAAGGACAAGGACATTGGCCCGCAGTGGGACAGTATGGGGCTAAGCAAAAATAAATGTATTTACAAAATACAAAATACATAGTTACAGTTTACTTCTTTAACAAGCTTTGTATGTACTACATAGCTAGTGATAGAAGCGTCCTTTTGAGCAATTAAATGCCTGTATTAGATCGAGTTATTTGATCATCTTTTTGTGCCACCAGCTATTTTGCAACATGAAAATGGCCCATGATGTGGAGTAGAGAGTAGCCAGTTAGGAGGATAGTCGCAAGGCATCCTACCCTGGTTGCGTGGTATTTATTATGAGTTCCATCACTCGGGGAAACTCTTTATTTGAAGAGCTTCGACTCCCTTTTGGCATGAATGATTGACACATCCTCTTTTCTCCACTTTGCATTGCTCCTTTGTACCTTGGCCACATATACTCGCTCTAAAAATATCGGTCTGCCTCGGTCGGTGTCTTAAACAAGCAAATTACTCAAACCCCACTCAGCGCGAAGTTTAAAGCAAACATTATGATATTAATATTGTAAACTAAAGAAATATATACGTATGTTGATCAAATATAATGTACTCGAGAAAAATACATACATTCGAGAAAAATATGTTTCTTCAGTAACTAAAAAGTACTTAATAAATATAAAAGTGCTTATAGCAGTCAAATAAAAACCCTTTCAGAGTTTATTGATGTAGGTATGACTATTGAAGCATGAAATTCAATGTCACCCCATTACAACACAGCAATCTAATGATTCACCTTACTGACACACGGAAACATCTGATCAAACTTTCCAAATGTTTACAACAACTGGTTTTACCGCTGCGGTTATCAATGAGCGGCGTACATTCTCGAAACACCACCAAGCCTATATAAGCCCCGAGCTGGCTTGCAGCCGTCATAGTACATTACGAAAGCAACAACGAAGCAACGAACGATGCAGAAATATCTTTTAGTCCTTGCATTAATAACCACCGCGGCCTGCCATGAGAGCAGGAAGCACAGGGTTGAGGATCCCTTCTCCGCACTGGACAAACACATCACCCACACACTCGCCTACCACTACCTATGGCCTTGGAGCCAGCTCATCAGGGCAGCAGCGGCTATGGACGTCGAGGAAGCTCTAGAAGAACCCCTAATTATATCAGACAAAGAGAAGTTCCAAGTTAATCTCAACGTGAAGAGGTTCAAACCCGACGAGCTAAGGATCAAAGTGAAGAACCGTTACATCATAGTTGAAGGCAAGCACAAGATCAAGGATGATGTTCAGCAGTTCATGGCGAACCACTTCGTTCAGCGGTTTGTGCTACCTCCTGGCAGCAAACAGGAGGAAGTGACCGCGGTTCTCAAGGAAAATGGTGTTCTAACTGTGTCTGTGCCCAAACATGAGCTGCCTCCACCACCACCCGAGAGAGAAGTGCCCATAGAAGTAAGATTACCAGTTAAAGTGGAAGACAAAACAGAAAAACCTGTAACAGAAGAGAAAGTAGAAATTGCCGAAACAACAACAGAGAAAAAGGAGGTTCCTATCCAGACATCCTCAGCGACACCACTTGAGCAGTTGGAACTAGTAGAAGCCACAACACACGTTGGCAAAATAAGGAAGAAGGAATTGAAAACAACAACAAAAACCGCAAAGGACAACGAAGTGTCGAAAGGGCTCGAGGGCAACGGTTTGGATTACGCACTAGTTGAACAGGAAGAGTGAATACAGACTGCACTAAAGTGAACTAAGACTGAACAAAGCTTTAAAGCGACAGATAGTCCTTTAAAGCGTGTTTTAGCTTTTTGAACGACAACCGACGATAATATGGCAAAGTATTGTTTATTGCTACAAAAATACAAAGTCAGACAGTTGTGTTTAGAATAAATCGTTCGAAAGGTTGGTATAGGAGCAATAGTTGTTATTATTTTTAAGGTTAACTATATTTGTTGTGAAACATTTTCCCCACGAATAAACGGTGTTATTTATTACACTATGTGTTTCCATTCCACTCGCGGTAATATTTCTATTTCATATATTATGACTATTTTTTTATGTTAATATTGTGTGTAAATCTGTGTAACGCAATCTGGAGGAATGAGATGCTGCCTTAGTGGTCTAAAGCCTCATTTGTATCGACATAAAAATTTCGTGAAGTATTTCATGGGCTTGAATGATGGTCAGTCTTGTTAATTTTAGGATAAACAAGGAAAAATACGAGAGGTTTTTTTTGTAATAATGAACATTAGTAAGGGTGTTTTGTCGTTTCGCACCACGAATTAAACTTTGTCTTCAAGCCAAAGTCTACGAGTCTCGCCTTGGCCAACAAGCATGGATTATAGGTACAAAACGCTTGGTAAAAGCATAATTTATATGTTCTTCATCCCAGCACAGCCGTCTAAGCGCCTCATCAAATCTCTTACCAGAAGGTGTAGAGTCAAATATCTTGTGATTAATTGAAGAAAATAATAACATTCATGATTATTTCCAGCACATGCTAAACACTAGGTTACGATATTAGTGACACACGAGACGAGAGTAAAGGATACCATTAACGATCGATATAATAAAAAAAAATCCAGCCATCCATATGAAAAGAATACTCCCAATTATCTGAATAAAAACCTATAGTCCTCGAGACCGTATTTCAGGTGCACTCTTTCTTCCCTCACTCTCATAGTCCGACGGCAATCCGACACGACCGGGGATTAGGCGCAGGACCAAACGCCGGCAGAGCTTACCGTGAGTTCCGAGGCACGGGGGTATCACACCACCAACTTCCAAAGTCCGGGCAGCTACTGAGAAATTCCTAATGGAAAACCCCAGTAACACTTTGCCGGACCTGGGAATCGGACCCAGGACCCAGCAGCAAACACGACCTCGAGACCAACGTGGCAGTTCCTAAGTATATACTAAAACTTAGAACCTCTGACGACTTTGAAGTTCTGATGTATTTGTATTTTAATCAAACTTAGAAAATATCGATATAATTTTAATGAAACAAATTGAGAAAGAGCTATGATTAAATTGGCAGAGTAACATAAAATTAACTTCTTCGTGAATAATAAAGTTCATACGCCTGCCATTTCATTTACTTTCATTGTAAATATATTTTAACCAAGTTAAATACAACTATTTTATTCCAATTTGACGAGACTTCGTTTAATTAACTCCATACAGATTGTGAATAAATTGTATGCGCAGCTTTTCTTTACGAGTATTAAAGACTTTTATTAATAAACTAATTTTCTTAATATACTATTTCTTATGAAAAGGCAGATGTTGATCTAATCCTCTAAGTAATAAATAAGGTATAGAAAAATATAATTATGTTTACATTACCTACTTTAGATGTTAAAATTGCTTATCGGACATTGGCGTCAATGTATCTTACATAGGTCTATTTATCTCAATTTTATTCACTGTGTGTACCACAAAAAAAAACAATATTTTCGAAAGAGAAAATCGAAGCAGAATTTTCAGCCCAGCCATCCAATTAATAGGATACATCTGAAGCTAACAGCTCTGCGTCTCTGTGTTGGCAGGGCACATCGCATAACTGATGACCGCGTTGCAGCCGAATGGTTCTCGAGTGGCAACCGCATACCGTTGAAGACGAAGCGTTGGAAGGCCTCCCAAAAGGTTAACCGATGACCTTGTGAAGTATGCAGGAATCTTGAATGCTTGGTGAGGCTTATGTCCAGCAGTAGACGTCTTTTGGCTGAAATGATGATGATCTGTAGCTCACTTTTGGATCGTTTCTGTTCACCTTTTCCACCACTCCGGAAATCACCATCACCATACCAAGGGTGGTGGCTAAACATTTTTTTTTTATTTCATACTCCAAGCACATAAATGTACAGAGGCGGACTTAATGCCATAGGCATTTTCTACCAGGCAACCTTTGAGTGATGCAGAGTGGTGGGTGCAATCATGAAAATGGAGGAATAAATATTTTAAATATTATATAAAGATACGCATAAACTTATTAAAAATATAAATATAATATATACCTAATTACATACAAATATACGCACAAAAAACATAAATACATGAATATACTAAAAAGAAATAAGAAAAACAATGAGAAAATATTACCGTTGTGATGGTACTACCAGCTCCAGCAGCAGCAGTTTCCTAAATCTGTCACGGGAGCCCACTCCCAGTTGCGGGTCATGTATGTATGTATGCACATACGGAACGCCTGATCAAATATACCCAGAGGGCAGTGCTCCGCTCTTCCAATTCAATTACCCACGCGGTCAGGCGCTTGTACGCTACGTATTGAACGTACTCTACGAGGCTCTCGTAGTTGCCCGAAAATTCCTAAATGTTCGTCACGTTTCATTGCCGATTGTGCATTCGCGATGTGTGCGAGTGAGTAATTATAACAAGAGGATCGGTATCGGAATCGCGCTTTGCAAGACCACAAGTGGATTCAGCACATGAGTTTTGACCCCATAGCGTCGAAATTATTCGTAGGTTATTAAAAAAAAATCTTCTGTTTCATAGAAAAGTGCAATACCTACGCGGTCAAAATGTATGGAACAGCAATATTTTTATTAAATAACCGACAAAAAATTTCGACGCTATGGGGTCTAAACTCATGTACTGAATCCATGGTTACAGTTTGCGCGTCGACGTCCCTGCCACCGTGTATGTATTTACCCAATCTACAAAATCCTGCTATTCAAAACCGCAAACTGCGAAATACAGTTTGTGGCACTTAGTAAGAAGTTCGAAACAAGCTCTCAATTGTGCAAATGTAGAATGGATTACAAAATTGGGTTAGTGTAGGAACTTTGTAAGACATACAGATAAGCCCATAACCCCGCGCCACACGACAACAAAACTTTAACAAACTCGTTAAATTGTAGCGTAGGTACAGGCGTTAACAATGTGACTTGAACACATCGCCGCCATTTAACTTCCCAAACAACATAATCGAGTACAATCGAGAACAGTTGTAAAAATAAATTGTCGGCGAGTGGCGATCGTTTGACACTGGAGCTCTCGACACGCTGGCTATAAAAGCCGTTGCATTTGAAGTCTGTGCACAATGTATTTTTATTGTTTTGAGCGTGATTTTAAATGATTGGTTTAACAGCAGTCTGTATCTATCGTTTGGGTTTAGATTGCATATAAATGGTCGATGTATCCTCCGATAAGGACAGCTAGGTAGAAGTGTATTTTATCACCATTGTGATCCCGGAAAAAACAATGAGTCTGTATCCATGTTCTGTCGAAGTTATGCAGGGTCAAATTAAATTAGCTAGCGAATGTCTGCAGACGTGATTAGTATCGATAAAATAAAAATAAAAAAGATTTGATGTTTTCTTTTTAGGGGTCAACGACCGCTCGTAGTATTATTACTTGAAGTACCTGAAGAAATATGTTTTATCAAACTCAAACTCAAAGTATTTATTTCAAATAAACCAATTACAGGCACTTTTGAACTATCAAGGGGTCGGTCAGTCAGAAAGATGAAGCTAAGCTAAGCTTTGGAATGCCAGCGTCACCTTTCGTCACCCCCACGCATTCAGTATATCAAACTAAGTACCTAACTGTTTGCAAAAATCATTGCTGGGAAACGACTTTGGACCGCGGGAGTGTTTAAAGTTAAGTTATAGCATTTAAAACTTACACGTACACCTGCTACGATCCTTCATACTCCTTTTGCCTCGTTTACGTTCATACACGCACGCCGGTTGCGAGTACCACGCACCTGACATTCAAAACTTATTTTCGTAAAAAAGGTACAAAAAAGTTGGAGCTTTGACCTTCTCAGTATCCAGAAGGTGCCCAGGTACAAAAACCTAATAACGGGAAATAAAAATCATAACAAAGAAAAGAACAAGTGACTCTCGGCTTCGATAAGGGTTATACACCCGTCATACAGTTTTCGCAAGTTCATTTTTCTTAACAGACTAGTGTTAAAATCTACCAATTCCGAGCAATCCCGAGCCACTTAGACCTCAGCTTCCCCTCTCTCAGGCGACACCAATGATTACGCGAGCAGTATAATGACAAGCCCGCCGGTACCGCTCCATTACTGCGCAGGCTCCAAATTTAGATGCCCTTGCGAGCCATCAACCACTTCCCAGTCCCGACGGATATGGAAATATACCAGGGTTGGCACTATCCCTTCATGTTTTTTTTATTGGAACTGTTGCAATGGAAAATGGACTGGAAATTAATAGAGTAGCCATGAGTTACCATGGAGTTTCTTGCCCTTCTTCTCCAAAGGAATCTATAGAACACTAATCGCACACTTATGATCACATCATCCTTGGAAGGGGCAACTTTGTTTTTTTGACTGACCAAAGGACTCCTTAACAATTAAACAGTTACTCCTTAGAAGGGTTCATGCCGCGCGGGCTGGCAACGTCGCATTTCCAATGGTTTTTCGTGATTATTTTATTAAATTTAAACCAAAGTACTATTTTTTTTACAGCCAAACACTAAATCGGTATGGGTATAGTATAACGCGCGGGCTGGCAAAGCCCGCGCGGGATGAACGCTCTCAACACCTGTAAAAAGTTGAATTAAGATGATTTTGATGATTGCTCAGTGAAGAACGGCAGGAAATGATTGGGTGTTAGAAATTGATGGCTTCTCAGCACTCAGGTTCTGTAATCAAAAGAATAATCCAGCTTGGCTGACTTTTCTCCATAACCTACCTTCTCAGCCAAGACCTAGCAAATATCAATTAAAGCTGTAATCCGCCCTGGCCGTTAGCACGTTCTGCAAAAATATTGCTAACAGCATTTCTTGTTTTCTTAAGCGAGAAAACAATTAAATTGTGTTCACATTTCGCTTATAGTCCACGTCTTGCAACAGGTGCTGTTGAGCCAGCTGCCTGGGCAATAACAGAAATTATATAGAAATCTCCAGAAGGTCTACCTACTCTAATGAGTACCTACTAAGTATCTAGGTATGCACAAAAACTTGAAAACCCTTTTTTTTATATAATATATTAAGTTAAGTATGAATGTCGATGGCTTTAAGAGTAGGGGAAGACCAAAGAAACGACGGATGGACTGTGCGAATGATTATATGGTTAGAAAGGGCGTGACTGTCGAGATGGCGGCTAATAGAAGAGTATGGAAGAAAAAGACATGACACATGATGGAGATATGTTGCGCCCACCCCAAATAAATTGGGATAAGGGCAGGAGAATGATGATGATGATGTACCACTAGCTTGAATGATGATGATGATGATGTACCACTAGCTTATGCCCGCGACTTCGTCGGCGTGGAAGACCGACCGGTGGTTAACTACACCTTAAAACATATCCAATGGCACTCGGCAATAGAGGAGCTCTCTATCAGTGAAATATTATTTTGTAAACGCATCAGTACTTCCAGATTTGTTTTTCGGGTTGTCAGTACACCATCAAAGTTTGTTCGGGATACTTGTTTTTCTGGCTATTGGTCCATCAAGAATTGGCCAGTCACGAGGCAGGAAGAAATAATTAAGCCCTTTGTTAATAGCGACAAGTCTACATCTAAATAAATATTATAAAAAGTTAAATTGATTGTTTCTGCTTAGTAACAGTCTGGAAGTACTGATACAATTACAAAAAATCTTTCACTACTATAATTTGTATCCATGACGACACACCAAGCTATAAATTTCCAGTTTTAGCTGACCTCGCATTGTGTAGGGTTTTCGTATAATGAAAAGTCAACTTATGTGACAGTGGGTGAGGCTTTAGGGGCTTCTCCACATTAGCCTTTGTTAAAGAATAAAAGTACAGCTGAAGAAGGTCACATGAGTAGACTTGAGGAGGAGTAACACTGCTTGGGAGTCGCCTAATTCCAGCACAGGATAGTGGAAGTTCTCCTATAGGTATAAAGAAAGAAAGAAAAAGTATTTATTGCAACCCGTACAGGAAAATCATAAAACTAAACCAAACACAATGAAAATAGGTATATAACAACAATAACTAAATGTACAAAGTACACGTGCAAGAGATAATAATGAACTGACTGATACTGAGAAAACTAAATTGCGTACAGTTTCCCATTTTCCCTTAGCATGAATACTTTGCCAGGTCTTCTGCAATATTTATTTCGGGGAAGCACTCCAAGATACAGTAATATCGTTTCAAAATATTACATAGAAAGTGTCTGTTAGCTGAGGAGGCTTTCCCTACGCTTTCATAATTTGCGGGTAACATTCTAGACTAGCTTTTACCTCGGCTTGGTTTGAAAGGAAATCGAGTCTTGATGATTTTCTCCATTTTCTAGGTATTGAATAAACTTTGTGTTTTATGGAGGAAAAGTAACAGGATGTGTTGGTTGCTTATCATTACGAGCACGTCGTAAAAATTAACTCTCGGCTCGCTGTGTTTGTTGAAAATTTGCGATATTATGCCTGGCGGAGAATTAGAAGTTTGGAATTTCCCACAAGGCACGAACTGGGCATAAATGAATAGGATTTTATTTACTGTCTTTGAAACTGAATAAGAACTTCTTAAACATACTTGAAACTTATTTTCTTATTAACTTAGAGGCCCCATTTTTAACCGACTACAAAAAAAGAAGGAAGGAGGTTCTCAATTCGTGACGAGTGGACCGATTTGGAATATCCTTTTTTGTTTGAAAGGGTTATACTTCCCAGGTCCCATCATCAGGTCAGGATCTGATTATGGGGTCCTGGAGAAATCAAGGGTACTCTTCAAATATTATAGGCACACTTATAGAGATTTGGGTATTTTTTGTAAAATAAATATCAACCGATTTCCAAAAAAACACTAAAAATATCCTGAACAAAGTTTTTTATTTATAAGAAGCACATTGTCACTAAATAAATTACCCTTCTTTAACTTATTGCCTTCTCAGCAAAACACATTGCAATAACATCTGCGATCACCAATTTATTCTCCAAGACTGGTGATTGTGGCCAAATCCTATTTCTACAAAACAACGTTTGATTCAGCAGATTCAGCATTCTCTTTTTGCGATTTTCAAATTGAAATCCGTGGCAGCCCTGATATACCTATAACATTAAATATTTGTTAGATTGATTGCCTCTGCAGTTCCTAATAGTTATAAGGAACTGGTGTGATCGGAACTAATACCTAATAGGTATAGGACGTATTTCGCAGAAGTTATAGTGACAAAAATTTAAAGGACTATGCTTGACTATGAGATAGGATAGGCAGCCGCTTTATGAAAAATACTGGTATTCAGCTGCATCCGGTTAGACTGGAAGCCAACCCCAACATAGTTGGGAAAAGGCTAGGCAGATGATGATGATGATGCTTGGCTATGAGAGGAAAGAAAGGGCTGACTAAGAAAAGGTAGATGTGACTGGAAAGGCTGGATGTGGATGGGACGCCACCATAGATATAAGATAGAAGTTAGAAACTAGCTTCATTTTTCTGACTAACCGACCCCTTGACAATTCAAAAGTGCCTGTAATTGGTTTAATTGAAATAAATACTTTGAGTTTGAGTTTGAGTTTGATATGTCTTGAAGTTGAAAAGGTATCAACACTCCATGTCGTTAAGAAGATGTACATGTAAAAGCTGTAGATACAAAGTCGCGCACACACATGCAATTCATAAATCGGAACGTACTACACAATCAATTATAAACCTTAACTCATCAAACATAGCGTGCATTTACCATGCACCGTACAACTTACTCACACAAAAACAAACAGCTCATTTATCAAACTAAATTTCATTCGAAAACATCCATCGGTTTCTTACTAAACTTCAACTACATATATCCAACGACTCTGCATACTTATCTCTTTGGATGACCATGCAACTGACGTGCCTAATGACCAGACGAAAAGAAGCAAGGATCGTATCGTAGATGTGAATTTATGTATGTATGTTTCGTAGAAATTAGCCAGGCTATGTTCGATATAGGTTTCTTGAGCGTATCGAATATGATACGGTGGGTGTTTCACTTTACCTAGAATTTACAGGAAATCATTTTATAGAAGCTAACTTTCAGTTTAATATAAGGTAAGCACGCAGTAGTAGTAGCTTTCGTTCTTTGGGGTAAGCAGGAAGGGCCCGTTTATTAGACGTAAAGAAGAATATATTATTCAGATATATAGATGACCAAGTGCTGCTTGCTACTAGGTCACAAAGATTATGCGTTTTTACGAAGCTAAAGGGAAAATCAGCCCGGTAACTTCAAAATATTAAGAATTTTAAACCTTCAAAGATGCCCTAGGGTGTGCCACACCCCATGCAAACCTTTGGAAAACAGGGACTTATCTCATAATTCAATTAAAGGAACACCCACATTGTCACTTTCTTTTATAATAAATAACTTAAAGCTAAATTATTTACACTTAATGAAACTATATTAATATGACTTCAAACAACAAATGCTGGCATAAGCTTCTTATACATAGTTTTAAAATACACAATGTATTTACATCTAATTGAGCCTTTACACATTATCATCAATTTGACACCTACATGGACAGTCAGGGGAAAACATTGTTAAGCAATTTGACAACCCTATAGCATGCCGTGTTATAGCCAGGTCAAAGAATTACTGTTGTAATTTGAATACACGGGCAATTTAATTTGGTCGTCAATCTGCTTAATAATTAATTTTCCTGTCTTGACATACCTAGGAGATTATAACAAAGGCACAGATGTCAAACTAAAACCCTCGAACATTTAATTTCCAAGATATTTCTTTCTTTCAACTCAGAACATTTCTTTTGTATTCAAATTATTTCTCTAATCTGTGTTTATTTAGGTACTTTTACTTTCGCCAAACTGAAAGCTTGGAAACAAGATTATAATTAGGATACACAGTACACACACACACAAACACTCTTTATTAAAATCTTATAGAGATAAATATTTAGAGACTATGAATCTGATTCTCACAATGTTGTAGTTTAATTAAATATAATAATAAACTCGCACACTGTTCTTAACATTGTTGATGACTAAAGAACCTTATCAAAATCATTGTCCATCATTATGTTTGTCCTTTCACAGCATAAGACCCATCAGCATCATAGATCCTCTTTTTATCACTTTCATAACCATATTTATCATAACCATACGGTTGATGGTCAAATTGCCCATCACTTTGGTCAAAACTGCCGTAACTATGTTCATTGGGGTCAAAACTATGGTCAAAGTGGCCATAGTCATGATGACCATGGTCATAATGGTCAAAATGGTGGTCTTCGATGTACTCGTGGTGTTCTTGTTTCTTTTTCTTCAGGTAGTGGATGAACCAGAGGACAAAGTGCCAGCCTTTTGTTATGAGTACGAAGAATAGGGCTCCATAGACAATTTTCAGGACAATCAGCTTCGTTGCTACTACGTAGAAGAAATGTACTGTGAACAAAGAAAATAACATTTTAGTTACAGTAACGTTTTCATAAGGAGTCGGTCAGTGAGTTAGTTGTTGGAAGTTGGAGCTAGTTGCCCGGTCAAAACCAAAGAGCTCTGTGGAGAAGAACGGGCAAGAAACTCAATGGACACTGTATTAAAAATACACTTGGTTACATTTTTCATTAATCCTGCATGTGAGAATACTGGCGTACTATCAGAGGTACCTACTCAAACATTTCGCAAGTTAAGTTACGTTTCATGTATTTGGGACTCGTCTAGACCAGACAAGACAAGTCTAGCCCCCCCGGCAACTACTGATTGTCTGAAATTACCTAGAGGAAAAGCCCCTCAACAAGTTATTTCTCATGCCGAAATAGATAAAATTATGTTTTTTGTCAATTTTAATTCTAATAATGTTTCTGACAGTTTCAGAGTTTAGAAATAGTGACGGCTACAATAAGTGGTTCTTTCAAAAGAAATAATTGGTATGGTATTCCAAATCCTACCTTTGGCTACTTAAACTTATAGTTCCCAGCTATATCAAAAGTAGGTATCTAACTAGGTACGGATAAAGGTGATTTTTACTAAAATGAAATAATAATAATAATAATATCCCTGGACATTTCACACAGCACCATTTGTCCCAAGCTAAGCAACCTAATGCTTGTGTTATGGTAACAAGATGGCTGATAAACTACTTATATGCATTTTTTTTTTTTTGTAAATACATACATATTATAAATAGAAAAACACCCAGACAAAAAAGACAGAAAGGTATCTATAAAAATTGGTCAGTAGAATGTAGCTACACACCTACTCCAACTACCGTCTCTGACGACTATTAATGAAATCAGCGATCAAATCCAAGGCCTGGTACCCTTCCCTGTGATGTGAAAACTTATCCGAATAAGGCGCAAACTTATCCGAAAAAGACGCAAACTGATCTGGATAAGGCGCAAATTGCTCCGTTTTCTGGTAATGCAAGTACGGGTCAGGCACATGCTTGTATATAACGGAAGCCCAGACCATAATGAGGAGTATCTTCAAGCTAGCTACCGTCAGGGCAATGGCCAGAACTAGTTTGTACAGTCCAACTTTCGCAGCCAGTAAGATCGCGAGGTTGGCTGCAACAAAGAAAAGGCCGTGCTGTATTATTTTAATTATGGTATTTAATGAGGGAATAGACTATGGAAAATGAAAACAACTCTGCTGTGAGATACCATAGATTCATTAAATAAGTGCAAAATTAGTAATTACATGAAAATTAGAATTAGGTACGCACGGCTACAGATCAAGCTATACATAACCAGTATAAACTGACTTCTGATTGTACGAAAAACCTATACAATGCAAGGTCAGCTAAAACTGGAAATGTATAGCTTGCTGTGTAGTAGTGGGTTTTCTAAAGACCGATAAAAAGTAGTATTTGGTTATAGTGTCACACTAAAGTCCAGCTAGAGTTATTAGGAACAAACATTATATGTGAAAAATAACAAGAAAATCTACATATTTTTATTATTGTCGGAATATACGAAAGTAAGTTTATTTATTTGTTAAGCTTTCACGCTAAAACGGCTTACTATATAGTTTTGACAGATAGATAGCGTGGGACCTGGCTAATGTAACTTTTCATCCTGGATCGCAGACGAAGTCGCGGCTAGCTAGTAATATAATAAGGTAGCAGACTAAAAATAATAAGTACATGAATATAAAAAAGACGGAAAAGAATTATAATCAAATGTTGTCAATATAAAAAAAAAACCGGTCAAGTGCGTGTCGGGCCACGCGCAGTGTAGGGTTCCGTAGTTTTTGTAACGGCCAAGTGCGGGTCATATTCGCTGACTGATAGTTTCGTACCATGCTCTAACTAAAAGCCAAATATGACTACCTACCTAATTTGACTTCCTATACAAATCCTCACCTGATCCGACAATTTTGCACGGAAAGTTTTAATTTTTTTTTTCGAGATTTGGTTAAGACTTGTCATAGCCGTTGTTTTGAATTTAAATACAGGACACAGAGCCACACTACTCACTCGTCACAAAAAAATAAAATTGAGGAATTCTATCGAGTTTTTTTTAAATTATCGAGTCAAATACTATTGGTCGACTATTACTCTTAAACTTGTAAAGCTCACTTAAGTGTGATAGTTTTCCTTTAAAATTCGTTATATATAGGTACTACTGCCGTGACATTTGAATTTCTAACTACAACCGTTTAGTTGGTAGAGGGGGGGGACACATGACTCTAACGAAAATTGGTACTTTAAAGCTTGATAAGTCACGAACGGTTACCTTAATCAAAAAACGGTCTTCCCAAACCGCTATATTCTTTGAAAGACCTATCCAACAATATCCCACACTATGGGAAGGACGAAAAAAAATTATCATCCCCACTTTACTTGTAAGGGAGGTACCCTAAATAATTGTTTATTTATTTCAAAACTTTATTTAACACTTTTTTGGCGTTATTAACGTGTATACTCATGCCAAATTACAACTTTCTAGTACCAATAGCTTTTGAGCTAAACCGCGGACAGACAGACAGACAGACAGACGGACATGGCGAAACTATAAGGGTTCCTACAACAATTTTCTAAGATATTTTTAACAAGAACGAGAAGCCAAAACGGATCATTGAACTACATGTCTTATAGAGAAAACGGACATTTTCTCATCTAGGCAAAGGTCAGCTATTTGATTTTCGTTACTATTCCCATTCCCTAATAACCAACTTCTCAAATCCCCGCCAGACGAGACCAGCTTTTTAAATCTTAATTTTTTTTTTTTTTTCAACCATGGAAGGCTAAGGTTGGTTCTGCGGAGAAACTTTCCAATTTGTTCTCGATTCAGATTTAAATCCTCGGTCCAGACTTCTACTTTAATTCGCTGTATAAACCGACATTGGATGCTCCCGGAATCAGGAATAAGCTTTCGCGGAGATCTTTTAGTTCTAGTCTTTCTTGTTTGAGTTGCAACATTTTTTTTGTTATAAAAACTAATGGAAGTGGGTTTGGTAATTATGGTCAATATTGTTACAGTTAGAGCAGTGGGTGGGACCGTGGTAACTGCCGCGACTTACGAGTTGTTGTGTAGATTTGAACCCAGACAAACTTTTTGTAAATTTGTTCATCACCACTGTTCTCAAAAACGGTGAAGGAAAACATCATGAGGAAACCAGCCTGCCTAGATGTGAAAATTCTAAGACCATGTGACATCTACCAACCCGCACTGGGCCCGCGTGGTGGATTAAGGCCTACTCCCTCTCACAAAGAGGAGGCCTGTGTCCCAGCAGTGGGAACGTTATAGGCTCACTATTTATTGATGAAAAATCATTTTTTTAAAGGAGTAGATCTCATCAGCGCGAAGAAGAAAGCTTATGTTTATCATTTGCGCTCTGGTCTTATTTTTCAATGATCCTTTAAATATATTTTAAAAAGGTTTACTTGTAAATCAGTGTTGATAAAGAAAAGAAAATGCAGTGTATATTACAAATCAGGCATTAGTTCCTTTCAACGACACCCACAAGAAAAGTTACGGGAAGTCAATTCTTTTCCAGCATCAAATTCGTGTGACGATTGTCATAACTCATAACTAGTCATAAGTGTCGCTAAACAAACACTGACACAATCTATTATGTGGCGGATGTGGGTAGTTAGACCCTGTCTGTCACTGAACTGAACTTTCACTTTCAGACGATCGATTCTGTAAAAATCTCATCGTGACATTCTCAGTCTCTCCTAGATGCAATATACTTACTTAATATTTTTTGTTAATATTGGTTTAGTACAATGTTACAGAGGTAAAATTTTACCTTTATTCTCTTCAATAATCAAATGCTGAAGTAAAATTGTTTATCTCCTCCCTGAATAAACAAACAGCCCTCAGCTTTAATTACAAAATAATCGGAGTCGTAAACAATATCGCTGCACAAAGGTAAACTTTATCTATTTACTTGTTCAATGGTTGCTATTCCAATTCCAAGGAGTTCTGGAAAGTAACACAACTCCTCAACCTTTTTATTGTTAACGGCTAAAAGGCTTTTATTGAGAAAAGTATGTAAGTACAGTTTGTTTTTATTGTAGCTCCCTGCTTTAATGATTTGTATAGAGGTCGATCAGAAGTTGAACTGAAAAAGGGGTACGGAATACGCAGTGTAGGTTTGAATAATTGCCTATCTATTCTGCAAAAATCTCACCGTGATAACTTAGGTGAAGTGAACTTGAAGTGATCGCACTCGATCGATGAAAGCACTAGGAAGTGGTGAAGGGCGGGCATTTTGGGGGACTGTCTTTTGTAATTTTGACGTTCGAAGAGTGCTGATTCTCAGCCTAATTTGAATTATTAACTATTGATCAAAGTCAAAAAGTCTAAAGTCTTTTAGTTTTGTAGTAAAGACTTTTGATTTTGATCAATAGCATCAAGTGGAATGACAGTTCCGGTGGAAAGCTCACTTCACCTAAGTTTTCACGGTAATATTTTTACAGAATCGACAGCAGGTCTCTGTATGTCTGTCACGGATAACCACACTTTACTTAGCTCCCAAACTTTTTAACTGATTTCAATGTGAGTTTTGGGCGTTTGTAGGTTATTTCAATTAAGTGACTTTGTTAGAAATAGTTAATCATCTGCATCCGGTTAGACTGGTAGCTGACCCCAACATATTTGGAAAAAGGTTAGGCAAATTGATTGATGGTAAGAAATAGTTAAATCGAATTACATTGGATTAACGGCTTACAAACGATTAACTTATGACCGATATTTATTTATTATTTATTACAATTTTATACACAAGTTTAAAAAAAAACAGTATTTTTAACTTATGTGTTTTGTAGGCATTTTCAACTAGTTACCTATAGGGTGATTCAGAGATAAACCATAGCAGGTGCAACATACAGGATACATAGATACATACATTATAAACAAAATAAACTATGTCAGGAGAAATAACGATCGATAGAGGGGAAAACGAATCCAGTGAATCAGCACTGGGATCGTTTCGGCCAGCTTCTGACTATATTGTATTAGGCGTGATTATTTTGAAACTACTCAACAACTCAACAACTATTTCAAATAAATATAAAACATTGATACTCACTTATTAGCGCGTACTTCGCTTTGCCCCTCGGCTCTACTTCATTTTTTCTTTCACTTCTATCAGAAGCTTCCACTGACCACGATAATGTTACAATCAAAACTAAAAACAACACTTTCATTATGAGGTTTTTTTTAAATCTAAATACTGTTAATTTCAGAAATCAATTTAAAAAGTTATCGCTGAAAAATTTAAAACATTTTCCAAAAACGAAAACTTAAAATAGTAATAGCTTTTTTGTAACGGTTTTATTTTTTTCTATATTTGAGACCTTCAGCTCAGTCCAGTGCCGTATTTTAAAATGACATTTCACACTCTGTGTTGCCCGTCATACATAAACTGCTAATGTAACAAATAAACACTTCAGGGCGTGAAAGTGTTCTGAGCATTATTACAAGATATTAACACGATTTCCGTAATAGTAAGAGTTTTTCTAAAGTGAAGTAATATTTATTTGTGGAAGATTTGTTATTTCCACTTATTTATTTTAGGCATACAGTTAGTTCGGAATCGAAATTGTCGCTGGTCTGGTAAAGTGCACTTTGAAATATTCTATTGCATGTTGTGTGATAACGTGAATGACGTATGAGGGCTCAAAGTCTCTTCAAATCAGCATCATCAGCCTACAGCAGTCTACTGTTGGACATATGCCTCTCCTATTGCACGCCATTCAACTCGATCCTCGGCAACTCTCATCTAGCTGCTACCAGCCACCCTGCGAAGATTGTTGCTCCAGGTGCAGCCGAGGAGGTTAGGTAGCCTGTGGACGTCCTACCTTACGATTGCCGATTCGTGGTCTCCACTCAAGAACGTCCACCCCAAGGGTCATCGGTTCTAGGGCTAATATGGCTGGTCCGTAACCACTTCAGCTTGCTTATTCTGTGAGCTATGTCTACAGATTTGGTTCTTTCCTGGATCACCTCGTTCTGTATTCAATCCCTCAAAGAAATTTCAAGCATAGCCCGCTCTCACCCACTGACATATTTTTTTTTTTTTGGTTGGGAAATCATCAAATGACCCCTCCCGCTCTGGGTGGAGCGGAAGGGAGTGTCAGACTCTTACTGACTAAAACCCACCCGTATTCCTTCCTTAGCCCTTTCTGTTCCAGGGCAGCGGTATCCCTTTCGGACTATTCCGCTACCCTGGCAGAACTATCCCACTACCCTGGCAGGTCACCCAGTGACCTTGAATTCAAATATACTAAATATTAATAAGTACTATCAAAATACATAGTATGAAACCATAAACTTTCGAAAAGCAAGCGGTATACCTACTGGAAAACCAAATAACTCAAGATGAACAGGAAAAGTGCTCAGCAGAAGTCAAGGCGCTTAATCACTATTATTGCGGAAAATTTAGCGTAAACAATAAGGTTTGTTTACGATAGATTGCTAAACATTTCCTCGGAACTTTAGGTTCATAGAAATTATTGTTGACTCAGCCTTAATCTTGTTAGACGAAAACGTATCTAAGCATACATACGTTGCCCCGAGTCCGGCCAGGACGCGCCCGACGTCAGGTGTACTGGTGGTCGCAGGAGATCGCGGCGTTACGCAAGGCGTGCGTCGACGCGCGACACCGGTACACCAGGCACCGCAGGCGCCGCATCCGCCCTCCGGATGCGGAAGCCACGGAGGCGGAGCTGTACGGGGGGTACAGAGCGGCGAAGACCGCCCTCCGAGAGGCTGTCCAGCGGGCCAAGGACTTGGCCCGCGAGGAGATGCTGGAGACTCTGAACAGAGATCCATGGGGGCGCCCTTACAAGATGGTGCGGAATAAACTCCGCACCTGGGCCCCCCCGCTGACACAGAGTCTCCGCCCACAGCTGGTGGAGGAGGTGGTGAGCGCTCTGTTCCCTTCACGGGGGGAGCATACTCCCCCGCCTATGGCTCCGCCAATAGCGGTGTCCGAAGCGGACCACATGGACGACGACGACGACACACCCGAAGTGACCGGGGTAGAGCTGGGAGCGGCGGTAGGCAGGCTGAAGGCCAAAAATACCGCCCCAGGACCCGATGGCGTGCCGGGTAAAGCCTGGGTCCTGGCCTCGACGGCTCTCGGGCCTCGACTGGAGGCGCTCTTAAGCGCATGCATGGAGAGAGGCCAGTTTCCACTCCGTTGGAAGACAGGGAAGCTGGTCCTCATTCAGAAGCCAGGGCGCCCTGCGGACTCTCCGTCCGCATACCGGCCCATTGTGCTGCTCGACGAGGTTGGCAAGCTCTTCGAGAGAGTGATTGCGGGCCGCCTCGTCGGGCACCTGGTGGGGACAGGGCCGGATCTTGCGGATAGCCAGTTTGGCTTCCGCAAGGGGCGCTCGACGGTGGACGCCATCATGCGCGTTAGAGCCCTCACGACGGGGGATGCGGTGTCCCGGGGCGGGGCCGTCGTGGCGGTGTCACTCGACATCGCCAACGCGTTTAACACCCTGCCCTGGAGTTGCATTGGGGAGGCACTTCGGTATCACCGGGTGCCGACCTACCTCCGTCGAATAGTCGGGGCGTATCTGACGGATAGAGCCGTCATCTACCCCGGTCGCGACGGGAACTGGAGCCGGCGAGAGATGTCGTGCGGTGTCCCACAGGGATCGGTTCTGGGGCCGCTCCTGTGGGACATCGGTTACGACTGGGTGCTGCGGGCAGACCTCCCTGATGGCGTCAGTGTAGTTTGCTACGCTGACGACACGCTGGTCCTGGCGCAGGGGAGGTCGCATCAGGCGGCGGCCGACGCAATGACACGCGGGGTTGCGATAGTCGTGGATAGGATCCGGCAGTTGGGTCTCGAGGTGGCATTGCACAAGTCCGAGGCCATGTCCTTTCATGGGCCCCGGTACGGGCCACCTTCGGGATCTCAACTGATGGTAGGAGGGGTTCACATCGGCGTCGAGACAACGATGAGATACCTGGGTCTCGTCCTCGACAGCCGGTGGAACTTCGTCGAGCATTTCCGACGTTTGGCCCCCAAACTGGAACGGGCCGGGGCCGCCTTAAAGCGGCTCCTGCCCAACCTGAGGGGGCCAAACGCCTCCTGCCGGAGGCTTTACGCGGGGGTCGTGCGGTCCATGGCCCTATATGGGGCCCCGGTATGGGCGCGTTCACTGCGGCTTCGAGCCGCACACTATCTGAACGCGCCCCAGAAGGTGGTAGCCGTAAGGCTGATCCGGGGCTACCGCACGATCTCGCGCGAGGCGGCATGCCTCCTTGCCGGACTGCCGCCATGGGATCTGGAGGCGATAGTGCTCGCGCGCCTGCATGATTGGCGCGCGGAGGCACTACGCCGGGGGGAAACTCTGCACCCGCGGCAAATCGCTGCGGAGCGGACGGACCTCCGGCGCGATCTCATGGCGGAATGGAAGGCGCGACTATCGCAACCCAGCGCAGGGCACGCCGCGATAGCGGCGATAAGACCCCTCTTTGAGGAGTGGCTAGAGAGGCGTCACGGCGCTCTCACGTACCGCCTGACGCAGGTCCTCTCCGGACACGGATGTTTCGGGAGGTTCCTGCACATCATCAGGCGGGAGGAGACGCCCGGGTGTCACCACTGCCCGGATCGCCCAGAGGACACGGTGGAGCACACGGTGGAGGTCTGCCCTGCTTGGGCGGAGACCCGCCGTGTCCTCGTGGAGGCGATCGGCAACGGCGGCGACCTCTCGCGCCCGGCCCTGGTGCAAGCCATGGTCCGGGGCGAGAGAGAATGGGAGGCAGTCACCTCCTTCTGCGAAGCAGTCATGCTAGCGAAGGAGGTGGCGGGGAGGCTGAGGGAGAACACCTCACGCCTCAGCCGCCGCGGGAGACGCTCCGGGCGTCGGGAGCCGCGTGACGACTCCCGGCCACCGTAGGCGCGGGCCTGCGGGCGGTGAGTAATGGGTAGCTCACCGTCCGATCAGGACCAGGCCCGTGCCGGACGGCGCGTTGTGTTCCACGCGCGCCTCAAAGAGATGTCAGCAGAGGACGGGGCCCCACAGGGCCGAAGCCTGCCGGGGCGGTGGGATTTTCCGAAAGGTTAACCGCTGCCCTGGAACAGAAAGGGCTAAGGACGGAACACGGGTGGGTTTTAGTCAGTAAAAGTCTGACACTCCCTTCCGCTCCACCCAGAGCGGGAGGGGTCATTTGATGATTTCCCATCCACAAAAAAAAAAAAAAAAAAAAAAAAAAGCACACATACGTTGATTACAAACACTACCACAAACAAGCTTTCACAAAAAAAAGCTTTATTTACGACTAGCGACACGTTCGTGGGGGTCTACTCTCAAAGTCCGTCAACGAAGTTACGGGCCCGGTAGATCCGTCAGAACAAGTGACAAAAATATTTTTTCGGACGGGCTAAAACACATGGGTAGGGACAACTGTCAACAGGTATTGTCATTCATTCTTAGTTCGGAACCCGAACTAGTCCTATGTCCGTAAGTGACACGGAATAGGAAACACCCGTAATTTCGGTCGATACTACGGATTCGTGGTTAGGGAGTAGACACCCTGTTTCGCATGGTATTAAGAGCGTTTACAACGTACGGCATTTCATACAAACTTTCAATTCCTTGTTCTTCGATAGGCATGAACCGATTTTAATGAAACTTTATACGCATAAGCAGGATACATAGGTCTAAAAAGTTAGTTAAGAACATTTTCGAAAAGTCTTATTTAATAAAAGATAATTGGAAATCTCTGTTTCTATGGAAAACTTAAAATCGGTCGAATTTACATGAAACACTATTTTTCGAAAATGTTCTCAATTAACTTTTTAGACCTATATATATCCTGCTTATGCGTAGGAAGTTTCATTAAAGTCGGTTCATGTATTTCGAAAAAAAAGGACTTGAAAGTTTGTATGAAATGCCGTACGTTGTCAACGCTCCTAACGACTTGACAAAACATCGATATTTCTTTATTATATTCATGAACATTTAAAATTAATGTATTATGCACATAAACCTTCCGGAATAAACTAATGTATTATACACATAAACCTTCCGGAATAAATTCTCTAAATGATGGTGAAAACTGAATAAAACCGTTGTATAGTTTAGAAGAACGACGTGGTCACACAGACAGACACGAGAAACGACTTAGTACTTTATAATAGGTATGTATACTCATAGATATAGAAACTTTCAATCCAAATGTCATTTCCAGGATTTGAGTCTTGTCTCAGCTTCATATTTTGAACTAATTAACTCATTAGCTGTTACTACGACTACTGTATTAACAAGGAATAAAACAAAGTTGCAAAAAGTGTTCTCATACTTTGTAAGGTTTGCTAAAAACTTCTCGTTAAGCTAGCAAAGCGCTTGCAAGTCGTAAATGTTGAGTGCAGGAAACGCTCAGTAGGTTGCAGCCAATCTGTCCGTATTCAGTACATTTTAGCACTAGCAATTGTACTAACATTCTAACCTTGCTAGTGCTGTGCTACTGATCGCTACTTTGTCCTGTGGGGTAATTGCGTAACAAGCTAACAGTAGGAATGGCTTTACTTTTAACAGTTCAACAACATTCGTTGAGTTATTTACGATATTGAGCAGATACATTTTTCGAACATATGAAGCAATGGACTAGCAATAAGCATTCAGATTGTGATTGAAAGTGCAGCGCGAAGACGCAATATCAGGGTGCAGTTGTAGATTTTTAATGAGAGATTTCTAAGTACCTAGCCGTTTACTAGCCATCGATCCTACTTATACAGCAAGATACATTTACCTGCTTGTAAATTATCACTGATTTTTTGTCATAAATCATTACTTAAAGTGACTTTTATTTTGGTGTAAAAGTCGTATTTTTTTTTATTTACTATTTCTGTACACACTGTAACACTGTAAAATAGATACAGATCCGACATATGAGTATTGGAACAAAGGTACTGCTTATTTCTTAACAAATTTCTTCTAGTAGACCTGCGAAAGGAGAAATGAAGATAAGATTTTAGTTTGTTTGTTTTTACTGCTTTTTCAGAAGATTAAACTAAAAATTTTAATTGTTTCGATGTTTCTCATCTACATTTCATCATCGTCATCATCATCATTCAGCCGAAAGACGTCCACTGCTGGACATAGGCCTCCCCCAAGCACCGCCACTACAACCGGTTCTTGGCTTATTCTTTACTGATTTACACGTACTATGTTTATAAACTGTACAACGGTGGAACAGTTTTCCTCGTTCTCTATAAATGTATGTTATACTCGTAGTAGCAGATTTTGAATAAGTTAATTATTTTAGTAGCAAAAAGAATTTGAGTTATTAATAACAAACAAAGACATTAAATTTATTATTTACTTAATAAATAACAAAGCAACATCCATGCTCCGCTCCATGCTGTTATGATGGTGACTACCGGGTTGGTTTGAGAGAGGTAAGAATACTTCCCAGTCTTATTCTCGAAGGCCTGGTGTCTTTAAAACCTTTTCCTCAAAAACAAAAAAAGGGAAAGACATTGTGTGAATGATGTTCGGGGCATAAGGGTCAGTTCACACCGAGACGCGACGCAACGCGACGCGACGCGACGCGACGCTGCGCGCACTCTTTAAAAGAGTGACTCAAAATATACTTTATTTTCTACACGAAAAGGTACATTGCATTGTGAGAGGTCAGAATACGTTGCGCCGTGCAGCTCTCTCTTTTCAAGTGTGCGCGCAGCGTCGCGTCGCGTCACGTCTCGGTGTGAACTGACCCTAAGGGTATGCCGCGAACATACATGAAATAATTTTAAGATGACTCATACTGGAGTTCATATTCATCAATGACACCCTTTTGAATCTAATCTTTTGAAACTAATGAGACATAGTCCATTGTTACGTCACCTCCGGAGGCCATTATGCCTCGATCCCTACCACAGAACAGAGACCATGAATTCAACACATGATTTTAGACCATCCTCATATTCAATTCATTCTGAGTATTTCTGAGGTTGCCCATCGAGATCCCTGCCACCCTGTATTTTATTGTCAAGAAACTACGGTTTTGTGCTTCTCGCATCCAACGGGTTACTGTGGCCTACATTTCAAAAGCAAAGTGTTGCATCAAAAATTGTTTTTAATTCTCATAACATAACAAAACTCATAGCACAAGTTTAGCCTGCAGTTGTTATAAACGCGTTAACTGTATAACTAATTTAAAAGAGTTGCAGTAGTGTCCGACGTAACGTCCGTAATCTTAAATACATTGGCGAGCAGCCTCCGACAGACTTTAGCCGAGGTGTTATGGGTCAAACTCAAACTCAAACTCAAATCATTTATTTCAATTAAACCATTTACAGGCACTTTTGAATTGTCAAAATTAAATAGTCGGTCAGTTAGTCAGAAAGTTGTATTTTCAAGAGATTTTCCTACTGAAAATATATTCTTAATCACATATGAGTATTTTTATAATTCGCCATGTTTTACAGTGGTTGGCAAACAGAAGGCCAATTCTGTAATTAAAAACCTTCAAAATCAAGTCGAATTCTCATCTCAGCAACATCAACGTCAAACGCTTGTCAAAAATGTAGGGAAATTAGAGGTGTTTTTGACAGATTGAGACTGAGATCAGACTGTGAACGTTCTTAAAATTACGAGAATTGCCTCTCTATTCATGCTTAAGTAATTATGTTGAAACATTATGGGGAAATCAGACTAGAGTACACATAGACTATCCATGCTCTAAATTCCGGATCTTATAAATTGAAACTAGACGGCAACAAATTTGAGCTAATCATGTTTTGGGTGTACTATAGATATACCTCTGCATAACCCTTCGGAGATTACTGGCGTGATGTTATGTTCATGTCATGTTTTGTGATCAAATCAAAAATACATTGGTAGGTACCTAACTACAAATGTGTCATTAAGGGCTGATTTATCAAAAGTCTGATAACTTTTACTATCTGAAGAATTAATCTGACAGTTTGACATTATTCTCTATTACAAAAGCTGTCACCGCAATATTTATTCCACAGATAAAAGTTACCTTACTATTGAGAAATCAGTTCCTTTACAAACAACAAATAGTTAAATAGTATAAAATCAAAAACATCCCCAAAATAAACATTTAAATCGTTATATCAACATTGATCTCAATATGGCATCAATCTTTTAAAACGCACTCGACTATCCCGCGATTCATTCCCGCAACACATCGCCTGGCTGCACAGCCCCGAACAATGCGTTCAACTAGCGCATTTGTAAATAAAACCTTTGATGGATTATTGGGCGTTTTATTTAACGTTCAACATTTACTGGAATTGGTTCGTGATCAATAAAATAACGAGCTGTGGCGACCGGGATTAAACGTCAAACATACCAATGAGCGCTTTCATAACTTCTAACGTGACGATTTATTACCGTGGACGTCTACATCTATGACATGAATGGACATACATGCACGTTATAACTTTATCGTAGACGGAAAATGAAAAGCGCCTTTGTTGCTAATTTGCTATACATTTTACTTCCCCGTCTTATCGTGACGCCGTGACGAGGACATGGACATGGACGTCCACGAAAATATCGTGGCGTTAGAAACTATAAAAGCGCATATATACTTATATATATTTTTTTTATAAAACGTTGCCCCACACTAGGAATTACTCCTGTATCGTGGGTGTGTTCACAAACATTTAAACTCACATACACAAACAGCCAGCCAGACCCGGAACAACTACCTGTAGGCAGTACAAATATTTGTTCCGTGCGGGAATCGAACCCGCGACACGCAGCGCAGCAGTTAATCAATCAGCCACTGCGCCAACCGTGTCGACCAAATTTGCTTAAGCCAATATTGACTCGGCGTATGAAACATTTTGGTTGTAATTTTCGCAAGTCTTCCACAACCAGGTTTTTTAGGTATAGGAACCATACAGCTTAGAGACACTAGAATCAAACATTTACAATAACTACTGTGTTTTTGAGGAAACAAATTATAGAAAAAAAATGGTGATTTGTAATTCACTCGCAATTCATGGAATGCAAAAACTGTTTTTTATTCATCTGCATTTAGGTACGCTATTTATTGAGTACAATCCAGCATTTACAAAATTTACGGAGTCTATAAAATGCAAAGGACCAAAACCTTCCAATTCCAGTAACCATGGACCCCATAGAAAACGATGAGACTGATCGTTTCGTCGCGATCATCACAGGTACCTTCCTGTCTCACATAATCGATACGAAGGTAATCGCATCCCTTTCACGGCTTCATTTCAACGATTTCCATTTCCAAGTCGGTTGAACGCCGAAGTTTTTCGGCATTTCCTCTAATTTTGAATGGTGCTGGTGGTAATATTGTGAAATTGCTTCCATCCGTGTGTGCAATCATCGTTAAATATGGAAATAATGAGCCGTTCGCGTTTATGAGTCTAACGATATGGACTAGTGATGTGCCAAATGTATACATAGACTGTCGATATTTTTGGTTATCTACGTTGGATCAAAAATAGATTATAGCAAAGCTGCAATAGCATAAAGAGATCTCAAAATGAATTATTTCTCTTACCAGTTTATTACTCGTATATTATTATTCCAATAACATAGCGAGCTAAATAAATACAATATTCTGGTATAATTTCGCAATTTATTTTAATGAAGCGTTACAACTTAAGTTCATTACGTAATCCAAGGGCCACGGTTTGTATATTTATAATACCCAAACCGAATCCGAATTTAGATGAACAATTTTACTGAATATTATTTATTGGTAATACGATTTACATTCTCGTAAATTCGGAAGCTGCATCTTTAGGTACCTACTTTTGAATTTTGAATAAGTGTTCCTCGCCATGTCGTTTAAACTTCATCGTTTTAAGTATAAAGATTCCAGCGTAGAATCGCAGTAGACCGGGAAAAGTGGAAAGAGGAAAATGAAGCCTTTGCCCAGCAGTGGGACAACACAGGCTTATAATAAAAATAATTAAATATTATTAGTGTAACATGATATCGCTAGATTACAGTCCCATCACTATTGGAATATTAGCAAGAGTATAACGCGTGTTTCATTTGACGATCGAACTAGTCGGCATGGTGATTAAGTATATTAATGTCCGAGCCTGTTGGCGTCACATATATTGTGTTTTGGAGCCATGATGAGCAAGTATAACTTTAGTAAAGACTATGAAAAGAGAAGCTGCAGCATCTATTTATGCTATACTATATCTTTAAATCACCAATCCATTTGAAATAACGAAAATGACGATTATGATGATGATTTTCATAATTGCACCTACCGCTGCCTCTGTACATTTGTATTATATAAATAAATAACATAGCTTTTAGAACTGATAATGACAGCAAAACAGCAGCATTGACACTGGTCGCTCCATTTAAAATACTGGTATTCAGCTGCCTCCGGTTAGACTGGAAGCCGACAGCAATATATTTGGGAAAAAGCTAGGCAAATGATGAACTGATAATTACAGCAATTTGAAATGTGGCATAATATTCACCGTAGAAATTGATAAACTGATCTACCGGTCGATTCTGTAAAAATCTCACCGTGAAAACTCAAGTGAACTCAAGTGAGCTTGATGTGAGTTGTCAGTAGTGTCAATCCCTAGCATTATTTGGAATGACAGCTCACTCCACGCTCACTTCACTTAAGTTTTCACGGTGAGATGGTTACAGAATCGCACTGCTGATGCTGAAAGACTTATAATAGGCGCTTGACATAATCAGCCTATAATGTTCCTATTACTTCTCTTCGAGAAGGAGTGGGCTAATAATCTAACGCGCGGGCCCAGTGCGGGTTGGTAGAAATCACGTCTTCGAATTTTGTTCTAGGTTCTAGGCTTCCTCACGATGCAGGCGGGGCTCGTAGGCGCCGAATCAAACCAAAGAAATGATGGCCAGTCGGACACAGGGCTCCTCTCTGTGAGAGAGAGTGACCCACCCGAGCCCAGTGCGGGTTGGTGGAAGTCGAAAGGTCAATTCTCGTAATTTAAAACGTTCAAAATCTAGTCGCAGTCTCATCTCGGCGACAAACGTCAAAAACTTGTCATAATGTAGGGAAATTAGAGGAATTTTTGACAGATTGAGACTGAGATTGGACTGTGCACGTTCTTAAAATTACGAGAATTGCCCTCAGATATAATTATGTAATGCCATGTCTGTGGGCTGTGGTGTGATACGTGTGGTATTGAATTTATCTGTGAAGGCAACAAAAAATTATACAAAAAATTTGGAGGAAAATTTACCCTGAGTTTATTTCGCCATTTCTTCACAGGGGTAGTCAGATAAAAAATGTCGACTCCATCTAGCTTATTTTTTTTTTATATGACGATGACATTTATTTTAAAAGTGATTCCGATATCCTATTTACAAAATAAACAATTTCATTTCATTACAATTTTATTTCATTTCATTTCACCCAACAGTCGGTAAACACTTAAATTGCACACTATTTTCTTAGTTCTTTCTACGTTTATTTTAAGACAAATGCAACAAAAGGCACTGGAAACACCAAGTTTAATCATTTAGTAGGTAGCTAGTCTGACGGAGCCGGATCTAGCACAAGTTTTTCTTAATTTGCGCGTGACTTTAAACGCTGTGAGGAGTAAAGTAAAGGTTTTATGATAGTATAATTACTACAGTTTTCATTTTAATTTAAAACGAAAGTCTTTCAATTCTGTATGTAGATGTTGAAAACCCACCTTTAGGCGCACTAGCACGACAAGTCCCTACACGTGCGACCGACGTGAGAATCTTGACACCTATCAGTTTCATACAAACGAATACGTGTTTTGCGAATTTGATCTTTATTAGCTACTAGAATTGCCGCACTGACAGGTGTCAGGAACGTATTCTCTCGACGCGACGGCCGGACTGTAAATAAATACATTTATCGCTAAACATTTTAATACATTTCTTTCTTTGTTTTTTTTTTTTAATTAAACGTTGCCCCACACTAGGAATTACTCCTGTATCGTGGGTGCATTTACAAACATTTAAACTCACAAACACAAACAGCCAGACTCGGAACAACTACCTGTAGGCAATACAAATATTTGTTCCGTGCGGCAATCGAACCCGCGACACGCAGCGCCGTCGATCGCTCAGCTACTGCGCCAACCGTTTCGTGAAAAAGAACGATGTTTTAAATTAGTTTAGCGCTGAACCTATTTATTCAAGCGTTCCTAAATGTTGGAAATAAGATATTTTGAAAAGAAAGTTTTTTCTTTTCCCGGGCGTAATTTTTGAATTAAAAACCACGATTCCCTCATCTCTATCTCATGCTTTAAAACTATCGCAATTTAACTCAGTAATTTTCCAATTTCGCCGGCCAACTCGCTGTAACTTTGGTGACTTTTTAAGTCGTAACTTTAAACTAAGTGAGACTTCGAGGTCCGATTTTCCGGGAAATAATTCTCTCGCTCGTTCAGTGTCGAAGCTTCCTTTTTTTGGAAATTTGATAGAAAGGTTTGTAAGTTCCCTTGTTACAACGAGAATTCGAATTGAAAGTAGGAAGAGGGAAAGCAGACTGTTTTGCAACTTGATTGAAACTGAAATTTCAGTTTCAGAAAGTATATAAAATATTTTTATTCTTATTATTTAACTTATATCTAATTAATTAATAAAACTAACAAAATTATTTCCTAATAACTAAAACTATTCACAAACTAAAATATGGCGTCGAAAAAATCATCCGCAACTGAAATTGATTGGGAGATGAGATTTCAGTAATATTTCATCAGCAAACAAATGTTGTTTTACACGGAGTAAGAACATCGACGTGCAAACAGTTACTTACCATGAATTCAGCACAAATGATTCTTAACTCCCCAGCGCAGAGTTTTTTGGCAGCTATTCAAATTAAAATCAACTGTTCCATACATTTTGACCGTATAAGTAGGTAACAGTTTGCACGTCGATTTACACCCTGTATATTATTCAAATGCATGGTCTATAATACCCTGTGACAAAGATACGAGCATTTTGTCATGCTTGCTTAGTGTGAGAGCGCTAGTAGGTGGTAGGTACGTCAGTCTGTAGTCAGTAGATGTGCTAGATAAACTTGGAAAGCACAAAATTCATTTGAAAGGTAACTAAGGTGATGTTCAAACTTTTCAGTCTTCAGCGTAAAGAAGCGAGTTTTCGTGCCCCGCTCTCGGTACAAATCGCTGCCGGTGGATCTTCGGAAAGAAACGAAAAATTTTCCAACGCCAGATAACTTAATCGGAGGAATAATTTTGAATTTTTGACAGTTCTTCCATACAAAATCTGTCAGACGTCAATTTTATTCCACGAATTAATATTGTCGGTCGATTAAAAACTCAGCCCTTAGCTGTTTATTTATGTGTGAGCGCATAAGTTAACACGGGACTATTTATGTGTGAGCGCATAAGTTAACACGGAACTATTTATGTGTGAGCGCATAAGTTAACACGGAACTATTTATGTGTGAGCGCATAAGTTAACACGGGACTATGTATGTGTGAGCGCATAAGTTAACACGGGACTATTTATGTGTGAGCGCATAAGTTAACACGGAACTATTTCGACCCCACCGATCGGAACTGACTTGTCGTTATCTTGAAGCCGGTTCTTTATGTAAAGCACCCATCATTAGTATGATAAAATATAAAAACATTATTACAAAAAACAACGAAATCACTTTGTATCATTTTTGCTTTTTTTGGGGAGTCCGTGGTTTTTTTTTTGTAAAAAAAGTTTTAATTTTTCACTTTACCTACCTAACCCACACAATTTCGTACACCTTCACTCGCTTAGTAAATAACAGTGACAGGAAGTTAAATTATAACATCATCAACACATACATTAGGTATGTGGAAAAAATACGTATTATTAATAAGTTAATTAAAACCTCTCATCAGAACTAAAACCAACAAAAGTATACCCTTTCAAACAAAAGATGATTTTTTCAAATCGGTTTATGACGGATTTTTCAGGTAACAAACATAAAAAAATACAACGGAATTGAGAACCGCCTCCCTTTTTTGAAGCCGGCTAAAAGTAATGTCCTCCATTTTCCATATGATTTGTGTAAAGTATATTGATGTCTTCGCTTTATTCATGCCAGAGTCTGCAGACAATTAAAGTGTGAATGAGTTTTACAGCCTTTAGAAGGCTGGATCCATAAAGCCTATAACACTACAAGTCTGTCACTACATTAAGCTCCAATGTAATCTGAACCCGACAAGATACAAGTTACATGAAGCTTATTACAAAGTCCTGGCCTCGTTTTTAGAGGTTTTCAAAGGCCTAAATTAAGTCTTAAAATAGAACTTAGATACATGCTATCTCATAAAATCATAATTAATTGTTTTGTTTGAAATAATGTCAATACTACAATGACGTTAAACTAACTGATTTTTTGAAAGCTTCTTGAATGCCGGTTTTCCGCACCCTATTTGTGTAATACATTATCAATCTGAATCAGTTTGAAGGATATTGCTAATCCGGATATTATAATAAATCTAATATTTTTGAAAATGTTGTCTGCTCAACAACGTAAATAACGCAATGAATGTTACGCAATTAGCTTATATATTGTATCTTGGTTACAGCCAATTTTATCTTTAGAGTCTCGGTACCCGGTAATTAGTCAGTTTTTTTATACCTTTGCACCATACCTGGCCGTTTATTAAATGGTTCTAAACGATGAGGAAATACAAATATATAACCATAAATACAAGAGGTGTTCAAGTCTTAACCAAAATAAGTTGAAATTACATACAATTAGTCAAACGCATTTGAGTCACAGTTTACGACAAGTGACCCTACGTTTTTGTTACTTACGATTTCCATTGCGGTATAAAAACCATCGCGTTAAAAAAGCACTCGTGCGTACTTGGGGTTACATATATAATAACCCTAACACTGTGCCCCTATCGCAGTCGAAGGGACGGACATACGAAAATGTATGATTTGTAAAAGCGAATAAGATAGATTAGATGGGGTTGCCCTACTATTTGTCATCTAGTAAGTAGATGGTCGGGGTTGACCGATCACCCATAATATTGGATGGATTCCGGGGTTTGAGCGGCGAACGGTCAGATGTTCCCTCTCATAGAACTTTAGTTTATTTAAGTGAAGCTGCGGTGACTAGCGGGGTAGTTGCGTAACACACTATCTGTAGCAAGGGGTTACATTTTGACAGTTCAACAACATTCATTGCGTTATTTACGTTGTTGAGCAGACACATTTTTCGAACATATGGAGCAATGGATTACCAATATGCTTCAAAATGAATCAAATTGAGAGTAATAGTGTGTTGTGAAATTAGGGTGCAGTTATGATAAAATTCTTGATGGTGGAATAGTAAAACTCAAACTCAAAGCATTTATTTCAAATAACCCAATTACAGGCACTTTTGAATTAACAAGGGTTCAGTCGGTCAGAAAGCTGAAGCTAGTTGCCCATTCCAATGCGTAGTAGAATGGAGAAGAACGGGCAAGACACTCCACGGTTCTCTTTTAAATCAAAATATGGTTACAAAATATTTGTTATATCATTCATGTTGAATTAATGCACGTAAAACGACGCCGAACGTTTTAAAATCTACCGTAAAAAAAAACAATTCAAAATTATATTCAATTAAATTAAAATAATAAGATAATTAAAAGTCTTAGGTAATAAGATTAGAATATCTAATGAGATAGCTCAATGTTAAAAAAAACAATGCAGAAGAATTTCACATCACTAAATCTGTTTATCTAAAATTGCACATAATAGGTACTTGTCTTATTTATTTATTTATTTATTTATATATCAATTGCTTGCTGCACTTACAGCACTGCGCTGCGCTGCTGCGCTGTGCTGCTGCGCTTGTCTTGTCTTGTCTTGTTGTCTCAGTAGGCCGCAAAACAATAATACTTAACAATACCAGTAAAAGCTGGTCTCTTATTCTGTTGAAACTCTGTACTGCGCTAGATCAACTCAAGGTCAAAGTGTTACCACTGACGTTGGGCCTGACGTACTGTACGTACCTATGAGTATTTATGAAACTAGAGAAATGTGAACTTTCCTCATTATTAATATGCACGAAAATCGTATGAAGTACCCAGGACTTTACAACAAGCTTTGAGAGCCTTCAGAGTTTTCGAATGAAAACTCAGAATGCTCTCAAAGCAGCAAAAACTAATTCTGCGGCCAGTAAACAAAATGAGCAGTATTTCAGTCTACCTACAAAGTGTTGCCGCCTACCACGTGTAAGCGCGAAGTTGGCTGCGATGGTCTTAGATAAACTTAAAAGGCGAAGATACATATGTGTAGGTTACTTGAGTACAGCGCGCAGTCCTAGAAAACTATATCCAATGGACGCAGTGACACTCACACGCGGACCATCGCCTAAACCGCTCATGTGGATACAGCTCAATAATTTCAGTTTTTAACCGACTTCATTGTATTGTATAAATACGCATCAAAATGTCTTCTTGTGTATTTTAATAAGTGTCCAGAAAAAAAGAAAAGACACACGGGATTACTTATCACGCGTAACCAAAAATGTTGTAATTTGTTGAAAATTATAATTTATTTATTGTTTGCTTCACCGTTTTTGTGAGAGCGAGATAGATAATACAAAACAGGCGTGAGAGACACAATGCGACGCATAGCACGACTCTCGCGCGATACGTGGGTACTATAAAAGTAATCGTAAACATTTCGGTTGTGATGTTAAAGCGTAACGTATCTTCCCCTTTTATCTTGGGAAATGGCACATTTTCTGTAATAGGGGAAATACACAAAACATAGCTTTACCCCTGAATTCCCTGATGGGGAAGGCAGAGGACCCACATTTAACCAGTTATGATCCAAGTCGCATGTTATAATGACTACAGGGCCCACGATAATAGGCGTACTTAAATGGTAAACGGGCACAAATCCAGGCTGCTGCTGAGAATGTTTAATAGAAAATAACACTGAGTCCGACACAACGTTTGAATCCAGGACCTCACTTTCAGTTATAATAGTAAAGTAAAATATACAATGAAATAATAATGACGACCGCTTCCATTCAAACGTTTGACGAGTACTTATTCCATTTTTACATTGGATTTTTACTTTTTACTTCGTGATTAGTTTTCACGAGTCGAAAAAAACATGTTTCAGTTTTAGAATAACAATAGAGTGAGTTGTGCTTTTCATAACGAACTGAACATTCAATACAATTCAACTGAAGTTTTGAACCGTTTATATGAATTCAGAGTACTTACTTACCTGTCTGTCGGTGGAGCAGCCAAGTCCTAGAGTGGAGACCGCGTAAGCGTAGTGTGGGACGCCCCCAGCTAGATGGACGGACGACCTTGAGAAGATGGCTGGGACAGACTGGATGTGGAAGGCGGAGGACAGGGTGTTGTGGCGCAGCCTGGGAGAGGCCTATGTCCAGCTGTGGACTGCGATAGGCTGAGTTGGTTGACTTACCTGTCTACCAACAGAAATCCGACAAAAATAAAGGTAAACATGATACATGACATCTTTGATATACTATCTGCATACCTAGCAGCAAACAAAACTTTAAAAATATTCCTAAAGCGAGCCGTCACGAATTCGACTAAAAAACTGGGGCCAAGTAAAATTAAGAAAAGTTCCCTTCGAAATACGAGATTAAACTTTTAATATATTTTGATAGTTACATTCGTTCTCGGTGGAAGTCAAGAATTTTATAAATTAGAACTTTTTCAGAGGTTTTCAGCGAAGTAGAAGCGAGTTTTTGGTCACAGCTTCCGAGGAAAAGTTCGGAGTTCCCATTTTTCAGGAAATTCTTAGCCAAGTGTTCTCAAGCCCGTTTGCGGTCACTGCTCGCGTTGGTTTAAAGTTCGTAGTACTCGAATGTTTGGTCAGAAATATATTTCCTTACTTTATTACTTTAAATCTAGCTCTAGATTTGTTTTATTAAATACAGAAGAAATCGAAATACTTATAAAACTTGACCCATTTCTAGATAAATAAAAACCGTATTAAAAACTACAAAGAAAAAGATTACAACACAGTATTTTATGAAGATACATACTTTTACCCTCACAAAAAATGATCTCATTTTCTATAACCACCGACCATGGTACCCTTTCCAATATATCTTTTTATTAATGGTCTGTGACACGACCCCTCACTGTGACCATCAATTGTGGCTAAAAAACTACTACCTCGTAACATTTGGGAGATAGATCGGTTTTTTATGTCGACATTTGGAGGGTTTTTTTTTATCAACGTCAAAGAAAAGAGAAATCCAGAACCACGTTTTTTCAAGTTGGTAAAAAACTGAAAAAGTCCGTGAAATCTTCTCGTCGCCTATCCCGCAGTGTTTGAAGACTAAGGTCTTCAACCAGTGCATCCTGCCCGTCATGATATATAGTGCCGAAACGAGGACACTGACGTTCGGGCTGGTCCACAAATTCAAGGTGCTCAGCGCGCTGTGGAGTGAGCTATGCTCGGAGTCTCTTTGAAGGATAGAATGAGAAATGAAATTATCCGAAAAAGAACCGGAGTTACCGACATAACTTACAGAGTAAGCAAAATGAAGTGGTAGTGGGCTGGCCATATTTGTCGAACGACCGATGGCCGGTGGAGCAGACACCAGGTCCAGGAGCAGGCTCCAGGTCCTGGAGTGGAGACCGCATATCGGAGGCATAGCGTGGGACCCCAGCTAGATGGTCGGATGACCTAAAGAAGGTTGCCGGGACGGACTGGATGCGGAAGGCGGAGGACAGGGTGTTGTGGCGCAGCTTGGGAGAGGCCTCTGTCCAGCAGTGGACTGCGATAGGCTGAATTGATTGATTGATTGAAAAAACTTGGGAACGCCTTATGTCCTGCAGTGGACTGTGATTAGCTAAGTTGATTGACAATCATTGAGTACCCGCCTCGTCAGACATTTTTATCACCTCTTGGTACACAGATTAGCGTCAGGGTAGCGACATTCAAATTTTCTTACGTTTTTTTTTTTTATTTGTAGTTCAGTGTCAGGTTTTATGTTGATTTAAATATAATTCGTGGTTGTAACAAATATTTATTTATAAAATTATAATCATAAAAATCACCAGTACCTACAACTGTCTCAGTTAATATTACTCTATACCGCCCGTCTGCTGGCCCGTCGCTCTTTCTTTTATCGTGAAAGGTTTCATCATCGTTTAGGTAAAACCGACCTCACAAACCCTGTACCCAGATAATACAAGTAAAAATACAACTTCCCGACCCTTGCCAATTTATAGGCACTGAATTAAAATTTATCTAAAAGTGACAACCCTGAGACAGTACAGTAGACAATTATTATATCGCGGATTGGTCCGGAGATAGCCTACTTCCCCACTTTATACTATGGTTGTATTGCTGATTTTAATGATTGTAATTCTGTAAAGTCATATTTGTTACGGTCGCGAATCATATATTTTAACCAACATACAATCTGACACTGACCAATCTGTCTGCAAATTGCAAAAAAAATCAAAGAAAACTTGAATTTCGCGGGCTAACTTATCGCACCCCCCTTTACACAGCAAAGTTTTCTACTACCCTTTTGCGGAAAATATCATTAAAGTAAGAATAACCAGAAACACAAGGAACAAACGAACGAAGCAAGTTAATAAAAAGCTTAAAAAAACAATAATTACCTTCATTTCGAATTTTGCGACAGACTCAGTACATACAGTCACGAGCACCAATATGTCAACACTTGGCCACTTTCAATTGCGATATTTTCGTGATATAAACGCATGCAACGTTGAAATACGACACATTACATAAACCTATGGGTTCGAAAATGCTATGTTCGTAACAACATAAAATTTCATTCAAAATATAGGAGTAAGTCGCTTTTGAATAAAGCCGAGTGTATACATACTTTTGCTCGTGACTGTACATACACTCACGCCTTCATCCCATGGGGGGAGGCAGAACCTACAGAACGCCACCTGTTACGTTCCTTACATACTCCTTTTCCTTACACAATTTATTACCAAGGACACTACCTACAGAATAAACGTTTATTATAATGTTGTCGTTCTTTTTCACGAAATTAATTCTGCGTGTGTTGATGTTAATACTCCTTACTTTTATTACAGAAACATAAAATATGAAATACGTACCTAAATATTCTGGAGAGTCAAGAAATAGAAACAAGCCCACTTAATTATTTCAATATATTATAACAATTCTGTCTGCGACACTCTCGTTTTAGGGATCCGTAGCTTTTAAAGTTGTTTGTTATAAACCAAGTTTGATTTTATTTCAATTAAAAGCTTTAATTTACTTATACATACTTTGCTTTTTAAATATTCAAAGCCATATAAAAGAAAGGTAGCTGTTTAATACTACACTTGTGAACATCTGCGTTAATATGCAATGTAGGATACATTATATCTTTTCAAATCTTTCTTTCTTTGTGTTGAAGCAGTAAAGTTTTTTTTTTTTTTTGTAAATCGACGTATGCTGCTTAACCAGGCTTGCCTGTGGGGGTGCCTCAATAAGTTAAGGCCTCTGCCAGGGCTTAGGTTATGCTAAGGGCACCCCCTATGGGATACGGACCTCGGCTTAGGGCGTCGCTGGGGGAGGACAGCATTTATATAACTGAATATTAGAAGCCGTTAAAAATAAACCAACCTATTGATAATGCTCACCGCTTAAACCCTTCAAAGGTACTCGTAAATAACAATCAGAAAAAGCTCGGCAGATTGTGTTAAATCCTCCCTAATTGATGTAAGTGAGAGATTCACTCAGGTTAATTGCGTTAACTTGGCACCCAGCCAACTGATGCGATTTATTTTTGATTTTTATGTGTATACTGCGATTGTTCAAAAATATAATTATGATATACAAAGTATAATTGAAATACCAAAAGCTTTACTTTAGAACATAATAAAGTAGGTATCAGTTTCTTTCTAGATATGTACCACACGAGACAGCCAATAAAATATCCTAATATATGGAAATAGGAAACGAAGACCAGCCATAAAACTAACTTATCCATAAAGGTAATGAGATCCACATCGGGTTGTTCACAGTTTCACGCGTTCAGATACCTAAGGTACGAGTAACATCTTCAAAGTTATTTTTAGGATTAACTCTAAGAACAATCCACAATTGACTCTAGTTCGACCACAACACCGTGGTTATTTTAGCTAAACAACTATAGCGCTACAAGCTTAATTTAGCGCGTGGCCAAAATCGGAACTAACGCAGCCATCTTGTTTTTTGAATACACTCAACTGTCATTTCACAAAACAATTGCACACAATGTTTACCAACAGCGCCCCTTGTCAACGTCATTCAAGCGCCTATTCTTGTAGCAGTGCATAATGTACGCACCTCTTTACCTGTTCTGTAAACATTCATTCACGTATGGAATTAGGCATTAGACTGACATTCGACACGCGTTGAACGAGTGTCAAGTTTTTGTAACAAGACCCCTAGTACTGAACCATCCGTATTAAATCGCTGTACAAGGTTCAATTAAATTAGCTAGCAAAACTCCACAGATGTTATAGGTATCGATATATAAACAGGAAAAAAATAAGATTTTTCGTTTGGGGTCAATGATCGCTGATAGTGTAGTTACTTGAAGTATTTGTTGAGAAAATAAGTTTATTTTTGTTTTGTCGTGTTACCAATACGTCTGTTAAGATTACACAAAAATAACTGATGTTTAAACTGCAATGCATTGCGTTATTTACGTTGTTGAGTAGACACATTTTTCGAACATATGAAGCAGTGGATTAACAATATCTTTCAAAATGATTCAGATTCAGATCGAGATTGATAGTGTGTTACTCCATTATAGAGTAAGATCTCAGAGCAATCAGACATAACTTATTTTCACACGGATGAAACCTGAAGTTTTCAGTAGCGTCTCGTGTGCCTTGAATACCTACGCGCTTTGTGGAACTTGCCGAGTGACACCTGGGCAGGTACCAGGTGAGAAAGGTAACTAAAAATAAGAATTATTTAACTTAAATTCACATGGCTGATTTTTATATATGTCATGTAGAATATTATTTTAAAGTAATATCATAAGTGTCAGACACTTTTGATGGACCAGAGCTGTTGTCAGACGCTTATAAGCTACCCAAAAAATAAATGAACTTTACTTATTTTTACATGTCTGATTTTTTAATATGTTATTGAAGTATTTATTTAAAAGTTATATTCAATCAGTCAGACAAATTAGAGTGACCAAACATCCCCTAAGACAAAAATTATTCAGCCAGAAGTATGAGGGCGAGAGCACTATGCATGCGCTTCAGAGTGAGTGAGACGTCCATAATAACTCGGTTCCCCTTCTTAAACTCACCATCTGTTTCAATCTACTGTGTATGTGCTGTTTGCGTGTAATATAACTTATAGTATACAGTATAGTTCGAGCCTGCGAGAGCACATGTTTTTGTTGTTTACATCAGGTTATTTGTGAGTGTTTTATTAAGTTGTTTGTAATAGTGATAATCATGGAAGAAGAGAAATTGAAATGTATATTTTGTAAAAAATCTCATGATAAACTTATATTATTCTCCGAAGAAATATTGAAAAAGTGCAAAAACATTTTAAAACAGCGAATAATCCATAACCTCAAATTCAAAGATGTAGTTTTACCGGATGACTTGTATGACAGTGGTTACCATCGAGAATGTTATAAAAATTTTACTGCTCTGCCAAAAAAATATTTTTCCGCCATACCAGAAAAACCAAAAAATGCTGAAAAAAAATCATCGAGTATATCATAGTATAGTGTATCATTAGTTGCATCGACATCAAGCCAACCTTGTAATCTTAGTAGGTACTAACGATGATCTATGTACAGCGTCTACCTCAAGTTAACTAAATAATTCAACAGTTCCAGATTCAGATGTAGTGTCAAACTCAATTCCAGCTAATTCAATGCCTGAACCAAGTGTTGAGCCAAATGTGAAGTCAAGTGTTGACTTAGAATCAGTTGAACCGGTGTCATGTGATGGTGAAGAACCTTCTGAACGTGATGATAATTTCTCTTCTGAAAATATTTCTCTTAAAAGTAACGTGGATATAGACAGAAACCAGAAATGTATATACTGTAATCAACAGACTAAACGACATAAACTGAAAAGACTACCGTTACATTCGTGCGAAAAACGCGAAACGAATTTGAGGTTATGGATTATTCGCTATTTTAAAATGTTTTTGCACTTTTTCAATATTTCTTCGGAGAATAATATAAGTTTATCATGAGATTTTTTACAAAATATACATTTCAATTTCTCTTCTTCCATGATTATCACTATTACAAACAACTTAATAAAACACTCACAAATAACCTGATGTAAACAACAAAAACATGTGCTCTCGCAGGCTCGAACTATACTGTATATGTATACTATAAGTTATATTACACGCAAACAGCAAATACACAGTAGATTGAAACAGATGGTGAGTTTAAGAAGGGGAACCGAGTTATTATGGACGTCTCACTCACTCTGAAGCGCATGCATAGTGCTCTCGCCCTCATACTTCTGGCTGAATAATTTTTGTCTTAGGGGATGTTTGGTCACTCTAATTTGTCTGACTGATTGAATATAACTTTTAAATAAATACTTCAATAACATATTAAAAAATCAGACATGTAAAAATAAGTAAAGTTCATTTATTTTTTGGGTAGCTTATAAGCGTCTGACAAAAGCTCTGGTCCATCAAAAGTGTCTGACACTTATGATATTACTTTAAAATAATATTCTACATGACATATATAAAAATCAGCCATGTGAATTTAAGTTAAATAATTCTTATTTTTAGTTACCTTTCTCACCTGGTACCTGCCCAGGTGTCACTCGGCAAGTTCCACAAAGCACGTAGGTATTCAAGGCACACGAGACGCTACTGAAAACTTCAGGTTTCATCCGTGTGAAAATAAGTTATGTCTGATTGCTCTGGGATCTTGGACTATTAGGGTGCGGATACTGAACACTACCAGTTGTCGTTGATACCAAAAATTAAATTCATCAAATTAATTTCTTTTTTGTTTTATCAAGTTTAAATATCGATACCCATCACGTCTGCGGAGTTCGCTAGCTAATTTAATTTGACCCTGTAATGGCCTGTATACAAATAAAACACGTGCAGAACCCAACCGCAGAACACAGCAGTACTTATTGAAATTCCCCCGAGTCCCTGTGATACGTGTAGCAGTAAGTAATTGGGTTCGGTTTATGAAGAGCGTGGCGCGGCACGGAGACAGATTGCAGGCAAAGGATCTGAGACACGATCCGCATTGATGCTGGAGGAGGATTAGTGGGGAGATATTATTGTGAAGGGCTTGTAAAAAAATTAGTTTAGGCACCAGTCTTCCACAAATTAAGTACAAAATTGTATCTGTAGACTAATTTAACTTTAAGCTGGAATTTGTGGTAAGAAAAATAAATCTATAATATTCTATTATTGTGAAGTCCTTGGAAAAGATTTTAATTTGTAATGTTTTTTTTTTAAATAGTAAGTATGTACGGCTCATGAGCAGTTTACCACATTCTCAATTCACCCGGATCGTAGCAGGTGGCGGTCTGTCGTTTCTGCCTACCCCATGGGAAAAAACCGTGAGTTTATGAGTTATGTTTATTTTTAAACATCCAAATTCATAAAAATCCTAAGAGCAATATGTTAGAATTTTTATGAACTTGTTTTTTTTTTACTGAGACTTTTTACCGACTAATACTTTTGGACCCTGAGTAAAGTTGTGAATAATAAAAATCGAACCCACAACTCATAGCTTGGAATACTTATTATTTATTGCACATCCCGTTGAAGCATCCGGTCACGTACTCATGTCTGTCTTTTCGGTACTAGTCCCGGATTTTTAGGGGTAAAAAACAAAATCCTACATAAACAGCTAAAAGTACACGTATTTAGAATAGTGTCTAGAATAAAGTTCCAAATATCCCCGCGCTTGCGTCTCGAAATATACATGGTCAAATTAAATTAGCTAGCAAAAGTCCGCAGACGTGATGGTTAAATTAATGTTGTGTGTGATATAGGATCTATGGGAAATAGTTGCAGCATTACTGAAAGATTGTGCACCTACTAGTCACAAGAAGAACATTAAACAAGAGAAACGGTCCGAGAATCATTAGCACAGAGCTTACAAATTATTGAGCGTAAAAAAAAAAATCTAGTATCAGTCAGTTTTTATGTTTCGAAAAACAACTACAGAATAGGCGCGGTGATGTGAACAGGAGGCCTACCACGACCTCTTAACGCGATCCATTTTAGGACCTAAACTGAACTGTTCGTCTAATTCGTACCATGACGTCAGTTTAACGATTCAATTTAGGCCACGCCATCTGACAGCGATTATCCTAAACTGAGTCGCAAGTTTTGGTTTCATTCATTCAATTTTGTACTGTGTTTGGTACCATGACGTCCATAAAGCAGCCCAAACTGAAACGCTAACTGTCAAAATAAGCGATTCAATAAAAGTTACTATTTCTCTAACATAAACTGAAACGTTTGGTGAATTATTGGCGAAAACGAAGTTTTTTAGTGCTATTTTAGTGGAATTTTACAGAAACCAATGTAAGTGTACTTTAATCTTTCTTTTAAAGTCTAAAACCAGTCAGTCCAGTCAGTCTATACCTATTTTACATGCAATTTTTAACTGCATTTGTTTTTCTTTAACAGATGTCTGATGAACTACTTTTATTTGAGTTTTTTGAAGAAGATTCTGCCTCACACTATGCCCAAAAACGTAAGAGGCTCCAGACACGCCGCCAGTTGGACCTCTTCAATAATTTTGAGGATGCCTAATTCATCAAAACAACTGTTGAGTGTCTGTTTTACTTTAAAGTAATGATACTGAGTTAAGAACAAATACAATGTTACTTGCTTCTGAACGTGTCTGACACTAAAATGTGCGCGAAACAAACTTATTTGATAAATAATAGCGTTGTCTCTTTTTCACCAAAAACGTTTCAAACGCGGCTCAGCCACTAATTGCGATCTTTCATTCACTTATAACGATCCAAATGCCGCTGAGCGTATTGGACGTCATGGTACGACTTTGAAGCGATGCAGTTTATGAACCTAAAATGAAATGTCTTGCTTTTGAATCGTTTTTAATTAGATCATGGTAGGCATCCAGGTTCGTTTGGAATAAAAGTAATAATTATAACGTTGTATTATTTGAATGTAAGGAATGAAGAGTGAAAATACATTTATTTGCTGTTTTTTTTTACAAAATGAAAAAAAAACAGTAGTAGACAGACAGGACGGACGGACGGACGGACGGTCAGTAGTAGTAGTGTGTGTGAATCCACACACTCTATACTCATTACATCTGCATCTACATCTCTGCCATACCCAAAGGGATAAAACAGGCGTGATGTTTTGATATGATAATAATTATGGTTATCAAGTAAAACTTGTAAAATATTATTATTTCGTAATTAAAAGTCGTGGTTGCTATCGTCTTAATGCACACAAACCACATTAATTATATTCGTGCTAGTTATAAAACTTAGCTCAAAACTTAATTACTGAGTAAATCTCAACTCACTAACTTAACTGGCCGCATAAGAAGTTTAAATACCTATAGTTTTGTTTACTTGTTTCAGTTGAAAACATACAGTAACGGCGGGGCCATGGCTGAAAATCTGGGATCGACTAGCGCGAGCATTTCTTAAATTGTCCAGTGGGTAAGTACAAACTTTTTCTATAAGGCCTGATTTTTAATGCCGTTAATACATAATGATATGGGTTTTTCCATCACACAATAGACAGATAATTTTTATCTCAGGAATAAATATTGCGGTTTGACAGCTTTTGTATAGAAAATATTATGTCAAACAGTCATAGTATTCTTCAGATATAAGTTATCTGACCATTGAAAAATCAGCATTTAGTCTCGTTTCTGTATAAATATATAAAAATTAGAATTACATTCTTTCGCTTGGGATGAAAAATACTGTCCGTTCACAGTTATTATTTTACCTCTGATTTTGCATGACTGCCCAAAACACAGTGATCTTTAGTTTTATCTTAGTTAGGTTGCTGCCATTGTCGAGTATGTCGAAATCATTGCGATCTTTATTCTTGTCTCAATAAGGTAATATGCTAAATTTGCTAAATTTATTTATCACATGAAATGTTTCCTTTGCCATTAGGTACAGATAAATCTAATGCAACAAAGTAACTTAAAAATATACTTAACTATACCTTACATGCTACACAATACGTGGCCCTTGTGAACTCACCCAGTGTACAGCCGATCGATTCTATAAAAATCTCACCGTGAAAAGTTAGGTGAAGTGAGCTGTCAATAGTGACGGCACGGTTGGCGCAGTGGTTAAGCGATTGACTGCTGCGCTGCGTGTCGCGGGTTCGATTCCCGCACGGAACAAATATTTGTATGACCTACATGTATTTGTTCCGAGTCTGGGTGTTTTTCTATCTATAATATGTAAGTATTTACAAAAAAAAAAATGTATATAAGTAGTTTATCAGCCATCTTGTTACCATAACACAAGCATTAGGTTGCTTAGCTTGGGACAAATGGTGCTGTGTGAAATGTCCAGGGATATTATTATTATTATTATTATTAATAGTGTCAATCCCTAGCATTAGTTGAAATGACAGCTCACTCCACGCTCACTTCACCTAAATTTTCACGGTGAGATGGTTACAGAATCGCACTGCAGGTGAATAAGTCTATGGTATCCGCCACCGTGTTGAGAGTGCGCAGCGCACGAGTCACCGGTGCGCGCTCCAGCAGGTTGTTGCTGTCAGAGATAAAATAACTGTGAACAGGCATTAGCCGCGGACTAACGCTAACGATTCTTATAAAATTGTACTTTCTCAAGTTTCCTAGATGATAATGTCTTTTCGATATCTTTTCAAAAACTAATCTCCCTAGAGCTACCGCCCACTCTAGACTGCCGCATGTTTCCATCTGAAGTAGCAGCTTTGTTTTGCTTACCGCTTCTTAGTAAAACACTGGGTGGACGGCTAATTTATCGGGCCATTTGTACCACTAGGTGGGTGACCACTTTTCATAATGTTTTGTGAGGATTTTATCATTTTGGCTCTGAGCACACCACATCCAAGTTTTGGACAGGACTACTAATGATGAGCAAACTATTGCGGTAGAAGTATCTTCATAACCTACGAGTATAGTCACGACCAAAAGTATGTATACACTCGGCTTTATTCATAAGCGATTTAATCCTTTATTTTTTAATGAAACTTCATGTTGTTACGAACATAGCATTTTCGAACCCATAGGTTTATGTAATGTGTCGTATTTCAACGTTGCATTCTTTATTACACGAAAAAATCGCAATTGAAAGTTGCCAACTGTTGACATATTGCTGCTCGTGACTGTACATACATAATCTCACGCCTTTTTCCCATGGGGGTAAGCAGAAACTACAGAATGATCCACCTACTAAGACCTATAATGTTCCCACTGCTGGGACACAGGCCTCCTCTCTTCGAGAGGGAGTGGGCTGTAATACACCACGCGGACCCAATGCGGGTTGGTAGAGGTCACGTGTCTTCGATATTTTTATTCTAGGACATGCCAATTTCCTCACGATATTTTCCTTTACTTTGAGAGCAGTGGTGATGAAATTATTTCCAGAAAGTAAAGCGCCTGTCTGGGTTCCAACCCACGACCTACGAATCCTCGACCTCGTAACCTCGGCCGTTACCACTGGCAAAACTCTGTTCTGAAGCGCTAAATGACTTGGTTTTGGAAAACCTCTCCTTCGTCATGATTTTGTTATGAAGTGCCAAAATATTCTTACACCATGGTCACTAGTCGGTGTATGCAAACCACGTCACCGGAACTTTTTTCTTGCGCCGCCACCTGCCGGCGTGGGGCTTAATGATGTAAAAACACAGCTGATCCACTGACACAGTATTGTGCAAAACAGTAGAACGAGAATGATCAAGCACCTGCCATCTTATCTCTTCACCACCCTTGGTTGACTGGTAGAGGATACCTAAGGCATTGTGCCAGAAAGCCTTTTATACCGTTAAGGATTATATCGAGAACAAAAAGGCTAGGGATTAAGCTGCTTCCAATTTTTACATATTGAATGTTTTTATTAAGGTATGGGAGAAAGTAATAGAGAAAAGACTGCGAGAGGAGAGTGAGATTACCCCAAACCAGTTTGGGTTTATGCCAGGTCGAGGAACAATGGACGCCACTTTTGCACTCCGCCAGTTGTGCGAGAAGTACAGACGTGCACATAAGAACTTGCAGATGGTGTTCATTGATCTGGAGAAAGCGTATGATAGGGTACCTCGGGATGTTCTGTGGTGGGCCTTGAAAGAGAAAGGTTTGCCCGGGAAGTATGTAGAGTTAATTCGTGCTATGTACAATCGATCTCGTACCTACGTCCGATCGGCTGCTGGCAATACCGACGAGTTCAGTGTGGCTGTAGGCTTGCACCAGGGATCGGCTTTAAGTCCTTACCTCTTCCTGTTGATTATGGACGCTCTGACGGCGGACATACAGGAAGAGGCCCCCTGGTGCATGCTGTTTGCCGATGACATTGTTCTTGTCGGTGAAGATGGATCCGAGATCCAGAGCAGATTGGAGAAATGGCAACAGAAGCTGGAGGATGTTGGCTTGAAAATCAGCAGAACCAAAACTGAACATATGTTCTGCGATTTCGGCGGTCTCTCCAACTCTAGAGCCATAGCGCTTGATGGCGCGCTTCTCCCAGTCTGCTCCGACTTTCGGTATCTCGGTTCACTCGTGCAAAGCGATGGCGAAGTAGATCGGACGGTTAAGCACAGAATTAACACTGGATGGATGAAATGGCGGCAGGTCACGGGAACAATCTGCGACTCCCGCATTCCCCTTAAACTTAAGGGGAAGATATACAAAACCATGGTCAGACCTGCTGTCTTGTATGGATCAGAATGTTGGGCCACAAAAGGGATGAATGAAAGGCAATTGCATGCAGCTGAGATGAGAATGCTGAGAGGGATGTGTGGTGTTACACGAATGGATAGAATAAGAAATGAGTATATAAGAGGAAGTTTGAAAGTGGCACCGGTAATTGAAAAGTTATGTGGAAACCGGTTGTCATGGTATGGGCATGTATTACGGAGGAATGAGGAAAATGTCGTGAGGAAAGTTTTGAGTATGAATGTCGATGGCTATAAGAGTAGGGGACGACCAAAGAAACGATGGATGGACTGTGTGAATGATGATATGATTAGAAAGGGGGTGACTGTCGAGATGGCGGCTAATAGAGGAGTTTGGTAGAAAAAGACATGTTGCGCCGACCCCAAATAATTTGGGATAAGGGCAGGAGAATGATGATGAATGTTTTTATTTTTTTCTGTTTTGTTGATGTTTTTTTTTATATACACTTTGAATTTTATATATACTATGAAATTTGCTTACTTTGTAAAGTATTCTATTTTCAAATCAAATCAAATCAAATCAAAAGTCATTTATTCAAATTAGGCTGAGAATCAGCACTTTTTGAACGTCAAAATTACAAAAGACAGTCCCCCAAAAACGCCCACCCTTCACCACTTCCTAGTGCTATCGCTGGGAAGAAGAAGTGGCGCAACAAACTCCCCAGCAGCACAGCTGTCTGTTCAATTTAAAAAAAAAATACTTGCTTCTATACAATACTAGGTGCTTATGTTCGGTAATTAACATTACAAAGCCAGAACATAAAATTTAATTATTTGCCATAATATGTCAGCTAGCCACGCCAATATACCAACAAATATAATAAAAACTATACGTACTCAAGCTAAAAAATAATTAATTAAAATGTAAATAAAAAAACTTACTAGCCAAATAAAAGCCTCCAGGCATAAAGGGCGTGACAGCTTACACATTTATGCATTGCTGGGTTCTAAGACCTGGCAGTAAGCTAATTCTGGAGAAGGAACATAAACATTGTCTTGCGTTAAACTAGGGTGACCAACTATTCTTATCGTCTAAGTAGTCGTTGATGGAATAGTATGCCTTTGAACAAAGGTTGGATTTTAGTTGAGCTTTAAACGCATTAAAAGGCAAGTCTAGAAAAGAAGAGGGTATCTTGTTATAAAAGGTTATACCAAGCCCAACAAATGAGTTATGAACCTTATGAAGCCGGTGAAAGGGGGCACGTAGTTTGTCCTTATTTCTAGTGTTAACACTGTGAATATCACTATTTTTAGTGTACAAGTGTAAATTTCGCCTAATATATAAAATGTTGGCAAGGATGAATTGTGATGCAACCGTGAGAATACCAATATCTTTAAAGAAATCTCTTAGAGAAACTCTGGCACCTAACTGGTAAATTGCTCGAACAGCTCGCTTTTGAAGGACAAATATATTTTGTATGTCAGCGGCTTTGCCCCACAGCAGAATACCGTAGGACATAACGCTGTGAAAATAACTAAAATAGACTAAACGAGCTGTATCAACGTCAGTGTATTGTCTTACTTTCCTGACGGCGTAGGCAGCCGAACTGAGCCTTCCTGCTAGACTTGATATATGAGGTCCCCACTGAAGTTTGGCATCTACTGTTAGACCTAGAAAAATTGCCGAGCCTACAGTTTCAAGCACCTCTTTATCTAAGACGATGTTGGGTCCTAGGTTTCTAACATTCGGTAAGGCGAACTTTACACATTTGGTTTTCTTGGCATTGAGAACTAAGTTATTTGACGTAAACCAATCTGTAACTATTGAGAGTGCACTGTTTACGTCGTCAAAATCTTGTCTATTCCTGTCTACTTTAAAAATAAGAGAGGTATCATCTGCAAACAGTACGACATCACAGATGCCCGTCAAATGGAATGGTAAATCATTAATGTAAACTAAGAACAAGAATGGACCCAGTATTGAGCCTTGCGGAACACCTAACTGAACTGGTAGCCCGGATGATTTCACACCATTAACATCTACACATTGGACCCTATTATGTAAATACGAAATAATTACGTTGAGAGCTTCGTTTTGGACACCGTAATGACGTAATTTACGCAAAAGCGTGTCATGGTGCACGCAATCAAAGGCTTTGGAGAGATCACAGAAAACTCCAATAGCATTCTGTGATTTCTCCCATGCGTCAAATATGTGTCTCAACAGAGCAACACCCGCATCTGTAGTTGAACGACCTTTTGTAAAGCCATATTGCTCATTATGGAGGAGGCTATTTAAATTAAAATGTCTTAGCAGCTGCTTGAGTATTAACTTTTCAAATATTTTGCTAAATGCAGGTAAGATAGAAATAGGCCTGAAATTGCCAACGTCATTCTTATTACCTGATTTAAATAATGGTATGACTTTACTACTCTTCATGAGGTCAGGAAAAGTTCCTAAATCAACACATTTATTAAAAGTAACAGCTAGATAGGGGGCTACGATGTCTATTATATTACTTATAAGTTTAGTGGAGATGCCCCAATAATCACCGGTGTTTTTAGACTTAAGTGTATTAAAAACATTAACTACATCACGCGGGGTTACATGTTCGAAACTAAATAAGGGACTACATTTAGGTACACTACTGTGCAAAAGGTTTTCAGCTTTAGACGAGGACGAATTTAAGGAGCGAGTCGTAGTTATCGGTATGTTGGCAAAAAACTCATTAAATGCCTCAGCTACGTCAGCTGCTTTATTAACTAATTTGTTGTCGACCATAATCTCAAGTAGTTTTTCTTGTTTAACCGATTTTCCCGTTTCATTATTATTTTAATATTAAAAAATATTATTTTAATTACTGTGAATGTGAAGACTATGTGGGTCATTTTATTTATATATTTTTTTATTTTTCTCTGTTCTGTTAGTTTTGGTCATGGTCTGGCAGTTTGAGTAATTAATGTGGCCTACCCAAATGTCCTTTCTTTGGTATTGTTCGTCGAATCGTCGAGCTCCTTAAGTTCTGAGTTGAGCTGCACGATTTCTGACAAATGCGTGCACTGACTGGACTGGTCCTCTCAATCTGTGTGGTTCATTCCTCAAAAAACCATCTCAGACATCGATCTATATGGTCTTCATATGATCTGACCAAGATTATTTCTGGACTTTAAAAGAGACTGTGACCTCTGAGTTTGTTTCGGCCTTTCTTCTCAGACTAGTCAGATAGGAAACGCCGACCTCATCTAGTTTTAAAATATGATTGACGAGTAAAAGTGTTTGTACACCTACTTACAAAATAAAATCATTTATTAAATCCGCCATTATAACCTTCCCGTGTGCAAAATTTATTAGGTCTAAGCTGTTGATGGCCAGGAAAGATCTTCAGTTTTATTCCTGTATGGAAGATAGTAAATTCCTATGCTACTCATAACCACATTAAAAGTGCCCGTATTATTCTGATTTCCAGTGTAGAACATTCGTAGTGGCGTATGATTTAATATGGCCGTTTTGCGTGGATGTGATATACTCGTACATATGTAACGCATATTTTCCCGCAACTTGTTCCTTTTTTGTGTTTGTGTGCTTTCTTTGCGTCATATTTACCGCCAATAAACGTATTTTCTTTCTTTTTTCTCTAGCCATGGTATGTTCACAACATGAAATATTAATTTGTGATCACGTTTATTTGACCTACATAATTTAAAAATCCCTATTATCTTAATAATAAGATTGGAGTTGTACTACGTTCCGTGTTGACCTACCGTTAGCTACCAACCAGGGCAACACCTCACCGGTGTCCTATGTAAACAATAGCCCATCCAGCGCCAAGCTTATGAAAATGTATGTGCATACTAATGAGATGGCGCCGGCGCCGCACGCACTGACGAGTTTGATGAGGTTTGTTTATTGCCTACAAGTGGTGTGTTATGCACTACGGTAATAACGGAACTGCGACAAGACAAAATATTTACCTTTTTTGTTTTTCTGGGAAAAGGTTCTAAAGACACTAGGCCTTGGAGAATAAGACTAGACACCAAACCGGTAGTCACCATCATGGAATAGAAGGGAGCTAGTACTTTGCTCTGTTTCTTTTTGCTACTAAGGTAATTAATTTGTTACAAATCTGCTACTACAAGTACATTTAGAGAGAACGAGGAAAACTGTTACCACCATAGTTTATACTAGTAAGGGGAACAGTGAAAATCAGTTCCGTGCTAACAACCATAATAAGTACCGATACAATATACCAAACAACAATGTTACCTTTTACTGCTTACATTTATTACTTACTGGGATTGACCTCTAGAGACTCAATCTAGTACCCCTCTTGACCAATCCCTGGTAAAGGCAAACCTTAACGTACATAGGTAACAGTATCACTGTTTTCATTTCAGTCAAATAGGAACCATAGATCTATGTTTCGAACACTGTCATCATGTTGCGGATAAGTTCGAATGCCCGTGGCATCCGTTTCGAAGTTAACTCAAGCAGTTTTCGCTGTTCCGTCCTTCGAAGTAGTTTGAGACAAACTCCAGCGTTGTACTGGGCATACATTGTGATAAAGTGGCATCATGGACAATGCAACTTATAAGCTCCCCTACTAAGACCCAAGCATCCAATATTCTAAGCTCGTAGAGAATTATCTCCTGTTTCCCGATATTAGAACATCACAACAACGTAACCCATTGTTCGGCGTATTTAAAGAGCCGGTTACCGATATTGGAAGCAGCCGATGTGTCGAAGTTTCGCTATAACAACACGGTATTAGGCATTAGCTTGGAATTTGGAAAACAGGAATAGAATGTTTGGAGCAGTGGCGAATAGTTTTAATTGTAAATTGTTCTTGTGATAAAAAGGAACTGAGACATCCAGGATTGCTCACTGAGTGATTCCTTCACGTTGGTTTTGCTTTTGTCATAAATGAGTGATATTATAAACCTGAACTTTAAGGGTTTTTACATTTGGATACAATTTATTGGAGGGTGAAATTAAATGAAATTGTTTATTCTGTAAATAAGATACGTATACTTTTACACATCATATTAAAAAAAACTAGATGAGGTCGGTGTTTCCTATCTGAAAACCCTGAGAAGATAGGCCGAAACCAACTCAGAGGTGACAGTCTCTTTTAAAGTCTAGACATAACCTTGGTCAGATCATGTGAGTAAATGACCTGAAGGCTAATCCCGCAATAAAATAAAATAAATAAATAAAAAATAAAATCTTTTTATTTCAGACATTGGTCCATAATAATAATAATTGGTCCATAATAAAAATTAAAAAAATTAAAAACATTCAAAATCGAATCGCAATCTTATCTCGGCGACAACCAATATCGAAAATGTAGGGAAATTAAAGGTATTTTTTACAACTTGTCCCAAAATACCTTTAATTTCCCTACATTTTTACAGACTGAGATTAGACTGTGAACGTTCTTAAAATTACGAGAATTGATGCCCTCTGGTATACGCTCAATGAACGTTACAGAGTTAGTACAAAATACCAAGCACTCTATTAACTATTTTGGAGAACATAATATAAAACGGAATCATTTCCAGCGCCTGTTCAATAAAACTTAAAGTGCTTATTCCGATAACTGCTGGAAGGAGACCGCCCAAGTTATGACCATCTTGAAACTTGCAATCTATTGAGAAGAAGCAATATTCTTTTGAGAATGGAGCAAAGTTCGAGAATTGGTTGGAGACCCGAGTGGCCGAGTAGTATTTGTAAGGACAGATTTGGCCTCTAAAAAAAGCTTCATAAAAAGTATTTTTACCTGTTACTGTCAACTTTAATAGCCCCTAGGGGACAAAGGTAAAAAAATATTTTTGCATTTGATAGCGTAATTCTTGAGAAAGAGCATAAGCTAATATTAACGCTACAATCCTTAGGAGCAAAACGAAAAAAGGTTAAAAAGAATACTAAGCGAAAACGAAGACGCGACGCGGTAGGTTGAGGAACAAGAAATTTCACGTGGACGAATCGCGGACAGAGGCTGGTTATTAATATGACGATATTCTTATTGTTTATTTGCATTTATAATGGCGTTGAGGATAAAACATTAGCAGAATATTAAAATGTCATAGTTTTTCTTACACCGGTCTTTACTACATTTTTCATATTGCTATTCCTCCTCTGTTGAAGCCGTGAATATTTATACAAAATGACACGATAGATATTGAGTGTGCACGGACATCGTTTGTACATAGTTTCAAGCTCTAATTCCGTGTCATAACTGTTCCACTTCTGATTAAATCAGTTGCTTTTTAGTGACCAAGTTTTGCCGTTTGATTACAAAGTTAGCGTTTAATGATTTAGTTATGGGGCTAGCAGATGGTGTCCCAGAAAGTTAGTTATTAACTGCGTTGTTGGTCTACTGTGGCTGCTACTGTTGGAGGTCCTGGGTTCGATTCCCAGGTCAGGCAAAAAGTTTCTTCAAAGGTTTCTTTTTCTGGAATTTAGCAGCCTGGAGTCTGGATTTGTACCCGATTAATAGCAACAGGCTCGTCCCCTATTACATGGGACTTAAAAAAAACTCGTCAAATGTGGGTGTCTATACATACTTATCTGCCTAACCCGTCGAGGGTACACAGGCGTGTTGTTATGTTATGCTAATGGGACCAGCAGATGGTTTTACCAGAAAGTTTATCAGCTATCTCGCTAGTTAATTAGAATTTCGACTCCTCGTGGGCCACGTCTTTACAGGCTCCAAAGAAGAAGCTGAGAAGTCTCACGACACTGTTAAAACGATAATCTTTTATACTTAAACATAAAGTCACGCACTTCTTCCAATAACGGTCGGCAGAATCAACAGAACTACACCTTTGTTTTGGTTTTATCGTGGGGGTGACGGAGGGGTATGCCGGACTCTTACCGGCTAAAACAACCGCAGTACCCCACGTCTGCCTATGGCGGGGGTGCGGGATTCGCATAAGCATTCACCGCTCCACAGAACTACACCTGCTACGATACTTACATACTTTTGCTTCGTTTACGTTCATACATCTGGTCACACACGCACGCTGGTTGCGAGCATTACACACCTGACCTTTCTGAAGAACATCACCAATAAGGTACCACTATATGTCCTTCTAGAGCGTCCCCTCCCGGCGACTCCTTGTACAAAATCTTAGACTTTATTCAAAACCAAAAAATACTTCACTTTACTTTACTTTCTATAATACAAGTAACAACAGCGGCTAAATACTAATATTACAGTATCCCCGAAAATGCTCCACTGTGCGTTATTTATTACAAGGAAATAATCACCAAGCACAGAATTTAATATGAAATTAATTCCGAACCTGCAAAATAACTTTGAATTAAAGTAATTGGGTTTAAACTTTCATGAAATTGTAATTTAGTTGGTGTTTTCATACTTTAATTCACACGAGTAATTCAGTAGAATAGTGTTTATGCATCTCCTGGGTTGCAGTGGGTATGTTAGTGCTTTTACTCGTAATAACACTAATTAGTGCTAGTTATTCTAATGTACTTTGAAAAGCCATTTTTGGAAAGTTTTCCCTTTCCGTGTGCAAGTAATCGCAACAGACTAATGAATGATTTGATTTGATTTGAAGTATACGTTTTTTAAAGTTTTTTAACTTGGTCAATCATAATGAAAATTCGAAGCATGTTTCTTCAAGCTGTTACAGGCTTTAGGCTGGATTTTAGTGCTCGACAGATGGCCAGCCTTAGCGCCGACATCGCTCGCTGACCGTCAGGGCTACACTACATATACACGTCCGTTTATTGTTAGCGTCTTGGTACGCGTGACCGACAGTACGCGACCGACGACGTCAGAGTAACACAAAATCCCTCCCTTACAGCCTTATACACCTTATAGCCTAAGTACACATTTTTTGCAGTAGTTAACTTCATATTTACACCAACATTCTTCAGGTTTACAATGTTTTTAGCCGAAATAAAACTCGAAATACAAAACAATAAATAATTTATAATTTACTAAGTCAATAATTTACTACACTAAAACTAAACAAATTAATTTAATTAATAGAGACAGTTTAATACGTAACTTATAGTTTGGACTTTGGGTTCAACTACTTTCATATTGCAATATGTTTTACTAAGTATGGCATTTTGTTCTTTACTATGACAAGGATTGTACTATTATATAATAAAATTACTACACACATGACCTAGTAGAGATATCCGGACATAATTATACAAGAACTCTTATTGGACCTAATAGGTACCTACATCCCATTTCGAAAAATGGCAATTTTGAAAACTACCCTGTGCGTCATCATTTTTGATTACCCAATTCAACGTCTCACCATGAACCTAGGGTAATGACATGCGGAAGATGCCTCACTGCGATACCTTGCGCTACCTCGATGTCACCACCATGTAAAACAAATGCATGCTAATAGACACGCACGCACATGCCAGCACGCGCAGCATGACCACCACAGAAACTGGTTTTGTCAGACAAAATGACAGATCGTAGGCAGATTTCTAAAGAAGTCTGTCATTTTATCTATTCTTCCGTCGACAAAACCAGTTTCTACGGCGGTATAAAGTATATTGGGCATGTAACTACCCTTACCTCCTCAAAAGATTTAAATCTTTAAAAGTTGGAGTTTGTGTCATCAAAATGTGCAAGTTGAGTAATCTTCCAAATGGGATGCAGCCTCTAAAATCACCCTACATTACTGCTGTTGATTCTTAAACAACCAATTAAACCCGTTACTAAAGTCAGCTATACTAGGCAACGACTCCGGAGTTTGAAACGGCTCATTATCGGCGGGCTCATAACTATACCCCACAGTATTATACTCCTGGGGAGGACCGTACATTATCTGAGGAGGTGTTCCGGAAGGTGGACCTGACTGGTTCTTCATGTAGTAGTTGAGAAGTAGACCACCAGCGTAGAAGAGCTTTTGGAAGAACGCGACCAGGAAGAAGAATGATGCAACCTTGATGACTGCCAGCTTTGACAGGACTACCAGTGCGACGATTGCTGAAATAAATGAAAACCATTAAAATGTAGTGTGTATAAAAAATGGAGAAGTGAGACCCATGTTGGATCTTTTTTTCCATGGGGAAATCCTCATGGATACCCTCCGTCTGGGGAGAACAGAGGGTTATGTCGGACTTTTACCGACTAAACCCCTCTGTTCTTCCTACTAATATAAGTCAGGGGCTCGGGAGATACATAAGTAGTTGCATTTAGGCTGATTCTCATTTTGTCGATAAAAGGCCAATATTTATTTTCTCTGGAAGAATACAATGGTGGATAATTATGATCAATAATTCAAAACTTTTTCATTACAATTATCCACCATCTAATGTATGACTTCATCCAAATACCTGACGCTACCTCACATAGGTTAGAACAGAAACCTTGGTAATCCTACTACTTACTAATATTAAACACGTGAAAGTTTGTATGGATAGATGGATGGATGAATGGATGGATGTTTGTTACTTTTTCAAGTAAAACTAATAAAGGGATTTGGATGAAATTTGGCACCCAGATGTTTTATAACTAGGATTAACTTATAGGATACTTTTTATCCTGATATTCTACGGGATCGAAACTTATGCGGGAGAAATGGCGGGGCGCAACTAGTATAAAAAAACCTTCCACATTAAGAGGTTCTTTGTTATAAGTTGTAACAGTCTTATTTCCGCTAACGTTCTCCTTAATTTAAATCTTATTTTCCTTAATTCCCAGGTCCATAAGAAAATGAAGAAAAATAATTAAACTTCATAAAGAATAAGTAATATTTTTATAAAAAGTATTTCTACCAGGACCGACTTCTGTCTTGTTCCACTTTTCTTGAAAGTAAATAAATTAGGTCTTGATTGAATTGTCAAGCTAAGTAAATCTTTGGCGGCCCGCTGATTGCTCTAACAGTTTTATTTAATTACCTTTCGACAGGAAGTAATCAAATAAAGGTAGTTTTCTCTTATTGTTAGCACAATCAGCCTGTAATGTTCCCACTGCTGGGACACAAGCCTCCTCTCGGTGAGAGGGAGTGGGACGTAATGCAACACGCAGACCAGTGCGGTTTTAAAGATATCACATGTCTTCTAATATTTGGTTCTAGAACATCCTCACGATGTTTTCCTTCGCCGTTTTGAGAGCAGTGGTGACGAAAAAATTTACACAAAGTCTGTCTGGGTTTGAACCCAGGCTTAAGAGTAGTAAACCTGGTTGAGGTCGTACCTACAACTCGTAAGTCGTGGCAGTTACCACTGGTTTATTGCTGCTTTATATTGTAGAGTATGTCCAAAAGATTTTGAAAAATTGTGCCCAAAAAACTATAGTAAGTAAGTACCCTCAATTACAAATAAGTACGACCTTTTCAATACAAAAAACGACATAAAGCCCAACATTTTTCACTAACCAAAATGATCAGGAAACTGAAGCCTATCAAATTCAGACTTTAATTCCAGAGAAATAGAATCTATACTGCTTCTGAAGATCACATCCAGAAAACGGTACGCCAATAAATTGTATTGATGAGAAGAAATGTCAACCCAAACGCGCAGTTAGTTTCCGTTACGGAAATTGTACCAATTCTAAGTAATCTCTTTGGTACAGATCTAACTTAATCTTGATTAAACCGTGTATCTAGTTATTTGTAATTGTACTGCTACGATAATTTGAAGATGAGGTTTAGGAAGGTTAATCTCGGTTAGATTTTACCTCACTTAAAATAAGTGGAATTTTGAATTCACTGGTTGTACACGAGACACGATTAAAAACACCGAGCAATACATGAAAACCGGGATGAAAAATTATGCAATTGAAAAAGTTGCTCATTATTTAAAAGCACTGCATTAAATTATTTTTCTTGATCCATTCTTCAAATTGCACAGATTTTTTATTAATTTTTCCCAGTTTCTTCCCTTTCGTAAAAACACGGAAGGACGATTTACGTTGCCATTTTATTTTCCGCTGAACACCATCATAACTCTCCGGCTATATTAAGACTACAAAAGATCCCTTTGATTTTGTCGGTTGTAAAAACACTCCAATTAAATTAACTACTCACCCAAAAGCCTTAAAGATCCTTTCTTTTTCTTCGCCCTCGCTTCCTCCGGTAATTGTTCGTTGTTTTCCAAACAATAACAACACACCAATAACGATAAAATAACGATAAGTTTCTTCAACATTTTGACGATAAAAAAGCTATTTATAATCTGTATTTAAATTGCAAATTAATATTCTATTTTCCCGCGCTCTCTGACAGTTGACGGTTTGCTTTTTTAATCCAAAATTATGGAGCAACGGAATTAATACCGAGAAGTTTTGTCATAAACCCTGCGGGTAATATGAAATGTTTGACTTTACAAAAGTTTTGGCAGGTTAGAAATATATTTTACACTTTTCCCGAACACCGAACTGTGCGGTCTGCGTTCCTGTTATTAAATAAGCATTGGTTTGTGTGTGGCATTCGTAAATTCTTTTCTCGAAGAAAGTTTGTTCATTGTTTCCATAACTTAAAGGAAACTGTGTCGAGTTTTCATTTCTGTGACGAATTTGCATGTAAGAAAATAATTATTATGTTCTTTTGTGTAACTTTCGCATTCCATACGTTTTGCTTGTAACTATTTAAATTTTTACGCTTGTTTCAAAAAATTTCACCTTCATTTGCATGTGAATAGTGGTTATTGAATATTCTGTTTTTGACGTAGGTAGGTGGTGGTGGGTACGTATAAGTATGTATGTGTGAACTACGTGCTTGTTTACATTCTCTGTGATGTCTCCATGGGGAGGAAGGGACGGAGTAATTTGTCTTCGTCATAATTAAAATTTAATCCAGCTCGTTTGAATGATTACATACATAAACTCACGCCCCCTTCCCACGGGGGTAGGCAGAAACTACGGAATCTCAGAATGATTAATTAAGGATTTCCTGAATCAGTGGTTTTGTGAACTACTCTGTTTTCATTTAATATTGTGACGCTTTATGGATGTGAATGTTATCTTTACATTCAAATTGTTTATTGTGGTATACAGGTAAAAATATGGTGTTACATTTTATACAGTGAAGTACATCTATGACCCGCCTTTAGGCAAACAATAATTTAAAGACTTTTGCAAAACATTACAGTAGTCAATAATTTAGTGTTAATTAATAATTATATTAGTCAATAATAATAATAATAATCAATCATTTAAAAAGTCAATAATTTAATAGTATCTAATTGATATAAGTAGTAGTCAATAATTTGTTAATATTTAAAACATTAGGCAATTATTTAATAATATTTAATACTGATTACTGATTACTAACAGCTATTAAACTAAAAAAAAAAAATGTTATACAAAAAAAAGCTGGAACTAATAACGATTATGGAATGAATTCAATAAATTAAAATCTATCATCTAGGTAGGTACTCATTAACAGAGTAATATACCTTCGTATATAATAGTTTGAATAAAGCTTTTTTGAAATCAAGTATTTCATTTAATTCTTTGATTTCAATAGGAAGCTTATAGATTTTAGGTGCCATTCCAAGAAGACTTTTCGAAAATAATGCAGTTTTGTGTGGAATGGTACATAATCTCTCTCTCTTTATCAGCCCCATTTTTGTCTTTCAGCTGATAATCTGGCTAATTCTCAGGGAAGAGTCCCTGAGACTTTTATTCACTCACGTAAATAAAATTATGCAGTGACACCATGAGTTTTATCTGTTCTAGAGGTTCACAGAAATGTCTTATCATCAAAGTATATCCAGAACCTAAAAATAAATCCTAACACATTCGGGAACGAAAGAAGTTTTGGTTAAAAACATTTGAACTTACCGATCAAGGCGTCTGATCCAAATGGATTACAGCTCAGATGGAACTAGCCTGCATGAGGACTGTTACGACTGCAGCAGTCGAAGCCATGCTGGGACTACCACCGCTCTACCACATACAGCAGGAAGCGACGATAGCGGCGGCGGTGGTACGTATAAATGCCCACACCGTGCTGTATTAGGGACTCAATAAGAAATTCCCCATTCCGTAAGCCATAAATGACCCCGGTCATTTATGGCTTACGGAATGGGGAATTTCTGAAGTACATCTATGACCCGCCTTTAGGCATATGCAAAACATTACAGTAGTCAATAATTTAGTGTTAATTAATATATTAGTCAATAATAATAATCAATCATTTAAAAAGAGTCAATAATTTAATAGTATCTAATTGATATAGTAGTCAATAATTTGTTAATATTTAAAATATTAGGCAATTATTTAATAATATTTAATATACTGATTAATGATTACTAACAGCTATTAAACTAAAAAAAAAATGTTATACAAAAAAAAGCTGGAAAAAAGCTGGCTGGCTGGCATAACGATTATGGAATGAATTCAATAAATTAAAATCTATCATCTAGGTACTCATTAACAGAGTAATATACCTTCGTATAAAATAGTTTGAATAAAGCTTTTTTGAAGTATTTCATTTAATTCTTTGATTTCAATAGGAAGCTTATAGATTTTAGGTGCCATTCCAAGAAGACTTTTCGAAAATAATGCAGTTTTGTGTGGAATGGTACATAATCTCTCTCTCTTTATCAGCCCCATTTTTGTCTTTCAGCTGATAATCTGCAGACTGCAGCAGTCGAAGCCATGCTGGGACTACCACCGCTCTACCACATACAGCAGGAAGCGACGATAGCGGCGGCGGTGGTACGTATAAATGCCCACACCGTGCTGTATTAGGGACTCAATAAGAAATTCCCCATTCCGTAAGCCATAAATGACCGGGAACCCAAACCATTTATCATTGTTTCAAATTCCCCATTCCGTAAGCCATAAATGACCCCGGTCATTTATGGCTTACGGAATGGGGAATTTCTGAAGTACATCTATGACCCGCCTTTAGGCATATGCAAAACATTACAGTAGTCAATAATTTAGTGTTAATTAATATACATATTAGTCAATAATAATAATCAATCATTTAAAAAGAGTCAATAATTTAATAGTATCTAATTGATATAGTAGTCAATAATTTGTTAATATTTAAAATATTAGGCAATTATTTAATAATATTTAATATACTGATTAATGATTACTAACAGCTATTAAACTAAAAAAAAAATGTTATACAAAAAAAAGCTGGAAAAAAGCTGGCTGGCTGGCATAAAGATTATGGAATGAATTCAATAAATTAAAATCTATCATCTAGGTACTCATTAACAGAGTAATATACCTTCGTATAAAATAGTTTGAATAAAGCTTTTTTGAAGTATTTCATTTAATTCTTTGATTTCAATAGGAAGCTTATAGATTTTAGGTGCCATTCCAAGAAGACTTTTCGAAAATAATGCAGTTTTGTGTGGAATGGTACATAATCTCTCTCTCTTTATCAGCCCCATTTTTGTCTTTCAGCTGATAATCTGCAGACTGCAGCAGTCGAAGCCATGCTGGGACTACCACCGCTCTACCACATACAGCAGGACGCGACGATAGCGGCGGCGGTGGTACGTATAAATGACCACACCGTGCTGTATTAGGGACTCAATAAGAAATTCCCCATTCCGTAAGCCATAAATGACCGGGAACCCAAACCATTTATCATTGATAAAAAAAATTCAAAATCCAACTTCACGATCAGGATCGCCTACGCGAGAAGTTGCGTTTCACAGTGCACCGCTTGTTCACAGATCGATCCAAAACAGGTAGTACCACCAGGTGCTGGAATCTTCTCGGCGGACTTCAAGATACATTTAGACACACCATTGGGGTCCATAACATTTTTCCAGGCCGAATGCATGTGTATGTCTCTAGCCGCCTCAGCCATCATGATCAGGGAAGTTAAAGATCACTCGATCCGCATACTTTCGGACAGCATGGCTGTCCAGCGCTAAACAGCCACAGTCGGTTGCCCCACTTTTCGATTTCCCAACCGTATGCAAAAAACAAAACGCAAAAAAAAATTGACGTAGGGTTGCGGACACTAGCCCGTATTACCTATTATTAACTAGTTGTCAGTCAATCACGACGAGACTACATTTGTATTAGATTGACAGGCTATTTACATAACCCACCATGAGTCCATGTACAAAGTGATATCAAATATACAGAACTTTCCTAGCAGAACCGTAACAATTCAAACAACACATTAGGTAGGTACAGTACTAGGTAATACCAAAATCTAAAACTAAATAAATCCACATTTTAGCTGTAATGTACCCGATACTTTTCGCACAAAATGCTCCCAAATTTCCGCTGTCAGTGCTCGGTACCTATTTAAATTTAGTACGGTCATTAACGCCTGTCTTTGTTGCTCGTGGCTCGTGGCTAAACAACCCATCAACAAGTGTTGATTTACATTTTAGTTTAGCTATACTCTGTTCTCGGGAATTTAGATAAGCTAAGCTTTCGTGTGGATTTCGTAATATTTTACATTAGGCTTACGTAATGGCAACAGGGTCGGGGTTTTATTATCTATCTAAATGTTACATGGGAATGTGCGTAATGTGGGTCTACTTTACACCTCTTTAGTAAGCCAACTTATGTATAAATGATAAACACTTTTACGAGTTTTCGGAAATAAAAACTTCCCTTTTTGTTACATGATAAATGATTTTATATCTGTAAATATGTTTGTACAAACACTTTTACATGACAATTATGTTTTACTAGCTGCGCCCCGCGGTTTCACCCGCATAAGTTTCGATCCCGTGGGAATATCGGGATAAAAAGTATCCTATATGTTAATCCTGGTTATAAACCATATGTGTGCCAAATTTCATCCAAATCCGTTCAGTAGTTTTTGCGTGAAAGAGTAACAAACATCCATACATCCATACAAACTTTCACGTTTATAATATTAGTAGGATAAACTAGACTAGCTGACCCAGCAAACGTTGTTTTGCCATATATAAATTATTACTAGCTGCCCGGCGCTACTTCGTTCGCGTGGTGACCTCCTACCCTACTCCTAACCCACTCCTACACTATTCCTACCCTACTCCTACACTACTCCTTTTTCCATATTTTCTGACCGTTTAAACCTTCCCTGGATTACGACAAACATTTCAAAACCAAAATCAGTTAAATCGGCCCAGCCGTTCTTGAGTTATAAAATTACAACGAAAAGTGGCATTGATTTGTATATATATAGATAAAGTCGGCGTTTCCTATCTTTAAAGTCCAGACATAATCTTGGTCAGATCACGTAAAGACCATGTAGATTGGTGTCTGAAATAGTATTTTGAGGAAAGAAGAGAGATTGAGTGGACCTGTCCAGTGAGTGTACGCATTTGTGAGTGCATTGTCAGCGCTGGGGCTCTGTCTCGTATATGGTCTTAGCATTATGCTGAACGATGGCCGTTTTGCGTGGATATGACGCATGTTTACTACCAACTTTTTTTTTTCTTGTATTTGTGTTCTTTTTTATGCGTCATGTTTGCTGCAAATAAATGTATTTTGTTTATTTCTTTCTTTCATTAATAGTCAGTAATCATGCAGCTGAACTCAGAAATTAAGGAGCTCAACGATTCAACGACTCACACTTTCAAACAATATAGATATATAACAGTTAATGACTTGTATTTCATTGTTCGACTAGCTGAAAATGCTTTCCAATTCATATATAAATTGCCTATAAATAATCAGGAATAGAAGCTCTAGTCATTTTGACGCTCCGTCGAAAACATTTTCATTACCTAATTACTGCTCATGCAATGCTTACCAACAAACAGCACAAAAACCCGATTATTTCCATTTAAATTCCAAATAAACAGAGCTATTTACTAAATGCCAATCCAGCTTTAAATAATGAGCACAACAATTTTGTTGAAATGAAACGCGCTGCATTTATAACGGAGCTCGAAGCTAAGCGAGGCGATACTACTACAGGCTAATAGAGAGCATGAATTATGTAAGCATGTCGAGGCCAGTGATGGAGAAATAACCCGGGATAGCAGGGAACGTGAACGGTGACTGGGATTTTTAATTTGCAACATTTTAGTAAAACAACTGCAATGCAACGACATTGTGAAAGTGGCGAAGTTTTGAGCCACCAAAATTTGAAATACAGTCGTGCAAGCGACACGAAAAAGAAGTAGGAAAGCTCTGTTTGGCTTACCTACGCTGATAGGCTACCCACAGTAGGAACCTAAGTACTCTAAATGAATGATAAGTCCAACTATCACTGCTTTCAAATAAAATAAAAGTTACATGCAAAATGCAGCTCTAAAGCAAAGAGATATTTATTACCTACGAGCGAGACTAATAGAAAGCATAAATTATGTAAGCGTCGCGTCGTCGTCGTAATCTCAACCAGTGCAGGCTGTAGTGATGTAAAGTGTACCCCGGGAACGTAGAATCCGGGAGGGGGAGGTAGGAATGTTGGTTCCACTTCCCGAGGTAACCCAAATAAATATATAATTGGAAGATAAGTCACGATTCAGAAATTGTCTTTCAAAATGAAATCTAATTCTATGTGGAATCAAGGATTGCAAGTCTCGTGCGTGTACCTCCGTACCTCCGATTCTTCACTACTATTAACCTAGATATGTATTGGTACATATAATCCAATGAGCCAAAAATAAAACATCGTTCAACAAAATATTTATCCAACATTTATCCCGTTATTTACGAATCCCGGGGCTTAATTTCCCGTATCCTCCCTACACTGCTGCCGGGGCAAAGCCTCCAGATTTTTATTGAATTTCACCTTATTTCGAGCTCATTCCGCTCATTGCGAAACGCCCTGATTTTCAGTTAACTATTTTAAAGTGTAAAATTTTAACCGATTTCGAAAGAGGCACTTGATATTGTTGTTTATTTTTTCATTTTCCTTTTCGATGGTTTCTATTTAAACTGAATGTTTGCAGAACCTCGATTTTGAATGCTATTCGTATATATGCACACAGCACAGCGTGGACAGATCTATTCCCTAAGTGCTGAAGAGAAGGACCAGAAATGCACTACAGTCCGTCGAGAGAATGCGTTCCTGACATCTGCCGAATTATTCTGTAAAAATCTCACCGTGAAAACTTAGGTGAAGCGAGCTGCCATCCCATCTCATGCTACGGATTGACAGCTCACGTCAACCTCACTTCACCTAAGTTTACATCGTGAGATTTTTACGGAATAGCACTACTGTCAATCCGACCATTCTAGTGTCAAATAAAGATCGAATTTGCAAACACATTTGTATGAAACTGACGGGTGTTCAGAACATAATAATTATTCTCTCGTCGGCTGCTCTGTAACTGCCGCCATTTCAGAAATGGATGAGTATTTGTTAATTAGAGAAAGTCAGGACTCCTTCAAATGTCTGACAACTAGCTTAAACTAAGAATGGCAGTATTTCTAAGTAATTGGATTGTAAACGTCGCCGTCGGCTCTTTAGACTAAAAGCTGATAGTTTTCGGATAGGCACACAAAAATCGTGAGGAAACCGGCATGTCCTAGAACCAAAAATTCGAAGACATGTGACATCTACCAATCCCCATTTGCCCACCACCTGAAAATACAGAAATAAAACAGGATTTGTGTAACGTTATCTAATAAGTGGTGAATCGAACCACAATATTGTTATTTTTATTTCTTGCCTCCTTCGGCATGCATAACGTTAGGTATTTTCCAACCTAAAATAAGCAAAACCGCCACACAAACTACAATAGCAAACCGTACCGTCATGCACGCACTCGTACACACTACGCTACGCATCTTTACTAATTCACAGAGATCTCTAACACTCTTGTTCCGTACTCTGAATAAAATACACCAAGCACACGTACACTGCTGTACATACATTCATAAATTACATGTGTGGAACTTTCTACACAAATATGTTAGGAGTGCTGCATTCCATATGCCTTTGACCCTGTAAAAGAACAGTCAGTTGTTTTTGTTAGCTTTACTTGTATAGTCAACCGCACATTTCAGCCGCAACAGGCCTTTTTCATACAAAAAATTGCGGTGCGGCCCGTCTGTAGTGTGTTGTTTCATAAAAAACCGGCCAAGTGCGGGACGGACTCTTGCACCGAGGGTTCCGTACAATTTAAAATTATTAAAAATATTTTTATTATATTAAGATGTAACTAAAAATTTACGGTTTTCGCAATTTTTCCTTTATCTATGCTACAAGACGTTGCTTCGTACCAAATTTCAAGATTCTGAGTTCACGGGAAGTACCCTGTAGGTTTTCATTCCCTTGCGAGTGTTGAAAATTTGCGGAAATTAGCGGTATAAACGGCTATATCTTTTGATTGCGTTGGCTTAGAAGTTTGATTTTTTCACAGCTCCAAGGGTCAGTAGACCTAAGTATTTGATAATTCCAGCTTGATACCTCCACGCGTTCCTGAGAAAAAGGGTCTTGACAGACAGACAGACGGACGGACGGACAGCAAAGTGATCCTATAAGGGTACCGTTTTTTCCTTTTGAGGTACGGAACCCGAAAAATGTACGAAAGTGATGAAGGAGGATTTTTGCAATGCGTTGCGTTCTGGGTTAGTCTTTAGTAAAAATAACGCCGAGCAAATTAAGATGGATATTCTCGCATCACACCACGCAGACAAAAATTTTAAAAGCTTTTGGAAAGGCACGAGAAAACTAAATAGTAGACCTTCTGTCCCTCTAAATGTTAACGGAGTAACTGAGCCGCGTGACATTGCGAACATGTTCAAAAGACATTTTCAGATAGAACCTTCTTCCTGTGTGCCGGGGATGCTTAGTACTGGTGAAATCAGGCAAAATTCGTTTGGACCGACAGTATTCCCCGCTTTTACTGCTAAGCAGGTATCTGCCGTTATAAGGCATATGACGAGGGGTAAGTCCCCAGGCCACGATGGAATTAGTATTGAGCATTTGCAGCATGCGGGGGTTCATCTGCCAAGGCTTCTGGCTATGTTTTATACGTTTTGTTTAAGACACTCATACCTGCCAGATGAATGTATGAAGACCGTGGTTGTGCCAATAATCAAAAATAAAACTGGTGATGCGTCAGACAACAGCAATTATAGGCCCATTCCGCTAGCTACCACCGTGGCGAAGGTGCTGGACAGTCTGCTTGATCGTATTTTGAACAGTCACATAAAGCTGAATGACGCTCAATTCGGGTTCAGACGCGGGCTGTCGACAGAAACGGCAGTTCTGTGCCTCAAGCACACTGTCCGGTACTACACCGATAGAAAGACTCCGGTTTACGCATGTTTTTTAGACCTTTCGAAAGCTTTCGATTTGGTGTCCTATGATGTGCTGTGGTACAAATTGAGGACAGAAACCAGCCTCCCTGAAGAAGTCGTTAGCATTTTTGATTATTGGTACAACAACCAAATCAATGTGATAAAGTGGGCGGGCGCGATCTCCGATGAGTACAGACTGAGGTGTGGCGTTAGGCAAGGAGGTTTAACTTCGCCTCGTCTCTTCAATCTGTATGTAAACGGACTCATCGAGGGCCTCAGCAGCACCAAAGTCGGCTGCTCTATAGACGGCAAATATGTCAACAACATCAGCTACGCTGACGATATGGTGTTGTTGGGCCCCTCCATAAGCGCCGTTCGAAAACTCCTCGCTATATGTGTTGAGTACGCCGAGGCTCATGGGCTCAGGTATAATGTGAAAAAGAGCGAGCTTTTGGTGTTCCAATCACCAGGTCATAAGGTCACCCATGTGCCACCCGTCCTAATAGATGGTGATTCCTTACGCAGAGTTTCGCGTTTCAAGTACCTGGGCCACTGGGTCTCGGATGACCTCTCAGACCACGAGGATATTGAGAGGGAGCGCCGGGCGTTGGCTGTCCGATGCAATATGTTGGCTCGTAGATTTGCGCGCTGCAGTAAGGCAGTAAAAATAACATTGTTTCGGGCGTTTTGCCAATCTTTTTATACATGCAGTCTATGGGTCAAATATACGCAGAAGACAATCAACGCCCTGCGCGTTCAGTATAACGATGCATTTAGGATGCTGATGCGGCTGCCGAGGCACTGCAGCGCGTCGGGCATGTTTGCCGACGCTCGTATTGATGGCTTTCATGCCATCCTCAGAAAGAGAGCGGCGTCATTGCTCAGTCGTGCCCGCGGCAGTGGCAACAGCATTCTTAGCGTTGTGGCTGGCAAAATTGACTGTCCGATATTGTGGCATTGTGTGCAGTTGCATGTCAATAAGAACTGACTGATTATCATCAGTCAGTTCTTGTTGATAATTATATTACTATGATGATTATTATATGTGTCTATTATTTTGCTTTATGATTTTAAATGAAATTCTTGTTTTTAATTTTATATTCGTTATGATCAATTTAAATATGTAAATGATTTTAAAGTTTTTTAATGAGTTTAAAGATGACTGCGATTTTGGCTAATGAATTTCATTTTAAAATTTTATTTTATGTATTCTGGTTATTTAATTTTAGTTATAATTTTATTATTTTGACATGTATTTTAATCTTTGGTTACTAACATAATTTTTGAATTATACTAACACGAATATGGATCACTGTGTCTGAAGTAAATAAATAAATTAAATTAAATTTAGTCGTAACTTTGTAAGCTTACGAATCAGTCTGCCTAGCCTTTTGGGGTCGGCTTCCAGTCTAACCGGATGCAGCTGAACCCCAGTATTTTACGTGGAGCTACTGCCTATCTAAACTCCACAACCCAGTTAATGGGTAACACGATACCCCTTGGTAAGAGTGGTTGTCAGACTTTCGGGCTTCTGACCTGTAACGACTGTCAAAGATCTACGAATGACAGCCGGGACCAACGGCTCAACATGCTTTACGAGGCAAAAAGGGGTCTCGGTATGTAATGAACGGACACCCATCCACGAAGCGACCGCTGCAAGCGTAACTTAACCATTAATCGGCCCGTGCGGCTGTTATTAGTTAGCTACGAGCTTACGAAATTTAAATTTACGATAACTAGCACAGCAAGCACTTTGCCCGCGACTTCATGCACCCATTTTTCCTTATCCCGCAGGAATATCGAAAAAGCCGGCCTTATTTCTCATCTACTACATAAAGTGGACCTCTGACAGCTTTGTAGGTCAGTACGATTCAGTCAGTGATGAAGTCAGGAGTTTTATTTTTATCTGTATTTATGTGTATTTCTTTTAACCAGCTCCAATGGTTTTAGGAGGGGCTAAAAAGGTCACTGTGCCTATCTAGTGTGTGTTTATTCACTGTGTTTGGTGAGCCTATTACCATCAACCGGGTACAAATCCAGACCGGACTACTACTGAAAAATCCCTGACAGAAACACTCAATAACATCGAACTCAGGACCTCATGCTCAGCAGTACCGGTTGCGACCACTTGACCAGCGAGTCAGCCAACCAGTTAATAAAATTAAATCCTACTAATATTATAAACGCGAAAGTTTGGATGGATGGATGTTTGTTGCTCTTTCACGCCAGAACTACTGAACGGATTTGGGTGAAATTTGGTACACAGATAGTTTATAACCATTACACATAGGATACTCTTTATTCCGATATTCCCACGGGATCAAACTCATGCGGGTGAAACCGCGGGGCGCAGCTAGAAGAGATAATAATTGCTTCTATCAGTTATCAATAGACAAAAGATTCCGTAAAACCAGATGATTAACCGTTTATTATTAACTTGTAAGATTAATTAGTAATGTTTTACTCGTGCTCTTCTAGATTTCGATTCAAATTTGTAATATGTGGATAATGTAGTTAGTAACGCACTGATATATCTAGATTATAAGCTATTATTAACCATGTATAGTGTGTAATTGTTGATTTTCCTTAATAAATAAAACAAGCTGCGTCGTAGTGTGAACTCACTCATCATCATTCTCCTGTCCTTATCCTAATTTATTTGGGGTCGGCGCAACATGTATTTTTCTTCCATACTTCTCTATTAGTCGACATCTGGGTATCCACCCCCTTTGTAACCATATAATCATTCACACAGTTCATCTATCGTGTATTTGGTCTTTCCCTGCTCTTATAACCATCGCCATTCATTCTCAACATTTTCCTCACAACACATTCCTCTTTCCTCCATAACACATGCCAAAACTTTTCAGTTACCGGATTAATGGAATCTCACTATTACTAAAATATCTTCCACCACACTCACTCTATCCACGTACGAAAAGTACAACGTAACTGCAAGCACCTGAGATAGCTAGTACTTCGTGTGCTTGTACCGGAGCGCGTGCACCAGATTCCCGCCACCACCACCGGCTGGATTCCTGCCGTAATGAGCATGGCATTCCTTGGCGCGCGCTGAAACATAAAACTCTATAAGCGCGGCTTGGCTACGGTGACTATGCTTTTTTTAAATTTAGGAGACACGAGTATGAATGTCGATGGCTAGAAAAAGGACAAGACAATGATGACGATGAGACTAGTCAGCAAAAAGTCAGTATTTCGGTATTTTCTTTATTAGTATTAACTTTTTTACTAAACTCATACCTTCATTGGTATTAGTTTAGGAGTATACAGGCGCGGTCCGAGGGGGGGGGGGGTCATGGGGTCGTGACCCCCCCCCCCCCCAAATCATATGAATGATTTGGGGGGTCACGACCCCACTACTACTACTTTGTGTCCTTTCGTCTGCACATTTCAGGACATTAATGATAGCGCCAAACAAATAGCCAAATTCTAGGCTGAGTCCATTTAGATTGCTGTCGACACACAAGAAGAAGAAGGTACGTAGATAACATAATTATATTATAGCAACTTACGCTTCGAGAAACATTTTATTTTCATTGTTATTAATTTTAGCGACGCTACACGACGGCAATGTTGTGCTTCGTAACGCCCGCGGCTCATGATAAAAAACACATTTTATTTTTTGTCCGTCGTCAGGGATCTAGCAGACACAATTAATACTCAAGCCACATTAACCCTTCGAACGTAGATCCACGCGAGACACAATGGCTTTTTAATTATGTCTGTAATTATGGCATTGAACGGGTTAATACATATAAGCATAACATAATCAGCCTATAATGTTTCCACTGCTGGGACACAGGCCTCCTTCTGTGAGAGGAAATGGGCCGTAATCCACCACGCGGGTTCGATGTCACATGTCTTCGATTTTTGGGTTCTAGAACATGCTTTCTCACGATGTTTTCCTTCACAGTTTTTGAGTGCAGTGGTGTTGAAATAAATTACACAAAGTAAAGCGCCTGACTCGGTTCAAACCCACGACGTAGAACTCGTAAGTAATCCATATAGTGCAGTGCAGCTGGCCACCTGTAATGAAAATCAATCAACTTTATCGGATCATGCTTATCTCTATAGAGTTGTAGTTCGACTGTTTAATGAATCTGCATATTTTATAGCAACTTCAGAAATACCAGCTATTTGACCAAAACTGGCCAGAGTATCAACGAGAATCACACAATCTGAACGAAGTTAAAATCTAGCACAAAACTACATTAGGATAAGTATAGAGATAAAGAAACTACTCTAAAACCATGCAGTTTAGATTTGACTACAACAAACCCCTGAGGGCACACAAAAAGCGACAGTACGAACAAAGCCAGTGACAAGAGCTAGTGATTACATAAGATACAACTATGTTCTTCAAACGTACGTTTAAACAGTTGTTGTCTCCAGGGGTTTGTCTCAAAGACATGCAAATGCTTCGCTTCCTTGCTCAGTCTTTTGTTTAGTTTGTAATGTGTTTGTTAAGCTAATGTCTGTGTATGAGTTTTGTTAAAAGTACCCATTAAGGCTTTACACAATGTATTAATCCTATAGGTACTAAAGTAGGCAAGAAAAACATGCTAGAATTTTTACTTTACAATTTTTTGGGGAATAACAGGCAAACAACACGAGATTTTAAAACTTGAATAATTGTAATTACTAAAATGTTTGGTCGAAGGGCTTGTGGCTAACTAATAACAGCCGCACGGGTCGATCTATCAGGTTTAGCTACGCTTGCCGCTGTTGGTCCGTGGATGGGTGACCGTCTTCACATACCAAGACCCCTCCGTGCCTCGAAAAGCACGTTAAGCCGTTGGTCCCGCCTGTCATTCGTGGATCTTTGACAGTCGTTACGGGCGTTAGAAGCCCGAAAGTCTGACAACCAGTCTTACCAAGAGCTATCGTATTACCCAGCAACTGGGTTGTGGAGGTCAGATAGGCTATGTAAAATACTGGTATTCAGCTGCATCTGGTTAGACTGGAAACCGACCCCAACATAGTTGGGAAAATGTTAGTTGGGTAGAAAATGATGGAGATGGCGTGGGAAAAGAGTTCATGGAAGGACTTGGGGGAGACCTTTGCCCAGCAATGGGACTGTATAGATAAGTCAAAAAATGCCCTTTAATAAGAACCGTCTCTACCGAAATAAATCCATGCACACCCTAGCTGCGGTTGATAACTCTCCTAACGTCTTGACAAAAATTGGTTTCACTAGACGCCGTGCGCGTTGTACGTTACCTGTCTGCATTTTATTTAAACTAAGTTTAATACGAAAGATAACATATGAATTATACCTTTCCTCGCTTTTGGTTCAGTTTTTATGATATCAGCGGTCCGTATTCTAAGTTTTTCTTCATAAATAAGTAGATTACATTCAATATGATTTTTTTTTTAAATAAACGTGTTGCTTATTATATTTTTTCAAGAGCAACATGATTCGTTATAATATTGTAGAAGTGAGTAGAATAAGCTTTTGATCAAGGAATCTACTCCCTTAGCACTATGTCCGTAGTTTCGGCCGAAGTTACGGGTGCTTCCTACTCCGTATTACTTACTTATAAGATTGGTCCGGTTTCCGAGCTAAGAAAGAATTACTACACGATTTAACAGTTGGCCCTAAGCCCGTTGTGTATTTTCCCGTCCGAAAAGTTTTATTTGACACTTGTTTAGTCGGATCAACTACTTTCCGACGGGCCCGTGTCTTCGTTGACGGACTAAGAGAGTAGATCCCAACAACGAGTCACTAAAATGAACAACGGTTATGATATCTATTAGTAACCCAACTGCTAATCGAACCATTATCGCGCACAATCGAAATCAAAGTAACCAAGGAAAACAAAGTCATCACAGTATTAATATCACAATAAATAGCAAATCATCGTAACAACCTGGTACAACGCGCGGCTACAAAAGATTGAAGCAATCATCGTTAAATTAAGCCAAGGAACAGGCGAGTGCAGGTGCGACAAAATAGTTAGGTACCTATAGAAGTTTAAAAAATTAAAAAATAAATCGTTTCATCATGACGGCACGGTTGGCGCAGTGGTTAAGCGATTGACTGCTGCGCTGCGTGTCGCGGGTTCGATTCCCGCACGGAACAAATATTTGTATGACCTACATGTATTTGTTCCGAGTCTGGGTGTTTTTCTATCTATAATATGTATGTATTTACAAAAAAAAAATGTATATAAGTAGTTTATCAGCCATCTTGTTACCATAACACAAGCATTAGGTTGCTTAGCTTGGGACAAATGGTGCTGTGTGAAATGTCCAGGGATATAATATCATCATCATCATTTCAGCCGAAAGACGTCCACTGCGGGACACAGGCCTCCCCCAAGCACCTCCTCTTCGACCGGTTCTGTGCTTGACGCATCCATCGAATTCCTGCAGCCTTCACAATATCATCGGTCCACCTTGTGGTAGGCCTTCCGGCGCTATGTCTTCCGGTACGCGGTCGCCACTCCAGAACCTTCCACTCCATCGGCCTCTGTCTCTGTTCTGTGAGCAATGTGCCCTGCCCACTGCCACTTAAGTTTGGCAATTCTTCGGGCTATGTTGGTTACCTTGGTTCTCCTGCGGATCTCTTCATTTCCGATTCGATCACGTAGGGAAACTCCAAGCACAGCCCTCTCAATTGCCCTTTTGGTGACTTTTAGCCTAATAATCGTTGATTGGGAACAAAAAACAAATACATTCAAAGACAAACAATGCTAAACGCTGATAGCTGCAATAGTTAAAACTGTGGCGCAGTTACCAGTGTCCGACTCCTAGGGAGAGGGTAGGTTGTTCTCAACTAATACATAACAAAGGTATTTAACCAAATAATTAAAGAAAATTAAGTATATAATAATACATTTTAAGTTAATTGCCGTGTGCGTGGATACCTAATGTTGAGTAAGAGAGGGTGAAGGTATGTTTTGTGTCGTGTGTGAGAGGGTGTGTGTGCGTGTGTTTTCCGAGATGTTACATTTCCATAAGTTTTTCTGTTGCATCATAAGTTTTAGTAAAATGCCAAGTTTTTTCTCGCATTCATTTCTGGTAACAGAATAGATGTAAATATATGAGTGGACTAATGTTATAATACTTAATTGTTGTAAAGTCAGGGCAGGTCAATTATTGTTTAAGCAAATTGCCTAGCGACTAAAATTGCCCGTATATTCAAAAATTACAACTGTCATTTTTTGACTGTTGTATGAAATGACTATAACACGACAAATTGACCTATGGTGCCAATTTGTTTCTTAACAATGAATTTCCCTGACTGTACAAAGCTGCGAGACGGATTATAATAGGTCAACATCCAGTATTATGACGTCACACATTGAAAGCTAATTTCGCACCCCAATCCTATAGCCTCGGTAGCGCAGTAGGCAGCGCGTAAGTCTCATAATCTTAAGGTCGTGAGTTCGATCCTCACCCGGGGCATATCTTTTTGTGTTTCTTATCGATGAGACTAAAAATCCAAAAACACTTGTGACGTCTACTGAATAATGCCCTTTGTACACGGCACGGTTTCTTTACGGTAGAAAAAACGTGTCTGTCAACAAGCTTCCATTGTGATCCATACAACATTGCACACGACTGTGCCAACACACGGCGAATAAACCGTAGGTTTTCACGGCAAGAAAAACGTGTGTGTACAACCCTTTGTACACACACGTTTTTCTTTTTTCGCCAACCGTGTCAAATCAGTGAGGAAAGTGGACTATTAGGAGGGCCTAATGGTCCACGGTTGGGCGCAGTGGCGGAGTGATCGACTGCTGCTCTGCGTGTCGCGGGTTTGATTCCCGCACGGAACAAATATTTGTATTACCTACACGTAGTTGTTTCGGGTCTGGCTGTTTGTGTATACATGTGAGTTTAAATGTTTTTAAACTCACCGACGATACTGCAGTGCGATTCTGTAACCATCTCATCGTGAAAACATAGGTGAAGTGAGCGTGGAGTGAGCTGTCATTCCAACTAATGCTAGGGATTGACACTATTGACAGCTCACTCTAAGCTCACTTCACCTAACTTTTCACGGTGAGATTTTTACAGAATCGATCGGCAGGAGTAATTCCTAGTGTTGTGGGGTAAACTTAAAAAAGTATATTTATAAGGATTATTAGGCTATGTGCTTAAAATAGTGCCCCACTGCAGGCTGCTTCAGATAGGAACAAGCATTAACCAATTTCCCCTGTGTTCTCCAGCACATTGTTGATAGTGTATTATTGCAGTCAAATACTGCCTCAATGGTCTAGTAGTCGCAAGCGCTACTGCTAAGCATAAGTTCCTGTGGTTCGTTTTTCGTGCCAGGTAAAAGTTATTTTGGGTTTTCCACCTGGAATTTCTGAGTAGCAACCCAGAATCTGGGCACAAATCTCGCCCGCTGTTACATGGGACTTAAACATGACTGGCGAAATGTGGGTATACGTGCACCTCTGCCTAACCCTTCGGGGTTTGCATGCGTGATGTTATGCTATGTAGGTACAAAACTTATTCCCCATCTGTTCCTCCTGCCAACTTTGTTCATGTTGTTTTATGTTGAACGTAAAATGCTTATAATCGCGCCCGGCGGCATCGCATTTATAGCAAATTCGTTAACCCCTTCTTTATGGTTCACCAAACGACTGTTTTTATTATGTCGTACATCTATACCCTTGGGTGACAAAATTTTGGGTACACTTTGACAGTTTGCAATGAGTTTAATTTCATATTGTAGGAAGCAGAAACTTTGATAATCGACATGAGCTCCTAAAGCTGAAAACCTAGTTATCTAATACTAACTGTTGTCTAGTATGAAATGTCTGTAAAAGGACTGGGAAAGACAACCGAACCGTGGCGGTCTCGACGGGAAATTTTGCTTTTTGTTTCTTCCCGAGTCGCATCTGTGGTAGCGAGGCGGTAGACTCAAAAAAACGTATGGCACGAGCGGCGTCGTCGCCCCTTATTAACGACGAATCGTTTAAATCCGCCACAATCATGTGTAAATTATGTGGCCCTGGAAAAACATAACCCTTTTTACAGTCGAGTAAGAACACCTGTGATGCTTAATTGGATTAGGCCAGACAGAAGTCCAAATGTATCCTCCATCTTTTTATGCAAAGCCAACACAAAAGTGAAACACTGACACAATCAACTCGCTTCATGCAGAAGTGGTTTATAAAACTAACAGTAAAGAGGCTTGCGTTTCTCCCTGCTCTATACATAATCCGTGTCGCTTCCCACAACAACGGAAATGACAACCGCAACCGCTGACACTCATTAAAAATTGAAAACTTTCAACAGTTATCGGTTATTTTAACACCGGAAGCACTGAAATATAAATCACGCTTTACAATTTCCGCTAGAGATAACCAAAGCTACCAGTTTTACGGTTTTTTGCTTCATCCAAATTATTCGTCGAATAAATATGTACGCGTTATCGGTTCTTCAGCAAGTCAGGCGTATAATACAAGCTTTTAACGGATTGGTTAAATAACGCAGTTTATTTGAAAGTTTAAAACTTTAAATAATAACTTAATGTTCTGCGGCAATCGTTGATCATTATTTGCAGTAATTTTCGGGACGACAGGGATGTAGTTGGGTAACGGGAATGGGTGTGTGGGTTCTTAAAATATTTAAGTAAATATGTATCGATTAACATAGTTATTTTAGACGAAATACGTCATAATACCAACAGAGTGTAACAGACTAGGTGTACTGAATCCTCAAAAAGAGTTCAAGTACATTTATAATCATTGTGAGAATTTTCTATTTTTCAACTTTTATGACACACATCTGAAACCACAATCACTTGACTATTTTGGTAAAAGCTAAAAGAAACATGAACTATGTCAATAAATTAAAATAAAGCAATGCGAGCAAGTCTAATAAATAAACTAAAACTTAATAATTTCAAACTTTGCATAAATTCTCACGATAACTAGCCAGCATAAATGATAAAAAACATATTTAAAATGTTTTATCTGCAATAAAACGAAAGATGTTAAAACGACTATTAAGCAAAACCGTTAGCATACTGAAATTAGTAAAGTTTTCGCATCATTTTTGCACCCCTGAACGTATAATTTTTGCACCCCTGACCGTTAGCACGTAATTCCAATCTTGATGTTGCATCCGACGTGATGTTATGTTATAAACGTGATGTTAAACAAGTTTAGTATGCGGGAAAAGCGCAGAAGTGGCGTAGTTTTGGCTGGTGCAAATATGAGATTCTGTGATTGTGTTTTTATGACTGTAGTTTCATTATGAAAACAGCTAAAGTATACCAGTATACCAGTCGTTAAAGTTTTAAATTTGATAACAAAACGGAGATATGCTATGGGTGGAATCAAAATAAAAATAAGTAGGTAAATCAACCACGTTTTAGAGCATGAAATAGAAAAAAAGAAAATGCCTTTATTTGCGGTAAACATGACGCAGAGAAAGAACACAAACACAAAAAAAATGATAATATTTATTACAATGTGGGGGGAAAATATGCGTCGCATCCACGCAAAACGGCCATCGCTCAGCATAATGCTACGACCTTATGCAAGACAGAGCCCCAGTGCTAGTTTTCAGCGTAGTTTAAACTCTAAACCCACCTTTGGAACATAAAATCAAAATTATCAAGACTTGTTCAAGGCAACTGTACCTACTATTACGTATTTTCTCATGCCCGTGAATTTAGTCCTCTATCAAAAGAGCGCACCCTTTTTTCACCCACGATCCCTCTCTGCATATGCACCCAAGACTTCATTCAGTAACAAATGTGCGACTCTAAATTACAAATTATCACGCAGAGCCGGTACAGTCGCGCGCATAAATGTTGACGCCGTATTTACATCGGAACATATCAACCGTACCTGGCAACACAACAGTATTGCGCAGCCGCTGCCTACAGCGGCCCCTCTCTAACGTCACCATAGACTATACGCTATAAACGTCACTTGCTCGACCGACCGCCCGCCAAGGCGCCAACTACACATGCAGTTTGTGCCCTCTATTAATTTCTATCCAAAAGAACTAAGTCTTAAATATTGTAATAATATTCAATTGTTTGTAATAATAACTGGTTTAATGCTATTAAACCCTCTCAAGAATTATTCCTCTATCATTTATATAAAGTTTTGTTCCCTATAACGAACAAAAAATGGCGACCGTGACAGGACACGAATTTTCACTATTCTTGTGACGAGTTCGAAAGGTCCTTACCAACAAAACTACACCAAGCCGAAGCGGATTTATCAAGAAAAGAACGCAGAATATTCTACTAGAAGAGGACTTTCCGTTGGATTGGGATTCCTGCGACGAAGACGAACAAGTCTGCCACGTGCCTACACGTACCTAACCTACAATCTACAATCTACGTGGTGCGGGGTGCCTACGTCCTGGAGCCGCCTAATCAGCTGAGGATAAAGCTGTGGAGCCAGGATACATACCTGCTTGCTTGTTTGCCATCATTAACGTGAGCCCGTTCCTATCAAGTTTTCCTAGTTTGTCCTCTTTTATCTGTGTTCATGCTCAGGATTCGTTTCTCTAAATGCTTGGTGATCATTATCCATCTATGTGGTGCCTGTGAATTTGCGTGCATGTAGGTATTGTTCGGCTCTAAGCATTTTGCCTTATCATTCAGAGGGGATCTGTTAGCTGAACTTCTGTCACGCCTTCACTTTGCGATTTAATATTTTCACTACTGCACGAAGCCTTATCTATTTCAAGTCGAGTGAGCCTAAATACCTATATCTGCAACCTAAATACGTACAGTTATTCTAATTTCCCAATAACTTATTTCAATTGCCTATCTATTCTCTGCAAGGCTATTTACCTATTGTAAATGTAACATACCTAAAAGATATTCTCATCTGTCCCTCACTGCACGCTTATCAAGTCAGCTGTTTATTTGTATTCAACATTGATTTCAGCGTAATAGCTGTGTTGCGGGGCCAACAATCTGTGGCGTGCTTGTTCCTGTGGCATGCTTGTTCCTGCGCTTGCCTGGCTTTAGTACCTGTGCTGCGCTGCTGATAAGAAACCGGTTTCTGCACGTGGGACTACGAAACGAGGAGCGTATCGTATACATTTTCACTATTTTGTTTTCTTTATTCTTGATAGTTTATCGCAATGTCTACCGAGTTAAATTTAAAAGAGTTAAATGCCAAGCGTGGGTCCATTAAGGGACGCATAACTAAATTTAAAACATACTTAGATTCATTAGGAACCTTTGACAGTATTTCTGATGTTGAAATGAATAGGCTTGCGATGAAGTTATCAAGAATGGAAGCGTTATTCATTGACTTCGACAGTTTGCAGAGTCAAATAGAAATACATAACGAGTCTAATCAAGATGTAGAATTAATTACTCGTGATCTAGTTGAGCAAGATTTTGATACTTGCATTGCCATTGCCCAAAACTTAATTCAAGAGCATTCTACTCCCAAACAACCTGAAGGTACTGCTAACTGCTCTCACAGCAATGGTTGTATTCATCATGAAGCTGATGGTTTCAATAACTTAGGTTTCAAATTGCCTACTATAAATATACCTAAATTTGATGGTACCTACTACAAGTGGCTTGAGTTCAAAGAGATCTACTCTTCATTGATTCATGACAATCCTAAAATAAAAAACATTCATAAATTTCACTACCTCAGCTCTTATTTGGAAGGTGAAGCTGGGCGAGTTCTAAGCAACCTGGAAGTGTCTGATAAAAACTACATAGAAGCTTGGTCACTTCTCTGCAACCGGTTTGACAACAAGAGGCAACTAATTAATAATCATTTAAAGTCCCTATTCACTATTGAGTCAGTTCGTGAAGCTGACAAGTCTCTTAGATACATTATTGACCATGTGACTAAAAACTTACGTGCCCTCTGCACGCTAGGACTGCCTACTGACAAGTGGGATGTTTTAATAATTCATCTTCTAGTGTCAAGGTTAGACAACAGTACTATGTTTAAGTGGGAAGAACACCGTAACACTATATCTGATATACCTACCCTTGATGAATTCTTCTCATTTTTAAAAAATCGTGCAGACGTTCTCGAGACTGTTAACAAAAACAAGACGGATAAAACAGCTGGAGCCAAACAAGCTCCCCACAACCCAGCCCCTCACAGTAAGAACACCACACAGACTAAATCATTAGTTGCTACATCCAAGGAACCCTCCTCATCTTCTCGAACCCCGTTTGAGTGTGCGGTTTGCTCAGGAAAGCATCGCGTATATGAGTGTCCCACATTTAAGTCTAAGACACCTGAAGACAGGAATTCCACTGTTGCAACACTAAATTTGTGTCACAATTGCCTGAGGCCTGGCCACAATAGCAAAGCTTGTAAGCTCCCTGGTTCTTGTAGGTCATGTAAACAAAAACACAACTCATTACTTCACTTACCTGATGCAGTCTCGTCCGTCAATAGCCAACCTAAATCTGTAGTCATGTCTGCATTATCCTCGCCAGAGGTTCTCCTGTGTACCGCAAAGGTGCGACTAACTAACCCAAACTCTAATGAAACAGTTAGCGTTAGGGCTTTACTTGACAGCGGGAGCCAATCGTCTTTCATCACTGAACGTGTGAAGCGGATTCTCAATTTGACTCCTCAGCCATCAAATGTCAGTATTGTAGGTATAGGTAACAACACCTTAGACCTAAACCCAGAGCGCTGTTCTATAAAACTTCAATCTAATTCAACTTCATTTGAAGTTCTATTGTGCTGCCTAGTATTGAAAACTATAACTGATGACTTGCCCAAGCATCATTTCGATATTAGTTCACTAAACTTAAACGACTTTGAACTTGCAGACCCCAGCTTCAACGAACCATCCCCTATTGACATGCTTATCGGCTCAGACCTGTTTTGGAACTTGATAGGTTCCAAACAGCGTTCCCTAGGTTCCAATAAACCTAATCTTCGAAGCTCTAAGCTAGGATGGCTCATCGCAGGTCCTGCGCCTATTCAAATTCGCACTCCGCCGACTAAGTCTCTAATGTGTAATTTTCTGCTAAAAACTGAAAATCCCACCAACATCCAGGAGGAGTTATCTAAGTTCTGGGAGCTGGAAAGCGTCCCTAAAATCCAACCTCTATCCGAGGAACAAAGGCTTTGCGAAAGCCACTATCTCTCCACTACTAGCCGTGAAAGCAACGGTCGTTTTTGCGTAGGTATTCCACTAAAGGATGGACTAGATTGTCTGGGCGAATCCTACTTCATAGCAAAAAAAAGGTTCTTCAATCTAGAGACTAGATTTAAAAAGAATCCCGAGTTGAAGAAAATGTATTCAGACTTCATTCATGAGTATGCTGACCTAGGCCACCTTTCCGAGTCTACGGAGCCTAAACCCCCTAACTCCTATTTTCTTCCTCATCATCCAGTCATGCGAGAGAAAAGTGAGTCAACCAAACTTAGAGTGGTATTCAATGCGTCCGAACCAACTACTTCCGGTCTCTCGGTCAATGACCTCCAAATGGTAGGCCCCCCAATGCAGGATTCATTGTTTGACATTCTGCTGCGATTTCGTCAGTATCGCTACGTCCTCTCGGGAGACATAGAGAAGATGTATCGCCAAGTTCAAATAACAGAGTCCGATCGCAACCTCCAGCTCATACTATGGCGAGATAATGATGACGAAAATCTTCGTACTTTAAAGCTAAACACGGTAACTTACGGTTTTGCAAGTTCAAGCTTCCTTAGTACTAGGTGCATCTGGCAGGTCGGTGAGGAATGCAGCGACTCTAGAATTAAAACTATTATTCAAAGAGATTTTTATTGTGATGATCTCTTAACTGGGGCTGACACGGAAGAAGAGCTCCGTTACATTCAGCGCTCAGTCTCTAATGAACTTGCCAAAGGCTGTTTCCCACTCAGAAAGTATAGATCCAATTTACCTGATCTTCTATCTTCCGACTCTATCAAGTCTGAGGATCTAATTATAAGCAATGCCTCTAGTACTCTCGGTATCGGCTGGTCTTCTCAGACCGACCATATTCACTTCCCTCTCGCCTATGTCCCTGACACGATCTTCACTAAAAGAAGTATTTTGTCGTCAACCTTTAAAATCTTTGACCCCCTAGGATTACTATCCCTTTGCACTATTAGCGCAAAAATATTACTCCAGAAACTATGGTCCGAAAAAAAAGATTGGGACGAACCCGTTCCCTACTCTATCCAAGTTGTCTGGGAAAAATTCAGTCGACAACTTAGCACTCTATCGTGTCTTAAGGTCCCAAGACAGGTATGTGCCAGTAACTTATGTGAAGTTGAACTTCATTGTTTTTGTGATGCTTCGCAGCTAGCCTACGGAAGCTGTATCTACCTACGATCTCTAGACATGGCTGGCAACGTGCATGTCAATCTACTGTGTGCCAAGGCCCGTGTAGCTCCCATCAAAGCTTGCACTATCCCTCGTTTAGAGCTCTGTGGTGCTCTGCTAGGTGCTCAATTAAGCTCCGCTGTCAGAAAAGCTCTAAGACTAGAACTAAAGCGCTGCGTCTACTGGACTGACTCTAGTGTTGTGTTAGGTTGGCTAAAATCTCCTGATAAGACTAAAACTTTTGTAGCTAACCGAATAGCGGCTATAGGTGAACTCACCGACCTTAACGCTTGGCGTCATGTTCCCACTACTGCAAATCCCGCAGATCTCGCTTCACGAGGTGTGGAACCCCAAGAGGTCAAAGATTCGGTTCTATGGTGGCATGGGCCTGCCTTTCTCAAGGAACCAGAATCATCGTGGCCTTCTCTTTCTACAAGAAAGGTAGTTGACCTACCTGAATTGAAAGCGTTGCCCGCTTTGGTGGCGGAGGATGTACCTGTGGTACCCTTAGTAAATTTTGAAAGGTACTCAAAATTATTTACTCTACAAAGAATATATGCCATGGTCTATAGGTTTATCTATAATTGTAAAAATCCCACTAATAAGCTAAAGGGAACTCTACAAGCTCATGAACTAGAAAATTCTATGACTGTTCTCACTAAAATAGCTCAAATTGAATCCTTCAAAAAGGAAATAAGCGACCTAAAGTCCAGCAAACCACTTAAAACTAATACTCACCTGTGCTCATTAAATCCTTTTTAGATGATGTTGGTCTACTTCGTGTAGGAGGACGCATTGATACGTCTGCCTACCCTTATGAAAAAAGACATCCTATTGTTCTAAAATCGAATCACCATTTAACAAAACTAATTTTTCAATCTAAACACACTCAACTCTTGCATGCTGGACCACAGCATCTACTCTCGTCTATCCGTGAACGCTACTGGCCTATAGGAGGTCGCAAGCTCGCTAGAGAAGTAGCAAGAAACTGTTTTGTCTGTCGTCGCTTCAAAGGGACAACCATGTCCAATATAATGGGAAACTTACCCACTGATAGGGTAGAACCTGACTTCCCGTTCAGTACTGTTGGCACTGACTTCGCCGGTCCTTTTCTAATAACCGATCGCAAGGGACGAGGATGCAAGATAACTAAATGCTATCTATGCATTTTCGTCTGCTTTAGATATAAGTGCTTACATCTAGAAGTGGTAAGTGAACTATCCAAAGATGCTTTCATACTAACCTTAAAACGGTTCATTGCTCGCAGAGGGGTGCCCAAACTTATTTACTGCGACAATGGCCGTAATTTTGTTGCCGCTGCAAAGGAGATTGGCAAATTTCTACAATCTAATCGTGACTCTATTTGTGACGTTGCTGCTAGCCGGAGCATTGAATTTCGCTTCTCTCCCGTATACGCTCCTCATTTCAATGGTCTTGCGGAGGCCGGCGTCAAATCAGCAAAGTTTCATCTGCTCAGAACAATAGGTCACTCTCACCTAACATTTGAGGAATTAACCTCTGTATTTACACAGATAGAAGCTATCCTCAATAGCCGACCCCTATGTCCTTTGAGTCCGTCCCCTAACGATTTCCAGCCTCTCACCCCGGCTCACTTTTTGATTGGTAGACAGATGACAGCGCTCCCGTCACCGAGCTACCTGGACTCCAGCACAAATCGCCTCAACCGGTTCCAGCGCCTAGAACAAGCCAAGCAGCACTTCTGGAACAGATGGTCTTCCGAGTACGTCGCCGAACTCCAACAAAGGACCAAGTGGCGAGTGAAGTGCCGGGATCTCAAGCTCGACGATCTAGTCCTGATAAAGGAAGCCAACACGCCGCCTCTCTGCTGGCGCCTGGGAAGAGTTAGCCGACTCTACATTGGCCCCGACCAGACACCTAGAGTAGCTGATATAGCCACAGCTCAAGGCACAATAAAGAGAGCTCTCAATCGTCTGGTTCTACTTCCAACCTCCGAAGATAAATGAAGCTTGAAAGCTGCACTAGAGCTTTCAACGGCCGGGAAGATGTTGACGCCGTATTTACATCGGAACATATCAACCGTACCTGGCAACACAACAGTATTGCGCAGCCGCTGCCTACAGCGGCCCCTCTCTAACGTCACCATAGACTATACGCTATAAACGTCACTTGCTCGACCGACCGCCCGCCAAGGCGCCAACTACACATGCAGTTTGTGCCCTCTATTAATTTCTATCCAAAAGAACTAAGTCTTAAATATTGTAATAATATTCAATTGTTTGTAATAATAACTGGTTTAATGCTATTAAACCCTCTCAAGAATTATTCCTCTATCATTTATATAAAGTTTTGTTCCCTATAACGAACAATTAATACTCACTGTTATTCCAGATTTATGAACGTGACAAATCAATTTCGTAGCTGTACTGAAAGAAAAAACTAGGTATTGATCGTATGAAGTTTTATTGTGATGGCCGTGTATCATCTGTCATCATAAAAGTGACACTGAAAAAGTTGTTACTTTTTTCATGTGGTTTTTCATTTTGGAACTTTCAGGATACTGTTTCTGTTCTGTTTCTCAACCGGTTTAAATTTTATTTGTGACCATATACGAACCACTCCTTCGCTACCGACTTCACTTAAGAATGAAAATTATTGAAAAGTGGCGATAGCAAGTCATCTGCGTGTAGAGAATATTCTTTATTTATTTATAAAAATATTTTATTTCACATAAGCACGGTTCCTATGGAGAAGAGCCGGTAAGAAATTCCACAGTGACTCTTTTAAAAATAATTGTACAATACTATTACCTACTCTTAGAGTGCCATAATGTTATGTAGTATGGACATAATATGTACAGTGTAACGTTCAACACCTTATCCCGTATCTAGGTGTACTATCGACTAGATTTGTCTTATTTGTCAGTTATTCGTAAGTAACGTCAAGAACATAACTGACAGCTAGGTGATAGGTTACCATGCGTCAACCGAAAACTATTTGATCTTATGAAAACCTCTCTCACTTAATTAGTTAGTGTTTGGTTTTATCTGTCAATAAAGTCGCTGAAACTGTGTACCGTTTCAAATGACAGTCTTAAGGACCGCGCGCGCGATACTAAAGATTATTAAACTGGTTACGGGCGGTTATAACCGGAGTAAACCGGTTTTATCCGGTTTATGTCCTGATGGCGTAGCGAAATTGTTATTTTCATTTTCTTTAGGATGTGAGCGAAAATTGGACGAGATGTCAGGATTAAATTTTAATGCGTTGTATGAAGTAAAAGTTACGGATAATATTAGAATTTTATTTTGAGAAGGTTGATAACAGGGTGGGAAAATGTGATGTAGGTTGAAAGGAACACAGAAAAATGGAGAAGAAATTGGTCCATTTGTATTCAGACTAATCCTGGTACAGTCACGATCATAAAAGCTTACGCAAGATTTAACGCAGCGATTGTCTCCTAAGGTATTGATAAATATTTTATGGTGTTACGAAGTATTTTCGAAACCATACTACATCTTATGAAATTGGTATTTCCTCAAAGTTACAATTCGTTAATTTGCGAGAAATTTTAGTCAAAATATGTTTAAGTAACATTGATAAAAGAGGGTTAATTTCCTAATTAAACAAAATCGTGGCTTAATCAAGCCTTTCTTGGAATGTTACACTATAACCGTATCCATATATTTTAAGTACCAACAAAATAACTACATGAAACGAATTTTAACACAAACGTGCCTAAAATAAGGCGCTCATTACATTTTATTGTCATACAATACTTTTAAAATAATGTAAAATTAATGTCAAGATAAAAACAGGGAAGTTGGCACCTCAAGTGGCAGCAATGTGCCGCAGCCACCGCCAGGGGGCGTCAGTAGTTTACTTGCTGAAATACTGTAGTTTTCATCCGGTGTTTCTTACTTACAGATTAAATTATGAAATATAGTTTACATCATGATTTATAGTAGAGACAAATTCGTCTGATTAAAACGATTCATAAAAGAAAACAGCATGTTTTTTTTATCTAATAAAATGTTCTAAACGAACAAACAGACAAAACTAAACATCTCAACTCCACTGATACGAATTTCTGTGTACCTATTTGCGTGAACTTTGCCAACTTCTTGATAAGCATGCATTACGGGGAGTACGGTAATTACTTCGTATTTAACTTCACTAGCTTATGCTGAGTCTGCCTCAAAGTAAGTACTAAAACTAAGGTAACGCAATGAAGATATGGATATCTCCATGTAGAACCGTGACTGGTCGAAAATTAATAGAAAAAAAATATAAATGTATAACTATGCTGGTCGGTAATTAATTTGTTAATGTTTGTGTAGTATAGGGAAACTAAGGGTTTAACACAAGAATGAATATCAATACAAAAATTATTTTATTACAACCTATTTACAACCACAATAAATAAAATTATTTCACTAAGAACACCGTCCTTTTCTTTCATAAAACTATTAACTTGTCACAAAATAAATACTTGTAATCACACACAAGCTCTCTCTCTGTACGGAGCGTGGGATTAAATCACATTATTATTAAAGTTGATTACCTATTTATTAAATAACATCTCGATGAGAGACGTGAACTTGTATCCCAGCCTAATAAAGAGCCAATACATATCTAAATCTACCATTCACAATATCACACATTAAAACCCAATGCAATACAAAATGCAGTCAACACAGCCGGTCTTTTCTGTAAAAATCTGACCGTGAACAGTTAGGTAATACGGGCTGGTGTCCGCAACTCCAGTCAATGCGCGTATTTCGAGCAGGTAAAGTGAGCTGTCAATAGTGTCAATCCGTAGCATCTAATGGCCGATTCCTATAATTTACGGACCGTAATTGGTTAAAATTAACACTCTTGTATCTTTACCGATACTGGAACAAAGACCTATTGGTAAGCAAAACGATTCTCGTTTTTGGTAATAGGAACCGAGCATAAAAGGCAATCTAAATCAATTTTAAGAAATTTCGCATTCTTGTCTCAGTCTCAATCTGTTAGAAAAACCTATAAATTTCCATACATTTTTTATGAACAAGTTTTTGACATTGATCGATTGGTCGTCGAGAAGAGTTGCGACTAGATTTTTAAGTTTCTTATCACGGAAATTGGCCTTCAGGTGAAATGACAATTCACTTCAGTTGGATTTTCTGGAAAATCCTCCCAACACCTTCCTCAAGTCAAATTAAAAGGTTTTACATAGGGATATACGATGGCTTAGCAGAATAGGAACTCGGCTTCGAATAAGGGTTATACGGCTTCTGACTGCCCCTCCTATATGGCCCAGGAGGACCATACTCCACATGGTGGTGGTCGTGATGCCCATGATACTCTGGTTTCTCCTTGATGAAGCTGAGGAACCAGCCGAAAATGTAGCCAGCTTTGTGGAGCAGCACCCAGAAGGCGAAAGCGTAAATCAGCTTGAGGATGAAGATCTTCTTGATGACCAGGTCTACGAAGTATACTGGAAAAGAAAAAGGGTAAGGTTAGAAAAAGCACAATAGGTGAAAAATTTAACTGTAATATACATAGTTTAAATATTTGAGTTTATAATCATGATGTGATCATATGTTTTCTTGTGATTGGCTAAATCCTCTAGAACTCAGAATAACCGTCAACGCTACCACAAATGCCAAGTTCAGCGCGTTTCCGAAATGGATTAGTGATCACTGGCGCACAGGTGAAATCATGATAGAAAAATGGTAAAATCAAAATAATGAAAAGAAGAAAAAATAAAATTGAGATGTCTTTAAAACCTGCTTGGAAATTAAAATTGATCAATTTAGTTTTCAGACAACTGTCAACTAAATACAGCACTAAATATATATTCCATTCCTTTCTTGTTTTCATTGTTAGAAAGTAATAACATTAACTACATAAAGCAATACTTTCGAGGAAGTTAGCAACATTCGTCTCGACAAAAGCCCCTTTTACGTCCTAACAAATTGAAAAGATAAAAAGATACTGGTAGTTTTCTATCATAAGTATCTTCATATTCATACTAAGCCGAGCACAAATCCGGAGGTTTTCGGACATAACAATAAAGTGGACTTAGCCAAGTAATTGCGTCGTCCGAGCATGCGTGAGGAGGAACTCACTAAACCAATCTTATTTATTTTATTAATATTAACAAGATGTTTCGTAATCCTTGTTTATAAGGATACGGGGCTTTCTCTTCATGTTTAGTTTGTAGGTATTGTATTGTAGGGGCTTGTGTAAGTAATAACAGCCGCACGCATCTATCAGGTTAAGCTACGATTGCTGCGGTTGGACGTGGATGGGTGACCATCTTTATACACCAAGACGAGAAGTATGGAAGAAAAACATGTTGCGCTGGCCCCTAATCAATTGGGGTAAGGGCAGGAGAACGATGGTGACTTCTCTATGGTTAGCACTGTGTCAGCAACCTCTTAGTTCACTATCTACACAACCATTTTTGTCTAGAAGATGTACCCTTTTGGACCCGACGTCAAAGATTTTTTTAAACTTCTTGAAAGCGCAACATGAACATCGTCTCCTACAAATAGCTTGCCTTAAATCTGTTTAACATAAAATACATTAATCAATCAATGTAGCTGTAACAGTTTACTTTTATTTTTTCAAATTATGTAGGTATTACTTGTTTTATTTAATTAATTCTGTTATAAACTACGCATAATGTAGTGCATGCTGTGCTTATCTGTAAGTAATGAGGCGCTTAGACTTAAGTTTGCAATGTACAAATTGTAAAGTAACAGTGTACTCGATGTTGTAAAGTCTAATAAATAAATACATAAAACCCCGACACGAATCAATCAAAACATCAAACAATGAAACACCCAATACCTACTATTGAAATGGTGACAAATAGCTTCCCACGATAGTTATGAGCCCATAAAGTGGTATTCGATAATCGCTTTCCAATGGCCCTGCACATTTGAATTTATTGAACATCATCCATTTACGATTTAATAATAAAATATATTTATTTCAACTGCATATTTTGTTTGAGTGATATCAAAATATCAATCTGTGAAATAGCGTTAAAATGTACAGAATTTGTTTGGAGCTTTTCGAATCTATTAGCTTTAAAAACGATTGTATCTACATTTTTTTATCGAAGTTTTTTGGAACAGCAATGATTTTAATGCACATATTTTATTTATAGTGTTACGCTTTTATAGATTTTAGTTATTCAACGTTTTAAGTTTTATTGCAAACATTATCCTATTTGTTGTCATGAATTTATAAGCTCAAAATACCTATGCTCAAAAAACTTATTTTCCATGAAGTATTCGATAAAAGTTACATGAAAACTTACTAAACAATCCAATTTTCTTTTTCTTCCCTCTCTCTTCGACAGCATCGTCCAACCCCTCACACAGCACCACATATAAAAACACTAGCAACACTGTCAACGGACGCATTTTTTTCACTGGCAACTCTCAAAAACGAGCAAAGGTCAAAAAGTTTTTATGTATTTTTAAATATCGATTTTATTGTCTGTATTCACCATGAATCAATCGTGTAATGGTCGAAGATCACACATACAGTAATTTTTAGTCTCTCAAACCTCGAGCGGGTGCTAATTGAGGGAAAGCCATATGTTTGTTTAGTTACCACTTTGTAGGAAACTGCTAAACTGAATATAATGAAGTTATGCTGAACTTGACAATATTGAAAATTATTTTCGCATTGCTTGATAGTTGTTAAGTAAGATGTTTCATAGGATTTCATGACTTCACGTTTTTTCTTCAGGTTTTTAAGGAAAACGTAATAAAAGAAAGCGTTTGTTTGTTACTTTGTGAATAACTTCGTAACTGTTGTGAATATGTTGGTTAAATTATGCGTATGTTACACAATAACCTTCGAAAAACTGACGGGCGCTGGTGCGTTAGTAAATACTTGATAGCAGAATAAACGGAGAGCTTTTCCTTGAAAATTTAATAAGTACTTATTTAGTTGCCATCGCGGAAATTGGTGGCGAACCACTTTTCAACTTTATTACTATGAACATATGGTTGAAAAGTGGTCAAGCGTCACTGTCCGTGGTTTTACAACAGAACACTTTTGTATGTATTTAACTTTTTTGTATTATTATCATGTTAAGTGCAAATGTTTTTGTTTTTTTCAAAACACAAATACGTTACCAAGTTTAAAGACGAAGTTGTGATGTCATATTATGTTCTTGGCATAAAATAATAGTTTAGTACTCCTCCGGACGAGCTCTTTCCACTTTTATTTGCTGGCATTATTTCCCGCGGATTTTCCAGAGCTGCGGGGTACCACACTTACAATGGCAATGTCTTACATTTTGACAATTGAACAACATTCATTGCGTTATTTACGTTGTCGAGAAGACGGATTATTCAAACATATGATGCAATGGATTAGGAATTGCTTAAAAAATATAGTGTCCGACCGAAAGTTCGGTTTCGGTTTCGGTTTCGGCCGAGTTTCGGCCAAAAATCAAGTTTCGGTGGCAGTTTCGGTTTCGGCCATAATTGGCCGAAACTTTTTCCGAAACCGAAACAGTAACAATTAGTGATTTGATTTATTGATAACTGATAAACATTTTGCTATGAGAACTTAATTTGAAAAAATTATAAAAATATTATTAATATTTTTTTATATTATCTATATTGTATATAAAATTCAAAGTCCTGACTGACTGAGACATCAACGCACAGCCTAAACCGCTGGTCCTAGAGACATGAAAATTAGAGGGTGTATTCTTCGTGAAGAGTAGGTATCCACTGAGAAAGGGTTTTTCGAAATTCCACCCCTAAGAGGGTGAAATGGGGGGATTTTGTTTGTATGAAAAATCTTATTCCTTGAGTTATAAACTGAAACTTGGCACGAATACTTATCTAAGTAAATTATGAAGTTGGGCATTTTTTGTTTTTATAAACTACCCCCTAAAAGGGGATTGGGGGGTTTCAAAGTTTGTATGGAATAATTTTAGCGCGCGGTCCGTTTTAATCGAAACTCAGTATTTATACCTAAAATTTAAAGGAAAGAATAATGATTATCAGGGTTTTTCGAAAATCTATCCCTGACGGCCTGAAAAGGGGTAGTCAATTTTACAGGGGAGGATTTTACAGCGTGGCTTGATTAACTCGAAAATTGGTATAAATAATCTTTGAATCAAGTTATGAACACATCCCAAATGATTTTTCAAAATTCCACCCCTGTGGAGGTGAAAAGCAAAAAATAATCTTGAAAATTGGCATGAATACTCGCCTAAGTAAGCAATAAAGTTTATCATTATTAGTTTTTCAAAACTACCCCTTTTTTTTTTTTTGTGGATGGGAAATCATCAAATGACCCCTCCCGCTCTGGGTGGAGTGGAAGGGAGTGTCAGACTTTTACTGACTAAAACCCACCCGTGTTCCTTCCTTAGCCCTTTCTGTTCCAGGGCAGCGGTTAACCTTTCAGAAAATCCCACCGCCCCGGCAGGCTTCGGCCCTGTGGGGCCCCGTCCTCTGCTGACATCTCTTTGAGGCGCGCGTGGAACACAACGCGCCGTCCGGCACGGGCCTGGTCCTGATCGGACGGTGAGCTACCCATTACTCACCGCCCGCAGGCCCGCGCCTACGGTGGCCGGGAGTCGTCACGCGGCTCCCGACGCCCGGAGCGTCTCCCGCGGCGGCTGAGGCGTGAGGTGTTCTCCCTCAGCCTCCCCGCCACCTCCTTCGCTAGCATGACTGCTTCGCAGAAGGAGGTGACTGCCTCCCATTCTCTCTCGCCCCGGACCATGGCTTGCACCAGGGCCGGGCGCGAGAGGTCGCCGCCGTTGCCGATCGCCTCTACGAGGACACGGCGGGTCTCCGCCCAAGCAGGGCAGACCTCCACCGTGTGCTCCACCGTGTCCTCTGGGCGATCCGGGCAGTGGTGACACCCGGGCGTCTCCTCCCGCCTGATGATGTGCAGGAACCTCCCGAAACATCCGTGTCCGGAGAGGACCTGCGTCAGGCGGTACGTGAGAGCGCCGTGACGCCTCTCTAGCCACTCCTCAAAGAGGGGTCTTATCGCCGCTATCGCGGCGTGCCCTGCGCTGGGTTGCGATAGTCGCGCCTTCCATTCCGCCATGAGATCGCGCCGGAGGTCCGTCCGCTCCGCAGCGATTTGCCGCGGGTGCGGAGTTTCCCCCCGGCGTAGTGCCTCCGCGCGCCAATCATGCAGGCGCGCAAGCACTATCGCCTCCAGATCCCATGGCGTCAAAACTACCCCTCAAAGGGGGATATAGGGGTGTTGAAGTTTGTGTGGAAGAAATTGAATGCGCGGTCCGATTAACTCGAAACTCAGTATTGATACTTTCGACAGAAAATAATTAATAATAAGTATGTATTGTTGTCGAAAATTGACCCCTGACGGGGCAAAAAGGGGTAATTCGGTTTTTAGGGGAGGATTTGAACTTGAAACTGTATGTTACATTTTCACGCCTAAGCCACTGAACTTCTGATTTGGCAAAGCGATAGATGGCATCCTAGGGAAGCACATACTTTTTATCCTGGTAGCACGTTCCCGTGGGATTCCCACATTCACGCGGGCGAAGCGGCGGGCAGAAGCTAGTATTAAATAAATGATTACAACAAAATTAATATACCTACTGTGTTTCCATTTCATGTCCTAATTAATGCAGAATAATGGGTAAAAAAACCACGTGAGTTTCGGTTTCGGTTTCGGTTTCGGCCGAAACTGAAGCCACGGCCGAATATTCGGTTTCGGTTTCGGTTTCGGCCGGAAAACCAGTTTCGGTCGGACTCTAAAAAAATATTGTTATAGAAGACGCAATATGGGTGCTAGTCTTTTTCTTACTTTGGAGCTCATTAACAAAATAATACTAACAGTTAGTATCCCGTTGAGAACACGTATGTGCTCAATAGTTAATTAACTAATTACTAAGAATTATTCCATCTTTCTCTCTGTAGTCCCAAAGGGACATCACTTATTAGTGAGATGCTTAGTTAATTATCCATTACCTAGGCACTATAGAATTATTGTGTTACATTTATGTACGTTTTCATTGATTGACACACGACATGATTTACACGTCGTGTTAATAATACGCAAACATTCAAATCAAATTAAATAAAAATACACACCCATGTCATCCAAATTAAACCAAATATAAAATACGTATTTATATTTTATTTATCATCTGCCTAGCCTTTTCCCAACTGTGTTGTGGTCAGCTTCCAGTCTAACCGGACTGGGTAATACGAAACCCCTTGTTAAGGCTGGTTGTCAGACTTTCGGGCTTTTGACGACCCGTTACGACTGTCAAAGATCCACGAATGACAGCCGGGACCAACGGCATAACGTGCATTCCGAGCCACGGAGGGGACTTGGTTTGTAAAAATGGTCACCCATCCACGGACCAATCGTAAAAGCTTTTAACTTATAATATGTTTATTGAAGCTAAAGGTACCTATTTATTTAGTTCGAACACATCTAAATTCACCATATTGAATACCAAACATCAACACATTTTATACCAAATGTTGTCGACACCGATATCAATTGATAAAGCGAGCGGTGCAAATATAGCGGATCCCGGGATCGTTGTCGATAAATATGACGGTATTGCTAGGGATGGGTAGACGCATAAATAGGAAGCGGCCAGTGTTAACTGAACTGTCGGATATACTGTGACTTTTTATGAAGTCACTGCGTTAAGAATGTTAGGATATATTTTATTTATTCTAATTTTGGTCTCATTGAGACAATCGCAACTAGAACTACATGAAAACCAAATATAGTTGGCCCAGGTTAACAGGATCCCTGTGCACGTGCAAGAAAATAAAAAGGTTCGTTTCCTCCTTTAAAACTTGACTTTTATTTGTGAGAAAGTGTAATCGATAATCCTCTATTTTCCAACCCATTTTTTGTGAGGTTGAACTCGTATGTACTGAACTCCATAGAAGTCATTTGCCATCACCTACACATTTGTCTGTATCACCATCGATGTAACGAGGTCTTCTCCTACTTGTCATTGGTACTACTGTATTTCAGATCTTTTTGGCCTAAAACTTGGCCACTTCCACGGTGTCGTCGGTGGTAGCGCAGAGGCCACTTTGACTGCGTGTTTTGGGACACAGACGACAGGATAGGAAGTAGAGCATAGTTTGCGACATAGACGACAGGATAGGAAGTAGAGCATAGTTTGCGACACTGACGACAGGATAGGAAGTAGAGCATAGTTTGCGACACAGACGACAGGATAGGAAGTAGAGCATAGTTTGCGACACAGACGACAGGATAGGAAGTAGAGCATAGTTTGCGACACAGATGACAGGATATAATAGGAAGTAGAGCATAGATTGCGACACAGACGACAGGATAGGAAGTAGAGCATAGTTTGCGTCACAGCTTCTCATCCACACCTTGCCGCCGTTCCGTCGAGGTAGCCCGACTCTACCAGGTTGGAGTAACATACTACCTACTAACACTACAAAGGTCTCGTTTCAAAGATGTTACGTATGTGTACAAACAAGACATTACATGCTATGATACCACGTTACAACATATAACGACGTTAGCTTCTGAAAATATGCCACATTATATCCCAAAATAATTTTATGACTATATAAAGTGTAAAGGATCCAGTTACGTTGGTGTATCACCTGAATAAGGGACGCTGACCGTAATCGTTCATTTTTCGGAGTCCCGCGATTATCCCAGCACTAAATCTAGGGTTGGCTCCCTCCGAATTGAGAACGAAGTGGTTCAGTTTCATAATAGTGAACTTTATTATATAAGATGGTTGGTTGTGTGTAGTGATAATAAAGGGTTGAGCAGGTAGTGAACCTACCTAAGTGTTAGAATTTATAATGGCTAATTTGCCTCTCGTCATAATAAGAAGTACATTTAGCACGGTATCAAGAAAAATCCATGATAAATTAATTAGGTATTCTGTGGGAGACGGGTACCGAAGTTAGACGTAAGGCCTGCATTTCTGCCCGCGGCTTCGTCCGCATTAAATGTCTTATTCCCCGCCCCACCCCGTCGCATCGCATCGCTTACCGCACTATTACTTCGTTTTCATTGAGACTTTTCTTTCATTTTACTCGGCTTCTAAGGGTCCTACCGGGCTGTGTGAAATCTGACCGGTAGTTCCAGAGATTAGCGCGTTGAAACAAATAAACTCTTCAGCTTTATTATTAGTACAGGTTATAGGGTTAGTATTCGAGCGGTGAATCCATCGTCGTACCTGCCTACTACTCAAGTTCTGAGTTGAGCTGCACGATTTTTGATCAATGCGTGCACTGACTGGACAGGTCCACTCAATCTGTGTGGTTCTTTCCTCAAAAGACCATTTCAGACACCAATCTATGTGGTGGTCTTCACATGATCTGACCAAGATTATGTCTGGACTTTAAAAGAGACTGACGTCTGAGTTTTTCGGTCTTTCTTCTTAGAGTAGTCAGATAGGAAACACCGAACCCATCTAGTTTAAAAAAAAATACGATTGACGTGTAAAAGTGTTTGTACAAACCTACTTACCGAAAATAAATCATTTATCATCTGCAAGTGGTGTTACATCACTTAACAAGTCACGGTTATTTATTCCAACTTATTATAAGAACATAGGTACTTATTCCATCACATTTAGCAAATTGGCCAACCCTGCCTCAGGAGGTACAGTCGCGAGCGGAACTCGTGAAAATGATTCAGTTATTACAGCTATATTTTATGTGCCACACTTTTGCACGCGAGTGTAATAGTGACATACTGGTGCCTTGTTTGCGCTATTTATTTGGTGAGCGACAAACATTGTTATGAGCGTGAGGTATATGAATATAAAAGGTGTTGAGACTGGAATAGGAATTAAGGAGAAACATTTTTGGACGCATTTCTATTGAAGCTAGTGAAGAATGGCTATGGGTGTTCACCTGCAATCAATCTATATAAATGCAATCCTTACTACAGCCGGTCTATTCTATAGCTTGCGCAATGCAGGATTTGGCGTGACGTCAGTGTGATGCGTAGTTCGGATGTGGCCATGTAGATGTCGCCACATGTTTGAAATGTACGACAGACTGAAACCGCTTCTTCACCGAGAAAACTCAGTTGAAGTGAGCTGTCATTCCACCTGATGCTAGGGACTGACACTATCGACAGCTCACTTCACTATATTGTTGGTGAGATTCTGCTCCACTACACATTCTATAAGGACTCATAATAATATCATTATCAAACAACTCCCCTGGTTCATATATTTACCCAATCATTTACAGATTACTTACATAACCCATACAAATAACAGAAATTACGGAATAAATCAATATTCCCTGCCTTTGTCACGATAACTCGGTCCATACATCTCACAAACACCCGCACTTCATTACGGGCTTACAATATGAAATAAATCGGGGCCATTATTATAACAAAATTGCCCGCCTTAAGCCCTACTCAATAAAGTATGACATTACGCCACTCACTGGTTCGATAACGTTAGTACCTAACGTCCCTATGGCAATGGTGGTCAAAGATTTTTGTAAATTCCTGAAATTAATTTATTCATTTACATTTTTTTTTTTTTATTCAAGAGGAACAGCAAACAGCTACGACATATAGTATAAAAAAAAGAAATACACATAATATTTTAACAATATCGGAGCCCACAACACTTTTCACAGATTAACAGTGGAATATGTTAAACAATTACTTAATTAATACATTATAGTGCAAAATGCTCAGTTATCATTTAACATTGCAGAAAATTACTGTAGCTTGTATCATCCCACTCCTGGGCAATCCCCATGCTTGAAGAAAATGATTATCTTTAAAAACGTAACACACACACACACACATTTTAAAGCAGCTATTAAAAAGCTTGGGCAAAATATAAAAATTGATGAAATGAGATGAAATGACAATCTACTTTGTTACATCATCTTGTGTCGATACTACTGCTAGAGGATAGTCATTGATTGGTTCCTCCTGTAGTCCTTGGTATATTTTGACCTAAGAACACTGTGTTCGTTGCACTCTTTACTTGTATTCAACAGAGGTAATATTTACTCAATATATTATTATATATAAAGTAAATTATCTTTTATTTTAAATCCAGTTTGATAAATCGTAACTAGCACGAGTCCATATAAATCAGTACGCGACCGATGTCAGCGCTGAAGGTTGATCACTAAGTTCACCCTTAGAATATGTATCATCGACTGCCCATCTTCAACTAATAGTCATAAACTCAACCGTCCCCCGGGCTGCATAAACCACTTTGGCAATCTCAACAGCGTACAATTAATTGTTGTATCGGTTTTATGACCACTCCTAATCCCGGCCGCCCGACCATCGGCACAATCATTAGGTACATGAAAACGGGAGATTACGGCTTAATGAGCCACTTTGAGAACCACTAGAGGGACAAAAATAGGTTAGGAACGAAATAAAATCTGTTGTTTTGTTTCTGTGTTGAATTTGTGAAGGTTCATGCCTGTAGGAGAAATGTGTACACGCTTTCCTTTGTTCCAATTCCCAGTACTTAAGTTACCATAGCAATAAAATCTACATCAAAATATTCTTGCGAACACTGGGAAAACTAGGTAATATTACATTACCTAGCTTCGATATAATTGACCGTGGAGTTTCTTGCCGGCTCTTCTCCATAGGAAACGACCAATTAGAACCATGCATCAAGCTACTGATGTTTCATAAGTGCCCAAGTAGGTTTATGTGAAAAAAATATATTGTGATTTATGATTTTGAATTAATTATTTTTGATCGTTCACGATCAAATGGTTGATATAATAATCTCCAGACCATATTTCGACCATGACGGCCAATCTCAACGGAGAGTGGAGACTAGCCTTTGGCCCGGGAGATATTGGTGTGTAGGCAGACACAAGTGCACTCTCTCTTCACTCACTCTAATAGCCCGAAGGAACGGCACGCAATTCAACACGGCTGGAGAGAGATCAGGCGCAAGATCAACGGCTTAACGTGCTTTCCGAGACACGGCGAAAATTAAATAAGAAATTCCTAGTGGAAAACCCCAATAACACTTTGCCCGACCTGGGAATCGAACCCAGGACCCCACGCACAGCAGTCGCGCTTGCAACCACGAGACCAACGGGGCAGTTGATAAAACTAATATAACAAAACCAGCTAATAAACACGTAGACCATCTGAACTTCAACTTTAAAGACCAATACAAGTTTTCATAACATTTTAAGACGTCAATCTTCGTCTCAATGTTTCCAAAGTGTCCACTTACGAATGTATTGCACACTTTCGTTCAAGATATTATACTTTAAAAGTTTATAACTTCAGAAGTGTCGATAAACTGCGATCAAAACTAGAACATTGATATCGGAGCAATATCTCGGCCTCAACTGGTGCTTTGAGCAAAGTCATAAGTTTCCATATTTGCCTGCACTCCCTGGGGTTCCTCTCTCAAGGTTGCCAACCACTTTGATTCGTAGGTATACTGGCAATGCCCCTAAGTGAAAACGTGTACAAGTGTACATATATGGCACATATTTCCTTTGGAAGGTTGTATACTTGTAAAGCTGGTCGATTTTGTTTGTGTATGCAGATCAAATCAAGCAAAAGCTGCTGACTTTAGGTATGAAAACATTACTACTTTGTGTATCTACCTACTGTGTATGTTTTGTTAGGAAGGCGAGGATAAATAGCCCACCTATAAAACAACCCTGAAACAACATTTTTTTTAACTTTGTTCCACACTAGGAATTATCCTGTATGGTGGGTGCGTTTACAAACATTTAAACTCACATACACAAACAGCCAGACTCGGAACAACTACCTGTAGGCAATACAAATATTTGTTCCGTGCGGGAATCGAACTCCCGACACGCAGCGCAGCAGTCGCTCGCTCAGCTGGTTATACCATAGAGTCTAATACAGGGTGGAAAACGAAAACTGTAATCATGAATTCAGCACATGGCTCCTAGCGTAGAAATTCGCATATCTAAAAATATCTGCTGTTTCATAGAATAATACCTTCGCGGTCAAGATATACTGAACAGATATATATGTTTTAAATAAACAGACGAAAAATTTAAGGTAACAGGATGTGCGTCGATGTCACCCTGTATAGCATCGTCGACTTTTTTTATCATCTAATTATCTAACCACCTACGAGTGCAATTACCAGTTTTCTATCTATGTTAAGTCACAGCTGTAAAATAAGCATTATATGTGCCATTTTTCTCATAAAAATAATAACAGTTTTATCAACAACAAGAACAACCAACAGTCAGTCGTTTTATTATTAGAAAGGTGAGCACACGTTCGACTTACCGAAAAAACCAAAACTCCAGCACCCTGAATGCGTAAAACACTATCAATCACAATCTGAATCATTTTGAAGGATATTGCTAATCCATTGCTTCATAATTATGTTCGAAAAATTTGTCTGCAACGTAAATAACGCAATGAATGTTGTTGAACTGTCACAATAAAAGCTATTGGTACTGCTAATGTGTCACGCAATTACCCCGCTGTCACAATATTAAAGGATTCCTTACCCTTAGAAATACGTCCAGTACATTAATATAAGACATCTCTACATAAAGGTAAGTCTTCGACCGCTTAGAGTCACGTCCGAGACAAACGACCACATCAGTCCTGTCCAAGACTGAACAACGGATTGATTTCAGTTCTCAAGAGCTACGCGAAAGTACGTATTTAAGGAATAGATTTTTAAAAGAAAGTAAACAAGGAATCCCTTCTTATTTCAATGCAGTTGTAAATCTGGCCACGTTAACGATGCTATACAGGGTGACTTGTAAGTTGACGTATTCCTTCCAGGACATGATAGTGCGATCCATTTGTAGCAATTAAGCACCCCATATAGCCTAGGCGAAAATCCATGGGATTCACTTTTCTCGAAACTCTCAAATTAAATGGCCTTCATTGTTATTCCATTGGGTACCTAATAAATTACCGAAGCTTTCAATGTAACCAATTTTTTTTAAACATTCAATTCAATTACAATTTTCGATCAAAACTCATCTACGTACGCATGGCTACACATCAAGCTATACATAACCAGTATAAGCAGCACCCTAATTGCGTAACACACGATCAATCGGAATTGGTTTCATTTTCACAGTTCAACAACATTCATTGCGTTATTTACGTTGTTGAGACACATGACACATTTTTTGAACATATGAAGCAATGGATTAGCAATATCCTTCAAAATGATTCAGATTGAGATTGATTGTGTGTTACGCAATTAGGGTGCTGACTTCTGATTGTACGAAAAACCTATACAATTCGAGGGCAGCTAAAACAGGAAATGTACAGCTTGATGTGCAGCCATGTGTACATAAACTTTGACACCAGTTATCACAAAATTTTAGGACTACCAGTATACCTTAAGGCGTCATCAGAACCGCAGCAATGGAAAATAATCATCATCCTCCTGACCAGATCACCTTAGGTACTCGTACCTACCCAATCTCAAATATATTAAGTTCAGACTTGCCTCTTGCCATGTCTTCTGCTTCCATAAATCGCCGTCAGTCACCATCTCAGTGCTGACCCCCTGTCTAGCCATACCGTATTTGACACAATACATCCATCAGTCATTTGGTCTTCCGCTACGTAAGGGCTTGAAATATAGTTCAGCTGAAATTTATATTTTGCCCCTACTTCCCCGCGCCATGTATCACTCTATCCCGCTCGCACTATCAAACTGATTAATTACTAAGTGAATACTACAGCCATTAACGCTAAGACAATTTTCGCAATCTGAGGTAGTACAGGCCCTTAAAACAATCCACATTCTTAGAGAAAATCTTTCTCTTTAGAAACTGTAGCGTCTATATTAAAGAAGAATTTACGAGTTGATTGTGAAGTAGACCGCTATTAATTATATTAATGGGAATATACAATTAACAGCGGGCTACTGCTTTTTACTTTTTTTCTTGACACAGGTTTTTCTTACATTCATAAAGAAAAGAAAGAAAGAAAATATGTTATTTACTTGAAATGAAAGTACGTCAAAATCAAAAAAGGAAAAGTTAGGGGAAAATATGCGTCACATGCACGCAAAATGACCATCGCAGCATAATGCTACGACCCTATTCGAGACAGACATGCCCCAGTGCTGGTTTTCAGTTACATTGCATGTACAGACAATTAATGTTCTTTTTCTAGCAATATCCCCCTTGTTGCAAAACGTACCTTGCTCATTGTTCAGATAATCTCACGTACCAGACAAATTGCCGCATCAGACGGCTGCGATATATGGTTAGCATTTACTATCGGATTGAAAGATTTCGCTACTAATAGAAAATGGAATCAAATCATTTGTTTTACGTGTCCCGAGAGCACCGAAGTTAACCTTCTCGGTGTTTGTCAAAATAGATACTTTGAATTTAACTCGATTTCTTGTGTAGATACATTATAGGTATATGCTATTTAATTTTAAAATATTTTTTGTCAAACTGACGATATAGAATAGAATACTCTTTATTAAGTTTACTATATAAATAATATATATAATATAAAAATCACAATGGGCCGTCTTCTCGCTGAGAGCGATATTTTAAAGACAACCTTTGAATGGATTAAAAAGGGGAAAGAGAGACAAATACTGAAGGCAGTATGTGGTGTACCATTTACATAACACAATAAAATACATAAAGCATATTACACTAACTTATTTAAATATATGTATATTGTATATACTAATATATAATAATAATCATGAAACAGGAGCAAAGAAAATATAATGATGATGTATAAGGAGAGAGAAAGTGTTTTTATTATCATAATTTTAAATGTAGACAAAGATGAAGAGCACGCCTAACCGACAAGGGCAAGTCATATACTACTTTACAAACATACTACTGTACATATATACAAGTACACCTTTTTGATGCTTATTAAGCGACTTGAGAACCTACATCTCTCTCTGAAATTACTATAGTTCATATTCTATAGACCCAATAAAGTATATGTACATACTATATAATAATAAAATATTAAAATTTATTTCACTAAAACATAGCACTTTGCACTGTATACATTGTCTGAAACTAATATTTACATTAATATGCAATAGTAGACTCTATCTTTTAAACTAGGACTAGCCTGTATCTTAAAACATAGGGTTCAGCCAAAATGGATTCTGTTAATATTCTGAACCAAAAACAGGTGAAAAACAGTGTCAATGATTTGTACCAACAGCTGTTAGAAAAAAGTGAAAATAAAATGATAACAAAAACTAGTCTTATGTCACACAAGGAGTGTGATAAACAGCAGACATGCATGTGTGTTTATATGTCAGGCTGTGTGTGAGGTGTGTGGGTGTGTGTGTGGGGTGTGAGTGAGTGTGTGTGTTCAAGGTGATTCTGTGAATGTAATGAATATGTAATAATTGGATATAAAGTGTGAGATGTGATCTTAGAGTATGTATGTGATATTATATTAGGAGATGTAAGTTAGCAGATTCCCTGTTGCCACATAGTCCTGTTGTAATAGCCATTGACTTATTCTATAAACTAAATTCATTAAAAAAATATAGTTCACATTGTGGAATGCAATCAATTTATTGGATACCAACCTCTGCCCGGTTTTCATAATGCCCGCGTGTTTTTCGTTAATTATTCCACGGGAACGTACTACCGGGACAAAAAGTACCTTCCCCAGGGGCATCTTGGAGAAGGTACTTTTTCTATCTTCTTGCCAAATTTTATCGAAATCCGTTCAGTGGTTTAGGTTTAGAACAAACAGACATGTTATAAGTACTGTACCTATATACATTCATATTATGCATTTAGTAAAAAGCTGTTATTTTGATGTTACAAACAGACACTCCAATTGTTTTATTGGTATGTATAGCATGACGTTGCGTATCAGATTGAAATACTCCGGTAGCTACATATTTATACTTACAACAAAGACGTTATAAGATCCCGTATATTCCAGCATTCAATTTCCTGTCCGTTTATTTATTGCAGACAAGCAACAAGTCGCCGTGCAAGCTTCAACATGGGCACCGGCTCAATATCGCATCGATTGCAGTTCGATAAAGGCGGGGGGAGGAGGAGATAGGAACTATCTGCGTCCAGATTGCTTACATCCGATATTGGGCTGTTCTATGATTTATCTGTTGTTAATGCATGCTAGAGTAGTGGTGGCCCAGCGGTTACGGCCGTGACTTACGAGTTGTAGGTCGTGAGTTCCAACCCGGACAAGCGCTTTACTGGTAGATTACGGCCTACTCCCTCTCAAAGAGAGGAGGTCTGTGTCCCAGCAGTGGGAACATTGTTGGCTGATTATGTGGTGGAATTATACACACCTGCAACTGTGGATTACTTCTAATGTGTCATTGATGTAGAAACAACGAAAGAAGTCTCTTATGTGCCTGTAATCTCACTTGCAGTGGCACCTATAGTATGTAACTAAGTAATACCAGTCTGTTTAATGTCCCACTGCAGGGCACCACCCTCTACTCATACAAAGAAGGCATGAGCATCGATCACCAACAGTTTGGCGATTTCAGACCGACCTACTTTAAAAAAATAAACTCATAAAGTAACTACTACATAAAGTTTCTTTACTACACTTTTGAACGCTGAACTTCTCAAGTTTTCTTAACTAGACAGAACTTAGTTCAAAATAAAATTAATTTTATTTTTAAACAAACAGTTGTTGCCAGCTAAACATAAAAGAAAGTAGCTGCAAACAGCAGGGTTTCTTATTGCGTCAATGTTTCATAATGCGTTATGAAAACAGCGCAAACGTAGCAGCAATATTGAAGTTTATTAATAGATGTAGGAAATTTAAGCCGTTGGAGAAAACTTTAAGAAAATGGTTATAGTCAGGCACAGGATATTACGAGCAGGAACATACCTAATTTTGTTGATGCGGCAACATGAAAGATTTTATAGAAACGATGTAAATTTCTTGGAAAGCTCTTTAGCGTGGCAACACACATGCTAGTCACCGCTATCGTCAAAAATGAGCAAAATTAATCCCTGTCATATAGCACACAGGACAATACATCGGCAAAATGTATCTTAATTTTGAAGGACGCTCTTCTATCTTAAAATGACACGTACAGAATCAATATTCTTTATCCTGCTCATTTTGCGTATTCACGTCATATTTCAATCACCAGTTTGTCTGCTAAACATAGTCAGATCAATTTGTATAATTATTGACATAACCAGCTACTCAATATTTCGTCATGTCCATCTATGTGTAATGATATTCTAATTAGTTTTTGTATCTCCATGCCACAGATAAAATACCTTACCTTAGGTATATAAAATTTATATTAAATTCTTCCATAATTACGTAATTATAGTTTCTTCGACTTCGTGTCGCTACATATTTTAAATTTTTTCCCAAAACTTTGCCACTTCCACAGCGTTGTCGGTGGCAGCGCAGAGGTCACTTTGACTGCATGTTTTGGGACACAGAGGGCAGGATAGGAGGTGGAGCATAGTTTGTGACATAGCTCCACAATCACACCGTACTGCCGCTCCGTCAAGGTAGCCCCACTTTATCATTATAACTTAACTACCTTTACTCTCAAATTGTCCTTTCGACTTGTAGAAGTAGTTTGTTTTCTTTTACAAAAAACTAACAGTTTTATACGTTGGGGTCTCATTTAATGAAGTTAGCTGTCTTGTAGGTTTATAACTTGGCGTAACTTTAGCTTGCTTTGGTAAGAAGTACCTAAGAATATTTGCACTTTGGGAGAAATATGTTTTACTCGTGAATAATATTAAAATGAACAGAAAATTAAGTGTCTCGTTAATTCTTTTGCATTTTCAAAATATAATATTGCTTGCTAGCTAAAGATAAATTCTTAAATTAATGGGATTGAAAAACAGAGGGACGAGAATGCTGCTATAATATCCAGAAGTTAACTGTAATACGCTGAGTTAAAATTCAAATCCTTTATTAACTAAAACCGAATATACAGGGTCACAATAAATTAGCTAGCGAAACTTCGCAGACGTGATGGATGTCGATATCCTAAGCATGATAAAACAAAAAGGGAATTCTTCATCTTCTTCTTCGTTATTTGGCGCCATCACCAGCGTCCATTATTGAAAGGAAATTAATTTGATGCATTTAATGTTTGTGTGTACTGTGTAGTTACTTCGTACCGTCTATTTTGCTCTAGTTGAATCTAAACTTAGATATAGCATTACATTTTGGGGAAACAGCTATAAATAGAATATTAAGGCAGCCTTTACAATACAAAAGCGAGCATTAAGAACCATGCTTCGTTTAAACCAGACGGAATCATGTAAAGAGTATTTTGTAAAACTTAGAATTTTAACGGCACCGTGTCTTTATATTTTAGTTCTCCTTACTCATTTCAACAAAAACTTAAACGAGTTCGAAACAGACGATAAAAGAAAAATTAGAGTAGATACTCGCAGAAAAGATCTTCCTACTATTCTGCAGGAAAAGCTTAATGTTGTCAAACACTCGTCACGCGTGCAGTCTGTCAATCTGTTTAACAAATTACCAGCAGAATTAAAGAATATTCAGAATTTGAACATGTTTAAGAATAAACTCAAGGCTTTGTTAATCAATAAAGCCTATTACAGTATTGACGAATTTTGTAATGACAAAAATCATAAAACTAGTTAAATTAAAGAAGTGTACCCATTGCTCTTTGACTTTGTTATAAACGTTGCATTGTTTTTTTTTATTTTTTTATTCTTAAGTTTCGACATTACCTAATTGTATTTTTGAAGTTTTTTGCTAGGGACTTTGTTCTGTATCAAAAAGACTATTAATTTTTGTAAAGTGTGTATTTTGAATTTAGATAGACGTTCTAACTTCGATGATGTGTGAGGAACGAGGTTACTTATAATTTTTATTTTTTATGTTGCTTCTTTTGTGTACTTACTGTGCAAATATTTCGACACAAATGTATTTTTGTTATGAAATAAATAACTTCAACTTGAACTTACTTGAAATATCAGCTTAAACATTAGTTGTTTTTTTGCAGAAACTTTACTGGTGTGATCGGTAACACAAAAAAACAAAAACAAACTTATTTTCTCAACTCATACTTCCAGTAACTACACTACCAGCGGTCGTTGACCCCAAACAAAAAATCATCAAACCTTTTTTATTTTATCGTGTTTAGATATTGAAACCCATAACGTTTGTGGAGTTTCGCTAGCTAATTTAATTTGACCCTGTATCCTTTATGCTGATATTTTTATTTTTATTGAGCTCGCCATGAATATCTACTTTTAATAGGTACTAAAAGATCATAAAGGTATCAATTTCCAACCAAAAAAAATATATGTAGGAAAGTATATCCGCATTTCGCTACGTAATAAAAATTCAGCACTCTTGGAAATAAAAATAAACTGAAAGCGAGTGAATTTTATGGGTTTATTACAGGTTATTATCTTATGGTGCATGATTTTATATTCTAACATTTGGAAATGGCTTTACAGCCATTTGCAAGAAAAACATACTTTCTACGTGCTTATGAAAAGCTAAGAACAGCTATCAGGCCAACCGCTTAACTGAGATGTTGCCTGAGGTAGCAGCGCGGTGCGGGGGGGTGTTGACGTGATGCGAGAGCTCAATGATTCGTCAACTTGTGACAACTATCACCCCTGCCGCACCGCACAGCTACCTCAGGCAACATATCAGTTAAGCGGTCGGCCTGTAGTCTATTCTGTAAAATCACACCGTGATAACTCAGGTGAAGTGAGCTTGACCGCTCACCTCGACTAAGTTTTCTCGATGAGATTTTTACAGAATAACACAGCAGCTATACTTACCTAATTATATTAACTCACTTGTCAATCAACCTTTGTACACAGGTAGGTACCTAAATACGTAGAACCGATGGCCGTTGGGGTAGACGTGTTCTTAAGGGGAGACCGCGAATCGGTAAACGTAAGGTGGGACGCCCTCAGTCTAGGTGGACCGACAATCTTCGCAGGATGGCTGGTAGCAGCTGGAAGAGAGTTGTCGAAAATCTAGTTGAATGGCATGCAATAGGAGATGCCTATGTCCAGCAGTGGACTGCTATAGGCTGATGATGATGATGATCTAAAATAGTACATACAATTCCTGAAATCTCTGTAGCTTTTGCTACCCGAATATCTAAAGTACAAACTTCCCAACGTAGAAAACTATCTTTTTAAACCTTCATATTGGCACCACAAGTGAAACCGCATACGATAGCCCAGTATCTAAGGTGCACATAAAAACGTATTCCCGTGTGTAAAAGCTTTAATAATTTTACAAGCCCTCGTAAAAATTGCGCTTGCGTAATAAAATCAATTTATGAAGAATACACCAAGTTTATTATTCAAGTATTTTATAGCGGTCTATTTAACGACGAATCTATTTTACGACTTAGATTACATTATAATAAGCACTAGCCTTCCTACTTATACTTAAAAATAAAACGGACTTGTGACGCTGAAAGTGCTTTCAATATTTAAGCACAGGTGCTTGGCACTAGGCTGTGAATAGGCTTATGTCCGTCCCGTGGGTACCAATAACGAATGCAGAATATGGACGTTCTGAATAAATAACTATGGGCTAATGTTATAAGACCTATTTAACAACCGTGTTGAATGTTGGTAGAAGGCAGTTTTAATGTTACAATGTTACAGAGCATTTTCGTATAATGAATTGTCAACATTAGTTATTCCATCGTTTTTATTAAATATTTTATTTGGGTTTATTTATAAACGATGATTAAAGTTAGGTGACATTTAAACGTCAAAAATGTTTGGTTAAATGTGTATGAATAAAGGAGTTTAACTGCAACATCTCAAGAATAGACAATGCAATGAAAAACTTAAAACACAAACCACGGCACAAAACCAACGACCAATGACCACTGCAAAAAGCTGGCGACAAACGCTCATAAAGCGGACGGCAACCAAATGAATCTAAAGACCACAATCCATTTTACCAGCGACCACACAGCATGAAACCCTGAACACATTCCGTTTTAATCAACCCTTTGCAATAATTAAAACTCTCTCGTAATTAAAACGTAAAAGGCCATGAAATTGTATAAAAATGTATTTCTGTTTCGAATCATTTAACATGGAGTGCTGTGCTGTAAAATAAAAGGACAGTGGCCGTGTGGGATTTAATTAAATAGTTTAATTACATTTTAGAGTGGTCAGTGCAGAGTCGCATCTCGACTTCCCGGGCGCTGCCCAAGATGTTAGATGTAGCGAAATATTGTTTAGCTACGATGAAGATTAGGTAGATAATTTGTTATAGCTTTTGAGAGTTGTAATACCTACCTTACATACTGTCCAAAACAAATTAATCAGGAAGTGGTCCATCCACTTCATGACCAGTTTAGCAATCGTAAATTCCTAAAACATCATCATGTTATAACTAGGAAGGAACACATCGTGAGGAAACCGACATGTCCTAGAACCAAAAATTCGAAGACATTCGAAGACGAACCCGCACTGGGCGCGCGTGTCCCCTGTGAGAGAGGGTGGATTACAATCCACTCCTTCTCACAGAGAAGAGGCCTGTGTCCCAGCAGTTGGACAGTTATAGGCCGATTATGCTGTTAGAAGCATCATGTAATGCCTCTTTAACCTGCGTCTTTAACCTTTTAGAGGCCCGGCACATAAGGATCACGGGGGCCCCTGTGTAGATAAGAGTAGTTAGATAAGCGAAATTCAAAAATGATTATTCAATTTAATTCTTGATTATTTATATTTCTTTACAATCACAATAAATGAATAGATAATTATATTATGATTCTGAAAAGTAACTTTTGGCATTGTTTTTTCTTATTTCTTATTGTTTTTTTTTGTGTTCTTTTTAGCGTCATGTTTTCCGCAAATAAATGTATTTTATTTCTTCTTCTTCTTTCATTGATGTGATAAAATATGATTTTATGTTTCTGTCACGAAATTCAAAATAAGTTTTTCGACTTATATTTAGTATGCTAATTAGATAATTAAACTATGCCATTGCCACATTTGGTCCCATTTTACGTATTTTGATAGTTGGCAAATTGAATTTCTTTCAACGTTCAATTGAACCTAACGAAATGATATAAAACCAATAAAAGAAACTTAATACTAATATTTCATAAGTTTGGGGCTAGAAACTTATTGTAAATCAGGTACCTATCTACTAATAATGCGTAGAATGAAAGGAATTATTTTTTTAAGGCAGGCCGGGGCCCCCGTCGTTCGCGGGGCCCTGGGCACTTGCCCAAAGTGCCCAATGGAAAAGAGGGGCCTGATGTAGGTAATCCTGTCTTTTGTGTAGGTACCTACCTACTTACGACACGGAACATTATCTTATTATCTTTAACTGTTCCAGAAGTCTAGATTTTAATACATACTTACACCAAACTAATATTAGCTCATAATGATGATTATTTATCGATCGTGACAACTTCGCCAACTTATCAGCCATCTTCGCCAGCTCTCATCGCTTTACACAAACTAACCCTTTAGATAATTCACGCCACGCCGTTGATGCCGCTAGATGGCGTTAAAAATAATTAATGAAAAAAATATTCCATCCTCACGATTGCACGGTTCTAGCATTACAGTTTTAATTTAAAACCAAGTTTTGTCCTTACGGGATGCTAATTAACTAATGGTAATTGCACTTAGATAATTTAACAGCTGTGTCTGGTAAAGTATTCTCTGTAATTCTAGACCGCTGGGAGTTTTCATAATTAAATTTGAGAAACAATAATTGTTTTCCGCGGTGTTGTTCGTTCAGCGGGAGGGAGGGGAAACGTGTTAAGAATTTGTTAAACAAGGACTTCTGATTTTTACACTTTTAGCTTTATGATAACTTTATTTACTTTTATTCTTTACGCACAATAAAATATACACAACGTGCCGCCGACATTAATTTAACAAAATAAATAAACACACGTATACAGTTCCGCGTGTTCGTTTTATGAACATAATTTAATTTCATTAAATGTTATTATTTAATTATTTATTATAAATTTTCTAAAATAGCATCTTGGAGCAACCTGTACTTAACGAACTGTAGCGCAAGGGTCATTTGCCGGGGCCACGGATCATAAATGATTTTAATGATAAATGATTTTATTTTGTAAGTAGGTTTGTGCAAACACTTTCACAAGTCAAACATATTTTAAAAACTAGATGAGGTCGGCGTTTCCTACTTGACTAGTCTGAAAAGAAAGGCCGAAACAAACTCAGGTCACAGTCTCTTTTAAAGTCCAGACATAATCTTGTTCACATCATATGAAGACCATGTCAATCGATGTCTGAGATGGTCTTTTGAGGATTACACTATGAAAATAGCTAAAGTACACTAAACGGGATATCTCTATATCAGTTCAATTACGAATTTTTCTAAGAGCGTATGCTGCGGAACTTAGTTTTTTTGACAATTTCTCTATATGTGGACCCCACTGAAGCTTAGCATCCAAAGTTATGCCCAAGAATACAGTGCTGTCTTCAGGATTCAATTTTTCGCCCTTTATCAATACATTAGTTTTCACGTGCCTAACGTGAGGTCGCGTAAACTCGTTTAAAAATAAATTATTAACATTGAACCAGTAGACTTTAAGGTGGTAGCCTGGATAGCCTTTGTCTTATTTTAACAAAATCCGTGGCAAGTCCCTCACTATATTTTGTCACGCTATAATATTACCTGAGCTCAGTATCATCACGGCGGCGTTTTGTTATCTGTAGTCTGAGCAGTGACAGTAATCTTATAATTAATTAAATCCCAGTCGTTGTGTCTCATGAATAGTAATAAGCTACGCTTTAGACAGGATGGGACGCGGTCTGATTGACAGCGGCAGCGTGGAGGATGATTTAGGTACATTTAGAACTACTTATAGGCCAACCGCTTAACTGAGACGTTGCCTCACGTCATGACGTTGCCTCGTTGCGTTGTTGAGCAGCGCGGTGCAGGAGGGGCGTGGTGACGTGATGCGACAGCTCAGTGAGTCGTGTACTGTCCCACTGCTGGGCAAATCCTCCCCCAAGTCTGTCCATGAACTCCTTTCCCGCGCCACCTCGAACCTGCTTTCGATATATGTATACAGGATCAAATTAAATTACGGCGAAACTCTGCAGTCGTGATGGGATTTTTTTTTTTTTTTTTTGGGCCAAGGACTGCGTTATATTTTGTCGTGTTTAGATAAGCGAGTTTAAAGTTTGAGGCTTGAGTGAGGTTCTGTAATACAGCCCTAAGTTCCTAAGTACAGCTTTTATTTTATTTTTCCTCCCGCTTTCACAGCGACCACAGTCTCAGTTCTTACACGACACACGCCTAATGTTATGTACGGAACAGCTAAAAATAATTAATGTTAACTTCTGCTATACAAAACATAGCCAAAAGAGGTAGCACTTAAGAACCACCTTGTTCGTACTAAAGTTGTTTGTCATCCTTTAAACAGGAATATACAACGAGCTGTGTCACAATTTTCGTCCTAGGTAGGACGAAACGACAAAAGTAAAGTACCTAAATTATACAACATGTCCCGGAATTAACGCACACCATAAACACCCCAATTATAAAATTCAGTGTATGTATAATCATAATATACACTGCAATTTTACTCTTATGCATAAAACATTGTTTATTTATTAAATTATTTATACTGATTGTGGGAGAAAACTGTGGTCAATTTACAAATCAGCGCACGCACACAGTCGCACACGTACAAGCGTAGTGGGTACTTCGTCCATTTTAGTTTATTTTGACTGTACAGCGTAAATGTGACTACAATTTACGTAGTTTTAATTAGTTTTGAGAAAAAAAACATACCTGTATTTAAAATGGCAGAAATCGATTCCGTAAACGATTCTGTACACACTACTTTCATAATGCGCATTAATTCAGTTACACATTGTATTTATCTACAGAACCTTAAGTCCTAAAACCCTAATGATTTAAAAAACGACACACATTAACACACATAACGTAACATTATGCCTGTTTCCCTGAAAGGTTGGGCAGAGGTTTACCTAAAGTACACCCACATTTCTAAAATATGTTCATAAATTTGACTTGTTTCAGAAAAATTCAAGCACATAAACTTACAAAGAAGTACGCAAATGACATCAAATAAAAGTGCATTTTTTAATTCCCAAAAAATCCTATTTTTGTCTTTAAATTATTTTTTTTCATATGATATGAGTCAAATGATTTGTATTTGACTAAATGTTTATTGTCTAAAGAGTGTTTGCTGTAATAAATCATTTGATTAAAGACCAAATGCCATAGTGAAATTGTCCATGGTAATATTCTGCCGACTAAAAATTTTACTAAATGAAAATGTGCGTACTAAAATTATTCCAAATACCTATTGCATTGGTATAAAAAAAGTTGCTATTTGTTTGGATAATGAAATTTTGGCAAAATGGCAGGCTCCCCAACAACACAAATACAGGCTATACTTTACACACTCCTACATCAGAATCTTTTTGTGTAATGGTCAAAAGCTTTCTCAGAAATGTTCGTCGTTTCTTGGACGAATATAGGTACCTAGTAGACAGATCGTCTACTAGGTACCTATATTCGTCCAAGAAATAGTACCTATCCACCTAATAGATAATAACTCGGAAAGTGTTCCGATGTTTGTCTGTTAATCATGGAGAGAGGCTGTCCAAGTGGTGTGGGAAAACAATCCATTCGTAAAAAAAAAACATGTGTATTAGAAGAATCCATTCTTCAAATACACGTCATGGATTTGGGCTAATATCTGAGCATAGGTAGGTTCTATTTGACCTAGATAAAGATAGGTATTCGCGTCAACATATATAGACTATAGAGGTATGAGGAACAGGGTGTAAAGTTCACTCGTCCTCCATAGGAAAAGGAAGGGTCCTCTGACCAGACGGGTGTCGTATTAGTCGCGCATCAAACTTTGCTTGCGCGATGCAGGATTTTGCGTGAAGTCTGTGTGATGCGTAGTTCGCATGTGGCGTTGTAGATGACGCCACAAACATGTTCACACAAAGAGAATTATCAGGATTAGGTAATCTCCTTTGTTTCGAGGTTACTCACCTCGGAACATAGAAGAGATTACCTACTAACCTATTCCATACAGCCAAGTAGTCCCTAAAAACACATTACGTACACAAATCCAGAAATTCCAGAAATATCAAATGGTGCAGCTTATCGCAAATGTATTCTGGATTCAAGAGTTTGCATCTACGTGCTTCGTATGTCTATGGGTTACAATTGAAATCGTTTGTTCAAACTGTTCAGAGCGAAGTTTGAGTGAAGTTTCATTCGTGCGGTATTCGGAATACTTAATAGTTTTCTGTAAGAGGAACTGGACGAGCCTTGATCTATAAAAATATCCCAGCTTTTCCTTGCGATCAAAGATTTAAAAAGATTTTAAAATCGAAATGTTCTTTTTAGTTTTGCGGTTTCCTACTTTCATAAGGAAAGTCGCTTTGAAGGGCGCCGAAGAAAGTAATTTCAGGCATTACTGGTGACTATGGGTAGGTAGTTCTACATACATCATATAAATTGACACAAAATTATTCGATACATCGTATTTCAGCATTTCATTGGTCGGCATCCAGTCTAACCCGATGCAGCTGAATACCATGCAGCGACTGCCACAAATTACAAAACCAACTTTTAATTTCTTTAAAAAGAAAATAAAATTTGCACTTATCTAGGAATGTAACTGTGTTTATTCCTTCTGAGGAAAATCTCGGCCGACCGCTTAAAATTCACTCCCTAAGCTCCCATTAAATCATAGTTACAGCACTATCCTCGTGTCGCGAATATTAATCAATTTTAATTAACGCCGAGCCCTACTATACATTAGCCATTAATTAATTAAACTCCGTAATTCCCTTTTTCCTAATAAAATATTGTTAGCCCATTGTGATTTATCATTCGATTTTGTTTTCTGAAAAAAAAACGTGCGATTTATGAAAAGTTATATTTGTTATTATATAAAAAGTTAGTTTCTTTATATATTTGATGGATGTTCAATGCCTTTGGAAAAGGCACATTTCACAATAATTTTATACAATTTTCTTTTTAACGAACCCCATAGGCTATTAGGGCAGGAAGGCCAGAGAATTAAGACTGTCTAAATGAAAAGGGATTTTTATTCAGACTGTCTAAATTCCCTTGTTGGTCCACTCTTCACGTGACCAGAGGGTTGGCCTATTTTTTGGCCAAAGAATCAGCATCGCCATATAACGTGGCAATGCTGCCAGCATTTTGAGTATACTATTCTTGCTGACAACGATGCGGACAAATTTTCTATGATTATTTCCCCTCCCTTTTTTATATACTTGTACATTTTAAGACTTTATCTTTTAAATTGTGTAAATATTAAATTCCCTAAATATGATTCTTCTTTGTACATATTTTAATTAAAATCAACAAACTCCAGAAAACTCCAGACTGAAACCCCGCTGTATCTAGGTAGGTCGATTTGTATCTAGAATCTAGACGGTGCCCGCTGTGAGGCGTCAAATATAATTTAATTTTCTTTGTGTAGTCCGAGAGCAGACATTCGTTTATTGTTATTATCCATCATAAGTATTACAGTCTTTGTTTCGAAAAGGCTTTCCAGAGCGAATTGCAGGAGATAACGAATTGTGATGTTGCTTGATTTGTTTTTGTAAAAATAATGGGGGTATGGTAGAAATATTGCTACAACGATTATTAAATTCGGTTTGCGATTTTCTGCTGCTTTGAGATCAAAAGAAAACTAGATATTGCCTTGAAATACGATATGATGAGTTCTATTGCAGCCAGGGTTGCACAATCCATTTCTTTTTTAGCAATGACCTATGTTTGTCGAGGCATTACTTCGTGCATTCTTTGTATCTTTTTGACTCGCACAATAATTTAATGTCTTTGCTCGCACGTCACAAAACAACAAGTTTTATCCGTCTTTGTGACAGGTTTTAATTCAATTTAATTACGAGGTCGACGAATACTTTCATAGACCTTATACGTAGAGACCTTCTCAGCAATCTTTGGCGTAAGGTACCTTGTATCGCTTGTTTCTGACCATATCTATACTAATATTATAAAGAGGTAAGTTTGTTTGTATGTAGGGGGTAATCTCCGGAGTTAATGATCCAATTCTAAAAATGTTTTCACTGGTAGAAAGCTACATTGTGTGTGAGTGCTATAGGCTATAAATTATGTTTACATCATGCATTTTAGCTGAGCTATCACAACTTTTGTCTAGCAAGTCGGTAAGGAACACCTCTTAAAACAGAATTACATTTGCATGCGCTGCCTCAACAGTTGTATATAACTAAAAACAATGTATGGCAATCTGGCCCACCATAAACAAGTAGTTCTACAAAAAAGTCCGCGACACTATATTTATATCTGTTAACATCAGGCTATTGGCAACATAAGGCTATTTAACATCACTCTGCGACTCTTCAGAGCAGAAAGAAAAGAAGTCCGAAGGAAGAAAGAACGCTAAGCGAAAACGAAGTAATAGCGCGGACAGGCGACGGCGACGCGTTGCGACGGGTCAGGGCGGAGGACCCAACAATTCCACGCGGACGAATTCGCGGGCAGAAGCTAGTGGTATATAAATACTTCTACATAGTTAAAATTATTAAATACATAATTATTGATTTATATATGGAGATAGTAACTTCGTATGCCATCGAACTTCTCAATTGGTCCTCAGTAAATAGTGACAATTCAATTAGTGGCCGCCGCAAGATGGCAGCAGCATCGCCAGATCACACGGAATTCATTAAATTAAAGGAATCGCCACCCACCGGTATTTGCATTTGTGTAGAGACACCGAAAACTTAATACGTACAGAAAACTAAATCAACTTGTTCTTAGGTACGTCCTGCAAGGCCTAATGTCTTTTCTCATGCTTGAATGACCGACATCAATAGCAACATACTTTGGGATTTGGGATGAAAGAGAAAACCTAAACATCTGCACAGCTTTAAGCTACAATAACTTGTTATTGTTGTTACCTACCTAACCTATGTCTTGCTTGACATACAAGGTTATTTATCATTAAGAAGTGCATATGAAACAAGCATGGCAAACTTTTACTAATATCTACCTAAGCCACCTTATGTATACAGGGTGGCAGGAACATCGACGTGTAACCTTCAGATTCAGTACATGATTTTGTACTAGTAGTAAATTCCATCGGACATTTAAAAAAAAAACTGTTCCATACATCTTGACCGCGTAGGCGCTACACTTTCTATGAAACCGCAGATATTTGTATCCTTTATAGCTAATGCTACTTTAGTCCTTTTATTTTTACCTAGGTACCTAAATGTCTCCACATTGTATCGCCCACTCTGCACCCCGATCACCGTAGAGAGCCGGAGCCCAGTCGCACGATTATTCGGGAATTTGCGCCAATTGCATAATTGGCACTCTGCATGTTTTAGCCAAGTTACAAGGTTTTTGGAGCTTAACATAGTTGGAACGTTTCAATTAAACGGACGTGACTAGTCATTGCTATAATAATGTATGCTGCTGGCAAATTTCGGAGCTGAATTAGAAGGAATTTGAATGAATTTTGTCATGTGCTGGTATTGCTGCTAATTACTTGCTGCTGAGCAGACTTAGCTAACATAACTCTTGTTCAGTACTTAGGTACGTAGTGCCGATTGATCCCACGTCATAACTAAAAGCGATCGCGGACCGGCGACGCGTCGATCGTTTTTATGAATTATAACGTAAACGGACGTGACTAGTCATTGCTATAATAATGTATGCTGCTGGCAAATTTCGGAGCTGAATTAGAAGGAATTTGAATGAATTTTGTCATGTGCTGGTATTGCTGCTAATTACTTGCTGCTGAGCAGACTTAGCTAACATAACTCTTGTTCAGTACTTAGGTACGTAGTGCCGATTGATCCCACGTCATAACTAAAAGCGATCGCGGACCGGCGACGCGTCGATCGTTTTTATGAATTATAACGTACAAAAGGTACTTGATTGATCGCGTGAGTATTTCATCTATCTTCTATACCGATAATAAAGCTGAAGAGTTTGTTTCTTTTTTTGAATGCGCTAATACCTAAAACTATTAGTCGGATTTAAAAAAAATTACATTTGGTAGCCCAATTCTTGAGGAAGGCTTTTTAACAAAAAAAACGGGTTGAAAACTTGAATATTAACGTTGTGCATTTTTGATATTTTGGAATGCGGTCTACTCTCCCTCCGTCTTACGAATTTTCGATCAGGTCACGTGTCCTGACGCGAGCTCCGTCTAACGAATTTTCGATCAGGTCACGTGTCCTGACGCGAGTTTAACATTTTTACCCATCACAACAAAAGTGCACAACGCTAAAGAAGTTTTCACTTCAAAAAAAGTCAGGAAGAACTCTAAGCGAAAGCGACATAATACCGCGGGCGGACGATCAGACATTCGTTATGAAAGAGCGCGACGATAGCGTACATACCTACTCGTGACGATAGCAAACTCGTGCGCTTTTGATTAGGACGCGGCCCGAGACGGTGTTCAGGTTTTAATAATACACATTTCAATTTCAAGCTAATGTTCTCGATGGATGCAAAGCAAACCGCTCAGGAATGGGAGCGACAGCTGACCAAGCTGTCAATTTCCTTTAATTGATTATTTCATAATAAAAAGCACTTCTATGAAGCGCTTTGACGCGATCCATACTTATGAAACATAATGTGGATTCTGCAATGGTTTCAGGGTCATGCATAGGAAATTCGGAGTTGTTTTAAGACATTGGTTTTTTTGCTAGTAAATGTTTAGGTACTTGGGTAGATTAAACTTTTTAGTGTTAACTTCACTTCGCTGATATTGTGGTGTGTCCATTTTCTTAGATGCCAGTTTATCTCAATGACTGATGCGACGAAGCGAAAATGACAAATTCAAAATTACCCATCCCACTAAACCCCTCATCACGAAGGAAATACCTAGATTCCCCAGAACCATTATCTTCTGGAACCACAATCTCTCATAATTGTTGCAAATAATCACTTTTACCGTTCTACGCCGGTAGAACATGAAACTTCCATAAATTCGCGATTTAACCAAACGACCACTCATTTACGTTCGTCGTAAGTTCGTCGACATCAAATGTCGAACATAACTGAATCCAGGTAAAGTTCAGGTCTTAATTTCAGGACATTCGTCAGGTACCTATATTATTTTGGTCTGTGACCTAACTTCCCGGTGAAACGATTTCGCAGTAATGTTTCATTTCACGAAAGCAATTCATTTAAAGACTAGAAATTGCTGCGATGTAAGAATTCTTAGAATGTTTCATGAAATGACCTAATAGGAATCTTTATAGGATGCTTCCAATTTGCTCAAAGAAAAGGGAATGGTTCTTAGTAAGAAAGTCATCAAGTGCCCTTAGGCACACAGGTACACAGTTTTACACATGTACCTAGATCGTTTACAAACGTATGTTTTGTTATCCTGTGTGCACGGCCCATTAATTTCCATACAAGATGACAGTAACGGATCCCTTGGGTACAATCGACTGCTTAAGCTTATAAGTTTCACAAACATTAAAACATTTGCTAACTAATGCGTGGGGTGTTTAAGGAACTGTGATTACAAGAGTAATTAGAAAGTAAATTAATCATTGAATCAGCGTCCCGAAAACCTACAACTGTGATTAGACAAACAATAATCGCATTTAATTAACGGTATTTTGAATCTCAGAAGAGTTTCAATATCACATCCACCCACGCCCACATTGATTAGATAGCTCTTCCAAGAAAAAGGAAGTGTGTCGGTGGAACGAATCGAAAACGTGACGTCACGTAAAATGTTAATGACTTTATCATTGAACGCATCGGAATGGGGCCCAAATCCCATTCTTTCTTATTATAACCATCCCATTTGGGTACACAAGCAGTTGTCGAAAATAGGGTTTGGAAGTGATTGAAAAAGGTGCTTGTTAACAGGATAAGCCTCACAATTATACCATGATATGTTATGTTATGTTCCCACAGCATAAAACGATCAGTTTGTTCCTTATTCCAAGGGTGTTGAAGCAATAACTGTAAAATTGCATACAGACACGATTTTTTTTACTTTATTACGCAACCCTGTGAAAGATGATATAAATGGGGTGACGACTTGACGACTCAGAGAAGTATGGAAGAAAAACACGTCCCCAATTAAATTAGGATTTGGGCAGGAGAATGATGATGACAATACTCAATACTCAGTATATTTATTGCTTCCACACGTGAACATAGGTGGTAGGTTTTACAGAATATGTACGATCATTGTGGACCCTGTCGGGACAGCAAAAGTAGGAGAGAGGAAGAGGGGTTTTATTTGACTATACCTACTTAGTTATTATAATAAATATTGTACCTAATTATTCTATAAAAAACATGTACCTATCCACTTAATTTAAAATTTATATATTCATTGAAATTATAATAGCATTTATGCAATAGAAATTGTTTTAATTTATATTTGAATGTATTAAATTTTTGTTCTTTAATTTTATCTGGTAATTTATTATATATTTTAATTGACATGACTAGTGTAATGTTAGTAGGTACACTATAGTCATTGGTGTAGGTACTTGTTGACTGCATTTTAACTTAGAGCTAACACGACATATATGTATATTTATTATTTTTGTTATATAATTTATTAATTATTGCCGTATCATTAATATCATATAAACATTCTTATGAATTACCTACCCTATTATATATATATATATCAATTGACTTCCCTATAGTTAGCACCGTATCAGTAACAGTGCTTTTCCTAGCTAAGCAGACTAGACTAGTATCGGTACGTACGACGGCGTCGAAGTGATTCAAAAGTATGACACTGAGTCTGACATACTTTTGAATCACTTCGACGCCACACAGTTCTGACGCAAACTCCGTTCATTAGTATTAAATTTCTGATTTTGATCATCTACTTTTGCTGTTGACTGTACCTACACAGTACCTACACCACTTTCATAAGTTTATCTGGTTGTCCTCGTTCATATAACAAGAAACGAACCTATTTTATTTCATGGGAAGTAAACACGTTACAAACAAATAGGTGCTAAAAACTTACAGCATCCCTTAATAAACACACGAGTAGGCCAGTCATAAGCGAGGAATTCCTTCAATATTAAACAACCCCGTCTTGGGAGCGCTGTAACGAAATTGAGTTGTATTTTTTCCCTTTTGAGATTTACTGAGACGATCATAGGTCTTCAAGCTGAAGTAGAAAACGGTATCAGGCCAATTATTTATTTGCTAGTTGACGAAGTTTAGATATTTTTAATTATTAGGCTGTATTAAGTTACTTTTTCGTTTGGATCTTGGTGTCCACGACTCCTTTTTACCCCTACTGTTACTGCCTCGGAAGGAGGGCAATGTTTTTAGAACGATCTAAGTATTTGGGTGGGGTACTGAAAGCCCTCTCTCTCACAGAGATATTCCAGCAGTGTGGACGTTATAGACTGATTATGCTGAAAAGCAAAAAGATCCATGATCAGATGAAGCCTTTCAGCGTTTGATAAATATCTGCCTCACTGTTTACGTAAAAAACAAGCAGATGGCATCCTATGCATTTTTGAACGCAGACCCAGCGTTATCCAACAATACAGGGTGTCAGGAGAACGCTTCCGAAGCCAGAACGTAGATTATATACAACCTTTATGCAAACGGATACCACTAACCTTTCGCCTGAAATTGATTATTTTCGCGCGTCACGTGGACTTGGGGTCGTCAGCCGCACAGCTGTCGGCGAGCGCGCGCGCACTTTGAACTTGAGGTCACGCGCAAGCGTCAGATGATATTTATTTACGAATACATTGCTTGTTAGAGTTGTAAAGAAAAAAAATGTGTTTAATAGCAAATAATGGTTTAATTTAACTGTTCTCACAGCATAGTGTACGAAAAATGCTAAAAAAAATAGGTAAAATTGTTCATTTTTTTTTCTCATTTTTTTATGGTATCGTATCGAGAATCAGTAGCCCTATCACCTGTCTTCGTTTTCGGAAGCGTTTCCCTGCCACCCTGTATTTAGCGCTTACTATTCACGCTACCGCTGTCAGTTTACCTCGGCCACAGCATCAGCATAAAGATCGCATCTCATATACAATGTATGAGGCATTACTTACCGTGGTCGAATGCTGCGATGGAGGCACGTACGCCCAGTAACACGTGCTCAACCTGGTGCATGCACGGCACGGATATTTTATTTTTACCTTCCCTCTATATTTCGTAAGGATTTCATGCAAAGAGAAAACTGCAGATGCGAAATTATATGATTATGCTCCGATCTTTTAGCAAATGGATATTTTTACGAGCATATAAGATTTTCTAGTTTTGATATTTCGACTGCATTTCGTGGGGATGTGCAATTTCTGACGCTAAATAGCTGAGGAATATTGAGATTAAACGAACAAACAGATTTATTGATAACAAACGTACCTTGGCTATCCTTTTGACCTGATTGAAAACTTAAATGTTTGTGAGACCTAACCATCCAAAGTTCTGCAAATAACAACAGTTGCATTAGGTACACCAGTGAGTGAGAACTACGGTGAGAACCAAGCATTATAGTGCGCATCCTGTAATGATACAATTTGTAACATTACAGTACACTATCTAGTGAGTGCGAGCACGTCATACAATTTGTTACATAAATGCAAACCATTTATAAGCGGTTTTCTAGCATGGTAAGCACATGCCTACGTAAAACTGTATTCTTATTGCGTTTATTAACAATGGTTTACAGAACACCAAGCTTCTTTAATTTTTACAAAACAGTGTACGTGTGTGTGGAAGAAGAAGACATGTTGCGCCGACCCCAAGTAACATGGGATAAGGGCAGGGAGATGATGATGAATACTTTGCAATTATTTTTTTTCGCATACCTACAGTGTAGGCATGTTGGCATAATTATCTTGAAGGCTAATTTGTTTTGGCATAAATTTAATTCGCATAATAGTATTTAGGCATACAATTAATAAGTATGATGTTTCTTGATAATATATTTAGATTTACTACTGTTATTGAATCATATGGGTTAGGTTAGGTTAGAACAGTGACCATTAACGCGCGAAGGGGAGCGAGCGAAGCGAGCGTACCGCGGCAGCCGCCACCGATGCCCAGATCCCCTCTATTGTTGGTGAATCATTTGGGTTAGATGAGGTTATAACAGTATGATGGTTCCTGATGTTTACTTATTCATTACAGAATAAATTTTTTTTAAGGATTAAATTACATCTTTGCAATAATACACTTAGTGACACAATAGTTTTATGACACCACCGTCCACTTAGAAAAATAAAAAAAATATTTATTCTACCCACAATGTAAAGTGCCTACAAATTTTATTAGAGCAATCTATAATATAAGAATGAATCGCTGAATGTGTTGCTAAGCGCAAATCTCGAGAACAGCTGAACCGATTTCGCTAATTCTTTTTTAGAATATTCCTTGAAGTACGAGGATGGTTGGAAAAAAAATGTAAGAAAGTTGCTTCACGCTGACGAAGTCGCGGGCAAAAGCTAGTATTGTATAAGAATATGTATTAGTGTCTAACATTTTAGGAGTTAATTATTACGCTTATTTGTTATGCCTATAAAAAATATATTTTAATATCATTATGCATAAATAAATTTATGCTTTAGAATGTTATGCTTAATCATTATTATGATTAGCGAAATTATGCTTAAAAAAATTATGCGTAAATAATTTTATGCGAAAATATAATTAGGAGAAACAAAAGTATGCCAAGTTATATTAAGTCTTACAATTTTATGCCAATGGATAGGGAACCGCTTCACAGACGTGTTGGGTATCGGTATCGCAACACAGCAAAAGGTAAGAACAGATTTTCTCAACTCGAAACAACACAACCAGCGGTCGTTGAACCCCAAAAAAACATTAATCTTTTTTGTTTTTATTTTATCGTGTTTGGATTTCGATACCCAACACGTCTGCAGTTTCGGTAGTTAATTTAATTTAAGTAACCCTGTATTATTCATCACCTCCATTATACAGGATATAATTAAAACTCAAAAATGATCAAATAATATTTATTTTCTCCTTCCTTATCAACAAATTCATTAAAAAAACATCGCCCTGAATGTGGCACACAGGTTCAACAAGCGTCTTGTTACAAAGAACTTTTGCACCGAAAAGTAATACACAGTCATAAATAATAAAATAGAATACAATGACATTTTATACATAGCACATGTAGAAGCCCTCAATTACTTGAAGACATGGACATAATATTACAGGGTGGCAGGGACATCGACGCGCAAACTGTAACCATGGATTCAGCACAAGAGTTTAGACCCCATAGCGTCGAAATTTTTCGTCGGTTATTAAAAAAAAATATTGCTGTTCTATACGTTTTGACCGCGTAGTTATTGCACTTTTCTATGAAACAGAAGATTTTTTTTCATAATCAACCTATAACATTCCCTCTGCTGGGACACACGCCTCCGACCTGAGAGGGAGTGGGCCGAAAGCCACCACGCGGACCCACTGCAGGTTGGTAGGTGTCAGATGTCTTCGAAATTTTTGGTTCTAGGACAATATAGTTTCCTCACGATGATTTACTTCACCATTTTGAGAGCAGTAGTGATAAAATAATGTACAGTAAGTGCCTGTCTGGGTTTGAACATACGACCTACAACTCGTACGTCGCAGCCGTTACCACTGTGCCACTACTGCTCATGGGGGTTACAGGACTGATATAATTCAAAAGTATCAAAATTAATTTGGGGAGTAGTTAGGTGCAGTTCTCATATTTCCTTAGAGTTCTTTCGTAGCCCACAAAACTAAGCTAAAACTGGAAGACTGAAAACCTGTATGTATCATCATCAACACAATTCAACTCTCTACGTCACTTCAATTTCACATAAAAACCGTGTAAAAATTCAATATTATATTATTTAACTCTACAACCTGAATATAATTTTTTAACATTATTATTGCTTCCGTGTACTGTTTATCTTATGTCTATTACTATCAGTGGTGGTATATAGTGGAACTTATCATTAGCTAGTTTATTTAATAGCATTTTTTTGGTGTTTAGTATTGATTCTGGAGCTGAGTGTACTTTGAGGGTACGTATCTGAGAAGCAAGTGCAATTTTGCATAATAATTAAGATTATTTTACTAAAGCTCGTCCACGCGAATTTCACAATTCTGATCACAGACGACCAGAATGAGACACTTATACGGTTAAAAAAGTAATAGGAGGAAGAACGATGGAAAAGAAACACATACCCGCGATGAGATGCAATGCAAGTCACTCGGTCAGCGGGTTAGTCATACGTCTACATAATGTTTCTTGTATAGTAATAGATATCGACTACGTAACACGATCATCAAGAAGACATGCTTCGACAGGACTGCGTATGTCTCCTAACAAACTACAATAACATCAGATCAGTAAATAAAATAAATACACATAAATGTCTTGTATACATTACAAATTAAACTTTATAGATATTTGACATTTTATTAAAGACGTGTCCACGTAAAAGCATTGAACTATTTTGAGCACACAACAAGAGCACCCTGTCATTACAATTTGTATTAAAACTATGAAATGGCTTATTTTACACAACGTCTGACTATTGTAAGCATTCAGTTAGGATAAGGAATCTTCTGTTCGTTTGATAATAATTCTAAGTTCGTAAAAAAATACAAAATTAATAATAGCGTTTGAAAATTATTAAATGGAATACACATCATTTAAATGCGTAAAACATTAAATAAACAGAGATTATTCGCGAAATAAGTAGCTAATATATAATAATTAAGTGTAAACTTAGGTTAACTTAAATTAGCTTTGACATAATATTTAATACTTATTTAACAAATCCGTAAAACCATTAGGTGAAGATGAATAGAAGATTCCTTATTCTTTGACCAACTTTGTCCACTATTAGCATGCAAGCTTGCCCAGCGTTAGGCACCGTGCCCGCGGTCCAAGCTTAGATCACTAAAATAATAATCTCCTAATATTATATTTAATTTATTTTTAAACACTCCGGCAGTACGCACTCTATTTAGAAACCATCCTTCATCAAAATATCATTGGAAGAATTGAATGTCATAATGGAAGAATATAATTTAATTGTAGTTCATTCACATTTTTAAAACGTAGTTGCATAGATTGGAGTATAATTATTATTGTGGTCGACTATGCGATCTTGAGGTAGCTTTATTTTTCAGTAGTTTTTGAAGTACCTCGATGAGGATCTTCCTTCCTATTACGAACGCACATCAAAACTGTTTTAAAAAGGTGTAATATAACATACTTTATAATTAAAAATTAATTGTTTACAGAATCAACACTGATTTCGAAGGACAGGAGAAGACAGAAAAAGAAGTAAGGTCACAATATTTCGAAGGAGGAAGAATTTAACTATCTAGTATTCAATCATTTGGACTTGCGTAGTTCCTCAACGATACAACATCGTCAACAATTTATCTAAAATCTATTTCACTTAAAACATCTCAACACGCTAAAAGTATATTTCGATCAAAATGGGCTATCGTTTAAAAATCTGTATTATTATTTCCTATTAAAATAATCTGCATTATAAAACAACAGTATGTCTGAGTGTAATACGTACAAAACCTTCGCGAAGCGGTCTACAGTTGTAAAACTTCAAGCAACGCTTGTTTGTTTATAAATATTTCATTAGTATTAATATGTACTGATAGAAGACAATTCATACGTTTTCTAGTCCAGAAATGGGCACTGTTGGTTGAAAGATTCCTCCCCTTCCGCAGGCCACGCAGGCTATATCGTGGGTCCCGGCAAAAGTTGGAAGAATAAGCATTTACGATGAAGACTTCATTCAACAGTAGGCATTTATTAACGATAGTGGACTGACGCACAATTTGTTGCGTTCTGAACTAAAGTTTAAATATAACGTTGCTATATTTTACTGACAGGAGAAACAAGAATGATATATAAGTAATTCTCGTAAGGGTTTAGGAGACATAAGGTGTTGAGATCAGTTAAAATGTAGTTTTCGTTCCACCTAATCCTATAGTTTTTTGTATACCATGACAGATAGAGGACACTGGTTTATGCTGTCTTCAACGTAATCTGTGTCAATTCAACATTCTCTCAATACATATTAAAATCTATTTTATGTTCACTACTTCAAGTACTAAAACGGTCTGTAGCTAGCGGGGTACTTTATAGGCATGCTCGACTGCGCCGCTTTGGCGTAGAAGCTCCAGCCCAACTGTTGGTACGCTTCAATGAGTCGCTCCTCTACTTCCTTAGAAGGACGCTCTTCTTGGATCTTCATGAGAAGCTTGATGCCGCGGCCCCATTGTTTGAATGTGAAGGTGTGCCAAACACCGTAGTGGATTGCCTGTGGAGGAGAGCATTTCTAAGTATACATCTATATATAAATGATTTTGTTAAACTGCCTAAATACATGGAATAAAGGGTCAGAGGAAGTAAAGGAAATATCAGAAACTGGTTTATTGTTGTTTCTTGTGATCTCTACTTTTCGAGCGAAGGCATCCCCCCGCAGTATCCTCCAACACAATCTTCAATACCGCAGAAAAAATCCCCTTAGATGCTCCGTGGTCGGTCCCTGAGCTTTGGATTCCATATCTTGATACCATTAGGTTCGTACAAATTTACGTTAGTACATTCAAAATACTAGTTCCGCCGTGCCGTAATGCGATGTGCGCTGGCCTTTATGTAAAAAAAAATATCGTCTTTTCTCCGCCACTCAAAAGCTACACTATCATTCTACCTTTTAAATATTTCCCATGTCATCCCTAACCATTCACTTACACCTTAGCATTTAACTCTTTCACACAATCATGCATTCATCAACATTCCATTACTACATACAATGCCCTCCAAAAGTTAGTTGAAAATTTTCCACTTCAACTATACTACCATATCATGATTTAGTTTCAAATGTTTAAACTGTATAATATGTTTTTATTGACTAACTAGCGGACCCGGCAGACGACCTGCCCGGTTGAGTCATCATATAACGACAGCAGCGCCACCTACCGGATCCAATTTAGTTTTCAAACCATCCAGGAACCCATTGAAATATACACACAAAATTTCATACAATTTGGTGCAGTCGATCGGAAGTTATGCGCGTACATACATTTCGGTGATTCATTTTTATTTATATAGATAGATAAAACCATAATCAAACGTCTTTGTTAATTACCTTAGTATCAGTAAGATCAGTAAACTTCAGCAGATCAGCGATGTTGTTCTGCAGCGCCTCGCTGATCTTCTCCTTGGCCGAGTTGCTCTGCGCGAGCGCGCGCAGGCGACACAGCGCGGTCCCCTTGCGACACAGCGCGTCTACTAGGTAGCCACGTTGCTTTTCTTGTTCCCTGAGTAAAACATAAGAAAATTCTGTGTAGAAATACAAGTTGTTTAATTTTATTGAACCATTATTTGTAACAGATTGTTAAAAAGAGCTACCATAGAGTCCATTCTTTTCCATAGCAATCTCCACAAGAACAAGCAACTAATTTTCGTTTAGATTTAAAAGTTTTTTATGCTCACAGATATCTCGAATAGTTTGAAAGGATAGAAGAACTTACTGTTTAATTTTAGTGGCGTCACTTCTCGTGTCATTCTTCATACCGAGGTACGCTAACAACTTGTCCTGCTCGATTGCCTTAATTACCTGCGAATGGAGAAGAAAATCAAATAAATAAAAACCTTTATAATATAAACAAGCCCTCTGATACAACATCCATACTAATTTAACAAAGCTGATGAGTTTGTTTCTTTTTTTGAAAGCGCTAATCTCTGGTCTGGAACCATCGACTCGGATTTGAAAAATTCTTTTTGCATTTGATAGCCCAATTTTTTGAGGAAGTTTTTTATAGTTAAAGGTATTTATAAGGATATTTATTATCACGCTATGACTCTTAGGAGCCGAGCAAAGGGGAAAAAAGCAGAAAGAACGCTAAGCGAAAACAAAGTAACAGCACGAGTGATCGATGCGATGCGACGAGGTAGGTCGGGCGAATAATAAATGCGGACAAAGGCGCAGGCAGAAGCTAGTAAGGACATAACTGGAAAATGTAGGTGTACTATAAATGAGTTATACCTTGTCAGAGATAGTAATGAGCTGTTCACACCACGCTGTTGTGACATCGGGGTCTTCATTAGCATGAGGTAGTCTGAAACAATAATAAACATTAACATTGTGGCGCCACGCACACGGCTACGCTAGTTTTAAATCACACAAGAAAACTCTAAAGTACAATTGCTGTTGTAGGAGCATCTGTAAAATCTGGATTAAAATGTTGGGATCACAGGTATGGAGCGGACTATGCTCGGAGTTTTTATGAAGGATAAAATCAGAAATGAAGTTATCCAGAAAAGAATTGGAGTTACCGACATAACTGGCAGTGTAAGTAAGCTGAAATGTCAGTGGGCTGGCCATGTTTGTCGAAGGACCGATGGCCGGTGCAGCAGACGAGTCCTGACCGCGTGTCGGCGAGCCTAGTGTGGGACGCCCCCCAGCGACGATGGGCCGACGACCTTAAGAAAGTAGCTGGGGCAGATTGGATTCGGAAGGCAGAGCACAAAGAGTTGTGGCACAGCCCACGAGAGGCCCGTGTCCAGTAGTGGTCTGAGATAGGCTGAGTTGATTGATTGATAAAACTGGCGTGTGATCCCAACATTATACGTTGTTTAATTTTATATATTGTATACCGCCGTACGAAAGTAGGCCACTTGCTCACGTGCACGTTGTGGTACCCGGGGAACATTTCCAACAGCTCCTCTTACATTTGCTCCAGCTTGTCTCTCTGCAGTACAATCTCTAGAGATGTGAATATTGGACTCACTTCTTGGCGTCTGTAGGTGCGTCGAGAGCGAGCAGGTAGCTCACGTGCGCACCGAGGTAGCCGGGGAACTTCTCCACCAGCTCCTCGTACACCTGTTCCAGCTTGTCACCCTCTGCAGGAAATGCAATCGCACATTCTAGATTTATCTATAAAAATACAGGCTGTAGAAAGATCCATCACGAACCCTTCATCTACACATTTTATACATCAAGCTTAGTACAGCCCGATTCAAACTGTATGTCGGCTCTGAAGTGCCTTATTCAATGCCCAGTGGAATTTTAATTTTGACACGTAAGGCATTGAGTTTTGTTTTTTCCAAATCTGCATAGAAGTTTAGGTTACCTATTGAAGTACCACATTTATTCCAATTTTTTAAACTAAATAAGTCATAAGTTATTTATTTCAAAACAATATACATTGTGTAGAATTTTTACTAGAGATAAGATGTCATTTAATAATCTATATGAGTAATACAATAATAAAAACAAAATGACAATAAAAAATAATAAAAAAACAATATTAAGTGTAAAAATTTCAAAATAATAATAGTGAACCATGGCATTTAAAATTAATTCCAATCAATAAATTAATTTCCAGAACGATAATAATTATTACGGTTGTCGCTTATCAAACTCAAACTCAAATCATTTATTTCAATTAAACCATTTACAGGCACTTTTGAATTGTCAAAATTAAATAGTCGGTCAGTTAGTCAGAAAGTTGAAGCTAGTCGCCCATTCTAAAAACGCAGATCTCTATGGAGAAGAACGGGCAAGAAACTCCACGGACACTCTTTTAAATCAAGATATTATTACAAAATCCTGGGTACATTATTCTTATTGCTTCTATATGTGAGAACAATGTAAAAAAAGAAACAATTTAAAATATAACATTATCATCTAGGTACTCATCGACACTGTAATAACCCTTCCTCAATAAATATGTCTTCAATTTGTTTTGAAATAAGTTTCCGCTATTTATGCTTTAAAATTCTACAGGAAGCTTGTTGTATAGAAATACTGTTTGGTACCTAAGAGTCTAGGACTGTGATGAACCACGTTTATTTTCGGTTGGATTATGTTAGGCAAGTCTTTCCTACGTGTATTAATTCTAACATGTCGTTGGTCATCAGTTTCAGATTTGTGCAAGTTCTTAACAAAACTGGTTAGCAGCACCAGTATATAAAGGCATGGCACTGTCAAAATATTAAGCCTAATGAAATGGTCTCTGCACGAATCCGTCTGTTTTAATCGGAGCATTGTCCTTAAGGCTCTTTTTTGAGTTACAAATGCCGAGTGGCTATTGTACTTATAGCTGTTGCCCCAAAACTGAATACTATACCTAACCCTAGACTCAACCAAGGCAAAGAATACCATCCTAAGCTGGGCCGATGTCCGACTTCATTACAGACGATGTCTCAACCTTGCAGTTTAACAATGTATCAATGTGAACGCCTAGGAATTTTGCATAGTGAACCACTTCGACTTATAAGTAATAAAAAGCAGTTGTACGAGACGTACCCAGCTTGGCGAGCCAGCCCACGGTGAAGTCCTTGACGGCGTCCACGTAGTCGTCGTGCGGCCGGCCCTTGTCCCTCGGCGCGGGCGCGCGACGGGCCGGCTCGCACACGCAGTAGGCCACGCCGTACGCGTCCACCTTGCGGCCCAGCTCGTCCTTCGCGAACGTCAGCGTGCCCGTCAGCGTGTGCCCGATCGTCAGGTTGGAGCGGCTTATCCTGGGACAGACGCACGTTGTGGTGTTACTCATACTAATCTTGCTACTTTTATTCAAGGTAGGTACATCGTCTTCACAAATAATTATAATTAATGTATACAAAATATTGTAAAAGAGTAACTTCTTGTTTCTTGTCCATTCTTTCCATACGAAACTACTTTTTGAAAGGGCGACTAGAATCAATTCGATTTTCTTGTACATTTTGACGTTCAAAAGTGAATTTTAATGGCCTAATTAAAATAAACGATTTGACGAGCACTGGTTCACAAAACACGCTCGAACACACGAAATAAAAAGAAAGAAGAAATTATGAAATATTATGAAAATTAATTTTAAAAAAATATATTTTAATATAAATGAGATATTATGAAAGAAAAAAGTTTATTTGGACACAGTTCGTAAAACACAAAATTAATAAAATAAAAAATTATGTTTCAGACAACAATAGTGTGTGCCTCACGGCTGCGCCAAAAAGGTTCATTTCAGCATTAATGCCAGACAGATGCTGTCTGACGCTGGTTTTCTAATGAACCTATAAGGAAAAATGACGGGGAGTACACACAGTTTCAAGATACCTAATACATACTTATAAATAAACTAGTAATCACGTACATACCATTACAAATACAAATAAGAAAAAAATATAAAAAAAACAAAACAACACAGTCTCAGCAAAAAGTATGTGGAAATTTTGTCATTAAAACAAATAACTACAATTACGAAGTCAACAGCCACTAATAGTGTAGTTTCACTATACCCTAGCCATTAGGTAAACAGTTATTTGACAGACGGAACTAGTAATTGCAGCAACACAATACATTGATTAATACACGTACAGTATTATAATGTCTCTAAGAAGCCATAAATAAGTTAATTAAATAAGATAAGGCAGTTTATATGTTTATTTTATTACGCATTTTAATTTAACTTTTACGTAATCTAGAATATGTACATTCTAAGACAGCTGTCAAAAAACGGTTCACCTACTAGACAGGGTATACATACTTGAAACTATAAATCGAGTTTGACCTACAATACACCAACATTTCATCAGTTTTGTGTGTTGTGTTTTGACCCTGTAATAAACAGGCACTAAAGAATAAAGACCACAATGGAATGCTTTACTTACTTATCTGAAGGCACAGGTGCGATGTAAAGAGGTAATAGGTTTCCACTCGCTAACGACCCCGAGCTGTACTTCTTGCCGCCAGTCAGCGCCTGGGAAATAACAACTTTAATTAGATGTGGATAAAAATCAATGTCCTCTGATAACTTACAAACTTATTTACAAATATTGAAGACTCCATTTGCATCATAAATCACACGAGGGACACGCGTCGACGACAGAGACAACTGTAATCACTGTGCTCCAATAGACGAGCGATATGTTGTCGTTTAGCGTTTAAATATTGTTATATTTCTGTCAATCTTTCGAAGATGACGGAGACAGAATAATGTGATAAAATGCATTTAGTGATTTTTGGTGTAAGTGGGCCTAAAACGTATGGTTATCGTTTTTACCAGTGGTAGCGAGCAGTACACGTCTAAGGTGATGGGCTGCTGTAGTCGTTGTTGTATGACGGCTGGCAACTCTTGTAGCTTTTCTAGCAGAGACTTGTTCTCGTGACGGATGCTCAACCGAAGAGTGTAGTCGCCTTTCTCTAGCTTTACTGAGTACTGGAAAAGAAATTAAAAAACATTTTTGTTTTTTAATTATAATAAAGCACCACAAACCATTCAACTCTACTGGTTGCCAAGGGTAAATAATGATTACTTTTTTTTCTACTTCTCCTGGATCTCACCTTAGATGGGTAAGCATCGCCGGTCGCCATCAGCTGCTTACAGCTGTTGTAGATCATCCACATTTGGGATTCGAACTCCGATTCGTATAGCATGTCGCATAGTAACGATATTATTGGTGACACCTGGAACAGAATAAATTTATTATTTCTTGTAGTTTATTTGAAGAGGATGATCTCTTTACGGGATGCCAATACTAGCTGGTTTTATCCCACACGTGTTAGAAATACTGACCGACTCGTTGGTTTTTCAAGCGTGACTACGAAGCTTGGTGTCCTGGGTTCGATACCAGGGCCGAAATGTTACTGGTAATTGGACAAGGTGAAATGTGGGGGGTGTACTTTATACATCTGCCTACCCTTTGCAGACTACAGGCAAGATGTTATGTACAGGGTAAGAGAGCGATGGCAGCCTTTTTATTTCAGACAGTCCTATTTATCTGAATTTTAATAACTATTGATATAGAAGTAAAAAATTATGCGCTGTACGCAAAATACGCGGTTTGACGTGGAGTTGCGGACAGCAGCCCGTCTTACCATAAAATGATGAGAAATTTACCTCGGTAGCTTTAGCGATATGGAAGCTGTATGTATTGACTAGTTGGTAGATCTGTCTGCTGGGCGGGATGACGTCACGGGCTGTTAGCGGCGTCAGCTTTGATTCTGTCGGCCTGGACGTATTTATTGAACCATTAGAAATATTGAATAAAAGTTGATGAACAAAGCCAATGTCCTTGTAATTCCACCGGCATCCGTACCCTTCAAAGTGAAGCACAGCAACGATACTTGGCGGCAGAAATGCAAGTCTTTTCCAAAAGTAACTAATGAAAGTTTAAACAAACCTATTCAGGGTAAAAAAACCAAAATTAACCTTAATTGTCGAGTGAAAACATCTTTAAGGTGATTTAAAATGTATAGTTCCAATTATAAGGGGCAATTCTCATAATTTTAAGAACGTTCACAGTATGATCTGTCTCAATCTGTCAAAAATACCGTTAATTTCTCTACATTTTTGACAAGTTTTTGACATTTGTCGCCGAGATGAGATTGCGACTAGATTTTGAACGTTTTTAATCACGAGAATTGGCCTTCTGGTTACAGTATTCAAATAATCAAATCATGGCTCTCAATTTGTAAGTGGCACTACAATTTACATACACATGCACATTGTCTAATCCATTTGTTCACACTCTCATCAGATAATTTTAGGACACACTATACTACTGCTTACAAACACCTTAATACTTGAAAGAACCTCCTTGAAAAAGAGCTCGACTCCAAAATTAAAAATAATTCAATTTCTCTCACCTGACAATAGGCTCTGAATACTTCAACTGCGCAGAAGGCTGTACATCCTGCAACCTTAAGGAGCTCAGTAGGACACTCCTGACTCCGTCGCCGGCGCCCATCACCAGCTTGCTGCCGAAGTCCGGCTTCAGGCCATGGAAGTCAATACTGTAGTCCACGGTCAGTTCACCTATGTTAGCCCAGTATTTGGCTATCACGACTTCTAGTGTGACGCCTCCCTATAAAACAATGTTTAATATTTTAAATAAAAGAAACAATCCATGTGCCTGTTGGGATTTGCCTTCAGCAAAAATTATGAACTTCCATACAAACTTTCCTCCATACGAATTTACAAAAATCTATTCTTCCACCTTTGTATAAGAAGTATGTTTATGAAACTTTTAAACAAAATTTCATGTTTCTAGATCTAGCGGTTTATTCCGTGTTATCTGTCAGTGAATGAATGAATTTTATATTAATTAAATTCAGTACAATATTATTGCCCGGCTAGACTCTAGGGACAGTGGCGTGCATATAGGCACATAAGCAGTGCCTACCTCGACAAATCGATAAACCATAAGCCTGTCAATTACATTTTAGCGTGTGTGCCCCCCAATTAAAAAACTCACTAAATTATCATACTTAACAAAAAATAAAATCTTCAGGCAGTCGCCAGACGGCCTACTCGGCTCCCGTAATATTCGCACATTGTCATTGAACTTTCCTCGTTCAAGTTAATACGACGAAATTAAAAATACGTACTTTTCACGCGTAATAATATGACGTTCGTTTATAAGTTCGATCTTCGCAATATATCACCCTAAAGTAGTCATGCCTACTACTAGTAACCTACCGAGTGTGAATGTTAAAATAATACTTCGTAATTTGGCCGTGCGAATAAACAAAGGGGTGGATAATGAGGTCGCCGATAGTGAGGTAAAAATTAAAATCTAAGATGGCGGCTGCAAAAAATTTCAAATGGTTTTCGAGGGTGCTGGAGCCGATAATAAAGTCAAAATGAAAATCCAAGATGGCAGCTGCGATTTTTTTTTTTAATTTTTCATCGTGGGTGTCGTTTTCATGGTTTTCAAGGGTGCTGAAACCAATAGTGAGGTCAAAATAAAAATCCAAGATAGCGGCTGCAAAAAAATTCAAATTTTTCTTCATGGGTGTCGTTTTCATGGTTTTTGAGAGGGCTAGAGCCGATAATGAAAATCCAAGATGGCGGGTGCATTTTTTTTTATTTTTCATCATGGGTGTCATTTTTATGGTTTTCAAGGGTGCTGTAACCGATAGTGAGGTCAAAATGAACATCGTTCCTGCCGGGGGTCCCCCGACCACACCCGTTTTTATACCCGATAAATCAATAACTTTTTACTTAAAGTGCGCACGTACCTAACGAAAAAGTGTACCTACCTGTTCTGAAAACCAATGCACGCCATTGCCTAGGGGCTTTAATGATTTACTTAAGAATAAATTTGCATGATATATATTTTCACATTATTGAGCAGGTCGAGAAAATATTATCCTCTTACCACTAACTGGAAAGGTAACAAAGTAGGAGCTTCAGCAGTAACGTTGATCATCTTCTGTGTCTCGTGGGATCTACAGCTCTTCTTAGGTAACAGCTGCATGGTGTGGACTAAGAATCTACCAGTCTTTTCTTTGTCTTCTGTTGAGATCTTCAGCACTCCCCATGAGGCTTCAGGAGGAACTATGGAGGAATGTGAAGTTGTTAAAATGGTTGATGAATAAAATTATATTATTGTTTTTTTGAATGAGGGTTCCATAGCTTAAGACTTGCGATTGCTTACGGTAGAATACCACATTTAAGCATATTTTCTTCAAATATATTTATATTTTTTTTTATATTGTAGAATCATTACAATTATGATAAAAATGCTCACCGATAACAAAATGCCTGACAATAGTAGAAGGTTTGAACAGCACGTTTTTCTCAGTAATGCCGGGCGGCGCGGGCGCAGCTAATCTAAGTGGTTGCGGCTGAAGTACTGTCACAGGTACTCTGAATACTGGGCCCTTTTCTATGCAGGCAACGTCGTATGCTTTTATACTGAAATAATTTCGTAAATATTGGAGTGATAAATGATAATAATCTTGGGTACCCAAGGGTTAAAAATTAATAAAGAAATATAATAGGAAAGGTATTTTTTATTTGTTTAATATTATTGTGAGGATTTTTTCAACATTTTATTTACCCAGAAGATTATTATATCTTTACTATTTTACAACATCGGTATTGCTTACATTGCTTAGAAATACTTTGGCTAAGTAGAAAAAAGGGGGGAAAGAAAATGTGGACTATATAATGTTGTTAGGTTAGTATAGGAAAATTCGCATTCCTAGCTCATAACATTGGGCCATAGCAGCTAAAGAGTTGTTAAGCTCATAACATAAAACTGTTAAAGATTAATTAAAAAAAAAAACTTTGTTGACAGTTCTCCAAATATCACGAATTTTAATTGCTTATTATGATATCAAGGGCAACTTCAACTTCGTCACATCTTCAAATGTCATCCACACCAAACTCGACTCACCTAGCAAAATGCGGTCCGGGCTTCAATCCCGTGGTGTCGACGCGCACGGTGAGCGGGCGCGACGCGTGCATCATGTCGAGGTGTGCGGCCGCGCTCAGCCAGCCGGCGTCCGCGCACAGCGCCAGGCGCATGCCGAACGCGATCTGCTTCGGAATTATCGACTTGTCTGCAACACATGCACGCTACATAGCTTTCGTTGTATCTGCTACTAGACACGTAGGCAGGAGGAGATACATGTACGTTAAATTGTATTGAAAATACAAGAATCCAAGATCCTTGTACAACTTTTCACATGAAAAACAAGGAAAATAGGATTGAAGTGTGTTAGAGCGAGAAACACCATGACAGTCCTTGTGTGATCACATATAAGTCGTAATAAACGTTTTTTTTTTCTTTCTTCAGTACGGTTACTAGATTAAACGTGGAAAAATAAAATCCATACTGTAAAAAATATCGCAAACGCATTGCATGGTTAACCTTGTAGTGATTTCTATATCCATAAATCTAAATTATTATCAAAGACTGACATTTTCCTGAATCAATTCAATTTAATTCATTATAAGAATTTTACTGTGCATTTAGCACCTTGTCAATAAATCAAAACTACATAATAGAAACATCTTGGACGTACCGTCATCAGATAAAATTCCAATTTTTATATCCGTGAGCAAAGGTACTTTCGGCCCTACGAAATGAAAATACGGGTCAAAGTCCACTTGGTTTAAAAAAAATTCAATGGCTACTGTAATTTATTTTACAAAATCCAATATAAATAACTAATACAAAATGTCCTACGTCACCTAAATTGAGCTCTACCACAGTCAACATTTACATATAATATTATAAAGAGGTAAAGTTTGCGAGTTTGGATATACAAGGTGATTTCAAATAAAAAAAACTCATCCAGTTAAAAAAAAATTCACTCATAGAAAGCTACACTATTGCCGAGTGTCATAGGATATGTTTATTGGTACAGTTACCGGGCCGAAGCTAGTAATGTATGAAGGGACACTCACTCTCCATGTCGTGATGGTCCTGTAGAAAATGTGGCTCGATGGTAACGCCGACGTCCTTGGGCGAGTCGTCCGGCCGCGGCCGCAGGAGGATGCCTTTAGCGTTGCCGACGCCGCACTGTACGCTGAATGTGACGTCGCGTTCCGGTTGATCGTAGTATGTGCTTAGGAGGTCGAATGCCTGTGGGGAAAAGATTAAGGTGAATAAATTAAGGGTTGTTAATTAGCTTCATCATCATCATCTTTTCAGACGAAAGACGTCCACTACTGGACATAGGCCTCCCCAAAACCCCGCCACTTCGACCGGTTCTGCGCTTCTCGCGTCCAGCGGATTCCTGCGGCCTTCACCAACACCCTAATTGCGTAACACACGATCAATCGGAATCGGTTTCATTTTGACAGTTCAACAACATTCATTGCGTTATTTACGTTGTTGAGCAGACACATGACATGACACATTTTTTGAACATATGAAGCAATGGATTAGCAATATCCTTCAAAATGATTCAGATTGAGATTGATTGTGTGTTACGCAATTAGGGTGCAGGTCATCGGGCCACCTTGTGGGAGGCCTTTCAACGCTTAATGCTTCCTCTAATTAAGCTTAGTACTTCTAATTCAAAAAGTTGAAAGAAAAATAGATTATTTTTTGCAAAACAAACATTTGTTAAACATAGGCATAGACGCCGCTTAGACGCTGCATAAATGCATTGTGTTAGCGTTACAATGGCGTAATTTTATCGAAGATACGTCGCGTTGGTGGACCCTAACCCTAAGCTGAAGTAACGCTAGATCGAACAATAAACATAAATATCTGATGAAAGTTACAAAATTATCTAAATAAAGTTTACCTTTTCAACGTTCAGAAGACCGCAGCCCTGTGCCCAGGGCTCTACGTGTGATAAGTATGTAGCAGAGTTCTCTAGCGCGCGCTTGATTGAGTACGGCGAGTACGGGAGGCCCTTCGCTTTCAGTCCGGAGATTAGGGTCGCTGGAAAAAAAGAGTACCTAAAGATAAAAATTATGACAAAGATTTTTTACAGGTTTGTGGTAAGATGTAACTTAAATGATTTTGGACCTTAAAAGGGGTCTTGTGCTCAATATTATTAACAACTTTACTATGGGACCAACCATGAAATCATTTTGTTATTATGAAATACATTTAGGTAAGTTTGTTAAGGTTAGACAAGGGATTTTGTAAGAAAATTACGGACTAACCTACTGCGCCCGCGACGTGTGGTGCTGCCATTGATGTTCCATTCATTAGTTGACAATTTCTTAGTGTAAATCTGCAAGTACAAAAAAAGAAATAGTTTTAGATTTTTGCACGGCTCCTAAGAGTCATAGCGTGATGTTAAATAGCTTTCCTCTAAAATTGGGCTATCGAATGTATAAAGATTTTTTTAATCCGACTGGTAGTTCCAGTTCTGTGGCACGACGTTCGTGCTAATTCGGAAAGCCGAAGATTACCGAAGCCCATACCTTTTCTGGTTGAACTGTAAGTGTCATACCTAGCCACGGCGGCCACGGCCCCGCGCGAGCTCCAGCTGAACTGTAAGTGTGACATACCTAGCCACGGCGGCCACGGCCCCGCGCGAGCTCCAGCTGAACTGTAAGTGTGACATACCTAGCCACGGCGGCCACGGCCCCGCGCGAGCTCCAGCTGAACTGTAAGTGTGACATACCTAGCCACGGCGGCCACGGCCCCGCGCGAGCTCCAGCTGAACTGTAAGTGTGACATACCTAGCCACGGCGGCCACGGCCCCGCGCGAGCTCCAGCTGAACTGTAAGTGTGACATACCTAGCCACGGCGGCCACGGCCCCGCGCGAGCTCCAGCTGAACTGTAAGTGTGACATACCTAGCCACGGCGGCCACGGCCCCGCGCGAGCTCCAGCTGAACTGTAAGTATGACATACCTAGCCACGGCGGCCACGGCCCCGCGCGAGCTCCAGCTGAACTGTAAGTGTGACATACCTAGCCACGGCGGCCACGGCCCCGCGCGAGCTCCAGCTGAACTGTAAGTGTGACATACCTAGCCACGGCGGCCACGGCCCCGCGCGAGCTCCAGCTGAACTGTAAGTGTGACATACCTAGCCACGGCGGCCACGGCCCCGCGCGAGCTCCAGCTGAACTGTAAGTGTGACATACCTAGCCACGGCGGCCACGGCCCCGCGCGAGCTCCAGCTGAACTGTAAGTGTGACATACCTAGCCACGGCGGCCACGGCCCCGCGCGAGCTCCAGCTGAACTGTAAGTGTGACATACCTAGCCACGGCGGCCACGGCCCCGCGCGAGCTCCAGCTGAACTGTAAGTGTGACATACCTAGCCACGGCGGCCACGGCCCCGCGCGAGCTCCAGCTGAACTGTAAGTGTGACATACCTAGCCACGGCGGCCACGGCCCCGCGCGAGCTCCAGCTGAACTGTAAGTGTGACATACCTAGCCACGGCGGCCACGGCCCCGCGCGAGCTCCAGCTGAACTGTAAGTGTGACATACCTAGCCACGGCGGCCACGGCCCCGCGCGAGCTCCAGCTGAACTGTAAGTGTGACATACCTAGCCACGGCGGCCACGGCCCCGCGCGAGCTCCAGCTGAACTGTAAGTGTGACATACCTAGCCACGGCGGCCACGACCCCGCGCGAGCTCCAGCTGAACTGTAAGTGTGACATACCTAGCCACGGCGGCCACGGCCCCGCGCGAGCTCCAGCTGAACTGTAAGTGTGACATACCTAGCCACGGCGGCCACGGCCCCGCGCGAGCTCCAGCTGAACTGTAAGTGTGACATACCTAGCCACGGCGGCCACGGCCCCGCGCGAGCTCCAGCTGAACTGTAAGTGTGACATACCTAGCCACGGCGGCCACGGCCCCGCGCGAGCTCCAGCTGAACTGTAAGTGTGACATACCTAGCCACGGCGGCCACGGCCCCGCGCGAGCTCCAGCTGAACTGTAAGTGTGACATACCTAGCCACGGCGGCCACGACCCCGCGCGAGCTCCAGCTGAACTGTAAGTGTGACATACCTAGCCACGGCGGCCACGGCCCCGCGCGAGCTCCAGCTGAACTGTAAGTGTGACATACCTAGCCACGGCGGCCACGGCCCCGCGCGAGCTCCAGCTGAACTGTAAGTGTGACATACCTAGCCACGGCGGCCACGGCCCCGCGCGAGCTCCAGCTGAACTGTAAGTGTGACATACCTAGCCACGGCGGCCACGGCCCCGCGCGAGCTCCAGCTGAACTGTAAGTGTGACATACCTAGCCACGGCGGCCACGGCCCCGCGCGAGCTCCAGCTGAACTGTAAGTGTGACATACCTAGCCACGGCGGCCACGGCCCCGCGCGAGCTCCAGCTGAACTGTAAGTGTGACATACCTAGCCACGGCGGCCACGACCCCGCGCGAGCTCCAGCTGAACTGTAAGTGTGACATACCTAGCCACGGCGGCCACGGCCCCGCGCGAGCTCCAGCTGAACTGTAAGTGTGACATACCTAGCCACGGCGGCCACGGCCCCGCCCGGCGCGCACACGGCCAGGCCGGCCGCGCCGTCCGCCGCCGGCCCGCGCGAGCTCCAGCTGAAGGCCCCGCCGCACAGGCGCGCCCGCATGGAGTACGCGGCCGACATCATCTCCGGGGACACGTAGGCTCCCACACCTGCGCATACACGATACACGTTACACGTTACTTGATTCACTAATCAGTTACACGAACCGACCAAACACGTTAAATTAGTCTCTTAGAAACAAAAAAAATTGCTCTGATGAAACAGCCAAGGCCGTTTGTGAGGATATTGCCAAGGCAATGCACGGTACGACAAAGGTACGACGTTGTTATGGGGGACTTCAATGCCAAAGTAACAAACGAAACGAAAGTCAGACTATTCTATTTGGGGCGCAGGAATCACAGGATGCAAATGCTGGTCAACTTTCTAGAGTCGCAGGGGCTCTTTTTGATGAATTCATTCTTCTAAAATCCCCGATAAGGTGACAAGGAACGAGAGACTTCATCATGGCGAATAAGAAGCACAAATTTAGAGATGTCTCCGTGATCAGCAGGTTTAATATCGGAAGTGATCACAGGCTTGTCCTAAGCACTGTAAATCAGTGGCGTGCATTGCATAAAGGCATATAAATAGTGCCTACCTCGATAAATCACCAGAAGACTGTCAATTACGTTTTAGTGTGTGCCCCACAATTAAGAAACTCACTAAATTATCATACCTAACAAAAAATAAAATCTTCATACAAATACGCGCGGCAGTATGCAGTCGCCAGACGGCCTACTCGGCTCCCGTACTATTCGCACATTGTCATTGAACTTTCCTCGTTCAAGTTAATACGACGAAATTAAAAATACGTAGGTCTCACGCGTAATACTATGACGTTCGATCTTCGCAATTTATCACCCTTAAGTAGGCGGCAATCGGCATGCCAATCAAAATGAAAATTCAAGATTTCGGCTGCGAAAATTTTCAAATTTTTCGTCATGGGTATGGTTTTCATGATTTTCGAGGGTGCTGAAGCTGATAGTGAGGTCAAAATAAAAATTCAAGATGGTGCGTGCGCGAATTTTAAAATTTTCTCATTTTAAAAGTTTTACAGTCGCCATCTTGGATTTTCATTTTGAACTTCGTTCCTGCCGGGGGTCCCCCGACCGCACACGTTTTTTTTTATACCCAGTCAATCAATTACTTTTTACTTTAAAGAGCCTACCTGTTCTAGAAACCAATGCACGCCACTGCTGTAAATATCAATTTTCGAGCTGAGAGAATTCGAATGATGAGGCCAACCTACGCAGCTCCAAGACGCTCTAGAATCCGAAAAGTTCCAAATGGAACTTCAAAATCGATTCGCCCTGCTAGAAACTGGCACTGTCGACGAGAAAGCCGATGAGGTGGTGGACAAAGCACCACGTGACGTGTCCCGCAGACTTTTCCCGTCGCAGCGAAAGTAAGGTGTCTAAACTTTCCTCAGAAACTCTCGGACTTATGAGGGAAAGACGAGAGTTGCCATCCACGCAGTCGTCTTCGTCAGATAAGGGATCAGGGTCTTAAACCTAAAATTTTGAAACCTGGCGCGACGCGACCTTAGGTGCTCCAACACCCGCGACATCAGGGTCGCGATTGAGCTGAACCGAGGGTCGAAAGTGTTCGCTCAGCAATTAGGGAGGTCCCATCTGACGAATTTAAGAACTGCAGATGGTAGAATCGTGAGTTTGGAGTCCGACTCTATTCACATCCATACTGTTTGGCCAATTGTAATGGCAAGTGTTGAGGTGTTTGTATGACATTGCCACGATGACTGTCCAGATCCAGGATAAGAAAACCCCATCCAACTGCTCAGGGCAGTGAGACAGGGGGATGTGATATCCCCGAAACTGTTCACCAATGCGTTGGAGGACGTTTTTAAGACGCTGGACTGAACAGCAGTGCGATTCTGTAACCATCTCACCGTGAAAACATAGGTGAAGTGAGCGTGGAGTGAGCTGTCATTCCAAACTAAATGCTAGGGATTGACACTATTGGCAGCTCACTCTAAGCTCACTTCACCTAACTTTTCACGGTGAGATTTTTACAGAATCGATCGGCGGGGTATCAACGTGAACGAGTACATCTCACATCTTCATTTTGCCGATGACATCGTCAATAATGGCAAAGACGCTGGAATAGTTAGACCAGATGCTGCGTAGCCTCAATTCTAAAAAGGAGCGTCACGGCGGGATGGCCTTGACATGAATTTGGTCAAGCCGAAAGCCATGCCTGTTTCACATAAATACGATTCAAACAGTAGCTATTTATAATTGATACAGAAATTACAGATAAAAGTTATTTACTAAACACCACATAAAACCGGCCAAGTGCGAGTCAAGCTCGCGCACGAATGGTTCCGTAATCTATACAACATTAGACATTATATTTATATTATAACATTCTTTCGAGCAAAAAACGGCAAAAAAATCATGTCTGTTGTATGGGAGCTCCCCTTAAATATTTATTTTATTTAAATTTAATTATTTATTTTTAAAATGAATATACAACTAAATATTCTGTGAATATTTCAAGTGTCTACCCGTTGCCGTTATTAATATCGAGCAAAAAACGGCAAAAAAAATCTCGTTTTTTGTATGGGAGCCCCATCTAAATATATTATTTTATTCTGTTTTTAGTATTTGTTGTTATAGCGGCAGAAATACATCATCTGTGAAAATTTCAACTGTGTAGCTATCACGGTTCATGAGACACAGTCTGGTGACTGACAGACAGACGGACAGTGGAGTCTTAGTTTTTTTAAATTATATAAACTAGTGCTTCTTTTTTTTTTGGATGGGAAGTCATCAAATGACCCCTCCCGCTCTGGGTGGAGCGGAAGGGATGGTCAGACTCTTACTGACTAAAACCCACCCGTGTTCCTTCCTTAGCCCTTTCTGTTCCAGGGCAGCGGTAACCCTTTCGGACGATCCCGCCGCCCTGGCAGGCTTCGGCCCTATCGGGCCCCGTCCTCTGCTGACTTCTCTTTGAGGCACGCTAGTGCTTGACTGCGATCCCGCCTGATGGAAAGCAGTGATGTATATAGGGTCCCGTTTTTACCCTTTGGGTACGGAACCTTAAATAGACAAGAGTTTCTAGTTTATCATTGAACTAACATGTAAAAAATAAAATACATACCAATAAGTATAGGTTGTGCGATATCAGGCGGAGCGCCCACAGTACAAAGCGCAGGTCCATGGTTGCCGGCGGAGACTACCCACGATACATTGTAGCGGTTCACTACCTCGCAGATTATGTCGCCTATACGACTGAGGAGAAAGAAAGGTAGTGTCAATAAAAAATGATGACCAAGGTAGAATATAGGAGGCAGAGAGAAAAAAGAATTACTTTTTACCAGTAATGTCAAACTTTCTTTTCCGACTCAGCATCTTTTGGGGGTAGGGGACGCACACGCACATTCCACGGATCGGCAAATGTAGCGCAAACGGGTAGTACTAACTAAACTGTGAACATTTCCACGAATACTTACCCAGCATCAGACCAATGCGCATGCTCTCCATAGCTCATATTGATAACATCAATCTTCATCTTCTTGGACAGTTCCATGATCTTGATGCAAGCCCTCACCAGCGCCGTGCCGGTCTCCATAGAGCCCAGGCGGCTGTCTCCAATGGTGAGGGAGACGATCTTGGCACCCGGAGCCACCCCGTTCCGGTCCGGTTCGTCCGGGAAGTAACCGGCGGCTATGGCGGCGACGTGCGTACCGTGTGTTGCTGGGGATACAAATGACTAATCATTTATTTATTTTACGTAAAAATAGGCTTCAGAGTGTGTTAGAGGCTGGAGACAATATCAATGTATTACATATAAATAAACGAAAATTATTTTATGTATTAACAAAGAAAGAAAAATGTTTAAAACCATTTCTTTCACAACTTGCATGGTGGAAAATAAACTGCATCTGATTCAGACAATCCAACTTCAGCATTGATCATTTAATATCATATTCTATCTCCAGTAGCACAGACACTGCTTTAAATGGCATGATAATGATTTGTAATCTCGTTTAGTAGTCTCTGAGCCCAGCATAGTTACAAGTCAAGAGCTCCACTCCCACACGAAAACAGTTGTTTCTGACCTCATTACTGTGCATTAAACATTACTATTTATTTATTTATCCTCACACTGGAACGCCATACAGCAATTACACCAATGGAGCAAAAAATCTGTGCTGCTTTCCGTGCATCCTGTGCGCGGTGGACATCCAACGAGTGGCGATGGATGACGCACGCTCACGCAGCATATGCTGCAGGTGCAGCATTTCTCCATAGCCCCCTATGACTCCTTCCATATTGCGCACATTCATTGCGAATTTTTGAAACTTAATGATTTAAAGGGACAATCTCTCTATACAATCGCGCAAACTAGCCATGAATTCAGTGCATGATTCAGCATATAATTTTTCATTGGTTATCAAAAACGAAATCAGCTGTTTCATAGAAAAGTGCAAAACCTATGCAGTCAAAATGCATGGGACAATGACTTTGTTCAGAATCATGTACTGATGATAACAGGTTGCGTGTGGATGCCCCTGCCACCGTGTATAATACCTTAGTAGGGAACACCTCTGTTCAGCAATGAAGGACTACTACTCACAGCACATGCCCACAACCTCAAGTGTGTGTCCATCATCATGCACGTTAATGCTGACAGTCATCTCATCGAATGGCGTCAGGTGTGCGTGTTCGTGCGTGACGCTGTATTCACCCAGCATTGGGCCTGACGCCAGGTCGCCAGTCTCTGACGTGTCGATACATGCTCTGTTGAAGAAAACAAATAAAAGGTTAGTTTGAAGTTTTGCACCCAATGTTATTAAGTGGACTGATGTTTACTGAAGCGACTATTGTTAGCAGTCAAGCAGTTGAATTTTGTATTCAAGGCATTACAAATAATATTATTTCCTACTTTTATAAAAAGTTTGTGCCTCTCGTAAGTAGGTTGTGGATAAGCCTAGATACTATACCTAGTTATTAGGAATAGCCAAGTTAAGCCTAGGCTAGGCAAACTACTTTTATGCTTTTCAAGACAAACTTTCGTCCCTATAGTACTATACTTAGTAGTTTTCATTTAGTTTAATTTAATTGATTTGATTTTTCTGGTGCACAATACAATATATATAAATAAATATCAAATAATGTGTCTAGTTATCTATGGTATTGTATGTGCTTATCTATGGTAGATTACCGACATAGTTACTTGTCTAAAAACATACACTGTAAACCCTTGAAACTTCCTATCGCAATTCACACGGGATTACCAGTAAAAAAGTCAGCAATTATAACTTGAACAAAAGATCAGTGTTGCAATGACTAATAAAGTAATAACTTTAGTCACAATGGACTCATAAAAAGTCTAATCATCCGCTATACATTGTGTGGTCTTTCATAAAAAACCTGTTTATTATTTGTGTATTTACAGGTATTTTATTTATTAGAATGTTAATGTAACAACAGCTTGATTAGAATTCTAGGAAATAACATTGACTTGACTATTTATAAATAGAAATAAGGATTTACAATCAATAAAATGTAATGAAAACTGTGCAGTTTTATTACAAGAGCAATTTATGTTCTAGAATTAAACCTTGAAAATAATGTTTTCGAACCATATAACAGTAATTACATGCATGACATAATGGTGAAGCATTTAATTCCAGTCAAAAGGACTTTTTCTAAAACCCCCACCTGTCCTGTCCTGTACCTGTCTATCTATCTATCGATCTAGTATCTAGAAATAGCTTAATTTTTTTTTTCTAGCCTATTAAGGATTTCAGTTAGACCCTACAATGCTATTCTACAACATTTGATTTCTACCCTAAATGATGGCTAGGAAGTAGGTGACTACAAGTTGATGACTAATCTATGTAACGTCAATCCCAAATAAATTCGGATAAGGGAAACAGAATAATGATGGCCCTTGTTAAGTAGATTTTTCCTTACATACTAAATTATTAATATCCTTTTTTATCAAATCCACAACATACCTCCACAAAGTTCCATCATGGAACAGCACACAGTCATAAGTAGGTCCGAGATCATTGTACTTCTTCTCTGCCGTCTGCAGCACTTCCACCCTGGCTTCCAACTCCTCCTTTAGGAGCTTGTCATCTGGGCTCAGTATAGGGTTCTTGGCCACTGAAATAAAAACAATCTTGGAGTTAACTTAAATGGATATTGTTAGTCACCAGAGATTTTTTTAGTTTTAGTTAGTTAACATTTTACCATTGCTGGGCAAAGGGGTAACCTAAGTGCTTACAATTTACCACCATTTTTTTATTAAGAACAATTGATTACATATATTTCTTATTCAGTGAAGCAAATAATAATATGAGTTTATTTTATTTAGTCAGTGATTAAAACTTAAAAAAAGGAAACATAGAAGTGGTTAGTTGTTTATCTGTTGCTACTAGGCTTAGACAATAATTAAACCATGGTTGGCTAAATTATTGTCTAAATTTGTTTAAAAATTGGTTAAAATATTGATGGGGTTCCAAAGGTGTAACAAACATTTAAATTAGTGACATTTGAGTCCCAATTCATCAATTATTGTAGCTGTGGGCCTGAACTATATGTTTTAAAAAAAACTATAATTCTCAATTCCACTTACCAACATCAGTTTCAAAATCTTGCAAATGCTTATTAGCCTCAGCGAAAGCTGGCTTGTAGCCGACATCCCAGCCATGTTCCTTCCGATGCTCTTGCATGCGTTCCTTCAACTTTGTTGGGTATAAACTGAATGGGTGTAAAATTCCCACTCGCCATGATCCTGAGGGATTTTTCCATAGCTCTGGGATCTACGGGAAGCAATATTGGAAAAAGTATTATTTAAATCCTTTTAATAGTAGTAACAAAAAGATACAAACATTTTATTACAAATTAATATTCTTGGTTTACCTTATTTGAACATTTAATTTTAAATTAAAAAATTGTTGATGCTAACTACTAATTAATTTGGAATTTTTAGCATTAAGACTATAGGGATCAACTTAAAATGTGTTTTCAGTAATCTTGTTAGGTAGGCAAATCTAAATATTTATTACTATTAAAATAAAGTACTTTTAATTTACAATCAACAAATAGTTTAGGGACTTAAAATGTGTATCTGGCATCAAGCCATTTAAACAAAACATATTCTTTGTTTGTTTTAGACTAATTGGTGACTTGCATGAACCAGTAGTATTTCCAAGAGGTAATTAATGTTAGCAGCAATTGATTTAGTATAGAGAATCTGTGATACGTTTTAATTACACCAAACAAGGCCACAAACACTTAGAAAAAACAAACATTGTTGTCAAGTTACAAAAGTAACTTGATGGTACTAATAGAATTACTAATACACTCATTTGGGGCACCTCCTGTATGCTATAAAATATCCTACCTATTGACACAAAGAAAAATTAGGAAAAAAATCTATTTCCGCAAGAATTTACCTTCAGTTTGCGGCCCGTGAGACCGGTAATGCATCCATCGGTGACTTTTTTAATTACAGTACTGGTATCCACATCGCCGCAGCCGCTGCAGTCGTACCTCTCAATAACCTTCGTCTCACCCGTACTCGTTACCTGCAACCTCAGCAATACTTAATTTCGGCCAAAATTGCAATAAAAGTGCAATTAAACAAATCGTGACATGACAGTTTTTTACCGTAAGTCCAACAGCTGCAGGGTCCACGCCCGAATCGAAAATAGCAATAACGGTGTCTCTGCCATCATAATTTGGATTTTTGTTGATGAATGAAACGACTCCTGTCTCTCTTTTCGGCAATAATCCCCAAACGGGGAAATCGCAGTCGATCGGAGCGTCTGCCATTTTTGATGACCCGATAACTAGTGTTGCCAAGTAAAATTAACATCCATGAATTTAAAAAAATAAAATAATGTTTCCATATAAAACTAATCAAGTGAGAGTCGATAGTTAGTGTGCACACGAGCGACACGCGCGTCCACGACAGAGGCAGTTGCAACAGTCGACCACATGCCACTCGTGTATTTGAGCACCGTTTTCAAATTCATGACCGACGCGTGTCACTCGTGTATATGTTACGGCTAAAGGTGGGTGTGAACATAAACTTAAGATTAGCCGGCTAAACTTAGGATTATCTTCGAGGAGGTGTTAATGTTAGTTTCTTCTATCTTTAGCCGGCTAAACTTAAGTGTAACTGCAGGCCCTTGGCTAAAAATGTAGAAGGAAATGAAAAAGGAAACAATGTAATAATGTTTACTATTTTGACACGAAAACTTTTATTAAAAAATAATGGGTAGTTTAAAAGCTCCGACAAAAAAAGAAGAATTGTCCTTACTCAAAATACTAAATCTGCCTAAAATACTAACTTTCCGACTACTTTTGTGCGAATAAAAATGACTAAACGACCGAATGAGATACGGAAATCTTCGAAAAATAAACATGACTGTTTATTGCTATAACACTTTTCTACCAGCATAAATTACGTTCTACTGAAAACTATGCTATGTAATTTTTATCTTTACTTGCCTACTATTAATTCATAAATTACCTTTCATATTTCCTAGACTGTGGTGCTAGTGTGGTTTGGTTTTACATTCAAAAATATGTTTCTGGCGTTATGTGGTCACAGTTCTAACATAACCTAGCTTTTTCGATTTCAGTTTTAGCCGTTTCATTTCGGTTAATGTGCACCGGCTAAAGATGGAATATCATGACACAAACTAACATGATATCGAACTTTAGCTGCTTCTTGAAGATAAACCTAAGTTTAGCCGGCTTATCTTAAGTTTATGTTCACTCACTTTAGCCGTAACATATACACAATGTTTGAAAACGATGAAAATTACCAAAACATATTTTAAGGGTATGTGTAGGTTTCGGTTAAGGAAATCGCTAACCTCCATCTGAGTGCTCTTAACTTTTAAGAGAGACTTGTTACTATACACCTTTCTACAAAAATAGGTAACTAAATGGGTGGCGAAAAGGCCACGGGCTTTTCCTTAGGTATATTAATAGAAGATGGCCCTGCCATGCCAGACTTTACCGGTGATGTAGTCTCAATAAAACTATCGTTATCCAGATAGATGGCCTGCGTCAGCAGACTGTTCGTACTAGTTCTAATTACAGTCGACCGCAAGTCTATGGTCGGGCCTTGAGCTGACCTAGATTATAGAGACACACACTACTTAAAGATTTGTTAGATGATAATATCATTATCTCTATATATTATTATAGAAGCCAGCTTTTACAGGATAAGTTACCAAACGTGCAGTTGTACTGTCTGTTAAGCAGTTATTCAAACACACGTGGGATACACTACAACTGTCCGCCACCGCCGCCACCTTAAGAATGCAAGAACCAAGAAGTACCAAAAAGTTTCGTATATATCAATCGATTTCAATATGCTGAAAAAAATAATTGAAAGTGAAGTTTTCAAAAAAAATATTATTGTACTAGCTTCTGCCCACGGCTTCGCCCGCGTGGATGTCGGAAAGGATAAGAAGTATGTCCTTCCCCAGAATGCCATCTGTCTCTTTGGCATCTGTTGGCAGACAATTTTATCGAAATCCGTTCAGTGGTTTATGCGTGAAAATGTAACATACAGACAGAATTTATAATTTTATATAGTATTATAAAATAACCTACGGTCACTACGTACAATTTATAAAATGCTAATAGGAACGAACGCTCGCCACTCGACACGTCCGTTCAAATCAAAGTTCAAAAAATGCAGGATGCGCGCGTTTTTTAATTATTTTTTTATAAATGGCATCTCGTAGTTGGCCTTGAGAGGCCGTGACTACTTAACCGAACTTTCGATGATGCGCGCGCTCAGACTCCGTCCGTACCGTATATACGGTAGCGATCTGGTGGCGGCCGCGCGCCACGGTGTGTGCTGCGAACGGTGCAAGCCAAATTCAACCTTCAGCACTACATTTACAGCATAACTTAGGGGCGCTGCACACGGCTAAGATACTATAATATTTTATCTTAAGATACAATATCGCTCGCCATACAAATTCATCTTATGATACGAAAATATGAAATATTATTTATTATCTTCGTCGTGTGGTATAGCCGTGTGCAGCGCTAGTGAACTCCACTGCGGGTGCGGGTGACGTAACCTACGACAATTCGACAAACTAATTATTTGCGGTTGGTACAGTAATCGGGTCTAGACCCCATTACGGATCGAACCGCAAAATTAAGTTTGTTTTTTATTGTATAAACTTTTCCGGGATAAAAAGTACCCAGGGTGGTGCCCAGGATATTATAGAATAATTATACCCAGTTTCATCGTAATCGAACCGGTAGTTTTTGCGTGATGCCTGAACAAACAGACAGACATTTGACAAAACAAACAATAGACAATTTTTTTAATCACATTTTTGGGTTCGGTGTCGGCCTAGTAACACCCCCTGCCATTTATTTTTTTGATATTTTCAATGTACAGAATTTTCACTTCTACAGATTTATTATAAGTATACATAGATTACATACTATCTTGTGAAATACTGTTGTGATTGTTTCATATTCATATAAATACCAAACTAAAGTTGTCAAAAAGTAAAAGGCCCGTTTTGACATTTGAGAATGCGTTCTCGACACCTGTCAGTTTCATACAAACGAATACGTGTTTTACGAATTTGATCTTTATTAACTACTAGAACTGTCAATGTCAAAACGGGCCTTTTATTTTTTGACATATTTAGGAACATCATTTCTGATAATCAAGTAACAGTACCTAATGTAAAATAATAATTTATTTTTCCGAGCAAACTAACTTTTCTATGCCAATGAAACAAAGTCATAAAAAGTGAAAAAAAAGTCATTTTTTTAAGGCTCTGCCAGTGGTTTACAGTGGTTTTAGTCCTTAGTCAGTGGTGACAACGGTGTTACCATGGGAAATATATAGTGTTTAATACATTTTGAAAACATGATATTTTATTTTTGATATTTTTGATTAAAAATATCGAGGTATCGATATTTTTAATCGATATTTTTTCTACAAGCCTACACCACCTTTGTCTGAACAACGCTTATAGGAGGTTCAAACACAGTCTCCTCCTTTTGAATTTGATTGCACCTCCTTGTGCTCACAAACATGCACTTTTTTTTCTTCCTTCTTTGGCAACTGAGCCAATATCAGCTATTCTGCCAGCGTCATGTGGTGACGGCAGTACAACGAGGTGACCGTCGAAAATATGCACCTATTGACACACGAAAGATGACAATACTGTCATAAAATAAAGTACCGTTTTTACTCGTAAGGTGTTTTGCTTATAATGTGGTTTAATATTCTTCCAGGGGCCATTATTATTTCTGGTGCTCTTGCATTCTCAGGATACGGGCTATGGTGGACTCATTATTTAATCGTTGGGAACGTAAGTCACGCAAATAAATAGACACTATTGTTATCACAAAGTTCAGAAAGGTATAGCTTATTCAGCCTATAACATGTTCACTGCTGGGACATAGAAGTCCTCTGACTCCTCTCTGTAAGTGGGATTGGGCCATAATCAATCACGCGTCCCGTGAGCCCAGTGCGGGTCATTCACAAGGAAGTAAACAACTATGACAGTTAAATAGTAAGTTATAGCCTATTCCTTGAGGCCTGTGTTCCAGCAGTAGGAATATTATAGGCTGATTATACTTCAGATGTCCTATAGGTAATTTTTTTGATTACACGAGGTCCTTGGGGTAGGCCAACTAAGGATTATGACTTTACAAATATATATGCCTACGTCATTATTATAATTAATTATCACCACGCCTGTTGTGCCCCATATTAGATTCACATTTATCTATCGTAATATATGGACACTACAACAAAATCCGCCACTGCAGGCCCACCCAAGAAAAAAATTTTTGATAATAATCTTCATGGGCATAATGCATTATAGTGAGTCAATCTTAAAAGACAGACATTTATGCTGTCGCGGACTTTTTTATAACTTTTAAAGACGAACAATTCCATCATACATAATTTTTGCGTAGCATAAAACGTTTACGCAGCGCACGCAAAGGAAGCTCTCAAAAGGAATCATTTTTCCCGTTTTTGCAACATTTTCCATTGATGCTTCGCTCCTATTGGTCGCAGCGTGATGTTATATAGCCTATAACCTTCCTCATGAATTGGGCTATCAAATGAAAAAATAATCCGACTGGTAGTTTCAGAGATTACCCCTCTACATACATACAAACAAATTTAACCTCTCTAAAATATTAGTATAGATAAAGCCAAGACCAAAGTAGATAGCACAGGTAAAATTAGCTAAAGAATCTATTTATATGCCCAGTTTGGTAATAATTTTTTTTGTATGGAACCACCTCTAATGCATACCTTATCCATTAAAAAAAGGATTTTGCAAATCCATCTATAAATGTTATGCCCGAACAGACATAAAAAAAACATCAAATTGAGAACCTCCTCCTTATTTGAAGTCGGTTAAAAATGCTACCAATGGTACGCAAAAGCGATTCGTTTTTATTTATAGCTGTGCTCTATTACCTATTGTACCTAAATGTGCCGTTTCTTATAAATATTTTTTTTTTCGACATTCCTTGGGGCCTTGAAGTCCCTTTGAAAGGCGTACGAGGGGCCGAAGACAAATAGCAGAGGCCCGTTTGACATTTTTAATGAAATGAGTATTATTATTTAAGGGATCCAATGATACCCCACTCGCTTATGTGCATTGAATTTTTTTTTATCCCTCACTCGTTTAAGTGCATGAATTTTTTTTGGGGAATTATAAAACGAGCGATTCAAAAAAAGCTTTGCGACTGATGATGACATACTGTATTAATAACTTGAGCGGTATGAATTTGAGTAAGCGAAAAATTAACTAAACTAACGACGAATATTGATTAATAATAAAATCCAGAACAAGCTTACAAAAAGTGGATTGTGATAAATCCATTTCATATATTAAAATTTTATCCGAGCGACTACATTACTAAGTGAGCGACGAAATCGAAAAAGCTAGGTTAAGTTAGGTTAGAACTGTGACCACATAACGCACGAGCCGAGCGAGCGAAGCGAGCGGTGCCGCGGCAGCGGCCGGCGAGTGCCAGAAACATTTTGCTATAGGAAAAATCGAATGTGAGCTCCTTATACTCTGCTCATTAGGTGTATTTTTCAAAGTGGTTTTTGTATTCGAAACACTTCATTTAAGATAAAATGCCGCTCAGTATAAAAAATACATTTGCGAAATATTGAAAAAAATGCAGGACGTAACGTTGACACTCAAACAAATATTAGGTCGCTCAAATATTATGAAGCTGCTCATTTTGTATTTTAAGTAACTCAAATTAATGTTTGTAAGATACTATTCTGTTGATTTTTCGTCACTTACAGTCAGTCGCTCACTTAGTAATTATATAACCCAAATTAATTAATTTTGACACTTAAAATTGTAATTTACAGTCACTCGTTTTATTGCTACCCATTTTTTTTTATCCTTCGGTTATAGTATGTATGGGTACCTAGTGTACCTACCCTTAATGATATTCGTAATTTCATTACACCATTGTTTAGCAGTGCACAGAATACCTTTTTTCCATTTTTTGTCGATATATTACGATGATTATTCTGCGAGTGAAGTGGCGGTTTGACTTCAGGACGGACGGACATGACGAAATTATAAGGATTCCGTTCTTGCTATTTGGGTACGGAACCCTAAAAAGGGGAATGAAGTGAAAGTAGGTAAGTACATACATCAAACATGGCTACTTTTCAGAGCCATACTGAAAATGGGAAAGATTATATGGTAGAGGTTTTTGTGTTAATTTTTTAAAGCTTTTCGTCAATCACACTATTCAGAATAGGATTACCTGCACGGATTTTTCCACTTTCCACTTGGTCACACTGTTGTTGCTTGTAATATTTTGAATCGAACTCTGGCAACACGCAGTTTACTGTCATTCGAATTACGAAATTGTTGCTACTGTGTGTCCGATAATTTGCTAATATGTGGTACGAAATTCTGCCCAGCGCCTTCATTATCACGGCTGCCTTAGGTTTGCCAGGCTGGGGTCTATATCACATTCACAATTTAACAATAGGCAACGTAAGTTCACTTAGAATAACATGGTTAGATAACAGCCCCCCAGCACAGTGTTCTTCCATAGATCACACAGAGTTCAAAATGTATTATCAGCTCGGGTTTTGGGTTCACAGATAATATATTGTGTTATGTAGTCAGACCAATCACCCGTTGTGAATGGAGTTAAAACATATTGGTTTACTAATGCCATAATGTAATTGAAAATGACAATCAGGTTAGGCTAACCCTTGCTGAATTGATGGAATCTAAAACCAATGTCAAGCTGTAGATGGTTTAAAGAATTATTTCATTTGTTTTGCAGCACTACAGACGCAGCCTCAATGACAGATGGGACCGTCAGCTGTACCAAAGGGACTTAAGGCTGACTGGAAATCCCTACAAAGTAGCGGTAAGAAACATTTGTTTATCAACACTGATTACCTAACATTTCAATGGAAGTATTATATGCTTACCTGCACATTTTGTTGTAGAGTTACCAAAGATCTCCAAGAAATGAATTATTGCCAGATGTTAATTTGTTGTGACTAATATACCTACTTGACAGATGTACTATTTCTAAAATAATATTTCTTATTTTCAGGGACTGGAAACAATTAAGGATGAAGAGACTGGTAGGTAAATCAGCGAACAGATCTCACACACATACTATGCGCGTCTGCAATCATTGTCTATATCTAGTAATCAATTATATATGACGATGCTAGAACCAGAGTGATCTAAGTGACATTTTTGGCAAAAATGGTTTTTTTACACAATTGCATGGAAAAATCATAATTCTTTCATGCCATACTGATCTAAGTGCTTCCCAGTATTATTTTCCTTGAGAAATCACAACATCTCACTATAGAATCGGTGCGATTTGCAAAATGGAGACATGCCAGACTGATCTAAGTAATGAGGCGCACTTAGATCACTGTGGTCGCAAGTTGCTGGCTTTTATGGATATCCAAACTGATCTAAATGCAATAAAGAAATATAAATTATTTGCGTATACATAAATCATTTACGTAATTTTTATTAAAATTTAATATCTATGAATACCTATATACTTAAACAAAAAATATGGTTTGACATTTTTACAAAAACACTGAATATTTTTATGCATATGACGAGATAATGCATATTGCATTATCTCGTCAGTGGCCATACTTACCTGCCTAACGACACTGACTTCTCTTTTATAAGTCGAGAGCTAAAAAAGAAGACTGATATCTATACACCAGAAGATTGGATGAAGCTCGTCCGAGACTGCAGAAAACAAAAACCTTTTACTGTGCGAGATATGAAAAATAAGTTTCTAGATTTTGAAAGCCTCGCAACACTATTCAAAGATTATCAGGTTGTATTAAGAGAAGGCGCAAAAATTTCTAACATGCGGAAGATAAAGTTTTGTAAAGGTTTAAGTATACTTCGTTACAATGATGACTACACGGAAACATATGAAACGGTTGATTTGAAACCAAATGATATAGATTCTGAAACTTTCTTTTGTAACCTAAAGAATTATATACCAGAAAAAGCCCCTGAAACTAGACTAATAACGTATCAAAAAATGCAAGATATAAGAAAAGCTCTAAAATTTGTACCTCCTATCCATCATCAGTTTTACTTGACCCTACCACATGTGCCTAGAAGAGGCGGCAATCAGGAAGCACAAGATGATAATTTTTTGCCTGCTGTATTTGGTGATGATTAAAGTGATTTTTTCTTAACATATCAAAGTGAAAACTTACACTTTTATCACATTTTTTTTAATTTGTGAACTGCCATAGTGATCTAAGTGATTTTTTTTTTGTAAAACTAAGAATGTTAGTTTTAATAAATAACTCATACTGATAAAAATTGTTATTTTATTATTTAAAACTTACATGAAGTACATATAACTAAAAAATAATAATAAAAAGCTCATAGATTTCAAATAATAACGCGTAACGCATTTCCTTCATTTTCTCAGAAACATACTATTGTGCCCTAGATCATTCTGGTTCCAGCGTCGTCATATAGGTACATAGTTTTTACTTTTTTTTACAAAACAATGAAGGTTTAATTTCTATTAGGCTGGCAAGTAAGGATTTTAATTGCCTGCAAATTTTGTTGTAGAGTCACGAAAGATCCCCAACAAATCAATGATTGCCAAAAGTTGATTTATTTTAATCACTATACCTCTATAACAGGGTATTGGTTCTAAAATTATATTTTTTAATTTCAGGTAAAGGAAAAAAGAAATAGAGATCAAAGTACATCAGAGTAGACCTAATTAAATTATGTACTAGATATTTTTGTTGTTAATAAATTGCTTTTAATGGATGTCTTTACTTTTAATAACGAAATAATAGATTCTCATAAAAGTCTCTGTTTATGCACTTTCACATTGAAAACAAAATATTACCTACACTTTAAAATAACAACTTTTGCTTAGAGTATCCCTTTTTAAACTTCCTTAAATAAATTTGTGCATGGAGCCATGTAAACACCATTAAATCAATCCTCGTCCTGTATTCTGAAGAAGGCAGGTATACCCTTAGGTATAGTATACCATTCAGGGACTGGTGCAGCATGCACCATGCATGTAATACTTATTAGCAGCAGTGACGCATGAGGTCTTAGTTTTTTTTAGATGGTAATATCTTCCTGCCGGGCTTCAGTATAAGTGGTACTTTCTTAGAAAAGTTATTCTTATTTTCATCCAAATATGTTCTGAATGCAGCCTCGAATCCATTATCCTCAGGTTCAATTTTAGCTTTGACTTGACTTATTGCTGAGTGACTTTTATTTGTTTTAATTTCATTTGTTTTAACTACATTAGAGCTAATAAAAGGAAAATCTTCACCATCAGAAAGATGTGTTTTTCTATAGTGTTGGTGCATAGAATTTTTTCTTGCAAAGAATTGGTCACACTTCGGGCAAACAAATACTCTACTGTGCCTTTTCAGAACCATTGGATTCAATTGGACAAGTCTAAGCCTTAAAATTTTAACTTTTTCATTTGCTCTGTAATTAGATCGTGGAACAAATTTCATAGCTGGTTTATTAATCAATTCATATTTACATTTTAGGTTTTGAAACTTGCGGTAAGCAAGAAAACCTGTACTTGCAGTACTGAATGAGTTATATCCTCGGTATGCAAAGTTTTCTGTATTTATGTAAACAAATCCGGCTTTAACACTTTTTGAATTAGTTTGACATATTTCAGTACCATGCTTGAGTCCGTCTATAATGTGGCCAAGCTTATGTGAATTATCTTTACATTTAGTGTAGAACTTGTAACTGTTTATTGCTCCTGATGAACATTCATTGCATACCGCATTAAATATTGATAGTTGGTCACATACCTGAAACAAAACTTATATTTTTATTTGGGTATCATAAGTTCATCATAACTCATAGAGGGTCAAGGTCAACTTAAATCCTTAGTTTTAACATAACCTTCTTAAAAACGACTGTCAACATCTCAGACCAATAAAAAAGTACTTTTTTATTGGTCTGAGGTCAACATTTCTTTCATTGTTTTTTATTTTAAAACAGACAGCAAAACTTATTGTGTAATGGGCCCCAAGAAGACATAAAATGAATACCTATAATTTTTATTATAAAATCAATAAATATAAATCAATTCTGTCTATTCCTCATTGGAAAGCGGGCGTGATGAGTAACTTGGTTGGAATTAACTATGAAAACAACATAAAATCTATAGATTTTTTTACCTTCGGACCCAAGATAGTCGTAAGAATATCAGTCATATATAAACTTCGTGGTAAGTATTATCGTGTTTATTTACAATAACGTTGTCTTCTATGTGAACCGCGGAATCGGCTACGGTTTTGAAGCATAGCAACAGAAATGGTTTTGGCTTAGTATCATGCTATTAACAACGCTGCCCTTTATTTGTTGCATTTTGCAAGGCTGATTTCGTTGCACTATTCATAATCATAGGGTAGGTAATAAAAAATTATTTGGTTTCTGTTTTTGAATCTCGTGAAACAATACGTTGCGTGACGTCACGTTAAACCATAAAGTAAAAAATATATTTTTCTTGGGTATAAAAGCAAAAGCGCAGCAGGCAACATCGCGCGATATGACGTCACGTATTCATTCATTATAAATCATAAACGAAAAATACAGAAAGTGTCTCAATGAAACTGATTGCCTCTTCTGGCTCGTTAATCAAGTGGTGGCAAGCGCGACAGCAAAGCGTGGAGCGATGGGATCCAGAGCTCAAACTTCGGATACTGCAGCGGTCTTCCTATCTTAATTTCTGTCGTACCCTGGACCCTGGATTTAGATAAGCACATTATACTGGCCAACTTTCCTACCCTGTTTGGAGGTGTTTAAGGTTATTATAATTTTTAGTTTAATATTCTTGGCTTTTCCATTTCGGGAATGTTCTGTGAATGGGTTTTTTTGTTTACCTTATCTATGGTTGACATTGACAGTGTGTGTTGACGTTTGCAGATGTTTAGTATGTTTACAATTACAAAATAATAACCCGCTCCGCTCTCCCACTGTTCTGAATTTGTATTGTAACTACTTGACTTGATTACCCAGTAGGCCAGTACCGTATAATAAATTAGTCTTTGTACTTGATTATGGATAACTGTTCTGAAGACATCACAATTGAATTCTTAGCGGTTGCCTTCCACAGTATTCTTTATTACGCGTCAGTTTACCCCAAAAGTGTCTTTGAAACTCGTAAAAAGTACAATATTGTTGTGCATCGTTCAGTTCATCCTGAAGTGAATCAGTATCTTGATCTGTGCCTGAAAAGTATAGGAGAATGTTTGAAGAATGACCAACTAGGTTGTGTGGAGTTTCTAGTTACAGATAATGAATACAAACCTTTATTGAAATTTGTGTTTCAATTTGATAAGAACAGTTACTTTGACGAGACATTTGATGCATATTTGGTACAATGTGAGCAGAATTTGAGGGCTTTTTGCTTAAAGATTTCCTCAGTGATTAATAACTCTAAAGACTTGCCAGAAGATTGCAGTTTCTCAATATACATTCATACCAATGAGTCCAATGCTGTGGCCATGTCTACCAATCCTGAATTCGAAGAGTTCCCGCTAGTTGAAGTTAATGAAAAGCAAGAGGAGACAGATAGAATTATTCCTCTCAGCAGGTTTTCACTAAGGAGTTATGCTTTAGATAGTTATGTAGAGTTGAAGTAGGAGTTGTTAATATTATTGGACATAAGTACACAATAATACTCTGTAATTGCACACAGCATTTATTTTGTCTGCTCTGGCTATATGTGCCTTCAATTAATAAATGAGAGTTACTCAATTCTCTGATGGATATTTAAGAAATCAAGGAAGACTCAAGTTATCTGCGATTCATTAATAAGTGTCTTATAGAAATAGAAGAGTTATTTAATTTAAGTAGTTAATTATCAGACCACCAGATGACCAGATTTAAGGGGATGTAAAACAGTGCACAACATCCAACATGGATTAATATTTTGTATGCCAGAATGTGGATCCACATGAGACAATGGCTTTCTACTTGTTTCACCCTGTGATGTGACACACTGAATAATTTCTGCAGCAATTTGAATTGACATCCTGCATGGCTGAATAAGAATTTGCCAATTGTAATCAAAGTGAAACTATGCAAGTTGGACTGAATCAAAACTTTGTTAATACAAACACACAGCAACAATGCAATGCACAGTAACAATGTGCTGTTGAATTTTACCCAGTGTATGGTGCTAATTGTTACTTATCTATTCTTAATAAATAATATTTGTAAAGTTATCCATCTTTTAATAAAAAATAGTCAACACAATTATCTATAGTTTTATTAGTAGTAGAATAATTTGTATTTGATTTAGGCTTGTATGATAGAACCTCACTCGAGCCTAAAGCATTACTTAAAACTACTAATACACCCATAACTTTGGAATGACTGCACCAAATTGGATGATTCTTGGTTTTATGTATTGTTAGGACAAGGTTTGTATACACAATTGGACCCGATAGGTGGCGCTGGTGTAGGGTAGGAGTAGGGTAGGAGTAGTGTAGGAGTAGGGTAGGAGTAGTGTAGGAGTAGGGTAGGAGTAGTGTAGGAGTAAGGTAGAAGTAGGGTAGGAGTAGTGTAGGAGTAGTGTAGAAGTAGGGTAGGAGTAGTGTAGGAGTAGGGTCGTAGTAGGGTAGGAGTAGTGTAAGAGTAGGGTAGGGGGTAGGACACTATGTGAACGAAGTAGCACCGGGCAGCTAGAAATAATTTAAATGGCAAAACAATGTTTGCTGGGTTAGCTAGCTTTAAATAATGCTTCAGTCTATTAAATATTTAACTTCATGTCCTTATTAAAAACCTCTTAGCAAAATCTCAACAGATACCATCTTCATTCTTCAATTTTACTTTCAAGCATCTCAATCTTGAGTATATCTCATCCCAGTCCACATAAGCTCCTATTAGTTGCCGCACATTGTTCTCACTGTCCTCATACGCGTTCCGACCATGCAACAACCTTATATTATTAAAGCAGAGTATCTCTCCAGCCTTAGTTTTAAACCTCGCTGCGAACTTATGGTTCAAGGCTAAGAACATGCTATGAGCCTCGTACCACGGCTTCACTAACTCAATCGGCCCAGGGAACTGGCTACCTCTTTGCGGAATCGAGAAGTTAATTCGAGTTATTTCGCCGTGGCGATCTAAGCAGATGACGGGCTCACGATACAGTTTAAAGAATTCGTTGCCATCTTCTGTTCCAACATCCCTCCACTCGATTTCTGTGTCAGTGAGAAGCTTATATTGATCTGGGTGATTTTCCTTCATATAATCGGCGACATAGTGGCAGTCAGACAGCAAATTCTCACCTCCTCGACTAGCTGTTTGTACTAAACAATGTAATAAATTAGCTCCCGGACAATACTCGTAGTAGGGCAGATCAGTGTGTAGCTGTAGATTACTCGATAAGTAGGCGACATTACTCGTGTTTGGGACGTTCCGCACAACAAACTTGACCCCGTAGTGCGTTCTCTTTGTAAACCCAATTTTATTCACAACAGCGTCTGTAGCAGTCTCAGAGTCCGGTGTGTTCTGAATCAACGCGACTCCGTAAACGGATAACTTGTATAGCCAGTTGTACAGAGCTTCATCGGAATTTAATACGTCGTTGTAATCATGTTTGGAAAATATTTTATCGAAATCTTCTCTGTGCCACGTAATTTTCTTAGGTTTGTAGATAGTTTCGGTGTAATTCTTTTGGTTTTCTGGCGTGAAACCTCTGTATTTGAGCCAATTCAAATTGTATTTAGATGCGTGTCCGTCGTTCCAGGTGACTTGCAGAGAATTTTGGTCCTTAGAGACGTCTTTCGGCTTTACATTTAGATCGAAATTGCTCCAATCCAGTATCCGGCTTTTGGCTGAGGTATGATAGCACTGTTCACACTGGCAGTTCTCTCGTAACCACACGTATGGGAATTGTAAAGGTTCGCCGCGAATGTTTACGTTTAGTAAATCGTCCGTTTTATTTTTGTATAGCACATCCCGAGTGTGAATTAGTTTGTTACAAGATGCGGTTGGCAACGATTTAGTAAAGTTTTTCGCCCTCGCAGCGAGTCTCAAGGCGAACATGTTGACGTGCCGAGCGCGCGGGCGCCACACTGAGATAAAACTGTGATATAATATATTCGTTATGTTAATGAACTGGGATGTACGCTGTGATATATCAAACAACCATTGTGTGAGATAACGATGTGTGTAGGCCACTATTTGGATAGGCTAGTTAAGAAAGGTATACCTACTTGAGTAGGTACGATAAGTTCCATCTTGCAAGTATGCTTTAGCTGCCTAATATTAAGATAAATTATCATCAGTGATTATTTTCTCATAGGTAGTTATAGCTCACGTCCTTGCAAACTCTCTTAGAACTCTCCGTTCATAAGTGCGGTAACCGTAGCCCTAAACCGGCTTTCATTTTCGATCGGCCCTATTGTTGCTGAAATAATCTTAATTTCACCTAGTAATAATTATCTCAGTATAAATATTACTCAAAGAATATATGAGATAAAAGAAAAAGTATCAACTGACATTTTGTTTTACTTTCGCGTTAGTTATCTCGTTAAATGAGACTGTGGTACTAAGTTCGCTACCTACTGGACGACTTTGAATCGTCCCCGTGACCGCGACCCTTGGCGAACTGTGACTATGCTCCTGAAACCATTGAACTGTGACCATTGAATACCGTCATAATTTTTTTGTTGACCTTATCCCATTTATTTGGGGCTATAACTTCCATACTTCTCTATTAGTCGTTATCTTGGTCACCCCCTTTCTAGGCATATCATCTTTCACATAGTCCATCCATCGTTTCTTTGGTCTTCCCATTCTCTTATACCACAACTTACTGATCTATCGTTTACCCAATCGCTTTTAAATCTCGACAAAATATTGTAGAAGCAAAGATTAACAACGCGATAAACATATTTTCTCGGTAACTTACGCTTCCAGAGACCTTGCTTTCCTTCAATTCGCTAATGGTTACAGTGGTTATTAAAACACTTGTTGCATAACACTATTTTAATGTGCAAAAAGTAACATACAAATTAAATACACAAACACTATGAATAGTAACAACATTTCACGGTAAAACAAAACGCCTAATAATCTATTTCTTGCAAAAAAAGGTTGCATTGTATTTTGTAAACACTATGATAGATATTTCAATTCGTAAGTGGTCATGATTGGACTAGGATGGTACAGAACTAGTCGTGATTTTAGGTTAGTGTAATATTAATGATTAATTACTGAACATAAAATTATTAAATTATGTTCTTGAGAGCGCATATGATTAGTAAATGGTTTACTGGGGCCGTATAAATTCCAAGAACTAACCAAACATAAATTATCACTAAGTATACAAAAAATACTATCGACTTAATCGATAATATTTTTTGTATTATTATTATTATTTTTTGTTAAACTTGATCACTAAAACAGTGAATTGTCCGAAACTAGCTGTTTTATATTCGAAATGGTAACAGAAAGTGAAAAAATATTTTGTAAAAATTTAATATTATTTTTAATCAGGAAGACAAGACATTTCATGCCTACAAAATAATTAACAATTGTACAGTCACTTCCAGTCTTACTGGTAATCAAAACGTGATTTACTATCGAGTCACATGAATAAAAAACTATAGAAGCACAACACTAGCAAAGTAACCTACCTAACACGAGTATATATTTGTGTTTAAGTAGTAGTTTTTTTGTAAATAATAAACATTTTTACTAAAATAACATAAACAACCTGGAAGCACAGTATCCACGCAAGATGAGTCATTCCGTACCGTAGTGATCTAAACGCAATTTTTATCGACATGTCGATAAAAATTAAAAGACCTTTGAACATTCTACATCAAAATTAATTGGTGTTGACAACAGTTTCTAGTAAGTACTTCAATAATAATTAAAACTACTAAACATTATTGTTTGATCTGTACTTTGATTTTATGGTATGCGTTGCTAAGTACACCTCGTATGTTCCAGATGTCTGCAAACCTCTCGGGTTGAGTATTGAAGTTGCTATCTGTAGCCTTTGCCCATAATTGGAGCTGCAACAGTAAAAAATAAAAGATTATTCCGGTCTCTGGGGTCTATTCAGTGCCTGATTAGTAAATCTCATGTTTGCTATTGTGATTGATAGAGTCAAATATAGCAACTAGAAAGGCACCATGAAATTGAACTATGATTTGATTCAAACTTTGAATCTGTATACAGGATGGCGGACATCGACGGGCAAACTCAAACCACGAATCTCGGCCCCCTAGCGATAAAAATGTCCGCAGGTTATCAAAATAAATAAAGAATTAGCTGTTTCATAGAAAACTGCAATACCTACGCGGTCAAAATGTATGATACAGCGATTTAAAAAATAAACGACGAAAAATTTAAACGCAGGGGGTTCATGTCCCTACCATCCTGCACACAGATTCAAAGTTTGAATAGACTCTAAAAACTTAGTGTTTGTCACTCCTACACATATTGTGCATTTCCAAGTAGCCATAGTAGATATTGAAGAGAGTAGAGGGGCTGTCACGAGGTATAAATAAAATAGCACGACACTGCTCTCCACAATGTCTCGGTAGGCCAGGCCCAGACTCTGTAATTGGTATCTAATGTAACCGACGTTAGACCCTACCTCCTTCTGGCCCTTCTGCACCGGTATCCTAGCCGTCCACAGCGTCCACGCATAGTGTTGCTGCGGCGGTGCATCATCCCACTGCATCTCCTCAGCCTGCAGCCACGTCGCGCCGCAGTCGGGCGATATGTCCACTCGCAGCACCTTGGCTCCACCGCCGGAGTAGGCGTAACCTGGTGATGGAAAAGTGGTGTATCAGTAGTGCAGTTACAATTAGGAGTCCTGAAATAAGGATTTAAAAATAAATCTCAAATCGTTTATTGCAATCGTAAATAATTTGCAATAAACATGATAATTATTCCTACTTTTTCAAGTAGGAATAATTATCATGTTTATTGCAAATTATGCTTCTGGGAAAATTTGTGAAACAAAAATCGTGATTGAAATCTTACTGGTTCAAGAGAAAATGAAAATCTTGTTTTTTGTCGATCGTCCCAACTGAGAGATCATTATTTTGAACTATATTTAATTAACCAAAACTTATAGGTAGAAGGTAGATACATCAGAAATTGTGAAAAATGTTGTACTAAAATTTAACGAATCAGTCGCGTAAGTGTTATACTTAAAAAGATAAATCATTTTTTACAATCCTTGAGGAAAACATTGAGTAGGGGTGACCATATCGCCGGTCGGAATCATTACCGGTACAATTCAAATTATGATGCACTTTAAACGTTTTTATACAAGTAATTTGTGTCTGGTTTCACTAGGTACATAATTTAAATAATATAAAATTACGTTTTTAAATGACAAGTTTCTGCAAAGTTAGGTACTGTATGTGTAGTGCTCTTACTAAGGAATTCTAAGTTCGTAATTCTAAGTAATTCTTACACACAAAAAGTTCGTATTTCGAACTTTATTTCGATTTAGGCAAAGTTCTAAATACTAAAATGACAACTTACCACCGAACTAAGCTGTCATCTTTGTATAAAGAACTGCATTTCTCTATCAGTTGGGTTCTTAGTTCAATAACTGGGTCAGTGGTTTAAATCTGATCGAAAGAAGAACCTTGTTTTGTAATAAGGGGGTTATGGTTCAAAAAGTTCCACCAAATCCAAAATAGGACGAGATACTAATTTGAACCGGGAAGAAGTGGGGTAATCAACTCCCCTAAATATGTGTCTGCAGAACAGAGAAGACAGTTTTTCTAAGCTAAGCTATAGTAATTTGAGCCTTATTCCTTACCTCTAATCTCCACGGATCCATTCTGTGCAACTACAGTATCTCCGTCCGCCGGGTCGCATATAGCGGACGTGACGGGCAGGCTGTATATCGGTGGAGCGGTCGCAAAGTCAGCTGTTTCCCATGTCTTGGACGCGTTGAAGGAACGGTAGTCTTTTTGATGCCAGTGGGAGGAACTCTCGTCGTGGGATACTGTTATTGATTCTGTTGAGAGAGGAGAAATAAAATTATTATTGGTACTATGTACGCGTTTCTTTTTACCATTCGCAATGGTACAAACGAGTGTTGGTGGTGGTAGAAAGTTCAATCATCTCTGCATCTCTTTATTGAAACACATCGCTTTATTTAAATCTGCTTGGATGTGATCCGTATTAACTTCAGCATTGCAAACTGCAACGGACATAACAGGTTATGACAATTTGGGATAGTGCTACATTTAGAAGTAAGCTTCAATAGCAACACAGCTTTATTTATTTGAATAAGGGCTTTACCAACTAAATACATACACAGTATTACCCCCAATCTTTGTCATAATAAGGTATTTTTTTTGTGGGATGTCCATTACCGATCATTTTATCAAACTTTTGTCATCACTGATCCTACTTTCATCTAATACAAAGACCAAGGTTCGGGACAGTTGATCCGTTGGCAGTTATCGACCCCCTTCTCGAAATGGGGTCAGTGTATTACTAAAAAGCAGTTCCAGACTCACCCAGCCACTTCACACTCCTGACAGCAGGCGCCCCGGGCACCACGACCCTCAGGGGGTGCCCGTGGTCGGGCGGCAGCGGGCGGCCGTTCATAGAGGTGGCCAGGAGGATGCGGCCGTTGGGGTTCAGGGCTTGGTCCAGGGGGATCGATGTGGAGAAGTTCACGCCAGTCGCGTCGATGTCTGAGCCTGTGAACTGGAGATGACTTTGTTAAGAAGTTTGAATAAGAAACAGCTGTAGGACTGGAATATTTAAAGAAGATTCAAATGATGTTCATTTAGTTGGATGTAATTGTGTTAATTAAGATTGGTCCTTGGCAGCTCTGGACAGAGAGAGGTGGAAAGAGAGTAGGAAGGCCTTTGCCCAGCAATGGGACATTAAAGGATAGTAAAAAAAAAATTGCCTATGTGTTTCATGGGAATTGTAAACTAGGAACTTAGGGTAAATTAGATGAACTGACAAAAGTAATCAGTCTGCATATTGACAGACAAAATAGGGTTCCTGTCCTTTCCGAGATTGGTTATGTACATATAATAGAATCGTCTTTAAAGTTTATCAATAGGTAGGTTCCAGTTCGAAAACGGGATGGCGTTATTTGTCCTACATAGGTCCATCTCTTTTTCGCACTGGAATAATGATGACTTTGACACTGCCCTTTACGTCCCCAGGTCTTTAAGGAAGGTGTCTGTTGAAATGTCTATACTAAGCATAGTACACAATATATACGTTACAATGACGTGCTTCCCGACGGTGTTCTGCGTGTCGACGCCGCAGTAGACCAGCACGTCGCGCAGGTACACTCCCTCCCACACCGCGTTACTGATAGCACCGCCTTGCCAGTTGATACCCTTGACTGGTTTCACCTGCTACGTAATGGCAAGAAAAAAAAAAGAGTCAGTCGCAGTCTGACTCCTTTACATCCAAGTTAGTCTTATTTAATTGGCTATTTAGTATTTTAGGACAACAAAATAGGAATTATTTCAGGCTCACAAAAAGAGGCGCATTTATTATGTGGGTACATTAAAATTTTTAGGACATCAAGATGGGAATTATTTGGGGCGGCCATTAAATACAAGCCAAACATAAACAGACGAGGCTGCACGTCTCGGTTTAGAGAAGGTTCGGCTTTGTAGAGCGTCGTCTCTGTCACTTATACCTGTGTCACAGTCTCTTTCTAAAGCTAAGTGTGGTGGATACAATTGTAACTGATGTCACTGAAGCAATCTACGAACCCACCTTCTATTAGACGCCAACACTTTTCTTTGAACGAAGCCAATTAAGCTAAAACAAGGATTTCCCTTTTTTCCCACTTTTACAAATAAGATTGAATTTTTGATTCGAGCTAAAAGTCTTATTATCTAAATTAAAAATTTTCACCAAAAACGAAAACCATTAGGTACTAAAACACTAATTATTGCTTGCACCACACATAGCTAAATACGTTTACCGCTAAACGTATGTATAACATCTCTGTTTCTGTCAATCGTTTGAAGATGACAGAGACGGAATGATGTTTTAAATATGTTTAGCACTAAATGCATTCAGAGATTAGTGGTGCAAGTGAGCATAAAAGCAGGATGGTTTTAATCCTACCTCACTCATCTCGCTCCGCCTATTCCCGGCACACATGAGCGCGGCACGCACGCACGCCTTCGGGAACATCTCCAGCTGTTTGAGACTGAACTCCTTGGTGCGGACGGTGCCGTTCTTAATGATGATCTTCACGTGGTGCCGAGACGATTCCAACTCTGGAACAGGCATGTGTTGACGGACGTAAAATAATTCGCTGCAAAGAAAAGAACAGTGCGAGGTGAGGAGGGAAGGAGGTTATACATACCTACTTCTGAGTTTACAAAATTCAGCAAGACATGGTTATTTATTAGCAGGTAAGATAGTATTTTGCCATACTTCGTGCGGATACGTGAAAACATTATGATGTAAGAAACAAAAGTTTTATGTTAGGTTAGGAGCCGAGCAAAAACCAGAAAAGTTGGAAAGAATGCTAAGCGAAAACGAAGTAACAGCGCGGGCAGGCGATGCGATGCAACGCGGTGGGGCGGGGAACAAGAAATATTACGCGGACGAAGTCGCGGGTAGAAACAAGTTTTACTATAAATTAAGGATAAATAAGTGTCAAAGTATTTGTTTCATGGAGTTTGCCGACGGGCTTATCTAAAACCAGTTTTCATGCCGGTTAAAATAAAACATTTTTACTTGGGAGTGAATGTATCAATTAACTGCAAAAAAGAAACATTCACAAACACAACACACTTCACACTTTCTTTTCACTTGGGTTGCTAACTATTTATTAATAGCATTACATCTACATGACTCTAGCGCAGCTTCTACGCAATTTCAACGCCTAAACTACACATACGCTGAAAACAAAAAACATTTAAAGGCCCAGTTGCAGAAGTCCCTTAGTCCAGAAATCGAGTTTTCGAGAAAAACTCTAAAATATGCGTAGGAAATTTTCCATCTGAGAAAAGGGTTGAAAATTAAATGTCAGTGTATTAGGAACATGACCAAACAACTGTAGTTAGCCTATTTTTATTTTACAGTTATTCTACGGACTTTGGTAAAGCTTTGGATAGGCGGTTTATTAGCCATTTATTTATTTAGTTACTTCATGAGATAGAATAGTAGCACACTTAGAGCGGTTTAGCAATACGTCCGATCCGAATCCGAATTCAATCCGAATGGTAACGTTCTAAATTCGGACGGACTGAGTTCGGATGACTGAGATCTGAGGGGTTTTGAACGTTTTAAATTACGAGAATTGGCCCTCTGCTGATTGACAATTGATTTTCTATTTTTAATGAAAATTTAAGGAAATTCTTTATTCAAATAGTTGGGACTCAGGGACTTTTTAATCTGAGGGGATTAAAAAGTCCCTGAGTGGAGTTAGGGACTTCTGCAACAAGGCCCTTCATTTAGAATCTAACAAAAAGCATTCACAAGCACATTTCCAACATACTTGGGCGTGTCAAAGTGCGCTATCTGCAGCTTGGGCGGTATCTCCGCGTTGAACGGCTTGCTGGTCTTCACGATGAGTCTCTTGTCCCTGCTCGGCTCCTTCACCCACAGCTCTTCGTTCGAGTGGTCAACTATGTCATCCTCGTGAAGGTTACCTATGGATGTGCTGCTCATGTTTTTATTGGGAACTTGTAGGGGCATTTTGAGGGTCAGGAGCAAAAACAACTTTTAGTATATATTGTATAGAGGCTCGGCATCCCTGGCATAGGGGAACCTAAGCTGTGATGTCTGGCTAAGAAGTAGCTGAGCTGTAAAAAAATTACCTAAGTATATTTTGCTACCTCTACCGCATACACACGTCATAATATGAAAAATGAAAATACCTCAACAAATATAAACACTCACCTATCCTATAGGACTCCAGCAAGGCATACACCTCCTGCGTCTTGTGCATTCCGTACACGTTCCAGAAGGGTTCAATACTCAGCCCTGCCGCGTTCATGATCTGATCCCCTCCCGGGTGGGAGGACAGAAATGACGTCACGTCATACACGCCGTTCTTGTATGTCACCCAGAAGCTTTTCCTGTGGAGGGACTAGAGTTTAGAAGTCATATTTAGAATTCGAAAAGCAGTTTAACAGAGTTTTAAGATCATCGCGATTCGCATACTAATATTCTCTGGAATTACCAGTTGGATTTGAAAAGTTCTTTTTGCATTTGATAGTCCAATTATTGAGGAAGGTTATAGGCTATTAACCATCACGCTACGATCCTTAGGAGCCAAGTTAAAAGGAGAAAGTCAGAAAACGAAGATATAGCGCGGGCGGGCGATTGGATGCGACGCGGTGGGTCGGGTCGAGCCGAAATTGCACCCGGACGAAGTCGCGGGTTGGAGCTTGTTCTTTAATAAGTAGTCCTTGTTTCGGGCTATCAGAAGGACACGATTCGATACGAAAGAAAAAGTCATCGTGACATAAAATTACATTCTTGAGTTATCATTTACATAAAAATGATACGATAACATCGAGCAACTTGGGGGCATCGGTTAAAGAAATGATGTAACATAGAAATACATATCGATAGTGTGAAACATTATCGATGATTTATTTACTTATCTTCATAATATAAAGGGTGGGCCATCTAGTGTTTTTGAAGTACCGATTACTTTGACTTTGAAAGGTAGAATGACATTAATTTTTTGACAGGAAGTTAGTTTTATGTTTGACATTTGCAAAATGGGACGCTTTAAGCTCGAACAAAATTGGGAAATATTAAAAACTTACTTCTAAAGTAGTGAGTCTTTAACGCAAACTGTAAGGAATTTACGTGGAAAATTTTCAAAAATGCATCCACGACAAGTCACTGTTTGGTGTGGATTTTGGTCTGGCGGCATCATTGGGTCATTTTTCTTCGAATGAGCAAGGAGTCGCCGTTACCGTCAACGGTGAGCGTTACCGTGCCATGCTTAACGAATTTTTGTTTCCAAAAATTGAAGAGAATGACATGACATTTGGTTTCAACAAGACGGGGCCACATGTCACACAGCCAACGTGACCATCGATCTTTTGCAACGTAACCATCGTGCATCGATATTTTGCACACTATTTTTGAAAATCGAATAATCAGCCGAATTGCTGATGTCAATTGGCCGCCTCGGAGCTGTGATTTGAGCCCTTTGGATTATTTTATGTGGGGAACTATTAAGGATAAATGTTACGCAAACCATCCAGAGATAATTTAAGCGTTGAAACATGAAATCGAAGTTGCCATTATGTTGATCGGATGGGGTACTGCCGAGCCACTCGTGGTAGTCATATGAATGATATTGTGTTTCATTCTTAAATGACAAAGTTCAACCTTTCTAATAAAACCAGAAATTTGAACAAATAATCAGTATTTTTTTTTATAGCCGATTCAAATTTAAAATTTTAAATGGCCCACCCGTTTTATAATTCTTCTGTACGTGTGTTTGTCACCTAACTCCTCCTAAATGGCTGGACCGATTTGGATGCAATTTAGTGTGTATATTTCAATGGGTTCCTGGATGGTTTGAAACCACAATTGGACCCGGTAGGTGGCGCTGCTGTCGGTATATGATGACTCAACCTGGCAGGACGACGTCTGCCGGGTCCGCTAGTAGCCTATAATTTCCAAGATTTACTGCCGGAACATAAAATAAAACCCATATAATTATTAGCTTTTAGTGTTTCTAGCTTGCCTTAAAAGGTAGATGGCAAAACTAAACCAGACGCAGTAAATATTTAAACATTTGTGACCTTTTAACATAGGAACACGTCAATTTTATATTATATACGCAATCATTGTTGACACTGTTTTCAACGATTAAAACTGCGTTCCTAATCCTAAGTTCAACATGTGTTTTGGTGACATACTTTTTTAGCTTCATATAAAATATTTTTGCAGTCGTGAGAAAATAGGTGGCGTCGTATTAATGTATTCGAATAGGGAATAGACCTACACCACCTTTTGAATATGACATTCTGTAGTTGTTTTAATTCTTCGTATAAACGTGAATCCACTGGAGACACAAAGGCTTTTTAAAATGTAAGTCATCGTCATCTGCCTAGCCTTTTCCTAACTATGTTGAGGTCGGCTTCCAGACTAACCGGATGCAGCTGAGTACCAGTATTTTACATGGAGCGACTGCCTATGTGACCTCTACAACCTAGTTACTGCGTAATACGAAACCCCTTGGTAAGACTGGTTGTCAGACTTTCGGTCTTCTGACGACCCGTAACGACTGTCAAAGATCCGCGAATGACAGCCGGGACCAACGGCTTAACGTACTTTCCGAGGTACGCAGGGGTCTCGGAATGTAAAGATGGTCACCCATCCACGGACCAACAGCGGCAAGCGTAGCTCAACCTGATCGATCGATAACCTGACCGTGCGGATGTTAGTATTTAGCCACAAGCCCCTCGGCTTTATAAGTAGTTTCTGTAATTACGGCATTCAACTGATTACGATTAAAATAACAATAATTTCATCATATCCAACCACGCAATCATAACCGTTTCTTGACAACAGCACATTGCAAAAGTAGTTTATATCTACATATGTATTACAAACTCACTTATCAGTGTCAAGATTATTGTCAAACAGAAGCCGATAACATTACCGTACATATGTACGATTCTTATCAATTTATCACCAAGTGTTGATCTTGTCAATCTAATCTAATTTGCAGATTTTATCGACCGAACAAATTTTACTATTTGAATTTCATTTCTACAGGTAATGGCTGGAACTATCTTGGATGGTTCAATACATAATATCGCTATGAAATCATAATTGTCAATAGTTTATCTAGGTGATAATTTATTAACTATTTGAATTGTTTTTTTATCTTTTCATTATGGACGCTTTTAACGTTCTGCATCGTTCTCACGTGCATAATTTTTAACATGAATGGTGTAACCAATACTTTGTAACCATATTATATTGTGATTTAAAAGTGTCCATGGAGTTTCTTGCCCGTTCTTCTCCATAGCTACCTACTGCTACGCTTTGGAATGGGCAACTAGCTTCATTTTTTTGACTGACCGACCCTTGACAACACAAGAGTACCTGTAATTGGTTTAGTTGAAATAAATAGTTTGAGAATTATTACATAATTTATTCATCGTACAATCTCTAAGAGTTAAAGAATGGTACAAGGGTGTAGGTACTCTACTTTAGCTGTAGCTAAACTACCTACTATATAAGTAATAGTTGTGGGACTCGACGTTCTGATTATAATCTGCTCCAGCCTGTCCGTTGCTGCCCTCCTCCAGCGACGCCCTAATCCGAGGTCCGTACCCCGTAGTTATTTTTTAAAGCCCTAGCTCGAGGCCTTATTGAGGCATCCACAGGCAAGCCCGGTTAAGTAGCTGACGACCTTCAAGGTTGACCTATGAGATGCCACATAAAAAAAGACGTTCTGATTCTTAAATCAGGTAGGTCATTTATTGTGTTACCTTTCAGAAGTATGTCACACACGAATAACGCTAGCGATTAGTTAGGCTGATCTTGATCAACATTTAAATAAACCGATATGAATCAACAAATTACCTACTACAAAGCTTTATCAATCATGATACATTATTTAGTCACGGCACTTACCTACACCATGTTCATTAAATAACCGTTTTTTGACAGATGGAACTAGTGATTGCAGCAACACACAATACATTAATTGATACACGTACAGAAGCCATAAATAAGATAACGCAGTTTATATATTTAATTTTAAAGTTAACTTTTACGTAATCTGAAATATGTAGGTACGTTCTAAGACAGCTGTCAAAAAACGGTTCACCTAATGGACAGGGTATAAGCAATCGATTGATTTGTCACAATTTCCTTAAAATATTTCTCATGTGGATTCGAATAACTCGTGGGTCACAATGCCATCGTAATGTGAGTACTCAGTACAGTCAACAAAAGAAATATAAATGCAGACAACTAATAAAGCGGCATGCGACCGACAGATTTCAGAAAGGAATATGGTCATATTTCATGGTCATTTCCCATTTTCCAATGACGGCACGGTTGGCGCAGTGGTTAAGCGATTGACTGCTGCGCTGCGTGTCGCGGGTTCGATTCCCGCACGGAACAAATATTTGTATGACCTACATGTATTTGTTCCGAGTCTGGGTGTTTTTCTATCTATAATATGTATGTATTTACAAAAAAAAAATTGTATATAAGTAGTTTATCAGCCATCTTGTTACCATAACACAAGCATTAGGTTGCTTAGCTTGGGACAAATGGTGCTGTGTGAAATGTCCAGGGATATTATTATTAGTTTATTCAATAAAACTATGTTTGTCTTGTTTTACAACATACTCGCACGCGAAACAATGAATACTGACGCCGTAGTGCAGCTAAATTATGTTTATTTCTGGCATGCTCACTAAACTGTTTTGTAAACTGTACATAACTAACAATTAGTATTTATTATCGATAAAAACGGTCGAGTGGCATTTATGAAGTGTTAATATTTTCCTGCCTGTTTCTTGGCAGATTGATGAGTAATCAAGTCAAGATTTTGTCGTTTTTCCTACTCACACAAATAATATTAATTGGCTAATAATTATTGTCAGGACTTGGTAGGTATATTATGTTGAATAAGCCTCATCTAACAATGGTTCCTAGCTTTAATTTATTGAGAGTTCCTTTTATTTTGTTTAAACACAATACTTTTTAGGGTTCTGTACCCCAAGGGTGCCAACTGAACCTTATCACCTCCAGGTCCAGGTGGTGTGGTCCAGGTGTTAAAGGGGGGTCTTCATACAAGAAGTGTGTTTTTTTCGGCGTTTTTTGCCTTGTGATACGGCATCAAATTCGCAAAACACGTATTTACTTGTATGAAACTGACAGGTGCCAAGAACGTATTCTCTCGTCGGCCGCACTGTGGTTCTAGTATTAGTATGGATAGTTTAGTTCCTGAAGGCCACTAATCCATACTGTATGGATTAGTGGCCTTAAGGAACTAAACTATTGTCTATCATGCAGAATCCATGTAGGGTTAAGTTTTAACAGTAACTTACTCATTGTCGTGCTTGCTAACGTCATCAGCCCTGAAGGTAGGAAGGTCAGGTCTCTTCTCACCTGCCTCTATTATTTTTTCTTCACCACCTTTTCCTTTCTTTCTTTTACTTTCATTTTTGTTTGATTTTTCTGAAATGTACAAATACACAATCTCCAATAAAAATAATGGCAACAACATATTATTATTAAGTATATTACTGTCGGAATCTACGTGTGACTGATCTTTCATATATTTTTAACCAGTAGCGTCCCGCGGTTTCACCCGCATAAGTGTCGATCCCGTGGGAATATCGGGATGAAAAGTATCCTATGTGTTATTCTGATGTTTATATTATATTAATGTAAAGTTTCATTAAAATCCGTTCAGTACTTTTTCTGTGAAAGAGTAACAAACATCCATCCTGACAAATTTTCGCGTTTATAATATTAGTAGGACAGGATTAAATAGGTTAATGTTTTATTTATCTATATTCTATATGGACTCGGCCCAGAATTCGGCTGCGTGTTTGGCGCCATCAATAGCGTCCAAATTCCCGTAATGTGCAGCTGACAGGACACATAGGACATGATATTAAGCGTCCCATTGTTTGTGGAACAGCACCACATTTACACTCTAAGTTGTCTATGAATCTCCACCCTGGGTCTGGAATCTGTTAGTTATTTATATTGATCTAACTCAGTCCTCTTTAACATATAAATGAACATCATGCATAATATTATGTATCAAATTGAGGAAATTCAAGCTGTTTATTTCAGCATGTTGAAATGTTTGTTCAGCCCATTCTTAGAACCAACTGATTACTTACTGCTAAACATGACTGGACTCAACGTAATATCTTGCATGCTTTTGATTGTTTACAATGTTTAAACAAATAAAGAAATCTAATCTATTCTAATCATTTACCTGTGAATTTGTTGACATAAGTTTTAGGCATCATGTTTATTTAGTGTTATCATCTAAGTTTCTACATAAAAGTATCAATTAAGGTAACATAACTACAAGATAAGTAGTAGGATCTTCTCAGTGAAGAATTCAGCTCTTAGCTTGGGGAATGTCAGGGCTAGCAACTTAGGCCTTGGGGCCTTGGGTGCAAGGCAAATGTTCATGGGTAGATCCCACATCTCTGTCTCTCACATACATCTCTCTCTTGATCTGGATCAACTACTTAATCTCATCATACAATTGTAATAGAATGCAGAAAAAATCAGGTTCACTGCTGATTTATAATGGTATTCCATTGCATCATACTTTGTCCAGGCTGGTAAAACTAAAGAATGCAAAAGAAGTTTAGTCATAAAAGAAAAAGAAAATACCAGCTAGTACAGTTCCAATAATCACAGAACTAAATAGTGCTGTTGCCACAGTTCTCCTGTAATGGCCATAGTGTCTCTTGTCTTCTCTATGGCCATATTGTTCTTGACTTGATACTTTGACTGCACTCGCAGCTATGTTGATGAATTTGTTCTTTTGGTTGATAGTTCTGAAAATAAATAAATTAATTGAATTAAAATATACTTACATAGAACCCGACCCCCAAGATACAAGCCCTGCTTAGTTTGGGGGTCAAGGGTCAAATAAAAAAATTGTGATGTATAAACTTAACTGTGTTTATGTAAAATTAATGTCTGACCTTTTATGTATTTAGTTATTTTTCTTTTTGCCAATAAAACTTTTGTATTTGTAGAAGTTGCTACTTGCTAGGTCTCTAGTTCATTGGTATATAAATTAGGATATTATACAGAATGTGCTTCAGAAACTAAGGTGTGTTTAGGGATTTAATACTTTTCGGAGAACTTCTTTTGTGTGCTCCAACAACTTATGTCTTTACTACCACTAAAAGGCACATATAAATTGATTATGAATATCAATTTGGATGGTCGCTATAAGGATATAGATACTTTTGTTAATAATAAATGTACAAGGCACATTTTTTTTATTACTTGTCCCATAAAAATAATACATTAAAAATACTGGAAGATTAACACGAAGTCCATGACTTATTTTATTTTCTAATACAAAAAAAGTTTTCCTAATTACTTACTTCCCTTACTGCTTTCCCTAAAAAATAAACTAAGTCAACATTACACTTTTTACATTCACCGACCAATTTATCGATTCAATTTTAACGCGAAAACATACGAAAAGTGTTGATTGGACGCAATTTTCACTGACTCACCTTATTATTATGTTTTTTAGCGACATTTTGATCGAAATTCTTCAAAACAATGTGTTGTTACGGCGTTTACATGATAAACTAGTAAAATTAAAAAAATATTGTCTGTTATCGACTATCAAAACAGTATTCGGACCTTGGATACTGGACTTGTGACGACCTTTTATCATTTATTCTATTTATCACTATTCAAACACAACTCGCGAGCAAAATGAAGATTTGGCGAAGTGGGAAAGTCGTCGGCTACACGTATTGTCCCGTAATGACAATGACACTAATAATAACTGTCATAAATGACAATCAGCTGATCCAGTTCGGAATTCGTTTTGCGTTTAGTTATTTAGAGCAAGTACTAGAATAGAATAGAAAACTTTTATTTCAGAGAGGAGGTCATAGCATAGCGTTAGTAACAAGTTTACTTAATTTCTAGTGTTAGTAGGTTACAGACACAGATGTACATACAATTAAAACTCAGCGTGGAGCTGCATCCACCTCCGCAACATCGGGGAATCCCACCGATCTACGAACACACTGAGAATACTGTTGGTCTCGCCGCGAACTCCTAATAATGGTAGCAAAACAACGACAGTAGTCTTCCAGGAAGGTAACCGACTAACCAATAAGATTGTTTACTACCTAATGGTTACTTTACCCTGAATCTGGAGGCGATTTTGGCTTTAACAGAAAGTTTGCTCCAGCATGTTTTGCAAAAATCCGTAATTGTCATTTAGTGGGTAATAATTTCTATACCTAAGAACAAAGAGTAGAATACTTAATAACTTACGTTTTAGTTTTTACGACACCGCTCTCGTCGTCGTAATAAAGATCAAAAGTGATTGTTGCACTCAATACACAGACAGGTGTTCGTTAGCGGATTGTCATTAATATTAACATGTTCTTAAGTGATGTCCATAGGTGGTGACGTACCTAATTATTTATTTAACAGGCGTAGGTAATAGAGTACCTAGCTTACAGTAGATAATTAACCCCTAACTTTGTTAATTAATGATGACCTATTAGCAACTTTTGTGTATTGATGACTTCCAACAGAAGGCCGTAGCGGAAAAGCTATATAGGAAACTGAAGCGAGGTTTTAATGTTATGCAAATAAAATATGTTTTCAACCGACTTAAAAAAAAACTGGCCAAGTCCGAGTCGGACTTGCGCACCGAGGGTTCTGTACAAACTTTTAGTTAAGTAAATAGTTCGTTCATTGAATCGAGTTTCGAAGATTTTCCCAATAAATCAGTCCCCAAAACGTTTAGTTACAATATTAATGTCATGTGTCTTGTGTGATGACAATCTATGTACATACATACTTATATAAATTACTAAAGTTCATAAACTATGAAAGTACCGAACATTGCTCTAACTTTGCCGTTGGAAAACTGTTGTCCCCATACATCGACATAGGTCGCAGTTACTTTACCAACTGCAAATAAGTTTGTAATAGCAAAAGTAATATTGTTTCATGATGCAACTACAAAACGATTTCCGGATATTTCCTATCCCCGTTGCTACATGAAATTGCTTCATGCTAAATTTCATGATTCTAGGTCAACGGGAAGTACCTACCCTATAGGTTTTGATTCCCTTGCGAGTGTCAAAATATGCGGCAAAAACGGAGCATAAAAGGCCGTATCTTTTGATCGCGTCGATCGCGAAGTTTGATTTTTTCACTGCTGCAAGGGACCACAGATTTGATTATTTGATATTAATTTCAACTTGATACCAACAGGCGTTCCTGACAAAACGGGTCTTGACAGACGGACGGACCGACAGACAACAAAGTGATCCTATAAGTGTTCCGTACGGAACCCTAGAAAAGAGGTTCTCAATTCGGTTCAATTTTTTTTTTTTTAATATTTGATTAGCTAAATTCTTTTTTTTTTCTTGAAAAAGTTTTTGTTTAGCTATGTTTTTTTTAATGATTTATTGAGAGCACCTTTCTAAAGATTGTACAGAGTGCATAATGATAATGGGGCCTGCACTCTACTTGCGTTAACATTTTCAATCACAATCTGAATGATTTTGAAGGATATTGCTTCATATGTTCGTGTGTTACGCGATTCCTCCCCTGGCTGGAGTATGGCAGACCGGAATCTTCCATTGCAAAGAGAGTGGATTTCTCGGGTTCGTGACTTATGTAGCAGCACCTAATCGTCGGCTTTTATTTTTTTATTCCGACATGATTGTGTCATGCGGGGGTTTAGGGAGAATGGAGGGTTCCATTCCCCAAACCCCCCCATGAGGACAAATTTCGCAAGAATTTAAAAAATGGATTCAGTCAAATGTTAAACGATGACAATAAATTATATTTATTTCTGTTAATTGGTTTAAAAAAATACTTTTCCAGGTAAAAATTAAATACCTACCTAATGTTTTTTTAAACTACCTACCTCACCTGAGGTTTCCTAACTGACTACTTTGCAAACTCAGAAGTCACAGTCTCCTATAAAGCCCAAACATAGTCTTTGGCCATATATGAAGGCCATGCAGGTAACTGCAGGTTAATGTCTCAGATGATCTTTGAGGAAAGAACCATAGAGTTTTGAGTGGACCTGTCCATCCAGTGCTCGCATTTATCAGTAATCGTGTGCTCAACTCGGAATTTAAGGAGCGCGACGACTAGGTTAGGTTTCCGTCGTCGGTCGCTTCGTACACTACCTACATACTTACCCACAGGCACACTTAAATACATACATTACATAAAAAGAGCTTTGCATAGGTATTAAATGCATGCTTGCTGTAATAGCAAGAAGTAAAAAGAAAATGCTAAGTTTGTACGTCGTTAACCTCTTTCTCATGTTCTAATGAGATTTTAAAGACTTTATGCATTAGTTACCTATAGGTACCTTCTAGTTTTGCACGTAAAATAGTTGATATTTAAGATTCCTTTTCAAGTTCTACATGGTGAATTTTAAATGCGACTTTTTCTAAATAAAACTGCTGGATTCAATGAGAAGCATCCTACACCTATTGTATAGGTAGATAAGAAAGAAAAAAAGAGCCCGGAGTTTGGAAGTTTGCCGTGTGATACCCCCGTGGCTCGGAAATCACGTTAAACCGTTAGTCTTGCGCCTGATTTCTCTCCAGTCGTGTCGAAACGCCGTTTCATTGGACTATGGGAGTGAGGGAAGAGGGAGTGCACCTGTGCCTGCGCACTGCGAACACACTTGTGCACTATAATATCTCTCGCGTCGAAGGCTAGTCGTAGTTAGTAGTAGTTGAGATTGGCCGCCATACCGAAATAAGATTTGGAGGACTATATTATATAGGTAGGCATGTGTGGTTGAAACAGGATCCCAGTCTTTTGGTTTTTGGACAAATGTAGCTATTTGCTTCGAACTGATAGCATATTTTGTAGGCAACAGTTTATAACTGTAAGTAGGTATACGAGTACATATCTACCGGTATTTGTCGTAGCTCTTCAATTCCACGCGTCGACAAGTACGCCTAGGAGATAGTTTATCAATAAAATCCTTTCATTATTACATTCCGTCGCGCACAGCAGTGTTTTATTGCTCTCCTTACGAGTAACGGCCTCTCGAACTACAAGTGGAATAAAGTTTACCTATGCCTGCCTGTCGGGAATGTGTAGGGGCCGATGGATACGCCTCCAGAAAAAGTTCTGGATGCAAGAGTTGCAACAGTTGCAGCCATCACTTTTCTTGTTTTTTTTTATTATTTTTTACGCGTAATTAGCAAAATGTTTTGAGTCTCTCTCCTACTCTACCCACGAGCTCTGAGTACAGTTTATACCTTTTAGGAACACAGGCGTGATTACTGTTGTGTGTATATACTTCATACGCTGAAACCACGCTTAGTACCTACATAGTCCTATTTTCTCGAATCGCTGAATTGTTGGGGATGCTATTCCGATAAAATTCAGCAGCTTGCAAAATTCTTTTGCTTTCTTGGGCATAGTTTATGCTGTTGTGTCTGGCTGTTGTGTTGAGGCTTACCAGTGACCTCAAGGCGGGCGCCTTGAGGTCACTGGTAGGAGTGCTTAAGTAGCGTCACTCTGAGAGCCCCTTTTAATGCGCCATAAATTGAAGCGACCCATGAAATATGTCAAAAATATTTCATACAACAAATTTTTATTTTTACGAGCCCTAATTCTTATTTTATGACCGACATTGCGGTCCTAATGGGTTTACCTTCTGATTTTTTCGACGAAATAATCGTTCAGTTTTATGTCACCCTCAGAACGTGTTGAATAGAAAACTATTATTGTGTTTTTAATAAAATACTTTTATGAGTTTCATGTGTCGCTGTTATGGATGGTAGTTCGGGTGAAGATGCCTAGGTACACAAGACGATTAAATTATTACGTCGTCTTTCTAAAGGAGGCCTACGAGCAACTTTTGTCTCCGTAACTAATTTGTCTCTTATATCCAGTCTACGGGTGTGTATGAAAATGCGCGAATGTAGCGACGTGACTGCTGGGAGACTTTTTTGTCCGCGGGTTTGGACGCAACTGTCATCTGTCTATTGATTGCAATGAAAGTGCGCGCACGGGGACAAAATAGTGTCCGGGTAATCAGCTGCTGCCAACCGAAAATTTAACAAAAAAGTAGCGTTGCTGTCGCTCCCGTGTTGGCATCGTCCAAGTCTCGAAGAGGAGACAGAGACAAAAAAGTTGTTGGGCAACTAACTTGCTCGTAGGCAAATAAAAATTAAATTATAAAGAGAAAAGATTCGCTTTTTTGTATGTTTGTTTGTTATTACACTTTCACGTTAAAACGGCTGAACGGATTTAGATGAAATTGGGAACATGGGTAGACCATGACCTTGAATTAGGACATAGAATAGTTTTTATCCCGATATTCCCACGGGATCGAGACTTATCCGAGTGAAACCGCGGGGTGCAGCTAGTGAAAATACAGGGTCAAATTACATTAGCTAGCGAAACTCCGCAGGCGGGACAGTACAACACTCAACAACAATGGCAGTAATCGTTGACTCAAAAAAAAAAAGTTTTTTTTTTTGTTTTTATTTTGTCGTAAGTATTTAGATATCGATACCCATTATGCCTGCAGAGTTTCGCTAGCTAATTTAATTAGAATTTAATTTAGACCACCTCTATAGTATTGAAATGTTGCGTTGCTTTGTTTAACATAACACTCAAGTTATGTAGGTATGCTTAAGATAAAAGCAGTTTGGGACAACTTAGGGCTGATTTTGCAATCCACAGATAGTTTTTATTCGTGGAATAAAATTGACGTCTGACAATTTTTGTATTTGTTTTGAACTGTCAAAAATTCAAATAATATATTCCTCCGATAAAATTATCACGGGTTGGAAAAATCAGCCCCTATTACAAAGAGTTTGAGAGAGTCTTATGATTCCACGTAAACAGAAAAATCCCTAAAAACTTATGTAGGTGCCTAACTTACCTAGCTATAAAGATTGTAAAAACGAAAAATCTTAATAAAACTTGAAGATCCCTGGTATTTCTTGAAGAATTCCTTCACTAAAAAGTGTATAGGTCTATCTGTATACGTTCAAGACAGTGTAACGAGCTCCTATTTATTAAGCCTCACTTAGGATCGGTTACAGTAGCAGCGGACGGATCTACGAAAAACAAACGTTATAATTATCAGCGGGGTTATTGCGTAACGCACTAAGTAGCAATGACTTTTATTTTGACGGTTCAGCAACATTCATTGCGTTATTTACGTAGTTGAGCAGATATTTTTTTGGAACATCTGAAGCAATGCGTTAGCAATTTACTTCAAAATAATTCAGATTGAGATTGATAGAGTGTTACGCAAGTAGGGTGCAGTCCTAATCGATTATTTCATATATCACGATACGATTGAAAAATAGGTAAAATGTCCTTCCCAAAATAAAACCCAGAAATTCACCAAGGAAGGTTATGTTTTGTTTGCCTCACAATGTGGAAGGAAGCGGCCTGACTACAAATTTCTCAGAACCACGTTTCTATCTAGCCCATGATATTGCCAGTATTGCCACTCTACAATATCATTCTACTTCATATATACTAGAGGAAGGTACCAATAAATAATATCAAATCACCTTCATACAACGTTTCATTCCTATAACTTAGGAATTTCTTATTCGTTGGCTTATCAACAAACACGAAAATGTTAAACAAAATTTTGCAAGTGTTGCTATCCTATACCTTCGTACATTTACAAAAGCACTGTCCCGTATTCAGTGGGACCCCGCTCCAATCGCGAGGTCCGTTTTGCCCGGGACTCGGGTCCCGGGCGACGGTTATTGAAAAAGTTAGCGGCGCGACCGAAGCCTGGCCGTGAATTAATGCCGCGCAAATACGGGAACTCATACTTTACCTTATCGAGAACCTGCTCAAAGAAAATAAATGTAAGGGATCCGCGTTTTTCGTAGGTACATACCTACTGATTAAATATTAGACGAATTAAAAAGTGATGGAAATTGATTTCTGTTTTGAGCAGTTTTGAGCTGAAGTAATAAAGTAAATAATGAAAGTGGAAATAAAATGTAAAAGCTAAATCCTCATACCTCAAAATAGCGACACGAATGTGTGCCTACCTCGGTCTACCCCTGCGAAATACAGGGTCAAATTAAATTAGCTAGCGAAACTCTGCAGACGTGATGGGTATCGATAAAATACACACGACAAAATAAAAACAAAAAAAAAACTTTTTTTTTGTTGTTGTTTGTTACTTGAAGTATGTATGTAAAATCGGTTTTCTTTTGTTTTATCGTGTTCATCGATACTCGTAATATCTGTGAAGTTTACACATTTTTAAACTGATATTTCAAGTGACTACACAAACTGTGATCGGTGACCCCACAAAAAAATCATCAAATTAATTATTTTTAATTTTATCGTGTTTAGATATCGACCAATCACGTCTGCGGGGTTTCGCTAGCTAATTTAATTCGACCGTGTAAACAAGCGTGATGTTCAGTTTACTTCAAAATGATAAATACAGTGTACCTACCTATATTTTTTCTTCCTTTTCCATTAGCAAGAAAATTAAGCCATCACCGAATAATAAGCAGGTTTGAGGGATGACTCGCCGGATTTTGATAACGTTGCCTCAAATGATGGATCAGGTGGGATGTAGGGTAATATTGATTGTGTAAACTTCGGTTATAATGAAGTTGATATTCACCCTGCGAACAGAACGGTTCGATGAGGTGTGTGTCACGGTTAATTTTATTCTGCTCAAGAATATATTTTTTTGAGTCAGCTATTTGTAGTAGTAACATCTTCTGCGTACCCATTTCCCAACTATTATTGGGGTCGGCTTCCAGTCTAACCGGATGCAGCTGATAATTACATGCAGGTGACAGTATTTTACGTGGAGCGACTGCTTATCTGATAGGTAGTCGCTGGGTAATACGATACCCCTTGGTAAGATTGGTTGTCAGATTTTCAGGTTTCTGATCTGACGACTTGTAACGACTGTCAAAGATCCACGACTGACAGCTGGGACCAACAGCTTAACGTGCTTTCCGAGGCACGGAGGGGTCTCGGTATGTAAAGATGGTCACCGGATGGTCCACGGACTGGCCGCGGCAAGCGCAGCTTAACCTGATTGATCGACTAGTACACCTGTTATTACTTAGCCATGAGCCCCTCCTCCTTCCTCTTCCTTCGTTTTTAAGTACTGCCTTACTAATCTTACTTATTCCTGTTGCTGTGTTTAGGTTTGAAGGATAGCAGGATAGATGCACTGAGATATTTCAGCTTTGCCCCTGGCATAGCGGCGCATATGTGACGGGCAGACTTGTTTGCCATTCTTTATAAAAAGCATCGCAGGACATGTTGCCCCTTTGTCGTTGCGTCACTATGGGCTAGTGATATTTTCCGGGGGTCATTATTGAGTGTGCAAGTCACCCTCTGCCATTTTTTGTCCCAACTAATATTATAAATGCGAAAGTAAGTTTTTTTGTGTAGGTATTTCTTTGTTAGGTACCTTATGACGTGACGCCTGATTCACTGAACCGATCATCATGAAATGTTGCATTTAAAACGCTGTCAGGGAAGAAAAGGAAGGGTATAGAAAAGGACATAGAGTACCTTTCATAAAAAAAACTGTTCCCGAGGAAAAGAACAATAACTTTCGACGGTCACAATTGCTTTAGGACGCTAGATGGCGCTACGTGTCTTTCGAATCATGATAATTTAATATCCCGACATTCTGAGCAGTATTCAAACAAAAAGTACTAGGCTTGCATGAATTCACGATAGTATTTCAATCATTACTATTATGCTTTTAATAGGATTTCGATGAAATTTGGCACAAAGATAGATTGGATATATTATCCCGGTAATACCTACGTTTCCGTGAGATAATATCCGAACTCCACGCGGGCGAAGCCACGGGCAAAAGCTAGTACCTATATATAATATACAGGGTTATTTGTAAAACACCAGCAACCTCTTAAGAGGTCATTGTACTCATCATTATGAACAACTTTTACTATGGGACCAAAACTGAAATCGCGAAAAAAAAATCAGCTGCTCCCTACATTTTGACGAGTTATGCGAACGTAAATGTAGGGAACAGCTGATTTTTTTTTGATAACCACTCCTGCTGCTGTCATCCTGGAATAGTCCTACACCAACCGGAGGTTATCCTTAGGTGCACTTGCATAGTGCATACAGGGATAATCTTATTAAATAAATAATTTATTGGGTGTATAAAATAAATTATTGGGTGTCAAGTATTACCGACGACGTAAAGTTGCGACTGCACACGCGAGGCGACAGCGATATAATGGAACGTGTACAACGGACGAAGGATTTTTATCGTGATTTCAATCAAACAAAGCTCATTTTATTGGATAAAGGAACCTTTTATTTCAGTCCAAAATTTGCATTTATTGTATCGTGAAATTGGCTTAGTAATGTATTTATTTTGCATTAAAGCGGAACGTCCGGAAAATGTGTCGGTGAAGCTCAATATTTCCGTCTACCTTATCGAATATCGTAAATAATCTTACGCATATCCTTGCCTCAAGTGTGGTCGAAATCTAAATACTAAAATTTCAAAATTTTCTAATTAACTGACTTTCCTAAGAATTGATTAAATTAGGTAAATACTAAATGGTGCTTCAGTATTAGCGAAATTATTGACTGTTAAGTAAACTACGCACATTCGGTTTATACGATTGGTATACAAAATTTACATACTGAGAATATCACAATTGGCGGACAAAAAGTAACGTTATATAAAAACTCCTTGGCTCATTCACGCCATGTATTTATTTGTTTTAATTGCTTAGCAAAACGGTTTTATTGTTTTTTGTATTATCTTTTGATGTCGAACTATTATTGTTTTCTAGGAGCTTGTAAATAAGATTTTTATTAACTTAACTGAATTAAATTGATGATTTTTTTAAGGATATCAATGTAGATGATCACTTTCTCTTAATATACGCGTTAGTTTGTTATTTAGTGACTACACAGGTGTATGTATATACCTTATACATATGTTTAGGTTGTTACCTAGCATTAAGCGTACCCACATATGTACGCTTAATGCTAGGTATATCCTTGATATAGGCAGATTCACACAGTGCGCTTGTAATCCACGTCGTTACAGAGGCCATATAAGTTAGAAAATTATAGTCCTCCGGAGCAAATAACCGGTGTGTCCCGAACTGTTGAACTGACACTTTTTGAAATGACGGGCGCACAGTTTATAAGATGTACAAGTAGAATTTGTATACATAGAATCGTCGGTTGGTGCTGCATTGCATTAAAGTTGTCTAAAGGGCCTCCGCGAGTTGGCTTTGGCCCCTTGCACGCCTACCAAAGGACCGGGACACCACGGTTAGGGACCGTGGTGTCCCGGTATGGGATATGTAAAAACATAACTAAATCCACATACTTCAAAAATGCAAACCGCAAATATTATAATTGTAAACAATACTTTACATGACGCATTACTTGCCCAGTTTCGAACCCAAAAAACACTACCTAATTTAAAACATGAATGCATCTGACGACAATTATAGTAACAAACAAAAAAACATTTGAAAGCCCAGTGGTTGTCCTTGCCTATCAACTGCACTGACTTGCTGAGCTTCCGTCCAAGCTTATAATGGACGTTCTACTTCTGCCTTTTCCAGTTATTATAAAACTTTTAAACACGGAAGTCGTTCTGCCCTCTACTCGTGCCGACCAAGTTTAAATATTTAACTTCGGTTTGTTCGTGCACGTGGCGCATTAATTTTAAATTGAAATTGCAATGTTGACACTTAAAGGCAACTGCAAATTGAATTATATGCATTGTTTTAAGATGAGTTTTTAACAAAACAGATGAGAAGAAAACAGAGTTTCGTAATTCTTATGAAACCTTAAACACCACTGAATTATAAGTTTAGGATGAAAGCACAACCTATTATACCACTTTCGGTATTGACGACAGTAACAAGATCTGCAATTAAGAAAAAGGGATAAGAAAACAGGGAGCAGTGGTGGTCCTGTGGCAACGGCCGCGAGTTACGGGTTGTAGATTGCAGGTTCGAACCCAGACAGGTGCTTTACAAAATAATAGTGGAGGATGTTACCGCTCCAATTAAAAAAAAAAATTGTGAGGACGGTGATAAAGTAATATTTTATAATGAATCACCAATATCGTGTCACTATACTAACAATAATAAAATTGTAAGTCATTATTGTACCTAATTAGTAACACATTGGGTCTTAGTTATATGAATTAAAGAATTATTATTATTTACTATCTGTATTAAATTATTCCATTACCACTACGGTGAAGGAAAACAACGTGAGGAAATCGGCATGTCCTAGAACCAAAAATTCGAAGACATGTGACATAACCAACCCGCACTGGGCCCGCGTGATGGAGGCCTGTGTCCCAGCAGTGGGAACGTTATAGGTTGATTAATCTAATAATGAAACAAGTAAAAAATACAATTTATATAAGGCTGACACACACGTCTAATAATGATCTGAAATGCCAATAGTTAAAGTTAACAACATTATTTTCCTAACTCTGAAAGCCACAAGAGCGCGAAAGGAAAATATAAATGGATCCAGTATATTATAGTGCAATATTTCATTTGAAACAGTTTGTCAGCGGTCGGATGGTTGGGTTCATCTCGTTAAACTAAACTTACGCTCATGTATTAAGTATGCTGATAGCAATAGGAATGGGAAATAAAATATCAATGAAGATTTAAGCATGATCTTTATTACAATCGTCCATTCAAGGGCAAATGTAACTACCATTCTCTAAATATGACAAAACAACTGGAGTTAGATAATTAGGTATATCTTTACCATAAATAAAATCTAGGTGACCAAAAGTTTTATCAGAAAGTACGCAAAGTGTGGCGTTTGGTAATTTAGATACAAGCGTTTCAATGTCTGTAACATTAGCGACGTAATCGTTGTCGCTCCCTAGAAACACCCATTTCATCGAGATACTAGACAAGTCGTATAACGGCGGGCTTTTGTGTCCATATGTAATAAGATTTTTAATTAAACCATGATCATATTCAGAGAAGCCGTTATTGTGCATTTGCCCCCATCTACCGAAGTTTTTAAGAGAAGTGCCAGAGGGAGTATGACCAACTATTACAGGCAACACATCCTCGGTGATCTGGAATTTATTGTAACCTAAAACTGCGAATATGAGTACAGAGCAAAAAGGATATGCTAGGTCAGTGGTTCCGCACAAAAGTTCTCCAGAATTTTGCAATAATCCATGTCGTTTTAATACTTCTTTATTAAGAAAGGAGTCTGTAAGTGATAACTCTGGGGCAACAAGACTTTGGATCTTTATCACAATAAACCTCGCATGTTCTAACCACGCCGTCGGTGACAAGCCAAAACCAACCTTAATCTTAGCATTGTATTCAGGCTTCTTTGAGCAAAGAATTAATAACATACCAACTCCTTGTGAATGAGCGACATATGATAATTGAGTTTCATTTGTCTTAAGTAAAACGTAATCTATGACTGCCGGAAGATCATAAACGGCCATTTCATCAACAGAAAAGTCCCAGAATTCTGAATCTTTGTCGGGATTATATGAAGTATGGTTTCTGCTGTAAAAGTTTCCTCTGGTGTTGGGAACCCAGATGTCATAACAGTTGTCAGAGTAGACGTAGCAGTGAGCCTTCCCAGGTCCCGGTATGAGGCAGTCGTCACCACTGAGGTAGAGGCCGTGCATAAACATTATGACGCCCCTGGATGCTGTGCAGGATTTCTTGACAGGTATTCGGAAGAGTCCCAAGATGTATCCATCATCTGTGGTTACGAAATGTGGTTCAGCTGTGTAACCATCGTATTCAGCAAGTTCCACAAATGTTAAATCTTGTCTTGGTGATAGTCCAAATAGTGAGGCGACATCATCATCGCAGAAAACTGTGTGTATTGAGCAGAGTAGGATCAGGGCGTAGAGAATACTCATGTCTGACGTAGTGTTGCTGCAAAAATAAAAATTTAAGATAAAATCGGTCTAGATAAATATTTTTTTATTTAATGTTTTATTATTTTTTTTAACTGTGTCCCAGCAGTGGAAACCAGAATAATTATTTATTTATTTATTAGATTTATTTTGTAGACTTAACAGGTCAACCCAAGGCGTCTACAAACAAGTTACAATTAGCAATATACATAGGTATTATTAAGATTTAATACTAATGCTTAACTACTAACATAAAGTAAATACAGCTTAGCCTAGTTATGTAAAACACGTATTCTAAAAAGATAAACAATTAAATTATCTATAAAGTGGTGAAGGTTTTATAAAAATAGCCCTTTTTTGCACTATACAATGTAAACTAGATGAAAACAATGAAAAATAGATGTGAACTCCCAGTTTAAAATCCACAGAAGTCTGTTATCGTCGCCTTAACTTGTGCTAGTATGACAGTGTGTGAGGTGGACCCTTGTCGCGGATACAATTTTGTTCAGCCTGTCAGTGAACAGGTCCACATCTTGAGTTAATAAGATCGAGTTGAGGAGCGCAAGAGTACGCTGTGTGGTTGCATTTCTTGCGGCACGGGTGCGGGAACCGGCCGCTGCAAGCAGAGGCCGCCTCCGACGCAATTATGATTGTCTTCAAAGTATTGACACTCATAATTAGTATTATTTTATTGAAGCGTGACCACTGGGTTCGAGTCCCAGGTCGGATAAAGTGTTCATGGGTTTTCCATTAGGAATTTCTTAGTTACAGCCCAGAGTTTAGAAGTTGGCGGTGTGATACCCCCGTGGCTCGGAAAGCACGTTAAGATGTTGGTCCTTTTTTTTTTGCGGATGGGAAATCATCAAATGACCCCTCCCGCTCTGGGTGGAGCGGAAGGGAGTGTCAGACTCTTACTGACTAAAACCCACCCGAGTTCTTTCCACAGCCCTTTATGTTCCAGGGCAGCAGTAACCTTTTCGGACGATCCCGCTACCCCGGCAGGCTTTGGCCCTATCGACCCTTCATTTGCTGACATCTCTTTGTGGCGCGCGTGGAACACATACGCGCCATCCGGCACGGGCCTGGTCCTGATCGGATGAGTTACCCATACCCATTACTCTCCGCCCGCAGGCCCGCGCCTTCGGTGGCCGGGAGTCGTCACGCGGCTCCCGACGCCCGGAGCGTCTCCCACGGCGGCTGAGGCGTGAGGTTCTCTCCCTCAGCCTTCCCGCCACCTCCTTCACTAGCATGACTGCTTCGCAGAAGGTGGTGACTGCCTCCCGCTCCCTCTCGCCCCGGACCATGGCTTGTACCAGGGCCGGACGCGAGAGGTCGCCGCTGTTGCCGATCGCCTCTACGAGGACACGGCGGTGCTCCGCCCAAAAGCTGTTGGTCCTGCTCCTGATCTCTCTCCGGTCGTGTCGGATTACGTGTCGTCCCATCGTAGTATGAGAGTGAGGGAAGAGAGAGTGCAACTGTGTCTGCGCACACACTCGAGCACTATAATATCTCCCGCGCCGAAGGCCGTAGTCTTCGTTGAGATTGACTGCTATGGCCGAAACATGGTCTGGAGGGCTATTAGTTGCAGAATGTTTAATGATACCTACATTACATATCTCATAATGTATGACAAGATATTTTGATAACAGTCAAACAAACTATTTGCTCTAAACTAACGTTGTAAAATAATTATTTTCTCTTGAATTGAACAGTTAGACAGTGAATTTATCATTTGCCCATGTAAATAAACTGCTGTTTGGTTGCAGTAAACGTGCCTGATAAGGCGCTGAAGGATAATAAAGATTTTTCCACAAATGTTTCATAATTATTTTTTTGACAATTGTTTCCACCTTCCCACCCGATTTTTGAGTAAAATTAAAACCAAAAGTAGTCTTCTGTAAAAGCAATCTTCCTAGTCCCCTGAAGATCGAGCAATGGGTCTAGTGTTCTAACGATTAATGGTCTAACGATTTCATATCACGAGCCCGAATCGTACGAAAATCGTTTCCAAGGATGTGCAGGAGTCAGGACAGTTCAAGATGTGCAGGACCAGGACAGTTCAAGACTTGTTCGCGTGACACGTCACTTTTCGTCTCGTAGATTTATACCTGTTGTACGAGTGCTCGGTAACCCCTCGCAATTATAACTACCTTCTGCCCGTGACTTCGTCCGCGTGTTCCTGTCCCCCCGACCCATCCCGTGGCATCATATCACCTGCCCAGCCTATTATTTCGTTTTCACTTAGCGGTCTTTCTTACTTATTTCTTTTTGCTCCGCTCCTAAGAGTCCTAGCGTGATGATAAATAGCCTAATTACTTTCTCAGAGATTAGCGCGTTCAAACTAGGACGCCACACTTTCCATGTTCATGCCTGCCTGCCTATGTCGCATTTTTTATAAAGGGCTACCTAATCCACCGACTTCTTTTTATAAAGGGCTACCTAATCCACCGACTTCTTTTTATAAATTGCTACCTAATCCACCGACTTCTTTTTATAAAGGGCTACCTAATCCACCGACTTCTTTTTATAAAGGGCTACCTATAATCCACCGACTTCTTTTTATAAAGGGCTACCTAAGCCACCGACTTCTTTTTATAAAGGGCTACCTAATCCACCGACTTCTTTTTATAAAGGGCTACCTAATCCACCGACTTCTTTTTATAAAGGGCTACCTAATCCACCGACTTCTTTTTATAAAGGGCTACCTATAATCCACCGACTTCTTTTTATAAAGGGCTACCTAAGCCACCGACTTCTTTTTATAAAGGGCTACCTAATCCACCGACTTCTTTTTATAAAGGGCTACCTAATCCACCGACTTCTTTTTATAAAGGGCTACCTATAATCCACCGACTTCTTTTTATAAAGGGCTACCTAAGCCACCGACTTCTTTTTATAAAGGGCTACCTAATCCACCGACTTCTTTTCCATCCGGTCCATACTGACTACGGCGGGGTAGTTGCGTAACACACTATCAGTAGCAATGGGTTTCATTTTACCTGTCCAACAACATTCATTGCGTTATTTACGTTGTTGAGCAGACACATTTTTCTAACATAAGAAACAATGGATAAGCAATATCCTTCACAATGATTCAGATTGAGACTGATAGTGTGTTACGCAATTAGGGTACTGATTTCTACGTGGGCGTGCCCACTTACCCAGTTTTTTTGGAAGTAAAACTACGTAAACCCTATCCCCCCCCGAACCCCCTATCGAATTCACCATATGAAATCATGAAGTTAAAAAAAAGTAAAATTAAACAAAGTACTAACCTTTCTCCGTTACATGAGCATGAAGACCCAGTTGACTACTCAGATGATGGACTTGCGGCATTTGAGCTTCTGCTATATATATCACCCGAAATATGCATTCAATGTTTTGAGGCAGTAATAATGTAAATAAAAGGCATCTGCACACGAGTCATATTCTACACTACTTCGTCCGCGTGGACTTGTTTATAAATACCGACTTTACCTTCTAGGGGTATTTGTTATTTTATAAAACGATCACAGTCATTATTTCGTATGCCTGCTGCCCGCGACTTCGGTCGCGTGGGCTTCAGTGTTTGGATTTTCAGGTTTTGGGGTCTACCTATTGCGTTGATAAAGGCCCTCAATAATAGTTTTCTCATATATATTCAATGTACAGACAGCGATCAGTTACATTTTTGTTATAGGTATATAGATACATTAGACAGTCCCCAAAAACGCTGCCCTTCACCACGTCTTAGTGCATTAGCTGGAAAGAAGAAGTGGCTCAGGAAACTCCCCAGCAGCACAGATATTTATTTATTTATTTATTTATTTTACCATTTATGTACACACATATAAATAGACAATGAAAAACTGAACAGAAAAAATAGGTACAGAGGTGATGCTTATTTCATAAGAAATCTCTTCCAGCATACCTAAGATAGGACAATGGATACAGAGATGTAGACAGCGTGTGATAGAGAAAAGGACACAACAAAATGATACAAAGAATTAAAAAAGCAATAGCAGCAATAGCAGATATCAGCCGTTCTATTCTGTAAATTAAATAAAATGAAACAAAAATTTATAAAAATTAGATAAAATAAGATAAAATTAGATAGAATTAGGATAAATTGAAATAGAATTATTAATAACAAGAAACTGTTTTATTTAATTTATCTACTCGTAGGAGATTGTACTGGGAGTGGCAATGGACTCCAGGTATCGAGTAGCAGTTTGCAGGAATTTCAGTAATGACAATATGTACTCTTTGTTGGTGTATGCTAGCTGACATAATATATATGTAATTTAACTTAATGTTTGGACGTAACACCAAATGTTAATTACTTGTTGTTGTATAGAACCAAATTCTTCTAACTGACCTGCCGAACTATTCTGTAAAAATCTCACCGTGAAAACTTAGGTGAAGTGAGCTGTCATTCCACCTAGGGATTTTCACTAGCGACACCTCACTTCACCTAAGTTTTCACGGTGAGATTTTTACAGAAATGAAGTTTATGCCATGCGCTGTTGACTAAAAAAGTTCTGCTATAAAGAGTAGACCCAAAAAAGACTTTGGTTGAATAGTAGCATTGGATAGAATACACTTCAATTATTCCTTTCTTCTAAAAATGTATTCGTTGTTGGAGCCAAGTGTTTCCTGGGATTCCTGGCATAAGAAGAAAGGAGGAACTTCACGCTGTGGTGTGGTTCCAGCAGATAGTCCCCTGTTTAACAATATAGAGTAGAATAGTAGATGATGATTTAATCATGATAATGACGTACGAAAGAAAATTGTTCATTTTGTCGCTTCCCAAGTTTGTAGCCTGCCTAAGTATCTACATATAAATAGTACTTCGCTAATTCATATGCTAACTAGGTATGCACAGTTTGTTTCAGTATCGGCTTTGTCAGGATCATTTGAACAAATAAATGACAGATACATTTCTTTTTTATTCTTCTGAATTATATCTTGTACATACAATGTTACGTTTATACAGGTTGCAGGTGTATTGCAAACACTATGTTTAAAATTGTAGGAACTACGCAGCTCGCAGTGTCCAGTTTTATTTGCCAGCCATGACATTAAAAAAATTAAAAAGTTCAGGGACCAATAACGACTGATAAAAATCTTATCGCTAAAAATCTTATAATCTAACAATTACTGAATGAGTGAGTGACGTTTTAACATGACGCCGGCCGTTGACAGCTTGCCTTTCAACAGCTGTCTTCCAATAATGGACAGATCTTGGAGATGCACTTCTTACGGTTCCAGTTGAAGTTTTGATATCGGCAACTCTGCCGTCTGTGCCAGGATGAAGAGCAACAACGCGGCCCAAATTCCACTTAAAGGATGGCTGTTATCCTCCTTTTGACGAGGGAGTCCAGGTTCAAGCTGTTGTTGCCGGTCCGCCACTTTAAACACTGCTAATGTCTCTGAGCTTCACTCAGAGACATTAGCTCTGTAGTGTGGCTACCAGTGGCAACTAACATGCAAAACGATTGGACATACGTACTGCCCACCAAAAGTACCGTGTCCTTTAACAAATACGACTACTGCTACTTTTGCTTACAATAAAAACTTATTGGTTTTTACATCGAAACAATATAACAAATCTTATACCTAAGTGGCCTGTATGTAACAAAAAAAAAACAGATTAACCAATAATAGTACATAGTAGTAACCTACATGTTCCTCATATTTCATGTTCCTATGGCGAAGTAAACAAGTGTACCTATCTATTTGTTTGACAACATCATTAGTTATTAGTTGTACATATTATTATAGTTTTAAGCGATAGCATGCAGGTGGGAAGTTACATAACGTTAACTAGTTTAGAAACTTGAATCATTGAATGGTAATTATGTATGTGTAGGCACATTTATAATGTAGTTAGTTTATTAAACTTACTTTGATAATTTAATGAATAGCAATATTTAATAGTACACAAACTTAGACGTAGACTAGGAAGTATACATAAAAATAGGAAGTATATTAACAAACTTCGTTTCAAATAGCGTACTAATTAACGTATTAATTAGGCATCTTTAGGGAGGTCTTTTTAATTCACTTTGTCCTTTACACTGCACTGTAACCACTCTAACTAAATTGTCTTTTCCAGGATGCAGCGTTTTTATTCTTCCCATGAGCCATCTCGTGAGTGGCAGGTTTTCGCCCCACGGTAGGTGACTGGATTCAGGTATTCTGAATGCCATCTACGCCAGTCTTGTGTCATTCGCTGTACTTGTTGCCATCTAGTTAAAAGGTTGATGTTGGATTTTTCATAGTCATCATCAGGAACACTGAGTAATGGCTCACCTATCAAAAAAAGCCCAGGTGTGAGTGGTGACATCGTCTCAACAGTGTTGTCTAACTGGCATAATGGACGGGAGTTAAGACAAGCTTCTATTTGTGTTAGCAATGTCGCCATTTCTTCATAGGTAAGTTTTGTGTCTTTGCTAACCTTTCTTTATTAATTATGTTGATTTTATTTATGTTTAAACCAGCAACATCCTTTAACTTGTGCCACCGCCTTATCTTAAGAATGCAGCGAACTCGCTTCCAATTTTGTTGACAGTTATATTTTAACTTTTTGTTTTTCTTCTACCTGCACTGTTCAAATATAATTAGTAATAAGATTTTAATGTTCTCATGTAAGTGACGATTGTTTTAATGAGAATAAAGTTCTATAAACCGAACCCTTGCTAGATGTCTCTTTGCAGATTGCACTCCAGCTTCCCAGAGGCCCCCACAGTTTGGTATTCGCGGTGGGATAAAATGCCACGTAGTTCCATCGATTGCTAAGTGTTCGGAAATTTCTTTAGAAATGCTGTGTTCACCTACCTTGAAAAGGTCTTTAAGTTCTTTTGCAGCACCAACAAAATTGGTGCCGATATCGCTGAAGAGATGAATACATCGACCTCGACGTGCGACAAATCTCCGAAATGCAGCCAGGAATGCTTGCGAAGTTAAGTCTGTCACGGCTTCTAGGTGTATGGCACGGGTAGTCATACACACAAATAGACAGATGTACTCATGTACCCTTTAGTGGCATGATGCCCTCGTCCCTTTGATGTTCTTAACAATACTGGACCTGCATAGTTGACTCCACTGTTCAAAATGGCACGCGGTAGACTCACCCTTACTGCTGGTAATTCACCCATTAACTGGTCGTGTATCTTGCCTTTATTGACAATGCAAATCTTACAATTTCTTATGCATTTTTTTACTGCTGATTTTAAGTTAGCTATCCAATAATTACTTCTTAGGTACGTCATCATAACTTGTGTACAACCGTGTAACGTTTGTTTGTGTGCTTCGTTGATCAATAATGTAGTGATATGTTGATAACTCGCTATTATTATTGGATGTTTGGTTGTGACTGGCAAATTAGCGTTTTGTAAACGACTCTCAGCAGATTGTTTTTATCTAAAAATGGTGTCAAGCTAACCATTTTTCTTAATGCTTTTTTTCTATGTCTCTTTGTTTCTCTCATACACTGTCTGCTGATAGTAATTTATGCTATTTTGCAAAATTGTGTTCATTTCACCAGTCGTTAAATACTTCTCTTTGTTTTTAAGGTTTAATAATCTTCGGCAATAAGCGAGTACCCTTTTCATTCTGATTAGAAAATCTTTCCCAAATTGGTTTTTCTTCAATTTTACTTCAAGTTGTAAAAGTACAACATGTTGATTTTAACTCTAAATCTGTCTCTGTATTTTCTGATTTTCTCAAATGAACTTTCCTTTTTGATAGCCAATCTGACCCCTTCCACCACATCTTCTCCTTCTTTAGATCTGTTATATGAACCTCCCCTGTCAGCAGAATTTTCATTTGATATAACATGATGCCATTGTGTGTAAACAGCACGTGTTGTCTTTGTTTTCCACCACTCGATTTGCTACAAAGGTCTTCCATTTTTGAGGTTCCCCGTGAAGCCACGCCAGTACAATCGTTGAGTCTGTCCAGCAGTAGGTTTGATTACAAGGAATTCTCATGGCTGATGTAACTTGTTTTAGAAGCCTTGACAGCAATAGAGCTCCACATAGCTCAAACTGATATTTTTTTTAATGGAGCAACTTTAGTTCTCGATGCAATTAAATTTGTGGATACAGTACCATCCTGTTATTCCACTCTGCAGTATACTACGGCTGCATAAGCCCGAGTTGAGGCATCGCTAAATCCATGCAGCTGTATTGCTTTTATGTTGCTGCTGTACGAGTGTAACCATCGGTCTAGAGAAATCTGGTTGACATTCTCGAAATCGTTACTGATTTTCAACCAATCTGAGGTTAATTCTTTGGATAATGGTTCATCCCAATGTGTGCCAACTAACCACAGTTTTTGAATGAGTATCTTAGCGAGCACAATTAATGCTTGGCGATATCCATCCTAATGGATCGTAAATTTTTGTACATCTGACAAAACATTTCTCTTCGTAATGGTAGATGGAGGTAGAGAGAGACTGATTTTGTAAAGAAATTGATCAGTACCAAGATTCCATGCGATACCCAACGCCTTCACAGTACCATCTAGGTTTATATTAAGTTGGATGCTTGAAGAAATGTTGCTTGGATCCATCGACTTTATCAACTCAATGTTGTTTGATGACCACTTCTTCAATTCAAAGCCTCCCTTGTTTAGCATAGCCTTGAGTTGATTACTAGCTGCTATGGCTTCTTCAACAGTATCATAACCCGACATTACGTCATCGACATAGAAATCAGACAAAGTAATGTCAGCAGCTACTGGATAGCTATCTCGTTCTTCATGTGCAAGTTGGATCAACGTCTTCACAGCTAGATAAGGTGCTGAAGTAGTCCCGAAGGTCACGGTAAGTAATCTATAATCTTTTATTTCTTCATTACTATTACCTATTTCTCCACAGTATTCTTTGAAAATCGGTATCTTCCTTGTGTATCATGACCATTCTGTACATCTTTTGTATGTCTGCAACGAAACAGATGGCGTGCCTTCTCCAGCGCATGATTATACAACGTAGGTCATCTTGGAGCACTGGACCAGGTAAGAGTTCATCATTTAATAATATGTCATGGGTCCCTTTACAGGATGCGTCAAAACCTACACGGGTTCTCGTGGTTTCTTTTTCTTCACGCAGGACTGGATGATGGGATAAGTATACCTACTGATTTTCTTAAATATATTTCTTTTCAGGTACTTCTTCTATATGACCTAAGTTTTGTAGTCTTCTATAACCTTTTTATATTCCTTTTTCAACTTAGGCTGTTTTTTAAACCTTTTCTCTAATTGTATCAATCTTATTTTATAAGATAATACAATTTGTTTGAAACGGTAGTTTCACTATAAATCTTCCTTGTTCATTCCTTGAGTATGTTTTGTGATAAATGTTTTCACATATTTGTTCTTCTTTTGTATTCTTTCGCCTTGTAGTTGTGTCTATCTCCCAGAGTGTTTTTGACATGTTGTCGACGTGTACTTGGTGATGCATGACAAGGAATGAGTGTTCTTTTTTTGTTGTATTTATTTCTCCAGATAATATCCATCCTAGGGTTCTTCTTTGTGTACATGAAGACCCTGGTGGACCCTTGATTAACTCTTGTTCGAGTCGAACAAGAGTTAATCAAGGGTCCGCCTATATTATCGCCTATATATTCGTACATACTCCTTAACACCAAGCAGCAGATCTATCTGGCCTGGGTTGTGGTACTCTGGATCAGCAAGATCGAGACCCTCCAGGTGCTGCCAGTTGTGAACCGTCATTGTGTGGTGTGGTATTCTCGTGGTCAGTTGCCTGGACATGACGTATGCTGAATTCTGGTTTCCTTCTTGATAATATGTTTAGCTGAACCACGTGTTTAACTGGTGCTGTCATAGAACCCACACCTGTTACAGTGGGATCCTGCCGTTTTGCCGAAATATTTTGCCAAAATTTCAATAATTGCCAAAATATTTTTTAGTACGCACATTTTCATTTGGTCTAATTTGTTCTTGGCAGAATATTATCAAGGATAATGTCATTTAGGCATTTGGTCTTTAATCAAACGATTTATTGTAGCAAACAATCTTTAGACAATAAACGTTTGGTCAAATGATTTGTTGGCAAAAAATATAAAGGCAAAAATAAGATTTTTTGGGAATTATGTAACTAAAAAATGCAATTTTTTAGTTACATTACTATTTTTTTTTTTCAATGGACATTATCACAACCAAATAACCTAACCTATTTTTTTTTAGTTAACCTCGTCTAACAAGTTCGGTTACTACTACTACTAGTTAAGTGAACCGCCCCAAAAAAGGAAAAAAAAAAGATAAAAACGATAGAATTAATCGAATTCTGCAAACACAAGTCTGAATTCGAAATTCTCCAAAATTAAATAATTTCGGAGAATTCAGACTTGTGTTGCAGAATCACCTAATCACCTAGTAGTTGTAACCTAACTAGTTAGAAAGGTTAAATCATTTAAAAAAATGCTACATTTGAAAAAAAAATATTCTTCCAGAATAGTTAATATTAATATTACCTGTTTAGAATTTGTCCCAAGTGGAAAAAAACACCCTTGTAATAAAACGTCTTCAAAGTTAGAAATGGTAAATTGAAAACTGACGATAAATATTTAGGAAATTTTATTTTGCGTAAAATGAGTTATTCTAACTGAAATATTTGACTACATAAAAATTGGTAAAAGTACTAGTTGGTAAACAAGTCATTGTTTAAACGTTCAGTTGCCAAATATTAGGTTTGGCAAATGAAATTATCGGATTTTTTTTTGGGAAGTAATAATTTGGCAATTTCTTTTCGATGAAACAAGGGAGACCCCTGTTACAGTACCTTCAATTGATTTTCTTTGTAGCTTCAGTAATTGAGTTGCCTTTTCACTTATAAAGCTCGCATGTGAGCCTTGATCTATAAGAACCCTTAGCAGTGTCGCATGTCCATCTTTTCGTTTTGCTTTGGCTAGTGTAGTTGCTAATAATGCTCTTACAGATACCTACTCCGATACCAGCATGAAGAGTTGTTATGGCCTCCTTGATGACTTCTTGTTGAGATGTCGATGGTTGTATAGGTTCTGTCTCTGGGGTATCCTTCGGCTTCTCTGTTTTGTGAAGTAAGGAATGGTGACGTCTTCTACATACACGACAAGTAACTGGTACCTTACATTGGTAAACTGAATGACCTGGAAGCAGGCAGTTGACACAAAGCTGTTTTTCCTTCACATAATTGTTACGTTGTGCAAGGTCCATTTTAATAAATTCTTTGGAATGACATAAGGTATGCTTTTCACTACAAAGTGCACAGCTTTTATCTTTAACAATATTTGTGGCATGGTAGGATCGCTCTTTGATTGTACGATCTTTATTTGTTACGGGTAGTACCATTTCTAGTGTTCTAAATTTTGATTCCAAAAATCTTTTTAACTCTTCCCAATATGGCACATCTTCTGACTTTTCCTTATAAGCAAAAGTTTCCCACACTTTATGTGACTCCTGGTCCAACCTCTGAATCACCAGAAATATAATTAAAGGATCTCAGGAATCGGTGTTAATTTTCAAGTTTTTTAGGTTATATTTACGCACTCTGTCGTAGTATCTAATAAAGTCTTCACACTGTTAGCTGTCTGTGTTGTAATTTTCTTTTGACTAAAAAGACTTTTCAAAACAGAGAACACAATAACACGTTTGTTGCCGTATCTGTCTCATAACAATTGCCATTCTTGATTGTAATTGCTGTCCGTAATTTGAATGTGCCGTAATATTATTTCTGCTTCACCGGGAACACTAGACTTTAGGTAATGCAGTTTTTGAACTTCACTGATTGAAGTACCTATTCTTATGCACAAGTGATGTAAACATGTCCTGGTATGTGGGACACTCCTCGTATTGTTCCGAAAAAGTTGGTAGTTGAATCCGAGGCAGTTTTACGATCAAACATTGCCCTTGACCACTAAATACTGAAGAATTTGAGGTTTCTATTGCTGTTTGTTGCTCTTTACTCAACATGTCAAGTCTGCTTGAAGACAAAGGTACAGCTGTGCGATTCTGTAACCATCTCACCGTGAAAAATTAGGTGAAGTGAGCGTGGAGTGAGCTGTCATTCCAAATAATGCTAGGGATTGACATTACTGACAACTCACATCAAGCTCACTTCACTTGAGTTTTCACGGTGAGATTTTTACAGAATCGACCGACAGGTCTTCAATGACGAAATAGTCTTCATTGAGAAAGTAAGAAACTTTTCCACGATTTTCTCTCCGATTACACTGTGTTAACATCTCATGAGCTTGCTTAAAGGAACTCCAATACTATTCAATGCACTTCAACCTAGCCCTTGTGTAACCGTCTGTAAGTCTCACTTTAGGGCATTTTATTAAGTTCAATTGTGACTTTTGTATCAATTTTGTCCACGTCTTCTGGCGTATTCAAATATTTTTGTTGTTCCGAAGTTATCGTAGCCATTGTAACTTTTTATTATGTTACCTATTAAGTATAACTTGTGCTATGAATGGCCAACCACACTGTCCACACAGTCCACACATTGTTCAAACATGTAACTTCATAAATACTGCACAATTTTGCGTAAAAAAGTCGTCTTATCTCTGGATTGCGGCTGCCTTTTGTTCTAAGCTAGCTCGGACTCCGATCCAGTAATGACCCACAGGTGTGCCAGTAGTAATTATGCGGCTCAATTTGCGACCATATGGACTTTTGGGAGATTTTATTAAATAAAATAACGATACTGTTTGCTAGCTCTTTATTGTGGCAACTAACATGCAAAACGATCGGACAATTCCTATATTTTTTATATTACCTGATTTAATATTAATGAGTGTTATGAGTGACTTTAGTTAATATTATAATGCTTTGGCTTTAAAACTTCCTGTTTTATTGCACACAATGTTCAATCCACTTTCCAAAATGTGTTCGTCACTTCGTCACTCTGGTACTTATTGAATCCAATTTCCAAAATATTCAATATTCAGCTTATGCTAGATGTAGATAATATGTAAACCATGTATAAAATTGTAGGAACTTCGCAGGAGTTTTGGGAATTAAAAAACGATCGTAGCTCGCAGTGTCCAGTTTTATTTGGCAGCCATGACATTAAAAAAATTAAAAAGGTCAGGGACCATTAACGCCTGATAAAACTCTTATAGCTAAAAATCTTATAATCTAACAATTGCTGAATGAATTAAAATGACGCTTTAGGATAAAAATAAAACAGTTAATTTAAAAAAAATGGGAGGTTCAGGAACTAAATAATCATTAAACATCGTGTAATTATCGTCTTAGATTGTGAAAACTAAGTCATTGCCTTACCTAAAAGTTGTTGTATGGTATAAATCTACAAGAAAACGTGCTGCGTTCCACGTAAATTTCTTGTAGTATCACCAGTTCACCTAAGTTTCATGGTGATATTTTTACAGAATAGATTGGCTGGTGCTAGGGAACACTACTGATAGTTCACTTCACCTTAGTTTTCACGGTGATATTTCTACAGTATAGATCGGCAGTATTGTATTTATAAAAACAGTGTTTAATTACCCATTCTACGTCAGCAAATAGAATTTCCAGACGTATACGTAATGGCAGCCAAACTGATCGGTAACAAGCGCTCGCGAAACATTAGGGGAAATCAATGGCGCGGCTGATCCGCTGGACTTTGCTCTACTACAGGAATATGTAAGAATTTAACTTATACTACACGTTATTGAAAGAACATTGGATTGATATTTAACTAATGTTGACAAAAGGGCCTAGTGATATGGGGTAATTCAGTGAATGTGGAAAGATCATTCATAGTGCAAAAAAATGTATCAGAGCCATGAGTGGACCAGAATATTTAGGCCATTGTAAGTAAGTAAGTAAATTTTATTTATTTAAACTTGGCGTACATGGTGCGCATGCAGGATATTAGGTAAAATAATACATAAAAGCATACAATAATACAGAAAAGTTCTAACATGTTCAGCCGCATATCGTGGCGTACAAATTGGTAGGAAGAGATGGTGCATAAACCGTGATAATTCATCAAAATTACATTTCATCATTATTAATTAAATATTAGATATAATTACAATTCAATAAGCATATTTTTTAGATACAATTCCAATATCAAAGTAATCACTAAATAAATTGGTCAATAAAAATATAAATTACTCTCATTAAAAATTTCAATTCCAAATTACAATTATTCCAAAAAATACAATAGATTACAATAATAATGATGAATACATATAGATGTCACAAATACAACATTGTCATTTCAAAAACGAAGAAAATTGTCCTCCGGGAAATTACTAACCTGCCAGTAATTTTATGACAATTAAAAGTTATAATAAATTACCACCTGCCCTGAGAATTTTACCAATTAATAAGTTTGAATATAAAATGTTTGCTTGGCTCTTAGACATGTGTTTTTATTCCGTCAATGAATTTTAAAATCATACTTTTTGATATTGTAATTAAGATTAATAATGACATTAGTACCTACTTTGACGTTACTATTTTTTAATTAATATTTATTTAAATATAATTTTAATTTATTTTCGAACATTTATGTCGATTTTTTATTTATTAACATAGTTTTAAGATAATGTAATTCTAACAAAATATTGTCATTTAAATAGTCTGAATTAAACGAATTTTATTTTATTTTATTACTATGAATTCATGGACATTGTAATTTTTATTTTAACATTATGATTTATATTTTGACATTATGATTTATTCTTTGACATTAAGATTTATATTTTCAACATTTTGACTTATAATTATTTAAGATTTAACTATTATTATTTTGACACTATAAATAATGCATTTTTGATAAATCTTAACCATAACATGTACATACCCTTTAATATTTCTACACCAGCAATGGTAGTATGTGTGAAACAATGTTTAATATATGACCTCAATGTACCATAATACTGAGAAATAAATAAATACAAATTGATAACAGTGTTGATGGATGAAATAGATGATCTAGGAAAAACAAACACTTTTGATAATCTGCGTGGTCTACTTGATTTTGAGGGGTGGGTAGACGTGATCTCTCTGCTCGAAGTCACCTAGGACCCATCGTGCCATTGTATTGATGATGTTACTCCTATTTTTTCAATTCCCAAGCAAATAACAATAAGTCGCCGTGAAAGCGGATAATTTTCTAGTAAAACTTGCAAAATTTTCCTCGAACCTCAGCACCGGTCTTAACTTATGTAGTAATATCTTCCGGCTATAAGGACCACGATTCTGCATTGGTTTGCAAATGCAGGGGATGCGAGGATGCAAGGCCAGCTTAACGGCACTTAATTTATAGGTAACATGCTGTGCGGCTGCAGCGACGCAATGGCGTGGAAGATACGCCTCCGTAACTGGGGTAATGGAAAACTAACAGGAGTATACTGTTAACTGGGTAGAAAATTGAGCTTTATTACGTTAGGTGCAAGAGAAACCTGGGGATGACGTAAAAAGTTATCGTATAGTTCTTATGCTAACCATATATCATTCACAGTCCATCCATAATTTCTTTGCTCTTATCCTGCTCTTATAGCCTTCGATATTCATACTCAAAACTTTACTCACGACATTTTTCCCATTCCTCCGTATCACATGCCCATGACAACCGATTTCCACAAAACTTTTCAGTTACCGGTGTCACTTTCAACTTCCTCTTATGTACTCATTTCTTATTTAATCCATTCGTGTAATGCCACACATCCCATCCAATCTTGTTTAAACTTGAAGCTCCATTAAGCGATGCATGAAAATATTGATTATTTCAACATTTTCATGCATCGCTTGATGGAGCTTTATTAATTAGTGTTTTTTAAAAGGAATTTTACTGTTTTTGCAAGCCATTGGACGAAAAAGTGTTTTTCGCGTTTTTGTTAATTTTCCCTAGTGGGAAAGTTAAAGGGAGCCTAAAAAAGATTTAATTAGCTAAAAACAGCTTCAAAATGCGTCACCTGGATGCAAAGTCATATAGATTTCAAGAAAATGCAGTATCCCTTAGGTGGATTTCGTCGGTTAGTGATATTACTGAATGAAAAAAAAATCAGATGCCTTATTACTGTCACATCCCTGTAGGTATTGCAGACCTAGTTGTAACAAAGATCATTACAATAATTATTTATACTACGTGAAAGACACGACTGGCGAACATTCCCTTAAATAAGTATTCATGAGCGATTTCAAAACAAACTCGTAGCACATAGTTATAGTATGTATTAGAAACGGTGGTGTAGTGCTAGGCAAACAGGAATGTTTGGAAGCATCGCCGCGATATTGGTGGACCCCCAGCGCGAAAGTGCGATGTGGTATATTGAGCAAGTCCACTCTTGGTAGTGGACAAGGAAATTCATAAAAGAAAAGAAAGAAAATATTATATTGCTGTTGTTGTTGTGTGTTAGTAGGAAATAGGAAAAGGCTGTGAGAAAAGATGCGTGTGATTTGTTTCGTTTGAAGATCGTGACGAGATTTCGCTTATTTTGTCGTGATGCTATTTTGGGTTCTATTGCTACTGACTCTTTAATCACTGTGCTCGTGTGCTTGCATGACTGTGCTTATGTACCGTGTACTTTATGTAAACCTAATAACTTGCACCTTCCAAACCAAACTGTGTGGTGTAACTGTGGTTCTGCCGATGTATTTTGTAAAAAAAAAACTGAAAACTTAGGTGAAGTGAGCTGTCAATAGTGTCAATCCTTAGCATTAGATCGAGCTCACTTCACCTAGGTTATCACGGTGAAATTTTTACAGAATTGATCAGTTGAAGAAATCAATATACTTCTTAATTAACCGTGAGTCGAATATTGTTTATTATTCCTCAATAATTCTACAAACATTCATCTAACCAACGATATCTACATTAGTGATTAGGCTTCTGTAGTTCTGCACCTTGCCTTTTGAAGTGTACTACGTGAGCTCGACAAATGGATGTGCGAATAACACTTGTGCGACAAAACTGTAATGCGACTCACCATAGTTTAAATGCACGCTTGTGCGACAAGCAATAATATTAAGTCTTCGACGTCAGAGGCACCCCGAGGTTCGGTTTGGTTAGGTTCCTTTAAACCCTGCAGACAGAAATAGGGGCCCGAAGCGGGGCACCGTCGACTAAGTCTTAATAATATGCTTGTCGCACAAGCGTGCATTCGCACTATGGTGAGTCGCAGTACAGTTTTGTCGCACAAGTGTTATTCGCACATCCATTTATCGAGCTCACGTAGCACACTCGCCTTTTGAACCTCTACATTGGCTAGTCTGATACCACATCGAATCACTTCGATGCCACACAGTTCTGACGCAAACTCCGTTCATTAGTATTAAATTTCTGATTTTGATCATCTACTTTTGCTGTTGACTGTACTTCCACGAACCGGAGTCTTTCCCAAGAAACCCTAGTACCATTTTCCTGTGTAACTACAAACAAAGTAATTGAAACATACCTAAATATTATTTTTTGTCTTTTTTACCAAGAGTTTGGTTTTCTCAGGAGAAAGACATGGATTTAATGTCACGTCCAAACATTAGTACATTCAGGTTTAAACTTGGAATCAATAGTATGCGCAGAATGTAGTAAATGAAAGCGTTCAGTGTTATTGGGTAAATTAACCGCTGCTTCGGCTGCGTCCGACAACTTCGGACCAAGTTTGTGTGTGTGTTTGTTTGTTTATCTATTTATGATATTCCAGCTATGTGGAATGTGGGTGGATTTCTAGACGTTTGCACAAGCTAACTGTTGCAAAATCATATAATATAAAATTACGCTAAGTAAATCTTAAACCCTAAAGATATTTAGCATTTTTAAAGTACAACAGACTGGGGATTCAGCTCTGACTACAGTTTTGGATGATGGTTGCGCAAACATATTGTGCCAGCGGCGGCGGCTCTGAGGGTGGCCGATGTATTTGTCGGGCACAAATAGTCGTCAGAAAAGACCATGGAGCTCTGGGCAGTCGATAGGTGCCCGTACGGTCTTACATGCTACCGTGAGCTGATCAAGGCCTCTTCTCACCTCCAAGCCCAACGTCCCTAAAAGATAGTTGGTAGGGTACATATAGGGGAAGAAATGGTATAATCTTTGGAAGAGGGATCGTAAGGAGTTGATTGATTTAAGTAAAATATAAAATTATACATATAAACCTTCCGGAATAAATTCTCTAAATCATGGTGAAATCAGCAAAATCCATTGTGTAGTTTAAAAGAATTAAGTGGTCACATAGACACGAAAAGCGACTTTGTTTAACCCTTCGTATGCTAGAACGTAGATCCACGCGAGACACAATGGCTTTTTAATTGTGTCTGTAATTACGGCATTCAACGGGTTAATACAATTAATAGATGCGTTATCACGAAGTATTTTTTTTTGTATCAACATATGATTTATATTGTTGCACTGGCTGCCAAAAGTCATGCTGTGGTGTGCAGTCGTTGATTCAGTGCAATATTTATTTTCATCTAACATGACATGTTAGATCATATTAAGTCCAAGCACCCATAGCAATGTTGTATACCTCCGATTAAGTAAGGTGAAACCCCTCCAATTCAATAAATGTTTGTTAACATCAGAGTTATTACGTAATTATGCATATTTTGTAAAACGTGTCAATCCCACTAAAGTACTCTGTCCTTCAGGATACAGGATTTCCTAGTTTGAAGGACAGGAGTCTTGCTCATCTGTAATAGCCATATCCATCCCTTTTTGAAACAACACTGATGTTACCTAGGCTAAGTCTTTTAGTAAATAAATGATTACTTACTTATTATTTTGGGGTTGGCTTCCAGTCTAACCAGATGCTGCTTTATTTTACACGGAGCTACCCCTCCAATCTCAAGTAAAAATGACACTCAATTTACAAAACTAAATTTGATATTCCCCACAATATAAAGCTCATCATATAGGTAAGCTATTAGCTCCGTGGCATGATGGATGATAGTCCCGCGCGTCTCACATATTGGAGGAGGAAATTGTGTTGCACTGCAGCCGAGCGACTAAATTATATTATAGCCTTTTGTAATGAGCTCTTAATTTGTGAGGCCGTATTACGTTTCTGCGCTATTGTATTAGATTTGAATGAGAGGGTGCCTCAACCACATGGTATAATAATAATTAATTTCGTTTATTGCAAATCACACTTAAAAATACACACATGCCATATAGAATTAGTAACAACGACTTAAAAACTGTGTTACTAAAACTTACAAACTAACCTAACGACTACTAATAACTACGAGGCTCACCACATGTTGGCACGTGCCTCTGCACCCAGTGCCTAATAAAGGGGCTGTCCACCTAGTCAAACAATGTCTTTAGGATGCTGTTGGGGCTTCCGCGCAACCTAACCATAATCGCTGCCGCCCTCTTTCTCATTATGGCATGAAAATCGTCAACACGGGTTCCGCGAACATCTGCGAAGCGCTACAGAAGCGCGGAAGCCCCAACAACATCCTAAATAGTATGGTTTCGAAATTAGGCCATCTTATAAGTTAAATAAGGAAAAAGACGTGCAAGTTACAAACAAAAATACAAGTAATCGCAATGAAGATCTAGCAACTCCGAACACATACAACTCTGTTATATTGCATTTAGAATTATGAAGGAGCTTACAGTAACGCAAATCCCAGGCAATATTTAAGACCCAGGGTTGCATCTCGAATTATCAAGAAATATTTTTGTCACGCCAAATACAGGTGCATCATAACCGATTGTAGTCCTATGATCCTTTCACGCCACTGTTTGTTTACATTCTTTAGTTACTTCTCTTTTCAGTAAAACGAAAACTACTTGGGCCTGTTCTTGATCTTGGTCACGCCTGATGGAAAGCGATGAATGAGGTCTGTGATGGGATGAACAATCCCAGAAGATGCCTGTTCACTCTTGCTTTGAAGGCATGTTTCAAATCTGCCACTGGTTTAGAGCTCGGGGTCTTATCTCACTCTGTTTTAATTGGTAGATATCTAGCCGAATGAGCAGCTACCATTCTACCAGTCTATCTATATAAAAGGAGTAACTAACTGATTGATCGACTGCCTCACTGAAGTATCAGCGTATAATAAAACTACAGGGACTGGGAACATCGAATTTTGCACAACGTTTCCTTTTATAATTTACTAAGAAAGGGTTTTGGAAATTCAGCCTATAAAGGGGTGAAAAGGGGGATTTTGTTTGTACGAAATATCTTATTTCTTGGGTTAATAAACTGGAAACTTTATAAGTTTCCGGATAAACAAGTCAATAATTAATTTGGCGAACAGAGTTCGTCCGTCTCGGTGCAGTCGGTGGAAGCGAGTGGTCGTCGTGCCGGGCCATGTCGCCGTCACGCTGTGCACGTAGAACGTGCGCTAGGTGTTGGGTTAGCTTTCCAACCATCGGGCTATCTATTGTCATCACCTCGATTTTTTTTTCATCGTGTGCGATATCTCACTCCTGGGCAAAGGCTCCATTGCTTCCATATTTCGCGAGTTTGCGCGTCCGGTTGCGGTTTGATGAAACTATCCAGTTCATCACGCCATGACGCCCGGGGTCGCGACAGGCCACGCTCCTACGTGGCCTGTCCAGCCCGTCTTACTGTATCAGGGCACCAGTTCTGAGCTATAAGCTATTTGTGACCATAGTTCGTCTGGCATACGACAGAGATGCTGCTAACCTAACCTAGCCCCATTTGAGTTGGGCAGCTTTTTGAGTCACGTCCTCAAAAACCATGTAAATATATCAGCCAAAAAACTGTTACTGCATGTCGTACCATGCTGTTATTGCATTATTATTTTTTTCCAAAGTCAGCCAGTTTTGATAATATTACTACATATTCTTAATTTTTTTCACAACAATTTTACCCAATATGGATGATTTATTCAAAATCTAGTTTCCTTATATAAAATTTGTTTTTGTGTGCGTTCTATTGATCAGTACAAATCTATAAAGGCCATAGTCATCATCAAATATCTCATTGTGACACAAGAAACAGTCAACATGAAATACTTGTGTGTGGCATTAGTTTGTGTTCTAGTGATTAATGTGACGTACTGTCATTATGTGAGGTATGCCAGAGGTGTACAAGTGTACGGTGAAGAGGTTGAACCTCTTTATCCTACTTATTATATGCATTATGAAAACCGACCATTTGTAGATGTAAGGCAACAGACGACACTGCCAGGGCATCATGGCACAAGAGTACAGGTTCAGAAGGTACATGTTATTGAAGTGACTGATGGACTGGGCGGACCTTCCGATGATACTCGGCCTGCTGCTATGTGCACACTATTTGGCTACTTATAATATTGGACTATTTTTTTTCGAATATTATGTTATTTTTAATCACTTTTTTTTTAAATCTATTAAATGTTAACATCTCTACTTGATGGCGGTTTTTAAAGTCTATTATTTAAGGCTTTTGGCGCTGATGACCGAAATACAGGCTTACGCCTATTTCGGCGATGATGTCAGATGTCTAATTCATTACGGAACAAAAAATTATAGCCTATAAGATAATCATTGTAACCAATTATTCAACTTCAATTAACTTAAAATTATAAAAAAGTGTCATAAGGGTAAGGGTTTTCGACAAAATATTTTTTTATTTTTGCTTAAGAATAGTTTGCGAAGTAGCATATCAGAATATGTGGCTATCGCATTACGCTACCAATAGTTTTGCGTCTAGAATGCGTTCAAAAACGTTCTTTTGCCATCTAGATTTTTCTGTCGTCATACGTAGTTAATAAAACACCACCAAACCATAGATATTTACATTTCTGTGACACAAACACAGTTAAGAATAACGTGGTCGTCTATTCTATATTATTTGTTTCGACAGTCAGCCAGTTTTGATAATATTACTATGTAAATACTTAGTCTTATATTTTTTCACAACTTGAACCTAGTATGGCTGATTTATTCAAAATCTGGTTTCCTTATACAAAAACTGTTTGTGTGTGCCTCTTATTGCTTCAATACAAATCTATAAAGGCCGTAGTTATCATCAAATATCTCATAGTGACACAAGGAACAGTCAACATGAAATACTTGTGTGTGGCATTAGTTTGTGTTCTAGTGATTAATGTGACGTACTGTCATTATGTGAGGTATCCCAGAGGTGTACAAGTGTACGGTGAGGAGGTTCAACCTCTTTATCCTACTTATTATATGCATTATGAAAACCGACCATTTGTAAATGTAAGGCAACAAACGACACTGCCAGGGCATCATGCCACAAGAGTACAGGTGTGGGTATACAAGGTAAATGTTATAGAAGTGACTGATGGACTGGAACCTGGACCTGGACCTTTCGATGCTTCTAGCGGATATGCCGGCATTGCGGGAGACTATTGTCCGGATGATAGTGTAAGAGCTGCCGATGGAATTTGTCGCGAAGAAGATTAAACCAATTAAATGGGAAAAGGCCATGAGAAAAGATGCGTATCATTTGTTTCGTTTGAAGATCGTGATGAGATTTCTCTTATATTGTCGTGCTTCTTGTGATGCTACATTTGTGTTCTCGCTACTGACTCTTTAACCACTGAGCTTGTGTGCTTGCATGGCTGTGTTTACTAGTTATATGAACTTATGTATACCCAATTGCACCTTCCAAACCAAACTGTGTGAGTAACTGTGATAATGGACTGGACAAATCAATATACTTCATACTTAAGATTAAACCGTGGCTAATTACTAACAGCCGCACAGGTCGATCGATCAGGTTAAGCTACGCTTGCCGCGGTTCGTCTGTGGATGGGTGACCATCTTTACATACCGAGACGCCCCCGTGCCTCGGAAAGCACGCTAAGCCGTTGGTCCCGGTTGTCATTCGTAGTTTTTTGACAGTCGTTACGGGTCGTCAGGAGCCCGAAAGTCTGACAACCAGTCTTACGAAGGGGTATCGTATTACCCAGTACCTGGGTTGTGGAGGTCAGATAGGCAGTCGCTCCATGTAAAATACTGATATTCAGCTGAATCCGGTTAGACTAGAAGCCGACCCTAACATAGTTGGGAAAAGGCTCGGCAGATGATGATGACTTAAGATTAAACCAATCAACTTCAACCTTTGTACGTAGGTACCTACTTATTCATTGACTTAGCTGTTGTTAAAAAAACGGGAAAACAGACTACATAATATTATGTGCACACTATTCGGCTGTTTTGCTTATGTATTTGCCATAAGGCATTGTAAGGGTTTTCGTCCAAGTGAAAGAAAAAAATTACTTTACTATTGCCTGGCATGTAGCATATTAGAATACTTTAGTGTGGTGTGGCGGCCGCACTATGCTACGAATAGTTTGCGTCTAGAATGCGTTCGAAACCGTTTTTTTGGCATCTAGCTTTTTCTGTCAGCTTAGTTAATACAATACTTTCTTACGATAATAGTTTGCAGTTCTTCAACAAACATACTTTAGAATGAAGTTGATTAAACGACGCAATGTTAGAATGTAAATTTTCTAAAGAAATGATCGACTCGCCGCCACTTACATATTTTAACTTTCAAACTCAATCAAGAATTCCACGTAGACCTATTACTCCATTTTGTCCTCCACAGAGGAGAACGGTGTTTGGATCTCATTTTCCATGATTGTGCTAGGTTTTGCAGGATTTTAAATAGTGGTAGCGATCTAATCGATTTACACTTTATAACTAAGCAGAAATCTAAAATTCTGTACTGTTTGTCTGCTGTGCTGTCTGTTTTTCTGTGAAGCTTTTATGTTTAGCATTCACTACTGTTTTCTTAGTAAAAGTTTTCTTATAAACTTGACAATTATGTAGGTACATGTCAAGTTCCAGTGAAATTTAATTTGATAAATTAACTGATTGTTTTCTATTAACCAAATTAAATTTTATTCGGAAACTTCCATCGGTTTCTCACTAAACTTCAACTATATCCAACGACCTGGTTAATACTTATCTCCTTTGGTGACTGTACATACCATAAGCAGTCAATAAACATAATTTAATTTAGGTCATGTGGTGTTTACCTTTAGGTAAGCAAGTTAGTAATTGTTGCACTGTGTAAAGTTTTAAATGCCTTTTCTTAAGATGTTAGTGCTGTAAGCAGCTATTGGTAGACATTAATAATTAAATATCCTTAATAATTTACCCCCACGCATCAGAGTGTTGCCCACTAATAAATTCAGGAAAACAATATTTGCCTGGCTTTTAGGCAATTGTTTCTATTCAGTTAATGATTTTTTTATTATAAATTTTGACATTACATTTTATCAATACTTGGCCACTTTGACATTGTAAGTTATTTTTAATATTCCTACTCCGGCAACGGTAGTGTATGTGAAACTGTTTAATATTAAGATCTTAACATAATGCTCAGAAATAAATTTATTATTATATATTTTATATTATTGTATCCCATAAAATGATGATGATGTTGGTAGTACAAACATAGTCTTGGAATTGAAAAGTACGAAAGAGTTTGAGTATTGTACGTATTATTGTTATCATCATAATTATTATTTCAGCCAAAAAAATTGCTACTGGTTGACGAACCCATCTTTATTAAATTGTTCCGAAACACAACCAGTTTTAAAAATATTATATTACTAAAATACCTATTGTATAAAACTGGATGTTGATTATATGAGGTTAATAAAGTCCAACATCGCTAGACACCATGGAAGTTGGCACATCTAAGTGTTTTATCATGGAAATGATTTTTTAAGTTGCTTTCGCGAAGCAGGCTCATCATCTTCCTGCCCTTTTCCCTGTTACTGGGGGTCAATGCTACATGTTTTATTTTACCATTTTCCCTGTCAACCGTGTCTGGCTAAACGTAGTTTAAATACCACTTAACGGTTTTCAACGAAAATTGGAGTAGGTACCGCTTACACGTGCAAACCAAGCTGCCTGGCACTCGGCCAAGGAAATAAATATCAAATTGCTCTCGACTTCTCTCCAAACTCAAGGTCAAGCAATCAATTGTACACGTGCGAAAATATAAAGAAAGTAACACTAAATTTTATGACCAACACGCTTTGTCCAATGCACAAATGGATACAGAAGGTTTGCTGTGTACAAAGTATCTTCTTCTTTTGTCTCTGCCTGGTTGGTAAACAACTTTCATTTGTTTTCTCTGTAGTCGCTGCTGCAAGACGCGTGTCGCTTGACCGTGTAGCTGTGGCGACGGGGTAAGTTTTTTCTTATTATCTGCCTAGATTCGAAGCTTCACATGTTACCCAGAATTATTAGTATTTGTGTTGTATCGCATAACTTAGATACATGTATTTAGATGTAGTAGACCAACCGTTTCGGTTAAACATTTAACACTACGAAGTGTCAATGACCAATTTTTGGACAGGGGGAGTCAGAAGTCCGAAATTCTGACAACCAGTCTTACCAAGGGGTATCGTGTTACCCAGTAACTGTGTTGTGGAGCTCAGATAGGATCCGGTACAGTGCTGCATCAATGAAAAGGCTGGGCAGATGATGATAGTATGAACAGTGGCACAGAGAATTTGGTTCTTACGCCAAGTTATCTTATCCAATACACCTGTCTGGCATTAATGCTGAAATTAAGCTTTTTGGCGCAGCCGTTAGGTATTGCTATTGTAGTTAAAACATAATTTAACCTTTCCATTTGTATTTTGTGTTTCACAAACTCTGTCCAAAAGAAAGTTATTCTTTCTGTCTTTCTTCTCTTACAAAGTGCTCCTTCTGCTATTTTCCTGTTAAGGATAACATTGTTGTTATGATTTTAGCGACACGATTATTATTTCCCTTTTATATTCTGCCCCGGAGTAGAATGTCCCATGTCGTAAACTGGCATTTACGTTTCTCATGACGAACTAGACTTGCATGCTCGTGCTGGCAGTTTTTTCTTTTTATCTTCATGCTTGAGTTGTATCACTTGTATCCCGGTTTTATATTTAGTAGAAGCAGGTAGTTAGAGTATATTGGGTGCACAAAACGGGAGGTTGAGACTTGTGCAATTTAGGTGCAGTTTATGTCCAGCTATATGGGTTGTGATGAGCTTGAGCTAGCTATAATTATTGTTTTATGGCCGACTAGCCGCGCCCTGCGGTTTCACCTGCATAGGTTTCGATCCCGTGGAAATATCGGGATAAAAAGTATTCTATGTGTTAATCCTGGTTATAAACTATTTGAGTGCTAAATTTCATTCAATCCGTTCTTTAGTCTTTGCGTGAAAGAGTAACAAACCTTCATCCATTCATACAAACTTTCGCGTTTATAATATTAGTAGGGTTCCTCTCAAGTACACGCACCTACTGTATACTTAAGTGTAGAGTTTAATTTAGTAATCAGTCCATCACTCGGCTGATAACGTAAGCCCAAACCGTAACTTGAGGACGTAAGTTATTATGTTTATTATTACGGTCATGACCTCAAGATTGATATAAAGTGTGAGCTCTTGGGCTGAGGAACGTTTATTAACACGTACCTAAGACTGACGTTGTCAATGGACTAGAACATAAAAAAATAAAGATCTTCCTCGTCTTTCCCAGCTAGATACTATCTAGTAGATTTATTTCAATATAAATATTTTACATAGCATCTCTAAAATGTTCATTGTAAATCATTCTTGTTCCCGCGACCGATCGCGTTGCATCGCATCGCCTGCCTGCGCTATTACTTCGTTTTGGTTTAGCGTTCTGTCTGACTTTTATCTTTTTGCTCGGCCCTCTGGGGCTGTCGTATAGCGACAAGAAAAACCTTAACTAATAAAGCCAAGGGTAGAATGAAATTAAAGAAAGGGAGGTAGAAAACGAAAGAGATGGACTAAAGAGTGGTGTGTAGTATGTAAGTGAGGTGTGAGTGGGTGGGTTGAGGAGGCTGAGGTGGTGATCCAGTTGGAGCTGAGGAGGTAGACGAGAGTCAGGTGCTGGCAACAGGTGCAGGTACAGATGCAGGTCCAGGTGCAGGTGCAGGTGCAGGTGCAAGTGCAGGTGCAGGCGCAGGTGAGGGCCGCACACGCACCGGCGTGTGCGGCACGGAGGGCAGCCGTAGGAGGGCCCACGCAGAAGGACAAGACGCAGCACGGCAGTAGAAGAGAGTGGCACGGCGGGGATGAGGTGCAGCCCGATAGGTTCAGGAGGGTCTTCAGAGTCCTCTGGCGTGGCGTGCCGGCGGTCCCACTGTAAGTCTTCACGGAGGACGGAGGACGGAGGCGTAGAGAGGGTCCGTCAGGCACAGGAGCGGAGAAGTACACTGGGTTTTCCCGGGATAGGTGGCCCTGGAGTACCAGGCCTTATTTAGTGTGTTCGCTTTAGAGGCGAAACTGGAACTGCTCCTTACATTGCGTGGATCTATACCTAATGTAAGCTCGTAGAATAATATCATGTAGAAAATATAAATTTGAGATATGATAGTGGCCAGGGTTATTTTTTGGCTAAGTATGCATGTATGTAGCTAAAAAGATGCAGGCCGATAAGGATTTTAAAGAAAAGTTGCCATGGCGACGTATTAAACGTCGTTGTCAAAGCTTTCATAATAAAATATATTATTATAAATTCTATAGTTACTTTGTATTAGAAGTATAGTGTTTATGGGAAAAATGATATCAATCAATGTGGGCGAAATTACCAACCCTTAGTTGTCACTAAATCGTTGTAGTCTTATGTTAAAGTTGGGACTGTGTCTGTGTACTGATTGTGGATAAAACGTTTCGTGAGGAATAATCAGATCAGCGCCTCACGGTAAAGGAATGCTTACTTGGAGGAATGAATGAAGATAACTGTGAGTATGTACATAATGAAAGAAAGAAAGAAAGAAAATACGTTTATTTGCGGTAAACATGACGCACAAAAGAACTTATGAACAAATAAAGAAAATAAAACATTAAGAAATAGTTGACATGCGTCACATCCACGCAAAACGGCTATCGCTCAGCATTATGCTGCGACCCTATGCTATAATGGTACAGATGTTAAATAGCCTTCCTCTAAACTTAGGCTATCAAAGGCAAAAATATTTTTGAAATCAGACTGGTAGTTCCAGGGATTACCCCCAACTTAAATACTTACAAACAGACAAATTTTTCCTCTTCATAATATTGGTATCGATGAAGCGGACGCCGTTTGATCTTGACAAACCAATTATTAAGAACAGCTGATTCTGAATAATTATATTGTAGGTATGTCATAGATATTTGTTTCGAGAGACGAAGGGGTATCGGTATACTAATCTATAGACTGATTGCAGCAAGTGCAACTTTAACCAGCAGATAAATCGATCCATGCGATTATTATTTATCTAGTAGACTCATAAAATTTTCTATTTAACATATAACAAGACATAAAACAGACAGATGAAAGAAGTTTCATTTTATGTGAGTTTTACGTTCCGATATAAAACCGTCAGCCGGACCGTCAGCCGGACCGTCAGTATTCGCGGTTCGTTATCTTGAGGAAAGTTCCTTAGTAATAACCCTAGACGAGGAAAACACGATCATGGTTGCGAAGCTCTTATTATTTAGAAGGAAATGGATTAACCTTATTCAAAAGAACTTTACAAAGACCAATTTAAAAAATGATAAAGTCATTTCTGTAATTATATTTTGGTTTTTTGTTACAGCCTATTGATCAATATAGGCTATCGTCTTCTGGTGGACTTGGGTCTATCTCAAGGAATTTGTTTTAAATGATAGATTAGTTTTAACTATCCCGATAAGAAAATACACTAATATTTTATCAGAACATTATCTTTTACTCTGATACTAGAACATACTTGGATCTTCATTGCATCTGTCAAGAGTCAAGGCAGTCTAATAGAGCAGGGTTTGGTTCAACATAGACGATGAATGAACATAATTTTGCTTTTCAAATAAACTCATTATCTGTCTGGTTAGAGGCATGCTTATAGGAAAAGCTCTTCAAGTTTCGACGCAAAAAGTTCACGGTACTAAAATCTCAGTAGACTTTAAAATTCATACTCAAACTTCGAAGCCGAAGGACCTATAAAATCATCATCTTTTATTATACTTTTATGCGTACTAAAACCTTCGTAGCTCGTTTCTCGTTGGAGCCGCACGCAGTCGAGTGTGGTCTCGAAAACCTGCGAGTGTGGTGGAAAATCGTTTGTTCTAGTGAGGGGCGCCGAGCGACGCTTTTTGTGACCCGCCTCTATGACGAACATTAAAAGGGACAACTTGGAGGGACGGTATACTGGCTGGAGAGAAACTATGTAATTTTGATTTTGTTTCATTGGTAATCGATATTTGGAAGAAGGAGAATAGACTAGCGCGTTCAAAATCCTCCTATATCATTATCACGTTCGTATATTTCCTATGAACCTAAGTTCACTACAGGCGGGTCACACCGTACCTTTTTGAATAAAAATGCGTTGTGTCGCGGCCCGTTGCGGCAGTAATATGCGCTTGGCATAAAAGGGCTATGGTTTTATTTTTTTGCCTTACAAAAAAATTATAGGTTGACTTTTTCATATTCAAGCATGCCTATATTTTTTTTCATTACAGTCTTAGGCACCTGTCCCACCGAGAACCAAGAACCATTACCGAGAACCAAGTAGAGCTCGTTACTAAAAACGAGTGAGTGTCTCAGCGAGTCTCCGCCCGCCAAGCGAGTGTCGCTATGTGAGTATTCTCGTAGATAGCTGTAGGCCTAGCCAAGTTACAAACGTTTCGTATCTAATCTCTTTCTACAATCGTTAACGCCTCGGCGTAAGCGATCTTAGAAAACGATAAGTTGGTAGCCAAGTTGACACGACTGAGTCGAACGCTCATTCTACAACGTCTTTAGAAAAAACCTATACTTTAGTCTATGGTGAGCGTTCTTACAAACGTCAAACTAATGTCAAAGTCACAGTTGAATAAATATTGTGGTCTGTGGTTGTGTACTTTTTGTCGCGGCGCGGGCAAATAATTGTTTTTTAAGTGTTTTGAAAGTAAGCAAAATAAGGTAAAGTTCTTCATTTATATTGGTTTAATTATATTAGTGTGGAATTTAATTTTAAACATTACTGTGTCTCGGAATGTTGTGATATAATTCTGCATATGAATGAAAGATACCTTAATGAAGTAATAACTTTAATAGGATGGAATCTAGATCTCGAGCAAGCCCAGAACAATTTGCAGCTTTATTGGAATTCATGGAAAGGTATGTAAATTATTAGTTGTTTCGTAAATATCTTCCTTTGTGTTATAAAAATCTATCATAATCGGGCACTTGAAAGTTTGAAACATAAACAATGACGTGATACGCGACAGGATTAAGTACATACGTAGAAACAAACAATACAATTCTGTTTGACTCTTAACCAATAGACCCTTTGTTACTCTGAAATAGTTTTAACTTATGTTTAAGCCATGGCGGTTGACAAAGAGCATGAAAAGTGGTTTTGTCTAGCCGAAATTGCTGCACAAATAACGTTTCCGGCATTTCGCGTATTGTCTCCATGCACTGACGATTTATGTTTCTTTTTTGACGCCCTAGCCACACTTCTTCATTATTAGCGCACCACAACATATTTAAAGTATGCATCTTAAATGCTAAATGGTAAATATAGTTCAAAATTACGGTAAATAAACAAAACACTCCTCGGTCGTATCACAGCTGTTCATAATAGACGCCATTTTTTTATCGTTTTCTCTTGGGTCTCGGCGATCGCTTAGATAGCGTTCAAAAACTACGACACCGTTTCGTTAGCGCTTGTCAAAACTGTAACTTGGCTACCATTTGTATGGGATGTAGCGATCAACGTTGTAGAAACGATTACATTTCATTCTAACATTTTGAACGAGTAAACTTGGCTACGAATTTTCTATTCGTTTGTTCTGACCACGTGACTTAGCGTTGAGATGATGTCATTCCTATACATTTGATTAGTTTTCTACTATCGTTAACGATTGTAGATAGTCAACTTGGCTAGGCCTACTGTTGTCGCTGCGACAAACGAGTACTCGCCGGCGGTGTGAACCGTCAGCGATCAATTATTAATACACGTATCTCTTTTCTTACACGGGACCTACAATTAATGGTACGTTTCAAAATCACAGGTGCCCTCTGGTCTCATAACTATTTTACAGTTCTTAGAAAGTTAAAGCAGAAGTTCGGATTTCTGGAGAAATTGGAATCGGAAGCAGAAGGTCGGAATTAAGTTCTCGAGTTTATGTTTGAATCTCGATACGTTAAATTGGGTTTCAAATTCTTTTAGGCACTGAAGTACCTCCTTATAATGGGCACGACTTATGTAAGTATGTAAACTAGTGTATAAGCCTCCTAGTTTCCACTGCCCCACATGAATGTGTCATTTCACACCGAGCGCCCACGACTATGAAGGACATTCTTTATTTTTTCTGAGCGATTATTATAAGGGCAATGTGCCCCACGTCACGTTAAGGGCCGCGACATTGTGATGACGTCATGGTGGTTAGCTTTCATAATGCGTACAAAAGAGGTTGGGTAACGTTCTATATGAGGTACAAGGCAAAAAATGTAGCTACTATGTAGGTACAACATAGGTATAGAACTAGCAACAGGCGTAAAAAAGGCCGTGATCATAAAAGCTCTCGTTTTGATGGTTAAACAATAGTCATTGCTTCAGTCAAGATATCTGGAAGACGAATTATAAAAAGGTACTCGAGGCAATGAACATTGTTCTATTGTAAGGAGAAGAGAAACGTTTTTTTTCTATCGACATTTTCTAAATTTTCCCTACTTTTTAACTAGCTATGTTGGTCGCACAATTTTACGCACTATACATCAATCCATCTTTCAGCTATTGCAGTTTTTCTTTGAATATTTCTTTCAGCGATAATTGCAAAGTCGGTTGAGAACAGATTGTTAAAATTAATTATGATAGACAAACAATTCAAATTCCATGGATAATACACTTTTAAATTACAATTTCGGTTGGCAACATAATAATTCCAAAAACATGAATTGGTATAAAATGAAATATTACGTCGCGGCGAATCCTCGTGCCTAATGGACAGACCTTTTTGTGGCCATTAAAACTGTTATTTAAAAGCCTTTTATTTTTTAGTGATTGTAATATTTGTGTGTTTGGGACCAGAACCTTGCGTAACGCACTTTCAATCACAATCTGAATGATTTTGATAAGATATTGCTAATCCATTGCTTTATAAATGTTCGAAAAAATTGTCTGCTCAACAACTTAAATAACGCAATGAATGTTGTTGAACTCTCAAAATGAAAGTTGCTGAAAGATTGCTACTGTTAGTGTGTTACGCAATTCTGTAATTTTTATATGTAGGTACATGTACATAACATATTACAGTATTCTATCGATCTATCTACGCAATTACCCCGCTGGTGAATTTACTTCTAAAATTCATAAGTGGCTACAGAGAATAGGATTCAATTTGAATATTATGAAAGGACTGACTCTGCAGAAATCCATACCAGTTCTATAAACGTACCTACTATTTCATTGCGAGTGCAAGGCCACAGTGGCCCAGTGTGGGTTTCGAATCTCCATTTTGGAACCGTGATAGCCGCTAAAAAGGACATTAATTATCTTCTATAGTATATAAATACTCGTATAATAAAATTCATAGTCCTGACTGACTGACTGATACATCAACTAGAGACATGAAATTTGGAGGGTGTGTTCTAAGTAAAAATTAGGTATCCACTAAGAAAGGGTTTTTCGAAATTCCACCCCTAAGAGGGTGAAATGGGGGGATTTTGTTTGTATGGAAAATATTATTCCTTGAGTTAATAAACTTGAAACTTGGCACCAATACTAATCTAAGTAAATATGAAGTTTGCCATTTTATGTTTTTTTAAAGTACCCCTTAAAACCCCCTTTGGGGGGTTCAAAGTTTGAATGGAAGAATTTTAGCGCGCGGTCCGATTAACTCGAAACTCAGTATTTGTACCTAGGATCGAATTTAAAGAATAATGTGTATCAGGGTTTTTCGAAAATTATCCCTTACGGGCTGAAAAGGGGTAGTCAATTTTACAGGAGAGGATTTTACTGCATGGCTTGATTAACTCGAAAATTAGTATAAATAATCTTTGATTCAAGTTATGAATAAATCCTAAACGATTTTTTAAAATTCCACCTCTGTGGGGGTGAAAAGCGGGGATACAGTTTATATGAAAAATCTTCTTCATTAGGATAATAAACTTGAATCTTTTCAAGAATACTCGCCTAAGTAAGTAATAAGTTTATCATTATAAGTTTTTCAAAACTACCCCTTTTTTTTTTTTTTAGGATGGGAAATCATTATCAAATGACCCCTCCCACTCTGGGTGGAGCGGAAGGGAGTGTCAGACTCTTACTGACTAAAACCCACCCGTGTTCTTTCCTTAGCCCTTTCTGTTCCAGGGCAGCGTAACCCTTTCGGACGATCCCGCTACCCTGGCAGGCTTCGGCCCTATCGGGCCCCGTCATCTGCTGACATGTGCGGAGCGTGTCCGGAGGGACCGGGGGATATAGGGGTGTTGAAGTTTGTGTGGAAGAATTTGAATGTGCGGTCCGATTAACTCAAAACTCAGTGTTTATACTCAAGACCAAAAATAAAGACTAACATGTGTCAGGGTTTTTCGAAAATCTACCCCTTCCGGGTTGAAAAGGGTGTAGTTAATTTTATGGGGGAGGATTATAATGCATGGCTTGATTAACTCGAAAATTGGTATAAATAATCTTTGAATCATGTTATGAAAACATCCAAACGATTTTTCAACATTCCACTCTTGTGGGGATGAAACGCGGGGGGATACAGTTTATATGAAAATTTTTATTCATTTAGTTAAAAACTTGAAACTTGGCAAGAATACTCGCTTAAGTAAGTAACAAAGTTTATTATTATAAGTTTTTCAAAACTACCCCTCTCTAAGGGGTATAGGAGTGTTGAAGTTTGTGTGGAAGTAATTGTATGCGCGGTCCAATTAACTCGAAACTCAGTATTAATACTTTTGACAGAAAATAATTAATAATAAGTATGTAAAGTGGTCAAAAATTGACCCCTGACTGGGCAAAAAGGGGTAATTCGATTTATAGGGGAGGATTTGAACTTGAAACTTTATGTTACATTTTCACACCTAAACCATTGAACTTCTGATTTGCCAAAGAGATAGATGGCACCCTAGGGAAGGACATACTTTTTATCCTGGTAGCACGTTCCCGTGGGATAATTTCCGACATCCACGCGGGCAGAAGCTGGTGTACTTATGTGATTATTGGGAAAGTAAGATAACGCAAATCACGATGCAAAGTATCTGCGAGGAGACTGCCACAATTTATATACAGTGTCACAACACAACCGCCAAGTTTTAAGAACGGATTCTTTGTTGTTTTTGGAATGATGTTCTCTGGACGCTTGTACGCATGTACGTCTTTTTTACATCGATCTCACATATAATTACAAAATTAAATATTTAACATAGTATAGATATTTACATTATATAAGCTAACATTAAAATAATGATAGGTACATGTGAAAAAATAAGCAAAATAACCATAGGGCATCAAAAAAATCGTCGCATCGCTGTCAACAGGAACAGTGCCTAAAAGGCTGGCAGCATTGCCACAATATTAATATTAAACTAATATTTTTGTAACTATATAATTTTAAAAAGTCTCCGTGGAGTTTCTTGCCCGTTTTTCTCCATAGGTACCTACTACGCTTTGGAATGAGCAACTAGCTTCATTGTTAAAATATACACCTAAAACATATGATTATGCGTACAATAATTATCTTTTATTTTAAGGGGACAGTGGCGAGCAAACAAGGTAGATCGCTCCGGTGTTAGGTATCGCAAAAAAGATTCCCAATGCCCATAGTCCAAAGCAAATCCTATATTTGGTGTTAGTAGGTACTAGGTATAATTATATTAATTCCTTACTGATCCAGTGGTTATCTGGCAGAAATTCCTTTTTGTTCAGTAAACCCTTATAATGTAAAATAGTAATAGTAATATTTAAACAATAGTAATAATAATATAGTAATAGTAAAATGAAGGAATCAAAAATAATATGTGTCGCGTACCGGAAAACGTAGCGTTGGAAGGTCTTCCACAAGGTGGGCCGATGACCTTGTGAAGGCCGCAGGAATCCACTGGGTGCGGGAAGCACAGAACCGGTGGAAGTGGACGTGCTTGGGGGAGGCCTACGTCCAGCAGTGGACGTCTTTCGGCTGAAATGATAACTACCTTAAGGTCAACTTTTGCACTTTAGTTTTTTTCCGAATTGCCAACATTTTGAATGAAAATGATAGTACAAAAAGTTGACATGCGTCTGCTATATGGGCTCCTTGATCGTACGTACATACGTAATTACTCGCTTCTCCTATAGCCTCGGCCAAAACGTTTTATTCGTGTCACGTACCGTCCCTCTCATATTTTTATTGTCCGCAACAGCTTAAGAAAATGCCCCTCACTGAAAAACAAGGGCTTTTAATGGTTTTCTGTGAAAACAATATAAATTATTGAATAACTCGTGTTTTTCCATTGTGACCCCATTGTTCGTCAGAAATCTTTTATGTAAAGTAATATGTTCCTTTGGGGTAAATTGATTTATTCGTACTAAAGTGGAATGAATATACTCAATATTCGATATATTTATTACATTCCATAATGTGAACTATGGTGGTTTGTTATGTAAAGGCATGATCATTTTGTACCCTGTCGGGCATAGTTAGGTAGGAGAGAGGAAGAGGGGAGCAGGGAGGGGGGGGGGGAGACGGGTCTAGAAGATAGATAGATAGAATATTCTTTATTATGTACACTATAAAAATTACAGATAAAAATGTAGAAATTTTACAAATACCGCCCGGTGTTATCGCTAAAAACGATATTTTAAAGACAACCTTTGGATGGATTAAGGGAAAAGGAGAGACAATACTGAAGGTAGTCTCTGGTGTTCCATTTACATATGTATTTACAATAAATACATACATACATAAAGCATATTATACTTATCTATAAAAATATACAATAATAATCATGTAACAAGTGCAAAGAACAAGAAAAATGGTGTTAAGGAGAGAGATAGTGATTTTTTGTGTTTTCTTATCGAAGTCACTATTTGTTGATGATTTCGTTACATTTTTTCTTCTTTCGTATTCAAAATCCAGAGAATTTCAAGCTAAAGCACAAAGCAGAATACCAGGTACCTTTTTTTCGTGTGGAAGCCCTCAGGGATGCCATCCACTCTTGTTTGGGCGGACGAAAACCAGACTGCGTTCCTCGAAATATTTCCGAACGGGCTGCGCGAACCTGTGTTGTACTGTGTGTGTTGGTTATTTTGTTTGTTTTTTTTTCTCATTACGATTCATTTCACTTCAGGAAAATATGAAAACCCTTAACTTGAATATCTCTTTACCCCTAAACGTGGGCGTCAATTACTACTTATAATAAACTCCTGTGACATATTCGAAGAATGTTTTATTAGACATGTGTTGGTCGCTTATTGCGCTGAAGCCTCGTGGCGGAGTGTTTCATTTAAAAGTGCAATAACTTGCATACTCAAGCGGTCAGCGCTACAATCCGCTGAAAGCGCTGGACTGCGATTAAACGTGTTTGTGGTGGGGCGGGTCGATCGATCTTGCCGCGGTTGCCGTTGGTCCCGGCTGTCATTCGTGGGTCTTTGACAGTCGTTACGGGTCGTCAGAAGCAAGTGGTATCGTATTACCCAGTAATTGGGTTGTGGATGTTGTCAGATAGGCAGTCGCTCCATGTAAAATACTGGTATTCAGCTGCATCCGGTCAGACCGGAAGCCAAAAGAAAAGGCAAGGAAGAAAAGGCTAGGCAGATGATGACTTATTGTAAAAATTGCTATAGGATAGTTGTATTTTTAACCGACTTCTAAAAAAAGGAGGAGCTTCTCAATTCGGATGTTTGAATTTTTTTTTATGTTTGTTCCCGCATAACTCCGCTTGCCAACCGATTTGAAAAATTTCTGGTCCCATGAAAATTTTATCGAAAGAGGACGGGCGGTTTTTAAAAAATCAACAAAAATCAAAAAAATTATCGCACAAAAAGTGAAAAATTTAAACTTTTTTACAAAATAAAAACAACCGACTTCCATAAAAATATGTCTTTGGTTTTTGTATTTCGTTTTTCGCCACCGACTTCCGAAATTAAAGTTATTTTTCACTTTGTAGTTTTTTTTATAGAAGTTGGTTGTAATATTTTTTGTAAAAAAGTTTTAGATTAAAAAATGGTTCGAATTTACATTTACGTCGCCCGTTTGTGCGAGGCCTCTGTATATTTGAAAGTGGAAGATTTATAAAACAAGAAAGGATCAAGGAGTTTGGAAGTCTTATGAAACAAATCAAAAGTAGAGGAGTGTGAAAGTTCTTAACAAATGAAAAACGAGAAGCAGTGAGGAAGTTTTATAAAACAAATGTAAATCGAGACGGATGAATTTCGATGCCTTTATAAATTGAAGAAATATGAATGAAAGTTGTCAGCGTAACCACAATCCGCTATGTCAATTTACATAGAGCTTCTTGTATGTAATAGTGGTCTTCCGGGAAAGTACTGCTACCTTATAACCAGCACCAAGTTCAGTTGGTGGTGCCGGTGAAATAACGATGAAACAATTAACGTTTGCAAAACTCGGATCTGGTACACTTGCGCGAAAGACACACGAAAAGCCATTTTATTGGGCGTCAATAGTTATTCTTAGTCCTTTCGCGCAAGGGTCTTCCGCTCAAATGTCTTTCGCGGAAAAGTTCATCCGCGGAAATGTCTTTCGCGCAAGTACCGCTACCGTAAATTTCAGTCTAAGATCGTGAATGTTTCGGTGATTTCTTGGTAATTATGAGAACTGTATACTGTTCTTACGAATCGTTTTGAAAGTACTGAAGCAGTGAGACAGTAAAAGAAGCAGAATATTATGAAAATCTGCAGCGCACGTATTATGAAAACAGACCTCCTAAATTAGTTCTACCATTTCCAAGCCATAAATATCAGAAGCCATATATTTTAAATAAAAACCTGGACCGACGAACTTTACCAGAAGCAAGCTCTAAAATATTATAGCGTGCTTAATCCTAGCGTGCATCTGCGATTTCCAACTAAGCCCATTAAACAGGAAACAAACCCACATTTGCAGTTGACACACCCTTACTGCTTTCCAATAAGGTTGCTTCTGCGATAGCACGATTTTTCCAACAAAATTACTTTTGCGTTTTACATGGACGTTACAGCTTTGTGTCAAAGGTTGTTTTTGAAGTTGTGTGGTGTTAGTAAATGTGCCTAAACTTGTTGCATAGTACTTTTTAGTTAGGTTCTTCCAGTTTTATATTTACTAGGTCATGCATGGCGGGTTGTATGTGGTTTTGTTTACGTTATTTAGGAGTTTTACATAAGAAAAACTTTTACATAGGAAGAACGTGAAGTCGAACTTTTATTTCTGCCCTCAATAAAAACTTCGAATTTTTATTTTAAAATTATTTTGTCGTTATATACATAATAATCCCACCTCTATAACATGGGGGTTGATATTGGATTACTATTAGTTAACCATTAAATACCACAAGCTACCTCGTCTTTCAAAGATCTTACAAAATTTGTACTCCGGGTCAAATATAAATTGAAAAGATACATTTCACAAATGGATATTAAAGTCTCTTAAACATTTGTACCTTTGTTAGAACCAGTCTGGTAGTTTTTAATATGGAAAGTGACATTAAATGCTGTCTGTCCTTTTTAAGATTGTGATTATATGAGTGTTCTTATTTTTGAAGAAATAATTGAGAGAGATTGCATTATTTCGTTCAATTTACCATTGAGACGATATGGGGATGATAGATATACATACAAGTTATCAACAATTGTTTTGACAAACATGGTAATTAACAGTCACTCCAAGCGTAACAAGTTTTTATAAGATAAAAAATAAACTTTCCTCGATTTATGGCCAAAGTACCAACCAGAGCATAGAAAAATGAATAAAATTCTATGCTCTTTGGCATCTCTTAAGAAAAACCACCAACACTTTTATAAATAAATGCGAAATGCCCTTTAGTTGCATCGTCGTACATTTTCAGACGTCGATCATTTCCACGATACAACATATTTAAATTTACATACTTATTTATATTTTTTTTGCAGACTTAGAGGCTATGATTAGGTTAAACTATATAATAATAACAATAAATAATGATTATTTATCCAAAGTAATACATAGACTCAGGTTGAGAACAGTGGTAGACTACTAAAAATGATACATAACTGTTTGTACAACAGTTGAAGGCTACAAAAATCTATACAAACAAAAATATAAACCCAGACCCTGTAAGAGCGCAGCAAGTAGGAACATGTAACATATAGTTATTAATATTGGATAGTGCATATGGCACTCACTGCAAGAGCAATATTTCAAATCTGTGGCCTCTTCAGAGAATCGGACAGTGGTCCGAACTTTTGATCTTCAGTTATAGCAATATACTGTAAGTACTTAGGACTTCTAGAAAGTGCAATCTCGATGTGACGAGAAATTCAATGAACTTTATTTGAAATGGACCCGTAAAACGTTGCGTTTCTTGGATCGTCAGCAATTGCTTTTTTTGAAGATTCGTACGTTTTCTGAGTTGAGGAAAAAAAATTATTGTGATATTTCTCTCTGAGGTTCTTTTTAATTTAACTAGTGTTGGCCAGGAATAGTATCTAATCAGATAGGAAACGCCGACCTCATATAGTTTTAAAAATATTAATGACGTGTTTGTACAAACCTACTTACAAAATAAAATCATTTATCATTTAATAAACCACGTAACGTAATCACAAACATGGAACTTATAATAACTAATACTAATAACTAACTATAACTAATAAATAAATAAACTTTTATTGTTTCAGCACAGTACAATTTACATTTGCTTCTTGCTACAGTGTTCCACAACGCCTGCCCATGATGGCGGACGAAGCGATTACCATGTCAATTTACCTTATCACTCATAGAGGGAGAAGATTCTTTATTCAAATTAGTGTCCAACTAAGAATAAATTAATCAATTGAAATACTCCTGACAATCTAATAAATTCATATTACACGATTATTTATACAGATTAATTATTTTTTTTCTTCCGTCTCTGGTCCCGATATTTGGAGTCTGGTCTCCTCACTTTTCTGTGTCAAGTCACTGATGTGACGACATTTCAAAATGTCGGTTAGGTTAGGTATATCTTAGTTAAATATGAATGTAAAATACACATAAACCTCCCGGAAAACATTCTCTAAAGTCTAAATTATTTATGATGAAGACCGCAACCAAATCCATTTTGTAGTTAAGAAGAACTAGGCAGTCGCACAGAAAGCGACTTTATATTTATACTTTACTAGCGGACACGGCAGCTGTCGTCCTGCCCGGAAAAGTAGCGCCACCTACCGGGTCCAATTGTATTTTCAAAACATCCAGGAACCCATTGAAAACACACAAAATTTCATCCAAATCGGCCCAACCGTTTAGGAGGAGTTAGGTGACAAACACACGTACAAAAGAATTATAATATATTAAGAGTACTTATATATATTAAGAATATTTATATCTATACTAATAATAAAGCTGAAGAGTTTGTTTGAACGCGCTAATCCCTGGAATCTACCAGTCGGATTCGATTTTTTTTTTTCATTTGATAGCCCAATTCTTGAGAAAGGCTATAGGCTAACATCACGCTAACTTTCTTAGGAGCCGAGCAAAAAGTAAAAAAAAATACTAAGTGAAATCGATGTAATAGCGCGAGCAGGCAATACGATACGATGCGACGCGGTGCGTCGGGAGAACAATAAATAACACGCGCACGAAGTCGGGGGCAGAAGTTAATAGTGTATAAATCGCGTCCATCCTGTTAGGTACTTAAATACAATTCTATCACCAGCAATTAAGGTCAGAAGAGTAATTCAATATCTTTTTACTTGTAAATAGAATATAAATTCAAGAGAAAAATCCTCGCTTCTCAAATTCAAAAAAGCATTTGAATATCTTTTTACTTGTAAATAGAATATAAATTCAAGAGAAAAATTCTCGCTTCTCATAAAAACTCGAAACTAGTGAGTCGCACTGGGAAATCTCGAACTATCTCCGATAACTACTGGAATCCTAGTCGCTGGGTGTAAATAATGAAGCATGGCCGCCGCGGGGCTCAATTAATATTGACTGGTGGGCCCCTGGAGGATTGTGCTGCGTATCGTCTATCTACGTACTCTGTAATGGTGGAAAAATGTGTGGATGATACCTACTCGGTTCCTGTAATATAGTGGAGCGTTATGATCACTGATCGTTGGCTTAGTAAGTACCTAATGGTATATGTAGATACTTTTTCTATTCGCTACAGAAAATAATGTTCATAAACTCCTGACTACCTATGGTTCATAGCTAAATTCCAAGACTTATCTTTCATTCAGTTTTTAGTGCACCGATGCCGAACACAGCATCTCAGTAAAGATACTGTGACGGCATGCTGCTTGGCCACACGAATATAGATAACGTGTATGTAGTGGTAGTACTTCCCTGGACACTATTTTTAGGGTTTCGTACCTCAACAAGAAAAAACGGAACCCTTATAGGATCACTTCGCTTCGCTTCACTTCGTTGTCCACCGCACGTCTGTCTACGGCCCCTTGGAGCTTTAAAAATTAAACTTCTAAGTCAACGCAACAAAAATATACGGTCATATTTATAAGCAACATATTTTGATACTCGCAAATAAATAAAAACCCACTGTAAGATGAGGTGTCTTGTATACCTCTATACGTATAATTGCATGTAAGATATCGCTCTGTAGCTAAATCCTTAGCCATTCTCTTCTAACTGCGTACTAGTGAAGATATAACTAACTATCCGAGGATTTTACAATTATAATATGAACATATGTAGATATGAACATATGTTATGATATTTTTTGTTTTCTTATTTTTTTATCTTATAGTGGGATTTATAGATGTTGCTGTAGGTATGTCCGTGACATCACAGCGTGCCCTACCAGCGCTGCGTACTTATTTTTTTTAATATTTCAGGATTTTGCTTAGATAGGAGCCTTTTAGGCGGCCACGCACAGGTTTTTTTTTTGGTTGATTTAATGTAACTTTGTTACTTTTAAATGCTCCTTTTTACTATTTGTATTTCCTGTGTGTCCCAAATAAAATATTTTTATTTATATCTCTTTCTATATTATGATACATCTCAGAACAAGCAGTAGTAGTCGGCTAGAATGCCAAGATATTGGCCAGTCTAACTGGATCATATCTGCAACGGTTGCACTCTCTGTAAATTGAGTGTAACGAGACGCCAATTTGCATTGCCCACGTTTCTCTTTCCATGTCGCAGTCAATTTATTGGAATAGTTATTTAAACTGATAAAGCTTCTTGATAGTAAAGATGTCGGCAAAGTAACTTCCTTGAAAAAAACTATCAATTTCGATGTCGGACGACGCGCAATGAAGGGTTCTGTAGTTATGATGAATTGATTCCAAAAACAAACTTAACTTCGTAGTTACTAAATGTCTCGGATACATCGATATACGTCACGGTCACTTCTCCAACTGCAAATGTAAGTTTGTAATCGCAAAATATATTTTTTTGTGATAAAACTACAAATTAACCTTGTGCTTCCTTTACGTGTGCTGTGAGCTTGCTTCTAGCCACATTTCATCAAGTATAACAATATATGTCGCAAATGGCAGTATTTTTTCACTGCGTTATTGACTTAAAAGCGTGATTTCTTTGGAACTCCAAGGGCCCGTATTACTACGAATTTGATATCAATTTCAACTTCATACCTCCACGCGTTCCTGAGAAAAAGGTTCTTGCCAGACACACAGACGGGAGGACGGACGGATAAAGAAGATTTCCAGGTAAGGAACCCCAAAGGAAGTTAAATTGTTACCCACATCGGAAACAAACCACATCAGAAGAAAAAGGCATGGCTATGAATCAACGTATAGGTATCCTACCCATAGCTAGATCTAGCCTCTGGTTCTCGACACAGTCGCACTAGAGGCGTCTGCTCGTCTAATTAGTCGCACTTGGCGCCTCATCAGCGGCTTCACACCGCGTATTATTTGCGCGCCTCACGAGCGCACGTCGTGCACGAACAAATTGATACTTCAGTTCTGCTTATTGTGTTAAGAGAGGAGATTGTATGCTTGTTAGAACAATGTCTATGAACGGTATTTCAATGAATTTAATACATATTGTCTGTATTTCCCGAAGGTTTCGGTAGAGGGGTCTAGAGCACACTTTTTGCTAGTTTTTATGTTTATCTAAGTCCCACTTAATAAAGGGCAAGTATATAGAGAAACTAAGAAAAACTTTGAGCTAGTAGGTAAGTGCAAGTAGGCGGTATTTAGTTCTGCAGTAGAACCTGCGCCTTTCTCACCAAACGGTACGATATAAGTTTCTGGAAACTGCTTACGATTTTGAATACAATTAAAGGAAAGTATACAATTCCTAAGAACTGTAGAAAATCCTCTGGAATACTTTGTAAACTAGGTCACCAAGAACGCTGAGAGTCGCAGAATGTCAGACAGACAGTCCATTTAACTTAACCTTGTAACTGTAAATTCTGAGAACACAACAAAGTGTGCACTCTGATAAAGAAGCTTCATGCCCCTCCAGAATGAAAGAGTCTTCCGAGAAAGCCATACATTTTATAGATATTATGTTTATATTTACACTAGCAGCGCCCTGCTGTTTCACCCGCATAAGTTTCGATCCCGTGGGAATATCGGGATGAAAAGTGATCGTATGTGTTAATCCTGGTTGTAAACAATCTGTGTGCCAAATTTCATCGAAATCCGTTCCGTAGTTTTTGCGTGAAAGAGTAACAACCATCCATCCATCCATCCTTACAAACGTTCGTGTTCGATTTGCTCGTTTTGGGATAAAATAAAAGTGGACTGTATAAATAAGGCTTGCTGTATTGCCGATTAAACTTAATATTACAATAGTCCCGGACAAACATAGAGTGTTATGGCGTTTAGAGTGTCGTCCGTCGCGGTGGTCTCCGAGGAAGCGAGTGGACGCCGACGCCCGGCCGGCTCCCCACGCCGCACCTCCGCGCACTCGCCGACGGCGACGACGCGTAGGTCGATCACGTCGTCTGCGCGTGCCAGCTGCTGGTTCGTTCGCTGCGATCCCAACAGCCGAGCGCCGCTCACTCGCCGGCGGCGACGACGCGTAGGTCGGTCACGTCACCTGCGCGTGCCGGCTGCGTGTATGTTGGGTGCGATTCCCAACATTCGCGTTTATAATATTAGTGGGATAGGATTTAGAACAAGGTACTTATTGGGTATTTATTTCTTATCGTGTTATTTGTATCTCGACGTATACTGCACCGGTTGATGTCATCACGTCAACGTCGGCTGTCGTAGAAAACCAGTCGTAGCATTATGCTGAGCGATGACCGTTTTGCGTGGATGTGTTCTTTTTTGTGTTTGCGTTCTTTTTGTGCGTCATGTTTACCGCAAATAAACGTATTTTCTTTATTTCTTTCTAAATCAAACAGAAAATACTTAAGTATACTTAAACTGCTTAAAGAACTTGAAACTCTAACTACTCTTGAACTTGAAATCCTAACTAATATTAAAAATGCGAAAGTGAGTTTGTTTGTTACGCTTTCACGCTAAAACGGCTTAACGGATTTGGATGAAATTTAGCACATGTAAACCATGATCGAGGTAAGGACATAGGCTATTTTTCATCCTGGATTGCAGACGAATTCACGGGTAACAATTAATTCATGTTTTGTTATATAAAATAAATGTCTTGCAAAGCCTGTGTAAGTTCACTTGACCTCAAAGGGTACATCGTGCACGTGTTGTGATTTACCTTGTTAAATTGAAGCGGACTGAACTACTGACAATTAGTCACGTCTCCTTTGTTAATAAGGTTTACATTAAAATAATTATCTTATTTATTTGGTACTTAGTGCAAACAATATTGCCATTAATTTGTCTGAGGTCTGTCTCATAATAGTAATAACAGCCGCACGGGTCGATCGATCAGGTTTAGCTACGCTTGCCGCGGTTGGGCCGTGGATGGGTGACTATCTTTACATACCAAGACCCCTTTGTGCCTCGGAAAGCACGTTAAGCCGTTGGCTGTCATTCGTGGATCTTTGACAGTCGTTACGGGTTGTCAGAAGCCCGAAAGTCTGACAACCACTCTTACAAAGGGGTATCGTATTACCCAGTAACTGGGTTGTGGAGGTTATATAGGCAGTCACTCCATGTAAAATACTGGTACTCAGCTGCATCTGGTTACACCGGAAGCCGACTCCAACACAGTTCGGAAGACTAGACAGATAATGATGAGGGCTGTCTCCTAATAATAACAAAATGCGATCACTGTTTTGTCTGGTAAGGGGGGTGATCGTCACTTATCCTCTTACCGTCATTACCCAGTGTTTGGAAGGCTCATCTTGTTGGCAGATGTGACATGTATTCGAATTTTTGGTTCTAGGACATGCCAGTTTCCTCACGATGTTTTCCTTCACCGTTTTGAGAGCTGTGGTGATGAAATTATTTACACAAAGTAAAGCGCCTGTCCGGGTTCGAATCCACGACCTACAACTCATAATTAGGGGTCGATACCACTGGGCCACCATTTCTCTTGGAAATTACCATGGCTGATGTTTATTATAGATAGGATGATACTGCGGACCGCCAGGATACAGAAGGAGACCTCGATTTCTTGCCTGGATAAAGAAATAGTCTGAGAAGGACAACATCTACAACAATCTTTATATGTATAATAAAATAGTAACGAAGTCAAAACAATGGTATTCAATGTACAGTTTTGATTTTTTACGAAGTGCTTTTTACTACTCTGATGACGTAAATATAGTTTAGAATATTTGTCTGTTTGTCTGTTAAGTTCCAGATTGGCGCAAAAAACGATTGAACGGATTTGGATAAAACTGGGCATACAGACAGTTTATAACCTGGATTAACACATAGGGTACTTTTAATCCCGGTAGACGTTCCGCTGGCAAAAGCTATGTAGAAGTCTCCTACAATAGTAATGCTAAATTTCGTTGAGTTTCACTGTACGACGCCGTGCACGGAGTAATTACGAGCATATTCTGTATGAACAAGCAACTAGGAACATACGAGTAGCTTCAATGGCTTCGGATTTCGTAAGCTTTGTCTCCATATTGTCATGCACGTTAGGTCCTTGGGACAAAGGACTCGAACATAATATTCTTCACGAATATTACGTGGATGGCTTAATGTGGGATTAATGTGTGCTAATAGCGAATCACCTAATGAAGGGGCTAAGTAATAACAGCCGCACGGGTCGATCGGTCAGGTTAAGCTACGCTTGCCGCGATTGGTCCGTGGATGGGTGACCATCTTTACATACCAAGATCACTCCGTGCCTCGGAAAGCACGTTAAGCCGTTGGTCCCGGCTATCCTTCTTGGATCTTTGACAGTCGTTACAGGTCGTCAGACGCCCGAAAATCTGACAACCAGTCTTACCCAGGGGTATCGTATCCATATCATTCGTATTCGTATTCATATCGTACTGGGTTGTGGAGGTCAGATAGCGCTGGCGCTTCATGTAAAATACTGGTATTCAGCTGCATTCGGTTAGACTAGAAGCTGACCCCAACATAGTTGAGAAAAGGCTAGGCAGATGATGCGATAAGAGCGAATTCTGTGCAGCCAAACTAAAATCAAAGTTATCAAATGACTATTTTTTTTTTTTTTTTTTTTTATTGACAATGGGCTCACTCTTGACCTCAATCCAGCCCAGAGGCAGGGATGAGATCTACGGTGGAACGAGCTTGCCCAGAAGAAGCCTATTCACTCTCGCCCTGAAGAGATTAGGGTTGTATGAACTCGGGAATGCAGACGCAGGCAGACAATTCCACTCCTTTGCTGTGCGCATCAGAAAAGATGATGAGAAGCGCTTAGTGCGTATATAGGGTATATTAACCAAATAGGGGTGGTATCCCGGAGTGCGTCTGGACTCTCGATGGTAAAAAGGTGAAGGCGGGATGAGCTCATGTAGCTCTTGAGCACACTCCCCGAGGTACAGTCTGTAGAAGACGGACAGACAGGCAACACTTCGCCGGTGAGCTAAACTGTGAAGTTTTGCCTCCACCAGCTTTTTATCGCCAATGAGTCTCTTAGCTCTGCGCTCGACTGAGTCTAAAGTGGCAAGTTGGTATTTAGCTGACCCATCCCACAGGTGACTGCAGTACTCCATACACGATCGGACTTGTGCTTTGTAAAGGGTTAAAAGCTGACCCGGTGTGAAGTACCGCTTAACCTTGTTCAGGATGCCCAGCTTTTTGGCCGCCGTTTGTGCTTTAGACTCAATGTTTTCGCCGAAATTGAGATTTGCTGTCAATTTCATGCCTAGAAGCTCGAGGCTGTCCGTCACAGGTACAGCTGCACCCCGGAAAGTAGGAGCCAGATCAAAAGGGCTCCTTTTCGCGCTAAACAGACAAGCCTGTGTTTTGGTGGTGTTGAAACTGACCAGATTGTTGTCACCCCACTGGGAGACAAGACTTAAGGTCGCATTCATTCGGTCCACCAGGGCCTCTCTTAACGAACTGACTTCTTCCCCTCCAGCCCTTGCGCTGGACAGATATCTCTCTACGACGGTGCTGTCATCTGCATACCCAACAATACCTGGTATCAGTAGGTCATTGATGTGCAGCAGGAAAAGAGTCGCAGAGAGAACAGACCCCTGAGGAACGCCAGCATCAATCGCCATGAGGTCAGAGGAGCAGCCGTCAATGACTACTCTGATTGACCGTTTACTCAGGAAGTCAGATATTCAGCAACAAAAGCCAGCTGGGATTCCATAGGCTGGAAGCTTGCTCAGCAGACTTGCGTGCCAAACCCTGTCGAAGGCCTTCGAGATATCAAGAGACACGGCCAGAGCCTCGCCGTGTTTCTCGATGGCCTCGCCCCAGCAATGTGTGACATACACCAGAAGATCCCCAGTGGAGCGCCCGCGGCGAAAGCCATATTGGCTGTCACTCAGGAGATCATTCTGCTCAAGATATGTCAGCAGCTTGCTGTTAATAACCTTTTCCATTACTTTGGAGAGAATGGAGGTAATGGCGATCGGTCGGTAGTTGCAGGGATCGGCACGACTACCCTTCTTGGGTACTGGTTGCACATTTGCAAGCTTCCAGCATATGGGGACAGTTCGAGTTTTCAGAGAGAGGCGGTAGAGGCGAGTCAGTACAGGAGACAACTCAGGCGCACAACACCTCAGCACTCTCGCAGGAATGCCATCAGGCCCACTAGCCTTGCCCACATCCAGACACTGAAGCACCTTTCGAACCTCTTTGTTATGCACTGTGATCTCCGGCATGGAAGAATCACATCGAGGCAGAGTTGGAGGGTGCTTGGAGCCAGTGTCTAGACGCGAGTTCTCCGCAAATAGGGAAGCAAATAAATTTGCCTTTTCAGTAGCAGAGTGAGCCAGTGAACCATCAGGTTTCTGCATAGGAGGCAGCTTGGGACGGCAGAAGTTGGTTTCGACCGATTTGGACAAGGACCAGAACTGCTTACTACCCGAAGGGTAGGATGCAAGCCTGGTCCCTATGCGACTGACATGGTCGAAACGTGCCCTTCGGAGAACCTTTTTGCAAGACTTGGCAGCAGAGTTAAAGGCTCTCTTCTTAGCTCGAACCCTCCGAGCCCGGAGTCTAAGGTCGCGAGCTTGTACCCAGGCTTGGTAGGCTTGGTAGACTAAATGCGTTTAACGCCAAATACTCGTACAATTAAAACATATTTTTTTGAATTCCGAATGGGCCTGCTCTAGACTCGATCACGCCTGATCTATGATGATATAATTCCTGAATGGGCCTGCTCTAGACTCGATCACGCCTGATCTATGATGATATAATTCCTGAATGGGCCTGCTCTAGACTCGATCACGCCTGATCTATGATGATATAATTCCTGAATGGGCCTGCTCTAGACTCGATCACGCCTGATCTATGATGATATAATTCCTGAATGGGCCTGCTCTAGACTCGATCACGCCTGATCTATGATGATATAATTCCTGAATGGGCCTGCTCTAGACTCGATCACGCCTGATCTATGATGATATAATTCCTGAATGGGCCTGCTCTAGACTCGATCACGCCTGATCTATGATGATATAATCCTGTCTATGACGGAACGAGCGTGTCCAGAAGATGCCTGTTCACTCTTGCTTTGAAAGCAGACGGGTTAAATGTAGAAGGGAACACAGCTATTCTGTCCCTGTCATCTTCAAACGATTAACAGAATCAACGAAATTTTAAATTCGTTTAACGCTAAACTTGTGGTTTGCACCACAAGTTACTGGGCCTTAACAAGCATTTCCACATGCCTCTAAATATACAATATCAATCCAATAACCTCGTAAATTCATTCCCCCACATTCCAGCCCACAAAAAGCGCGTCTCTCTGAAAGGTCAGTGCGGCCCGGCACGCCCATAATCCCATAAAAACGCTCTCAAACGCCTGTCAAATAAGCCGCTGTATCTTTGCAGCGAATTTCGTAAGCAGAAACAATATTAACCGGGGCTCCAGTTTAATTTCCATAAGAAAATAAAAATGTCCGTTATTTGTCTTTGGGATCTTGGTTTTTGTGGGGTAGGTACTAGATGTTCTAGATGTGTTTTAAGGCGAGTATAAGACGAGAAAAATATTACTGATAAAGATTCATGGACAGATCGTGGACGTGGATACTGTGGAAGGAAAAAAACAATGGGAGCGAGAATAAACTGTGTTATGTGTAGGTATACCTACAGGACTTACAGGACTCGGGGCTCATACAGGGAAGTAACACAGGTATAAGTCACGTTGCTGTTTGCCAGTGTTTTATACCATAACGTCATACTAAATAATAATATAAGCAAAACAATAAACCACCGCGACACTTGAATATCAAAATAAAGTAACTGCTGGCGGTATATGTCGCCAACATTTAGCCCATTGTCCACGACGGTACGCAAAAGTAACGTGTGTACAAACTCTAATCACCAATGAGTAGCCAAAATGTCACACTATGTATCTACTAGTATTTTAATGGCGGTCCGTACACGACGTAACCAATCACAAACTAATTAAGAAAGCGTTAGTAAGTGTGCATACCGCCGACAACACTCACGCCGACAATATGCCGCTCGTGCAATTGAGCACTCAAATACACGAGCGACACGCGTTGACGGTAGCAGTTGCCTCTGTCGCCGACGCGTGTCGCTCGTGTGCACACTAAGTCGTGTCGCATACGCAGCGACAGCAACTCGTCTGAAACTCACCACGTTGGTAGTGGTCGAAGTCCATAATCCTTAAGTTATTATTTCTCATTTGCATTCCCAGAGACGTGATTTCAGCAAGAATTTTAGCAAAAGGTGTTATTGTTTGTCAGCCGTATTTAAGAGTATGTTTAATCCTGTCTACGATTTTAGCTCTTAAAATTTCTCCAGTTAGTTTCGTCATTTTGGTTTAACATAGCTCTAAGCAAAAGATCTTACAGATAGATATTATAATTCATACAACAATAAGACTCCAAGGACAAAGTTCCAAAGTATTGAAAGTGCCAGAAGAAAATCTATACAGAGTAAGGCGAAATAAAGGTTCAAGGTTGCTTTCTGGGAAGGAGCCATAAATAATATTTCCAGAAATTATCGCGGGCGTATAACATGCAAAAGTAATTTTCTGATTTAATTCGTTTAGGAAATTACAGGGTGGCAGGGACATCGACGCGCAAACTGTACCTACCATGAATTCAGCACATGAGTTTAGACCCCATAGCGTCGGTTATCAAAAAAAAAATCTTCTGTTTCATACAAAAGTGAAATACCTACGCGGTCGAAATGTATGGAACAGCAATATTTTTTTTTAATAACCTACGAAAAATTTCGACGCTATGGGGTCTAAACTCATGTGCTGAATCCATGGTTACAGTTTGCGCGTCGATGTCCCTGCCACCCTGTATAGGGCTACTAACAGGAACAACATGTTGCATCACCTCCTGTTCTAATTATTTGGTAGTTAAGAAGTGCCTATCCGGACGCTGTGAAACAGGCTCTTATCATCTCTGTCGTCTTCAACGATAGCAACAGTAACAGTAAACTTGTAGATTAAATAAAAATATAAGGCGAATTTAATTAAAATCTGTTACATCCGCGGGTATGCCGTTTACGTATATATATATTCGATGCATAATTAGAGATTATATTATACAGTTATAACAATTCTATTTCTTTTTATAACCATTGCCGCTGCCACCCCACAGCGGGTTATAATTATAAGTCCTCAAGTTAAAATTATAATGATCCTCCTTTACGGGGTAGTCGTCTTGATCCGTCTTGCCCGGATAGTCGTTCTGATCATTTTGACCCGGATAGTCGTCTTGATCCTTCTTGACCGGATAGTCGTTCTGATCCTTTTGACCCGGATACTCGTATTGATCCTTCTTAACCAGATAGTCGTACTGGTCCCTTTGGACCGGATACTCATGTTGATCCTTTCTGCCCGAATAGTCGTACTGGTTCTTTCTCGCCGGATAACATTTAGGATCCAACCATTTCTTAAGATCTATACCTGGTATCTGCTTGCAAGGTATTATTTCGTTCCTAGAATAAAACACATCAATGTTTACATAAGATACAGGTTTCTGGGTCATGGCTCCGAGACGAGCGAGCTATTTTGCTTAATTGGCTCTTGTGCATAATAAGTTTCTAAGATCTTGACTGAGAACTACGGAAGCATACTTCAAGTTTCTACGAGTACCTATTGATAGCAGAAAATAATTGAAAATATAGAATTCAACATAGAGAAACAATATTTTGAAGAAAGTTATCGAAACAAAAATGTATTGTTGCATCTTAGGGTGTAATCTGATTGGGTATAACTATGAATTGATGAAAAAAGAACTGTCTTGGAAAACCACTTACTTCTTGTCGATATTAAGCAGAGCCTTAGGTTGTATCTCTTCAACTCCATCTCCGTTGTCACACAGCAGTCGAGCCACACTGGTACTCCTTACTTCGTTCAATTGAGCTGTAAGAGTAACGTATTTATGGCTAAATTATTAAAGAGTATCCATTTATGGAGTTTCTTACTGATTCTCCACACGAAACTTTGCATTTTGAAACAACAAAACATTTTTGAAAGGGGCAACTAGAATCAATTCTATTTTCTTGTAAATAATGACAATCTAAAAGATTGCACGAGTGTTTTGAATATATTTCGCTGAATATACTTACGCAGAGTCAATGCAGTATGCGAGTATCCATTCTCAAAGAAAAACCGGTCAGACCTCCTCCAGTTGACCAGGTTCTCCACCATGATGCAGAACAGGGTCGGTCCCACCCAGGCGCCGTGCAGCAGTCGCTCGCTATAGATGGCTACCATCAGCTCCATGTCGTCAACCTCGTCGTCGTATATGCGACGGAGTTGTTCCACTTTCTGGAGTACAAGAAAACTTTTCATTGTATTCGGTGATTATTTTTAGAGTCACTTTTGAGAGAGATGTGCTGATTAATCGAGTAGCTATTTTATGACTGATCTCTTTTTTCTCTCGTGCCGGTACAAGCTACACATGCACTGGTGAAAAGATTATAACGGCTAACGATGAATTTGACAATGGGAAAGAGTGAATGTGGGTCATAAAGGTAAACAAATACAAGAGACGGTCAGAATGCCCGCCTCAAGAATCATCATCATCAATCATCTTACATCAGGGTATATGGCGTCCTCGAAGTCCTTAAACTTGTGAGCCACAGGCAAGCCGCAAATCTTCCTATACTCGTTGTATGGAGGCAGCCCCTGGTCACGTCCTCTCACGATGTCGATAGCACTGAGATCTGAGGCTGATTGTAGCTCTCCTAGGATACGTTCCGCTATCTGTATTGTAAAACATGGTGTTATCATCTCCTTATTCTTCTTTGTGTCGCTGGCACGACAATTATTTTTTTGTTGATTAGTTCATAATTATTAGTACAGGCCTTTTATTACATTTTTGCATGAATACTACATTTTTATTGTAAATGCTTCACGTTTATTTGACATTTATTCGTATTTGGTAGTATTATAATTAGCTAAATAATTTTTAAAAAATATTTTGTAATTATATTTGATTTGTATATGGAGATATGGCGGTACAACATGAATGACTTTATTATAAACAATTTCTGTAACTACCAATCACAGAAAAGTACCAATTTAGTATACATGTCTGCAAAGTAATTAAACGGTTTGATTTGTTTGAATGGAGCTAGCAATGATAATGTTTACTCACATCAGGTTCAATAGTGTAATCAAACTTAGCGGCTCTTTGCCTGAAGGCTCCTTGCGTGAGGTCAGCCTCAGTGTTATTCACCTCGAGGATACCGCTCCTGAACTCATCGTCCACAGTGGTGCGAGTGCCGAGGTATTTACCCTTTCTGCTGTAGAGGCTGGAAGAAGGCAGGCACTTGAAGACGTGCAACACGTTCACATAGGAATGGCTTTGTTGGTGGTCGATATTCCATGTGCAAACATCTTCGTGTACATGCATGTACACACGAGCGACACGCGTCGTCAGCAGCCACCAACGCGTTGATAGTTGCAGTTGTATCTGTCGTCGACTTGTGTCGCTCGTGTGTATGCACACTTCGATCTTGACAATGAAAATCTCGATCATAAAATACAAGCATTATTTAGAAACATAAAGTAGAGGGCTCCTTGTTATAATTTTATAATACCGTAATTTTTTTATCACCACAAACTTTCTACCGCCAAGAAGTAACAATTGTTGTGGCCATTTAAACAACAAATTAATGACATTTTTTTACTTTCAGCAACGCATACCATCGGCCATAGTATTGATGGCATCGCCACTTTCCGGCAGGTGGGCCATTTACCCTCTTTGCTAACCAATAGATGTAAGATGTGGTCCTATAGGTGTGACTTACTCGGTCCTTCCATCTTGGAAGGTGTGGAACCATCGCGTGCCCACCAGGTACTCGTGGTAGACTCCCGGCTTGTATCGCTCGTCAAAGTCGTTGACGTAGCCTTTGGTGTCGTATATCACACCTGTCTGCAGGGCGTTCTTTGGACCTGGGTTACAGAAATTAAGTATTTAATTTATTGACACCATTGTAGCCATTGGAATTAGGATTACGACGGTGCATTCTGAAATTTGGCAAACTTCGCAAATAGCTGTCACTGGCATAAATCCTAATTTACTTAATAAATATAGATTTGCAAAAGTTCAAATAGTTAACAAAAATAAAAATCCAGTAAAAAAAAGTAAAACAAGCATTCTATATATCAATAGTTCATAATCAATAAATAGCGCGACACAGAGCGATATTCTATTGTTCAATTAGTGATATTAATTAATCAAAACAACTAAATATTTGAAAGCTATTTGCGACGTTGCCAACTTTCAGAATTAACTTCAAAAACTGCCTACCTGTTTATGATACCTACGAGTACCTGCAAAACAATCAGAGCTACGTATTTGGTACCCCTTACCTAAGATCTCTACCATCAGTTCGTAATACAGCATGTACTGCCACTGCGCTATATTGATCTGGCGAGCAGTCTCGAACAACTTCTGATCGTCCCAGCAGGGGTTGAGCTCAGACAGCTTCCGAGCCAGGCGGTTGTGCTCGCGGTAGAAAAACATTGCGGTTAGGTAGATGCCCGCCAGTACGTTCCCATCGTAGAAGTCACCTGCATGAGAAGAAAAACGAGTAAGACCAAGAGCAGTTGGAAAATGTAATGATATCACAATTTGTCGTGACTGAAAGTTAGAGGCGTATCGACAGTCCTACTGTAGGATTCTAAGCAGGGGCAATTTTATTATTGGTTCACATCATGACGTGCAACCTGTTACCATGGATTCAGTCCATGATTCTGACCCCTCTGCGTTTAACTTGTTCGTGGTTATAAAAAAAAATACTGTTCTAAATGCTGTTGTAAATATCAAATTTTTAGGAAAAAAAATTAGGTGAAAATCAAGATTTTTCTCCCTATTCTTACGTACCAAACTCATAGCAGGCGTTCTCAATAGGCCTCCTGTTGTTGATGCAAATCGGTGCGGTGCCTGGGGGTCGCTCGACGCCATCTTTGTTATCAGACTTCAGCAGACCACCCTGGTACGTCCTGATCTGTTGCTCCCGGGTGTCGGAGTAGCCGTACACTACTGACAGATCTTGTAGCGGAGTTGGTAGGTTGTACTGTGAAACAAATATGTGGTATACAATAGACTTAATGGGGTTTATTTATAAACGATGACTAAAGTTAAGTAACGTTTAAACGTCAAAAATGTATGGTTAAACAGTCGCTAATCACTGCTTAACTTTAAGCAACGTTTATGAATAAAGTGGTATATGATGGGTGTACCTATTCAATGTTTAATCAATGAGGATTTTCATGAAAATTCACGCCACCAGTTGGCGTTACTTTGACAATAGGTCTTTCATTTCGACAATGAATACAGGGTGGCAGGGACATCGACGCGCAAACTGTAACCATGGATTCAGCACATGAGTTTAGACCCCATAGCGTCAAAATTTTTCGTCAGTTATTAAAAAAAAAATTTTGCTGTTCCATACGTTTTGACCGCGTAGGTATTGCACTTTTCTATGAAACAGAAGATTTTTTTTTGATAACTGACGAAAAATTTCGACGCTATGAAGTCTAAACTCATGTACTGAATCCATGGTTACAGTTTACGCGTCGATGTCCCTGCCACCTTGTATATAATTTATGAAGACGTTCATCATTCGTTTTATTCATTCGTTCGTCATTCACTCACGAATAAAAATATAATATAGGCGATTTGACAGTTGCCCTGACCTGACGTCCCAGTGCTGCCACCTAGTGCCCGTCATTACAGAAAACTCTCATTAAATATAAAGCTGTAAATGTAACTCATCTAAAATTGACTGCTAGGCTAGATTACAGTAAATGCAAGATAAAGATGTTGTATTGTAAAGGTGAAGTATATTCTGACTTCAATAAATTCCTTGCCTGACAAGACCTAAGTAAGAAGTATCATAGGCCTTACTCTTTCAGCCGGCAGCGTGTTAGGTATACACCCCATCTCCTGGTAAGTCGAGAACCTGGTGAGGTTCATGCACCTGATGCCAGTTCGCCGAAGATAGGGATCGTCCTGTGGCACGGGAATGGGGATGCAAAGAGGATTGACGCGGTTCGGCGTGTTGCCGAGACAGCAGTCACTGGCGATCGCGTAGCGAACTGGACAAGAAAAACAAATGCTATCAAGAAATTGAAGTTATTGTGTTGGGACCTATGGGTCTAAAACGGACGCGAAACGTAACGTAAATTCGAACTATTTTAAAATTGAATCATTGAATGTTCTTGTTTAGCACATATTTTTACTTAGTTTTAAGACTTTATTTATACCTATATGTATGTAGGTATACACGGTCTAAATAAATTACCTAGCGAAACTCCGGAGACGTGATGTGTGTCGAGATCTAAACAATATACAACCATAATAAATTATTTTGATAACTTTTTTTATGGGGTCATCGATCGCAGTCAGTGTAGTTACTTGAAGTATCAGTTTATCAAATCTGTTTTTTTGTGTAAACTTCACAGACGTGATTTGTATCAATATCCAAACACGACAAAATAACTCATTCTGGAAGTAACAACAATACTATCGGTCGCTGACACAAAAAAAAAATCGAGTCTTTTAAATTTTTATTTTATTGTGTTTAAATTTCGATACAAAAAACGTCTGCGGAGTTTCGCTAGTAATTTAATTTGACCCTGTATATATAATATATAGTTTAGGACAGTATTTTAGATTTAAAGATCATTCACCTTACATTTGCGCGTTCGTGCTGGGTCCTCTGATGTTCATTGAATGTTTGCAAACTTACGTAAAACAGTCAAGTCAGCTACATCGACGGTGGAGAAGACCAAGAAGTGTGTTGCCAGGGTGTTGAACTGGTGGTCTTCTGGGTAGCCATCACTCAGGATCTTGGTGCGCAGCAGCCGAGCTGATGGTAGCTCGGAGCCATTCATGGCTGGTCGCAAGTTGTTGCCTGAAATATGCAGTGGAAGTTGAGACTGTTTGTTTGTCGTATATTATAGGCGGTTGCACACAACAAACAAACAGTTTGCCAGCAGAGTGCCAGATGGGATTTCCTATCGGCGAAAGTGACGAACTTTCAAAAATACTTTCTTAGTCACCTTCGTTATAACTATTGTGCAAAATTTCATACTTCGAGACCCAGCGGTTTAAGCTGTGCGTTACATATGTATTGTTAAAGACAACCTTTGGATGGATTAAAATATACAGTTTTTCACGGAAATTTTAATCTGTTTACGTGTAATTTTAGATACTAAGTATATTTTATTTGGCAACACAGTGATCTCTATACATATTTATTTATAACAGGCTGTTTTTACCCATTGTTTTACAAATAAAAACTTTGAGTACTGCGTTTCTGACAGACTTAGCTTACCGAGTCCAAACTTAGCGGGTCTCATCCTCAGCAGGGGAGTGGGTGACCCGCCGCGGGAAGGGTACTTCGGGTTGACACACGTGCCGTCGATGCGACGACCCTCGTGCTGTTTGCACGGCTCCACCTTCACCGTGCATTGTCTGGTGGATACCATAATACGTGGGTTATTGACATTGTGACGTCATAGCAATGCTGATCTATTGTAAGGCCCATTTAAGACAGGCCATTTACTAGACTCATAAAACTGAACAGATTTTACTAAATATGCAACCAAATCTAGGAAAGTGGAAGACTGACTAATTGACTATATATGTGCCAATTTTTGGGTACAATAACAGTCACCGTAGCCGCAATCGGCATGGGATTTATATATAGGTATGTATATTGTTTAAATCATAATTATGCCAATTTGTATGAAACCGCTGGTCTTTTTTTTCACGATGCCAGGTGAAATCCTCATCTTATCATCTACTTAACCTTTCCCAACTATGTTAGGGTCGGTTTCCAGTCTAACCGGTTGCAGCTGAGTATGAGTATTTCACACGGAACGATTACCTATCTGACCTCCACAGCCCTGTTACTGTAACCCCTTGATAAGACTGGTTGTCAAACTTTCGGGCTTCTGACGACCCGTAACGACTGTCAAAGCTCAACGAAAGGCAGCCGGGACCAACGGCATAACGTGCTTTCCGTATGTAAAGATGGTCACCCATCCACGGACCAACCGCGGCAAGCGTAGCTTAACCTGATCGATCGACCCCTGCGCCTGTTATTTCTTAGCCACAAACCCCTTAGGTTCTATTTAATATAATTGTTTAATTGCATGAATCACGTGCTCTTTAATCATTATTTTGACGGCACGGTTGGCGCAGTGGTTAAGCGATTGACTGCTGCGCTGCGTGTCGCGGGTTCGATTCCCGCACGGAACAAATATTTGTATGACCTACATTTATTTGTTCCGAGTCTGGGTGTTTTTCTATCTATAATATGTATGTATTTACAACAAAAAAATTGTATATAAGTAGTTTATCAGCCATCTTGTTACCATAACACAAGCATTAGGTTGCTTAGCTTGGGACAAATGGTGCTGTGTGAAATGTCCAGGTCCAGTTTGAATTTAAACACATATAAGTTATATTTTTAAATATTAGAATATAAAAAGTATAAAAACATTTAAAAATTAAGCATTTAAGCATCAAACTATGGAGAGAGACTAACTATCTTTGTTAGGGTAGCAAAGAGAGACTTTGTTAGAGCAACCAAAGCTTTAGAACTGGTTACAAAGGCAGAACAGTTAATTTGGCAAAATACGGTTGTTGAAATAAAACATAACAAAGTAACAGTTAGGTACTTACTGTCGTTAGTTCCGCTGACAATATTACATTGTTATAGTATCAAGTATCAAGGCATGCTGTTGTTAAAAATATTGTTGCACCGATAACTTCCTACGTGGCAATAAGAACGTTGCTCTATACTCGGCTCCCCTCTGTTAAAGTTTTGTTGTCATCCCAACAATATATTTTTCTCAGTGCAGAAATAAAAATAACATAGATATTATCAAGCGCATTTATCAAGCCTTCAACTTGTTTGACTTGTTAACTGATTTAAATGTAACATTAACATAATAGGCATATTTGATCAGGCAGTCTCACTCCGAGACTGAATTTCAGACAGAATAGCCTCGAATTAGAAGTTAAACTTCTCAAACACCTTGGATTATTTTATAGTTTCTATTTACAAAGTGGTAGTAGCTCAACGGTCTGGCGATCGCATCTATGTGCGTTCTAATCAAGTCAGTTTGGCTATTTTTGTAATCAGTTCTTGAAGGTACAGTGCGCCGCACGTAGTAACAAAACCAGTAACAAAGTCTCGTATTCTTCTGAAATTCCGTACTACGCCAGACCAGTTCAAGGTCACAGTGTGATCACAGACGTGCGCGCGTGTAGCCAACACACGCGCGCACGTACAAGCATAATATAATTCGGGGTGAGAGCCTGGTGACACAGGCTATCCTAGTATGGACGCCAGTCTCTCACAAAGGATCTTAATTATTTTGTGCATTGTTGTAAAAACACTATAATTCTTGTCTTGTCTTGTGAACTTTGTGACGAGAAAAAATAAGATAAAGATACTATATAAAATGGTTGGAGGGGTTTACAGGAACACAACTTACGGGCAATACGACAAAAAATACTATTTATAACCTTTACTAGGGAACTTACCTGGTCAAATTCAAGCTTCCCAACTGCTTTCCCCGGTCATCCTTTATTGGCTTACCGAAATAAGCATCGTAGATCACTTGGGACACCACAAAGTGAGCCAAAAGGAGATAAAACGCGAATTTCACGATCATCACGGCCGCGGCGCGGGATATCTATAATTATCTTGTTTGGAAACTGTTGCACTTATTTATGCTGTTCGGTAATTAGTATTAATTTGTGCTAATTGTTTATTGATTGCCGTTTTAGATACTCATGTTGGTATTAAATTATTAACTGAATTTTATTTTTCTGAACCCTTTTAGCGTTCCTTTATTTTATTACTAGCTGCGCCCCGCGGTTTCACCCGCATAAGTTTCGATCCCGTGGGAATATCGGGATAAAAAGTATCCTATATGTTAATCCTGGTTATAAACCATCTGTGTGCCAAAATTCATCCAAATCCGTTCAGTAGTTTTTGCGTGAAAGAGTAACAAACATCCATACATCCATACAAACTTTCACGTTTATAATATTAGTAGGATTAATTAGCATTTAGGTATTGTCTTACTTTGATATCGAGAACCTTTTTTACAAGGATTCTTTGTGTTTTTATTCGAGGAAATCAAATCCGTGGGTATGTGTTGAAGTAGGTACCTACTTACAACCTCCCCCCCCCCGGTGGGTTCCCGCATTGTCGAGGCGGGGGGGCTCAGTAGCCGTGGTGGATTGGGCCACGGTGAAGCTAAGAGGAACCCGAGGAGCGGCCGCTCGTCTAGGCTGTGCGGAAAAGCCGACGACGTAGCGGCCGGCGGGTAGGTTGCGGTGCCGCTTGGGCGACATCGCAGCCTACCTGAGGCGGGCCGCGATGTCCCCCGTGTGGGAGACATTGCGGCTGAGGATTAGAGGCCGCGGCGGGAGAGGAGTGTCGGTGTTACGTTGCCGCTCTCCCTACCTTCCGCGGCCTTGACGGGGCCGCCACCGTTTGATGGCGGACGCGGTGGGGCCGCAGGGGAAGAGGAGTGTCGGTGTGTCGTTGCCGCTCTCCCTATCCTCTGCGGCCGTAGCCCCCCATCCTGGGGGGCATGCGGGGCCCGCCATTCAGGCGGGCGTGGGGGCCAGCGGGCAACGGGTGCGGGTGCACCGTTGCCTGCATTGCACAGGCCTCCACCAGTGTTGGACGGGAATGGCTAGGTGGTCCCGGCCATTCCCGTAGCCCCCCAATGTGGGGGGCATGCGGGGCCCGCCATACCAACTAGGCGGGCATGCGCCGGGAGGGCTATGGAGGTAAAGGCTATGCCTATTCCCGTGGCCCTCCCATCACGGCGAATGAGGGAACACCGCTGAGTTTTAGTGGGTATACTGTCATTCCGACAGGGAGTCCCACATACCCCGTCTCGTCCCCCGCGAGGCGGGCATGCATAAAGCATTTCTCAGCGACAAAAAAAAAAAAAAAAAAAAAAAGGTACCTACTTACAATCCTAAGAAATTTCGAAACCATGAACCATGTTTATGTTATTTATAAAAACAAGATTACATAATTGAAGTTCAAAAGCATGCTTTCTTATAAACTGAAATTATCAAATCAATATTATTAAGTCTATCATGAACCTACCTATTTTAGTTAATTTATTCTATTTATCAAGCATGACAATAACTTTTTCCGCTAAGTACTAGATGTCCCCTTTTTTTGTTCCGCGGTGGAAATTCCTCTTCGATGTCCTCCTCCCTGGGGGGCGGAGGAGTCTGTCAGACTCTTACTGACTAAAAATCTCCCCGGTGTTCCGTCTCACACCTACGCCGGGGGTCGCAGGAACGTACGATCTATCCGCAACCCCCGACTAAACAAGATGTTCCCTAACCTAACAGTAGAACCTTGTGACTTACCGATCAACAGCCGCGTTTATTATCACTAGACCATTTCAAGTTTGAGCTACAACGATGGATCTAAAGACCATCCAAGCGATAAGAATTTTAAATACATCGCATGTGCAACAATTACTTATCCTCAGTAATCACAGTCTTCCGTTTTCCAGTGGAATTAAAACCACATTACAGCAGCTGAACCGATGAGTATGAATAATAATGTGATCATAATAAATTATCATAATATCTCTTTTACCGCAGCTCTGACGGACACTTCCGTAACTTCCGTTTACTAGCAATTATATCTGTCGATAATAATACCTCGTGGTTGTGGTTTTCACTTAAAAAAATCGTCATCAATCATCACCATAAGGCCCGGTTTGCACGGACGGACGGGACGTAAGAATATCGCGGCGGGATTTTATCGCGCATTGGATCTTTAATGCACTGCTTAGCGCCGAGAGATGAAAATCCAACAGTGTTTAGTCTCAGTGCTTAAAACTGAATCATTACTCACGGCTTACCACAGTTTGGTATCATCACACTTAGGATATGGGATCATTTTCTGGGGCAAAATATATGGGATCTTTTTTTTGATAAAGACATACACAATATACCCTTTAAATCCCAAAAAAGGTGCATTAAGACTATGTTTAAATTACAGTGAAGTGAAAGTTGTAAGCCCTACTTTTGAAAATGATAAAATATTGACTTTGTCTTGCCTTTATATTGTAGAAATCGTCATGTTTGCAAAATCTAATGGACATTTATTTCCACGTCAATCAGAAGTAGTGGATCGTAATCATAGCACACGCGATGACAGTGTTCTCTGTCTACATAGATCGAAAACAACACTAATGCACCAAAGTGTTTTCTGTATGGGCCCTAGAATTTTCAATAAACTCCCAAGATAAATTAAGGATACTCCTTGAAGAGAAGGCATATTACAGTATTCTAGAATTTCTGAACGACAACATTTGATATCATATAACCAATGTTATCAATGCATCTTTGACGTACCTAATCATAATAATAAACCAACATATTAATGCAAAATATTATTATTAATAATTTAATTGACATTTTATAATTGTAATTGTATTTATGACTATTTCTTTTTTTGTCTACAAAATTAACATTTAACCAAATAGTATTTTGTTTTAATTTATCAAATCGTTATGTTATTTACTGACATTTAAATATTTGTACGCCACTAAGGCCAAACATTACTGATCTATTAATGTATTGTGATAACTTGCATGCTTTGTATGTATACTCATGTTTCCACAAATAAAGAATCTTGAATCTTGTTTTTTCGACGCGCTGGGATGCGCGCTGTTGGGTTCTCAATGTTGCGGCTTAACACCGAGAGTTTAAAATCCAGTGCGCGATAAAATACCACCGTGATATTTTTTAATATATTGCACATTATCACGAATTGCACAATGTTTTTGGCCGTTTAGGGTTAATAGTGACGATTGCGCAATGATTAAACAAAAGTTTGAGCGAGTTTAATTTTTCTTGCACCATAGTTCAATTGCGCCGTGTTGGATGAGTATTGCGCAGGCCTTGCTCACTGGGAAAAATTGAAGCTTATGGGCTGTCAATGATATTGCGTGAAAATAATGGATCGTTTGAGTGTAAGCACTGATTCAATCATATTGCACAAACTTATTGCAGGTCTAGGGGTCGCCTTTCGATTCAATTTTCAAGTGTTAAATAATTATAACAAAATATTGATCAATAATTAAATTTATTATTTAATCAAGAGGAACACAAGAATCTACCATTCTAACAAAATTAGCTGGACAGGCGTCCACCCCGAGTACGGAACCAGCAGTAATCCAACTGTCTTCTGGGTAATCCGTCGCTCCCGTGTTTTGAGCACTAGTTGGGTAGCACATAGCGACACTTAGGACACAAACTAAAATAGCTAAGTAAACTTTCATTGTAACTATTCTTGAGTTACCTCTGTACCAGTATAGGAAGGAATAGCTTGATGATGGTGCTATACGCAGTTTATATTCACACTTGAGAGAAGTTACAATGTTTATTCTATGCTCCACAACAAAACGACAATTAAAGTTAAATACTAAAATGTTTATGCAAAACTGTGTCATTATTTTGTTTATAAATAAATCATAATTATTTGATGTGATAGTTGATGGAAAAATTTAGTATCTATACGAGGGTTATCTTTTCCTTTATAAAATAAACTAGATTATGACCGCGACTGCGTCCTGCTGAAATTTATTTTTCCCCATACCCACCCCGTCGCATCGCATCGCCCGTCCGCGCTATTGCTTCGTTTTCATTTAGCGTTCTTTCTGACGTTCTTTTAGCTCGGCTCCTAAGGGTTCGAGCGTTATGTGAAAATAGCCTTTAGCCTTCCTCAAGAATTGGGCTATCAAATGCAAAAAGAGATTCAGAGATTAGATAGATTAACGGCCGAACCCAATAACCTTTTGACAGATCAAAATTTTTACTCGCCAGATTATTACCAAGGATAATGTCATGTCATTTGGTCTTTAATCAAATGATTTATTACAGCAAACAATCTTTAGACAATAAACATTAAGTCAAATAATTTAAGAAGAAGTACCTATAACATTTTTTGGGAATGATATAATTAAAAAAATCACAAAAAAAAAATTAAAAAAAATATAAAGTGCACTTTTATTTGATATAATTTGCGTACTTCTTTGTAAGTTTATGTGCTTGAATTTGTTTGAAACAAGTCAAATTTATGGTTACGAACGACGAACGAAAAACGAACTGCTACCAGAACTGTAGGTTAGTTTAGAATCCATTTTAATTATTATATAACGGGGCGTGGTTACAGGCGATTCCTTCACCTCACATGGGCACTCTACTGGATGATGACTCTTTGCGTGTGGCGGTGGCTCTAAGCCTGGGCTGTAAGGTGTGCGAACCCCACATATGCACCTGCGGTTCCATGGTGGAGGCCGATGGCCATCACGCACTGAGTTGTCGGCGTTGCACAGGGAGGTTCCCGCGTCACCATGCCCTGAATGACATAGTCCGTAGAGCCCTTATATCGGCAAACATCCCCTGCGTGCTTGAGCCTTCAGGTCTTAGCAGGTGTGATGGTAAGAGGCCGGATGGGCTGACTCTAGTGCCATGGAAGAACGGGAAGTGCCTCATCTGGGACGCAACTTGCGTCAGCACTGTCGCTGCCAGTCACCTGAGTCGCACCACGCACACTGCCTCTGCCGCAGCTGAAGACGCCTGCTCTTTAAAAAGGCTCAAGTACGCTTCCTTGGAGCAGCCTTACTATTTTGTGCCGGTAGCTGTGGAGACCCTGGGTAGCTGGAGTAGGGCAGCGAAGGTTTTGTGGCGGAATTGGGCCGTAAGCAACCGGAGGCAACCGGTGACTCCCGCTCTGGGTCGTTCTTGGTGCAAAGGTTGGCCATCGCTATTCAGCGAGGCAATGCGGCGAGTGTTATGGGCACCTGTCCGCCGGGAGCGATCAGGGGCGGGTGGGTTATTTTGTGACCTTTGGACTGTGTGTTTATTTAATTTACACTATCATTTTATGTGTTTTTATATAAGTCAATTAAAATATAATGTAATTCATTAAAAAAAATATATATATAATATTACTTAATTGCCATGTATAGGTAGTTTATAATTTTCTAAGAGATTAGTGAAATTTGCAACGTAACACGATTACATGTTTTTTAAATTGAAACCGCTAGGTTAGGTTAGAACTGTGACCACACAACGCCAGAAACATATTTAAACAAACCAACAAAACACACTGTAATTTAATTTGTGCAACTGACATAAAGATGCAAATATTCTATCATTGACTAAGCAATTGACTGAATAGAAATGGTAAACTGAAAACTGACGATACTAAATATAAATTGCTTATTTTAATTTGACTACATTAAAATTGGTAAAAGTACTATTTGGTAAGCAAGTTATTGTTTAAACGTTCACTTGCCAAGCATAAGGTTTGTTTTTAACAAAACTATTGTTGGAGAAATGCTATTACACAATTAAAGACTTTTTAAATGACAAAACTATATAGAAAATGTTATTGATAAATGTGCGTCGTCTTTGCAATTTTAATTTTGACATAGTTATTTATTTATTATTTTTTATGGTTGTTGCTATATTGTAATTTGACAAACAGATTTTGACATTACCAGATTATGTAAAAATTATAACTAGTAGTAATTATTATTGTGATTGTCGTTAATGGTTCGGATTATTTTGACATTAAGCTCTTTAAAAGTGACATATATTATTATTATCATTATTATTATTTTTGTGTTTATGACATATATATTCTTCATTGTATGATTTGCGAGAGATTTATATTGAATTCATTGATTATTTTGATTGTTATTATTATTATTTTTTGTTTTAGTCTGATCTGTAACTACCTATTAAATTTGACTATGGCTAATAATAATCGTATCGATATCTGTATCTATAGTACTATTTAATTCAAAACTAATATTTTGCATGCCGTAAGGTAAAACGTATCGGGACACTTAATAAATATTCCAACTAATATGTATACCTGCATTATCAGCAAATAAATGATTTCTTTCTTTCTTTCTTTTGTAATTATTTGTGAAGAGTTTATTTGCTAAAAAATTATGCAGAAAATTGTTTTTGAAGTACCTAATAATTTGTCAATTTTTTTTATGAAACTATAGATCCTAGATACTGTATAAATACTGTGTGTGTACAATACTGTTATAAATTATTGGGACGTTAAAACCAGAGATAGATAGGTATGTAGGTTATTCTATATCCAGTGTGCCAAAACTGGTGACTGAGGTAACTGGGTTCGGTCGATAGAAGATAGAAAGATGTTGATGTTATTTATGAGCTCAATTACGAAAAAAACATGCACCTTTTACAAATCATGATTTAATCGACTGGAATACATTTATTTTCAATTCTGACCAAATCAGCAGGACATGAGTCTACCTGAATCATGGAATCAAAGGGAGTCCACTGCTCTTCTGGGTAATCTGTCACTCCCGTGTCTCTGGCACTGGATGGGTAGCACATGGCGACACTTAAGACACAAACAATGGTAGCTAAGTAAACCTTCATGGTCACTGTTCTTGGCTTTTCTCTGTGCGGTATATGACGGAATAGTTTGATGATGGTGGTTTATGAGTTTTTATTCATATTTTAGAGAAGTAACAATATTTATTTTTTACTCGTCACGTGTCACTTCCACAGCAAAACGTCCATTAAAAATAAATACTAAAATGAGAGTGTTTATGTAAAACTGTGTCATTATTTAATTTATAAATAAATCATAATAACTTTGATGACACGGTTGGCGCAGTGGCTGACCGATCGACTGCTGCGGTGCGTGTCGCGGGTTCGATTCCCGCAGGGAACAAATATTTTTATTACCTACAGGTAGTGGTTCCGGGTCTGGCCGTTCGTGTATGTGAGTTTATATGTTTGTAAACGCACCCACGAAACAGGAGTAATTCCTAGTGTGGGGCAACGTTTAAAAAAATAATATTTTGATGTGATAGTTGAGGAACAAAAGTACGAAGTGTATCACTTAATGCTATGGCGCTCTCTCTCGCACGCCGCTCGACGTCTCGCTATACAACAGAGAGCGCGCGAAATGTAGTTCGCGTTATTGCGACCATGAAGCCTTAGCATATTGTGTTTCCTTTACAAATTAAACGTTTATTTCAGGTATGTGGTCCATTAAATTAAAAAAAAAACTACGTTCAACTCATGATTTAATCGACTGGAATACAATAATGTCCTATTCTGACAAAATCAACAGGAAATGGGTCTACCTGAATCGCGGAAGTATATGGAATCCAATATTCTTCTGGGTACTCTGTCACTCCTGCATTTCTGCACTGGATTGGTAGCACATAGCGACACTGAGGACACAAACAAATATTGTAGCTAAGTAGAACTTCATTGTACCAGCTCTTGACTGTGTCTCCTGTGAGGTTACGGCGGAATAGTTTAATGAAATTGGTTTGTGAAGTTTATTTTATATTTATGCCTTAGTGAAATTATTAACCTTCTTGCCACATATTGAAACGTCAGTGTAGCATAAAAAGTGCAATTAGTCGTAAATACTGAAGAATAAGAGTGTTATGCAAAACTGTTGGATAAAACTTTGTGTGTTAATGCAATAGCAAAATTAAGCATAATTTAGGTTGCTCCAGTGTTAAATCTTTTCAAAATTGGTCGTCTGAAGTGACCACAACGCAGCAGTTCAAAACACATGACATAACCAATTGACTTTCAGAAATCTGGAAAGTAGGTAGGTTAAAAAATAACAAAAGTGTCACAAAACATGTTTAATCAGCAGGTACACAACTATTGTGCATTCTAACAGTATTCGATGGACAAAGGTTCACACTAAACGCCATAAAATAATTAAAATAATTTAATTCTTTTGTCGTTCTAATAACTTGAGAACCCATTACATAGACTATGAAAACACAAACTGGTAATGTAGCGAAGAACTTCATTTCGACTGCTTTCAGGGTTAGTTTACCGTAGAATGGGTTGTTGTTCCTGGTAGATGCAGTTTATATTAGTTGCTCTGGCTCTGGTACAGTCACAAGCAAAACTCCGGTGCCTTATTCACAAATTCTAAATGTTCCGAAAACTCTATACAGATTTTTGGTGAATGTGTAGCTGTATAAAGTTCATTTGCCAAGACATTTTTTAAGTTCCAAATGCGGTGTTACCACTACCATACTTTATCAATGAAAAGAATATGGCGTGGTCCATTAATTAGTTATGTAATTTTGACGTTCGAAAAGTGTTGATTCCCAGCCTAATTTGAATAAATGACTTTTAATTAATAAAAAATAAACAACCAAAATACCAAAATAATAATTTAATAAACTGAAACAGATTTACTATAAATTCTGATAACATCAACTGGATCATCCACGCTAATAATAATTAAACCAGAAGTAATTCAATCTTCTGGGTAACGCGTCACTTCTACATTACGCTCTTCTGGACTGGTTGGGTAGCACATAGCTACATTGACACAGTACAACTTCATGGTAGCTGCGGAGATGGACCAAGATGGTTTATTTTAAATATACCCGTATTTATACCTCTAGAAATTACAACAAATCATACTAAACATTGTAGCGTTAAGCTTTAAATGAGTTCGACTTTTAGAAACCATGGCCATGCCGATGAGTTATCTAACTCGGGAAAGCATAATGAACCTATAATGTTCGCACTGCTGGGACTGCTGGGAGCGCTGGGACACAGGCCTTATCTCTTCGAGAGGGAGTGGGCAGTAATCTGCCACGTGGGCCCAGTGCGTGTTGATAGATGTCGCATGTCTTTGAATTTATGGTTCTAGAAAATAATAAGGTCACCGGACTCCAGTCTCTCTGGAATAAAACCAGTACGTTTGATCGTGACGTGACGCTGAAGCTTTGTTTTGCACTTACTAAGTTAATGGAAACAATGGTTTAGCAATAATTAAAAAACCAGGTGTAGGAAAAAAAAATGTTATATAATTTGTACATTATTTAATGTTCTTTTTGACAAATTTTATTGATTCTTACACCACTCGGACAATGATCCCCTGAAAAGTCTGAATCTGATTGTTTAGGTGGGTCTCCTAGTCGTTTAAACTCTTCCTCGTTATATTCATACCCTTCTACCTGTTCTACCCACACTTGCACTGTTTCATGTTTAAGTAATTTTCCAAGATTCCCATCAGTAACCTCTGGAAGTTTAAATCCTTCACCATTTTCCTCCAGTTCCGTCACCAGCACATTGTCTACCGTTACTTTATAACCGCCGGGGTACACCACATAGTAAGAATAAGATTGCGTTAGATCGAACACTACAACACAAACTAACACTATAGTCAAGTATCTCATCTTGTATTCTTCCTGGCTTCCTGTGTCACTATGAGATATCTGATGACCAATGCTGCGTTTTATACTTTTTATCGATGGAAAGTAAACGTACAAGGTTTTTATAAGAAACTAGTTTTTGAATCTCGCTTCTTTGTAGTTTGAATAGGTATGTTGATTTTAAATTAGTTGTGCCTTGTTTGGGTTGTTAAATCAGGTAAGGTTAGTTTTGCAGACGACTGCATCATCACAGGCAGAACCGGTATGTACTAGAATAGATTATGACTGTCAAGGTCACGACCACAATAGCAAAATTAACCTAAGCAGAGTAAGTTTTTCTAACAGCTCTTAACTATTGACTGTCTCGTTGGCCTTGCGGTCGCAAGCGCGACTGATGGGCATGAGGTCCCAGGTTTGAATCACGGGTCAGGGCAAATAAGTTAGGTTTTTATTTAGGCGGTGAGACAGATAGTTTACGATTCACAGTAAGTCACAAATACAATGATCGCAAGTGGACGTCAGGTGGAGAAAAAAACAAAAAGTGTTGGTGTTATTGATTTAATGTTCATTTTGGCAAAGCCCACCGATACCTCTTGTACCAATATTCGGACAAAAGTCCCCCAAAAGTCGTCCAATACTTCCACCACTTTGCGGAGTATCATCGAAAGGTCCTCCCAGTCTAACAGTCACTTCTACAACATGTACCTTGTCCACCCACACCTGTACCTACTCTTGTGGCATGAAATCAAAATCAAAAGTCATTTATTCAAATTAGGCTGAGAATCAGCACTTTTCGAACGTCAAAATTACAAAAGATAGTCCCCCAAAAACGCCCGCCCTTCACCACTTCCTAGTGCTATCGCTGGGAAGAAGTGTCGCAACAAACTCCCCAGCAGCACAGCTGTCTGTTCAGTTACAAAATACTTGATTGTATACAATACTAGGTACCTATGTTAACATTGCAAGACACAGAAAATAAAATTAAACTATTTGCCATATGTCAGCTAGCCACGCCAATATAATAAAAACTATGCGTACTCAAGCTAAAAAATAATTAATTAAAATTAAAATGTAAATAAAAACTTACTACCTAAATAAAAGCCTCCAGGCATAAAGGGCGTGACAGCTTACATATTTATGCATTGCTGGGTTCTGTTCACATAGCTGTCACTTGATGATTCCTTGGCAGTGTGGTTTGGTGATGGTCTACAAACGGTAGGTTTTCATAATGCCTTTAAGGAGGAGGAAGAGGCTGTGTGGATTGGTAGATGTCAAATGTCTATGAATTTATGGTGCTAGAAAATAATCAGTCTCTGTACGTTTGATCGTGACGTGACAATGAAGACTTTGTTTTGCGCACAGCTCAAGTGCTAAATTAAAGGAAACAATGGTTTGGCCAATGAATAATTAAAAAAACCCGGTATAAAAAAAAAGCATGTTTTATATTATGTACATTGATTTAATCTTCTACTTGACAAATTCCATTGATTCTTTCACTATCCGGACAATGAACCCCCGAAAAGTATCCATTTGCTACATTAGGTGGGTTTCCTAGTCGCTTAAACTCTTCCTCGTTATATTCATACCCTTCTACCTGTTCTACCCACACTTGTACTGTTTCATGTTTAAGTAATTTTCTAAGATTCCCATCAGTAACCTCTGGAAGTTTAAATCCTTCACCATTTTCCTCCAGTTCCGTCACCAGCACATTGTCTACCGTTACTTTATAACCGCCGGGGTACACCACATAGTAAGAATAAGATTGCGTTAGATCGAACACTACAACACAAACTAACACTATAGTCAAGTATCTCATCTTGTATTCTTCCTGGCTTCCTGTGTCACTATGAGATATCTGATGACCAATGCTGCGTTTTATACTTTTTATCGATGGAAAGTAAACGTACAAGGTTTTTATAAGAAACTAGTTTTTGAATCTCGTTTCTTTGTAGTTTGAATAGGTATGTTGATTTTAAATTAGTTGTGCCTTGTTTGGGTTGTTAAATCAGGTAAGGTTAGTTTTGCAGACGACTGCATCATCACAGGCAGAACCGGTGCTAGAAAATAATCAGTCTCTGTACGTTTGATCGTGACGTGAAACTGAAGACTTTGTTTTGCGCACAGCTCAAGTGCTAAATTAAAGGAAACAATGGTTTGGCCAATGAATAATTAAAAAAACCCGGTATAGAAAAAAAAAACATGTTTTATATTATGTACATTGATTTAATCTTCTACTTGACAAATTCCATTGATTCTTTCACTATCCGGACAATGATCCCCCGAAAGATTCCCTCCATAGCCTCCACCACTTTGCTGAGTACCATCGAAAAGACCTCCCAGTCCATCAGTCACTTCTATAACATGTACCTTGTGGACCGACACCTGTACTCTTGTGCCATGATTCCTTGGCAGTGTCGTTTGGTGATTGTCTACAAATGGTAGGTTTTCATAATTCCTGTAAGTAGGAGGTAGAGGTTGAACCTCCTCACCGTATTCATTGACCTCTATCACCTTCACTTTCTGTACCCACACTTGTACACCACTGGGATACCTCACATATCGACAATACGTCACATTGATAGCTACAACACAAACTAATACTATTGTCGAGTATTTCATGATGTCTGCTTTCGATGCCACTATGCGATATTTGATGACGAATGCTGCATTTTATACTGTTGTCTCGAGGGAAGCACAAGTACAAGGTTTCTCTTTATGATTAAGAGACTGAATATTGAATGTTGCTTCTTCTTTGTGTTTTCGAATATGTTTAAATTAGTTGCGCCTTGTTGGTATTGTTAACTTTGATAAGGTTAGTTTTGCAGATGGCCGCCGTGTTCATAAAGCATCATCACTTGCAGAACCGGTATGTACCAGTAAAGTTTACTATTGTTAAGGATACGACTACAACAACAAAATCAAACAAAGTAGTGTAAGTTTTTCTAACAGCTTTGAACTATTGACTATCTCGCTTGCCTTGCGCAATTACTTATTTAATACTGCAGTTAAGTATTTCAAGTGGACTGATTCTGGTGTTACTATGATATATTTGGTGGCGAGTACGACCTTTCTAGTTTTTTTATCAATAGAACGCACACATAAACAGTTGTTATATAAGGAAACAAGAATTGAATCATCCTTAATGGGTTAATTTTGTAAACAGATACAAAAATACTAGCTTTAGCCCGCGGCTTTGCCGGAGCGAAGGTCAGAAAAATAACCAATAAAAACCTTCTGCATGAAAAACCATTTACATGTGCCAACTTTCATGGTGATCGGTCAAACGGTGTTGAAGTTTATCTATCTATCTAACATCCATTTGTATATTAATACAAGACTAGCTTTTGCCTCAAGCTTCAAACAAGAGTTCGAAACAGACTATATAAAGTCCGTCAAACGGTGTTGGTGTTTATCAATCTCATGTACAGGGCGGCAGGGACATTAAGCCTGCCGCCCTGCAGCCTGGGGGCCTACACTCTAACCGTCCGTCAACGAAGATAATGGCCGAATGTAGTTCGAAACTTTATAAGAGGACCCTACACCCGATAAATAATAATAATAATATATTTAGGATTGAAATTAAATTATCGTCAATCGATAACGACATGAGATTCAAATTATACAGTCAGATGTAGTCAAGTACATACACAATGTTGCATTATCATGAGTAATCATGACCAGTTTGTGGGCTTGGAACTGCAATATAAAATAACAATATATTCAATCTAGTTTATTTAATCTTCTTTTGCACAAGCTTCACCAATTCTCTTTTTACCATTGGGACAATATTCACCTTGTATTCCCCCTACAATGAGAGGGGGTGGCTCCTCTCGTTGTATTTTTTCCAGGTCTATCGGTATCAACCATTGTACTCCTTCGTCATTCGTTGTCAATGTCGTTTCTTTGCCAGATTTTCCGTCAAAAGCCTTTGGGAGCCGAAGTCCTCCAGCATCACCCTCCAGTTTCGTCTCCTGCACATGGTCTACCGATACTTCTGCACCACCGGGGTATGTGACATAGTCAGAACGTGATATATTAATCACTAGAACACAAACCAATACAGAAATCAAGTATTTCATGTTGACTGCTTCGTGTCTCTGAGATATTTGATAATAAATGCAGTGTTATATACTTTTCTATCGATAGAACGCACACATTTAAGTTGTTTTTCTAATGTTCTTGTTGTGTGTCATTAGGAATGTATGTTTTTTTTATTGCGGTTGTGAGTTTTTCCTTGTATTATTTATCATATTTAATTTAAATTATAGACGCATCATCTACGATTGTCAAGGTCACAACTACAATAAAAATATTAATGTATCAATATGAATAAAGGTTTGGATTTATGTAGCGTTTGTATAGTTTGGAAATATTAGGCTATCAATTTGGAACAGTACAGTTCAATGCTTGATCTTTCACATGGGCCCCTTAAAGTCTGTTTGAAATACAACCTTTTGGTTTTATCAGTTTCTATTTCGTCAAGAGTAAATAAAACAACTTTTATTGGTACTATTATTTTAATCGTCACAAACACACTTTCCGTCGATTATATAAAGTCATTTGGGACAATCGTCACCCGACAATCCTCCTCCTCGTTAGATGAACTTAGTGGTCCTGTGGGCACTTCCGTTACATTTTTATTTACTACCTACACTTGTTGTTTTCGCTTATGTATCACTTGGCTTATCAGTTATTTTCCCAAATCTTTTGTCTATAGCTGGATTTTCTTCAGAATTCATGTAAAGTTCATCTTGAGGCTGCACCTCTTCATGATTTGGACGTAAAACCACTTCACCGTTTCCTGTTAACCGTTCACCGTGTTCATTCACTTCGATCACTTTCACTTTCTGTACCCACACACCGGGATACAGGTTAAAGTATTGACAGTACACTAGATCTAACACTAGAACACAAACTAGTAACACACACAAGGGTTTCATGTTAACTGTTCTTCCTCAAAGCTTTCGACGAAATGATTTCGGTAAACAGATGCTGCCATTTATATTCTTTTGATTCTATATATAATAAATGGCACGTTAAAAAAAAATCAAAGACTGTCTTTGATTTTTTAATGAATTCAAAATGGTTTCGACCAGGAACCGGTAATCAGGTCGTCTCGCAGCTGGGCAGTTGAGCTGAGAGGTAGAACTGAAGGTCACAAGCAAGTGGTTCTCGTATTTTAAAAAGCTGTTGCCCGCGACTTCGTCTACGATCGTTTCAGTAGTTTAAAGATAACAGACAGATGGATAGAAGTGCTTTGGCGTTTATAATATGGATGCACGTTATCATATTGCCCATCTTTAGCTAAAACAATGGTGATGAAACTGTTATTATTTTCGAAAGTTCCACTGTTAATCTTTAAATTGTGTTCTATTACACTGCTGGTTTGTGTTGTCCCTGGACCCAGAACTTTAAATATCGTGGCAGAGATAGTAAGTTTTAAAATGGGAATGTATGGTCTAAATCGGAACTATGAGAAATAAAAAAAGCAGCAACAACTCAATTTAGGCCAAATGAAAATTTTGATTTGATACGCTTATTCGTCCAGTCGGACTCATTGTATCATTCGGTAGACCGATGCACATTATCGCGTATTTCGAAATCTTATAGACAATAAAAAATCTCAAATTTAATCTATGACATAATGTTATACGGAATGCTCAATGCCATACGGTCGAACACCTTCGCTTAACCATGTTTGGCAAAAAAACAAACTCCACAGATAGACATGTGATATAACAAAATACAAGTTTTGCTTTTGTTTGTTTGGAATTCTCATCTTCGTTATAACCACGCGTAGCCTTTTCGCAACTACGACTAGGTATGTTGGGGTCGACCTCCAGTCTAGCTGGATGCAATTGAACACCAATATTCCGTCTAACAATACGAAGTATGAGTTGAAATAAAATATTTATGTAAGAGCTATGTCTTATAATATTTAATGTTAAATCACTATTTCTGGTCTTTGGGGCACCAGCTGTCCTTCCATTTGTTAAGATCAATACCCGGGATCTTTTCACAAGGCACGGGGTAGTTCCTGAAAATTAAAGAAATATGTTAATTTAAAGTTCACAAGGAAATATTTTCTACATTGTGAACTCAATGTGCACTTTTATAATTTCAAACAAGGCGATATTATCGTGGTCATTTACGTACACGTCCACGTCCACAGAGAACTAAAATGTTTGGAAATATTATATTAAGACACTTTTCCGTCCACGATGACGTCATAACTGGCACGTATTTCCACTAATTTTATAAGATCGTCACGTTAAAAATGACAAAAGCGTACATTAGGTGTCTGTTGGACTGGTTTAAGAAGGAACGTAGGTTTGCAATCACTAGAGGGAGGCTCTTCGAGAAGTCAATTATTTAAATTAGGTAAAGCCAGGCGCAGCCCACAAAAGGCACTGCATAGGATTTTAGTATAATTTTTTTTGCCTGCCTAAGCATCCACGACATCATTTTCTACTTTACCGAACCAATTCCCTATCTCACGAGCCTCAAGTTTTCCAACGAATTGATAGATTTATCAGCCAGCACATGTAACATGTACATAAATAAATGAGGTAGGTGAAGGCAATTTGTTTAGAAGGCCGGTATCGGTATCTACCGCACGTACGCTATAGTAAATATTTTACGTCCGATGGGCTGTATATTAGTTTCCTGCGAAATGTTTAGAGACGGTTTCTTTTTACTTATTTATTTTACTTTCCTCCACGGGTAACGATTTTTGTTATTGAACACAAATCGTTACGCATGGAGGAAAGTGCCATAACTATTGATGTTAGGTACTTTTGTACCTATTCGATCCTTTAAGAAGTCTTGTGACTCGTCAGGCTATGTCAACTGTAGACGACTGTGGCTTTAGTTAGAGCTAAAGGTCACCTAACAATTTTGTGATTCTGTTTTTTTTTGTATGAGGAAAAAAAGGCTGAAACCTTTAATAAAATTTTAAGTGACATTCTTTGTGTCAATTTATACCTACAGGTAAACGTAAATCAAGGACTTCTTAGGTATGTCCTGAATTCTTACCAAGGTCTTCTCCTGAAGAACGCGGCCGGTTGTATCTGTTTGACGTCATCTCCACTGTCACACAGCACACGAGCAATACTCGTCTTCCGTACTTCGTTTAGTTGAGCTGAAAAATGATTTGAAAACATGACAGTATGATTAGTAGGTATTAGGTAGGTAACCCATTGGCCACTAGCTGCACGCGTCTTGCGACAGCGACTGCGGAGAAAACAAATGAAAGAAGGCGTTTATAGATCATGCCCGGAGGCAACGCGTCTTGCGGAGCGACGGACGGAAACAGAGGGACAATTTCCGTAGTTTTCAGAACGTTCGAATTTCAATCTCAGTCTCAATCTGTCTAAAATCTGTTTTTAATAATAATAATAATATTTTATTTGCAAAAAACATGGTATACAAGATGGTAATATGAATACACTGGTAGGTTCTACATGTTTTGCTTCATGAAAATAAGCGTGCAAATTTACATACAATCATGACAACAACATACAACCACTGTCATCGTCCGATTTTATGCTCTAGAAACTCCTTGACACTGTAAAAACTATTAGCAGATAACCATTTATATAATTTACTTTTGAACAATCTTTTATTTAATATTTTAAATTCCTCTGGTATCTTATTGTATATCCGGACATACATAAACATGCAGCTTTTATTATATTTTGCAAGCCTAGGTAAAACATCTAACGCGAGCCTGTGGGTGGGTCCCGACGGCTTCGAGAATTAAGATCGATTTGACATTGATTGTCGCTGAAATGCGATTGCAACTAGTTTTTTAACGTTTTTAATTACGGGAATTGGCCTTGACGCGTAAGCGTGTCGCTTGAAACAATTCTCGTCGGAAGTCGCATCGTTGGAAGCCGTGATCGAGGCCTACTGGTATTGATTGGATAAAAAAATCAAGGTTAAGTAGATAATGTGATGCGATGAATGTGTCGCTTCTGTATTTATTTTTTTCTAAGTTCGTGAGAAGTTCGCAGCTATTTAATGAGACTTGCCCAATCAGTCAGTTGCAAATCGCAGACAAATATAAGAGTGTCATGATTTTAACGACGTATGATTTTGATGGTAAATTCTGAACATCATATAACACTATCTTATTTTGATGGTAAATTCTGAACATCATATAACACTATCTTATTTTGATGAACTGTGGCTTATAGAAATATTAATATCTAACCTATACGACCCTTTCTTGTTTTGTTATTATTTTGTAGTATCGTGAATGGTTTTGTTTTATATTGTTAGTCACCTAAAAACATTTCTTATTCTTCTTCAAATACTTACGAATCGTCAAAGCAGTAGAGAAATCTCCGTGCTCAAAGAAGAACTGGTCGGAACGCCTCCACAGCAGCAGGTTGTGTGTCATGATGCAGTACAGCGTCGGGCCCACGTATGTCCCTGGCAGGAGTTTCTCTATGTAGATTGCCAACATAACATCTACGTCTTCTACGTCATCGTAAATTCGACGGAGAGTCTCTACTTTCTGGAAGTAACGAGATACATAATGGTTTGTAGAAACCTTCAAGCAAGCGTAACAAAAGTCTCAAATATGTTAAAGTTTGCTGGACTGGATTTTCCTCATAAGAAAGATAGAGAAAAAAAAGCCTTTAGCAAAATAAATACACCTTGAAACTATAAAAACAGAAAACAAAGATTATAATGCCAAAAGGCATAACCAACGGCTTTGACCCGATATCACTTTTGACCTTTATTTGTTCATCACTTAATGTAGGTATTCATTCATTTATGATTGACTAGATATTTTCTGACACACCTGAATTTTGGTTAATTTTAAAGTTATAAATATAGTAACAACATGCTAATTTGTATTGGTTGATGTTTGATTTATTTGTATTTATGTTTGTGTTTTTTTAGTTTGGCCTGCGGGTTCTGATTCTTCAGTATAATTATGCACTTACATCTTTATCAATAGTATCGTAGAAGTCTTCCCAGTGCTTGGCTGGCTTCAACCCGCAGATCTTTCGGTAGTGGTGGTAGGGCGGCAGTCCAGCGTCGCGGCCTCTCATTATGTCAGCAGCAGGGAGGTCATTGACTAGCTGCACGTCGCCAAAGTACCTCTCTGCTAGCTGTCCGGAAAGAAGATTGAGGTTAATAAAGAAAATAAGCTTCTGTTAATATCATTGGGATTATAGATTTTTATTGTCTATAGCGTTTGAATGAACGCCGGCGCTGGTAAACTCTACTTGTATGTCACTTAGTCAAAAAAGAAGCGCACATGATTGAAATTATCTATACTTTATAATATAATAACTATAATTACATCGGGAGCCATGACGTCGTCGAACTTATCGGCTGGCTGGATGAGGGATCCCTCGGTGAGGTCAGCCTCAGTGTTGTTGATGGCGAGGATGCCGCTCCGTAACTCGTCATCAGGCGTGGGTCTACTGTACATGTACCTGCCGTTCCTGTACAGACTGATGGGAACAAGATTATCTACTGTTTTTTTTATAGTTAAATGATAAAATACGACCCGCTCCAGCTTCGCACGGTTTTGACGACTCGACCAAACATTGTGATTTCTTGACTATATGTAAATTCAATATTAACGAATTATACACATAACCTTCCAGATTAATCCTCTTAAGGACGTCGAAAAACCGTATTATAATTGGCTGCGTACTTTAGAAGAACAACGTAGTTCCACAGACAGACACGAAAAGCGACTTCAATTTATAATATGTTTATCTGATCTGTTCTGTTATAATATGTTCAACTTACTCCGTACGACCTTGTTGGAAGTTGTGGAACCATCGAATGCCGATGATGTACTCGCGGAACACGCCAGGCTCGTAGCGATGGTCGAAGTCGTTGACATAGCCATCTGTCTCGTATATTATGCCTTCTGCTAGAGCATTCTTGCGACCTGGGAAGGCCAGGTTTTTAAAGTAACGTACTATGATTATTGCCGACAGCTGAGTAGATAATTGAAATTTTCGATTTTGGCCGGACAATACGAAGAATGGTTTAGGTGAATGAAAGAGTGACCGCGAGCAGAGGAGTTTGGATGAAAAACACGTGTTTTTCTTTAAGGGCAGGAAGATTATGATGATCTAGGTGGGTGTTATGATTTCACCTAATATGAGACCAAGCTAGGACATTCAAACTGCTCTTTGTAGTATAATCTTCTTACCTAGAAATTCCACAACAAGTTCATAGTAAAAGATGTACTGGAACTGAGCTATGTTGATCTGCCTGGCAGTCAGGAACAGCTTCTCGTCATCCCAGCAGGTGTTCATCTTAGCTAAGTGACGAGCTATCCGGTTGTGCTCCCTGAAGAACCACATCACCGTTAAGTAGATCCCCGAGAGTAGGTTGCTTTGGAAGTCGTCACCTGTACAAATTCATTATATGCACAATCTTTTTTTTAGAACAGTAGTTCTGGGTTCATCCTGCAGCATACGGGTCGCAGAAATAACCAAGGTTACCCGGAAGAGATCCCCCGGCGGTTCCCGGGAGAGAACGCCGAAAATCGAAAATATATTCTTTGTTATGTTTTTCTGGTGTACAATAAAGTATATAAATGTATAAATAAATAGATAATATAAAATTTAGATAAAGAGATAGATAACCCAATATTTAGCATGCTAATTACTGAATATAGTTAAGAATACTATAGCCTGATGAAACAGATCGTAAAGGAAGTGGGTTTAATTACATTTTTAAATAAGTAGTTGTTGATTTTAGTCACTAATAGATAGTCAGTCAGAATACTGATCGATCTTTAAATTGCAAATTTTTCCAAAGATTTTGTGACTTTAAGTAAGTAGTATTTATTTATCTTCCAAATATTTACATAACATGTACCATAGTTATAGCAGCTGGTTTCAGGAGGTCTGTTATTGCTGCAAAAGACGCTGTTTCCTTGCGGCACTTCCCGATTACCCTCCATCCGAAATGCCAGTTCTCCGCCTTGGTAAGCCCTGATCATTCTGTTCCTGGCCTCGTCATTCCCATACACAGTTGAGAGATCCAGCAGGGGAGTTACTACGGAATACTGGGGAGGAAAGAATTTGGGGGTGATTTCATTGTACTTTTACTTGATCCGATAATAGAAATATTTACCCTCATTAGTTATTTAATCTTTTTTTTTATGAAAGACTAGCTTCTGCCCGCGGCTTCGCCCGCGTGGATGTCGGAAATTATCCCACGGGAACATGCTACCAGGATAAAAATTATGTCCTTCCCTAGGATGCCATCTATCTCTTTGCCAAATCAGAAGTTTAGTGGTTTAGGTGTGAAAATGTAACTTACAGTTCAAATCTAAAACTAACTAAAAAAATCGAATTACCCCTTTTTGCCCCATCAGGGGTCAATTTTCGATAAATTTACATACTTATCATTAATTGTTTTCTGTCAAAAGTATTATTAATGAGTTTCGAGTTAATTGGACCGCGCATTCATTTACTTCCACAATTATAAAATTAGTAATTAGTAGTAAAATTAACTACCCCTTTTCAACCCGTTAGGGGTAGATTTTAGAAAATCACTAATATAAATGTTATTCTTTATTTTTGGTCTTAAGTATAAACACTGAGTTTCGAGTTAATCGGACCGCGCGTTAAAATTCTTCCACACAATCTTTAACACCCCTATATCCCCTTTGAGGGGTAGTTTTGAAAAACTAATAATGATAAACTTTATTGCTTACCTAGGCGGGTATTCATGCCAATTTTCAAGATTATTAACCTAACGAATAAGATTTTTCATATAAACTGTATACCCGCTTTTCACCCCCACAGGGGTGGAATTTTGAAAAATCATTTTTTGATGTGTTCATAACTTGACTCAAAGATTATTTATACCAAATTTCGAGTTAATCAAACCACGCTGTAAAATCCTCCCCTGTAAAATTGACTACCCCTTTTCAGGCCGTCAGGGGTAGATTTTCGAAAAACCCTGATACACATTATTCTTTTCTTTCAAATTAGGTATAAATACTGAGTTTCGATTAAATCGGACCGCGCGCTAAAATTCTTCCATACAAACTTTGAAACCCCCCAATCCCCTTTTAGGGGGTAGTTTATAAAAACAAAAAATGCCCAACTTCATAATTTACTTAGATAAGTATTCGTGCCAAGTTTCAAGTTTATTAACTCAAGGAATAAGATTTTTCATACAAACAAAATCCCCCCATTTCACCCTCTTAGGGGTGGAATTTCGAAAAACCCCTTCTTAGTGGATACCTACTCTTCACGAAGAATACATCCTCCAAATTTCATATCTCTAGGACCAGCGGTTTAGGCTGTGCGTTGATGTCTCAGTCAGTCAGTCAGTCAGTCAGTCAGTCAGTCAGTCAGGACTTTGAATTTTATATATATAGATTATGTTATTCGTTGCTTTTACAAAAGTTTGTCACATCCATAGTTGCCTAGATTTTAGATGTTAAGTTTTCAGCAGGAGCGTGGAGTGTGACAGAGAAGAGTTGCGCGCGTCACTCCATTTAACAGAAAGGGATGCAGAGAGGAAGGTGTGCGCTAGGCAGCTGCTAAGTGAAAGAGAGGGAAACATGCTCTTAAAATCTTTGTCAACGTTAAATAGGTAACAGCCAGTCTATTCTGTAAAAATGTCACCGTGAAAACTTAGGTGAAGTGTGTCATTCCACCTGATGCTAGGGATTGACATTATACTGGCAGCTCACTTTATGCTCACTTCACCTAAGTTTTCATGGTGAGATTTTTACAGAATAGATCGGCAGATGAGGGTATTATATTCCTTATACCGGATCTCGCACTATAAGTTCTCAGCAAGAGGAAGATCATTACTTCTCTTCTCTGTTTTTGGGTGTCTAAAAGTGTACAAAGTGGCAGCTTCCAAGTTTAACGACTGCGAGATATTGCGATCACAAATCTGATCGTAAGTAGTTGGAGTTTATGTTCAGCAGTAGAGGCAGTAAAGGATGAGGAAAGGCACTTACTCTTTCAGCAGGCAAAGTGTTCGGTAGACACCCTTGGTCCTGGTAAGTTATGACTCTGGTTAGGTTGATGCACCTGATCTGTGCGATGCGCAGGTAAGGGTCGTCGCCAGGCACAGGGATGGGGATGCAGCTCGGGTTCACTCGGTTAGGTGTGTTGCCTACGCAACAGTCGCTAACGCGCGCATATCTCACTGTCATAGAATGTAAGAGATTTTACAAAAACTGATGAAATGTTGGAAGGCAGACTTCTCACAGCTAAGGGGCAATCCCTGAAAGATAGAACTGTGATGATAAAATTAACTTTAAAAATAAAATCTACTTTATTATGCAAACCGGTTGTGCAGTTTAATATTAATAATTGGCACTAAGTTACTGAACATATTTAATTGTATTTCTAATTTACGAGTATGTTAATTTTGTATTTTGAATGGTATAATAAAGCAGCACCGTAACTGTGTAACACACTATCAGTCACAACCTGAATAATTTTGAAGGATACTACTAATCCATACCTTCATATGTTCGACGTTAATAACGCTAGACGTGACGGTTGTTGATTTGTCTGGATTCTTCCCAGCGAAAGCACTAGAAAGTGGTGTAGGGCGGGCGTGCCGGGGGACTGTCTTTTCTAATTTTGACGTTCGAAAAGTGCTGATTCTCAGCCTAATTTGAATAAATGACTTTTGATTTTGATTTTGTCAAAATGAAAGCAATTGCTACTGTTAATATGTTACACAATTACCCCCCAGGGTGTCTCTAACGATATTTGATAGACTGGTTAAAGTAAGATTCTTACAAATGTAGAAAAGATCCACGTTATCAGCAACCGAAGCCAGCAGGACGTGGCTAGCTAGTGTGGAGAAGTGATGGCTGGTGAAGGACCCGTCGGCGATCAGGGAGGTGCGGAGGTACCGCGCTGACGGCAGCTCTGATCCATCCCTCGCTGCTCGCAATGTGTTACCTGTTTTAAAAGGATTTTTTAGATAGGTATCTAAAGATTTCACAGTGTAGGTTTAAACCTTTAGATTGGTCCTCACTTTTAATACGGTGAGGCGGCCACCGCAACCTTAGGAAACCCTAGCTTTACTTGCGCGAAAAGTGACCTCTCACAATAATAATGGCGTTTCCTACACATAATATCACAGATACCTACTTGACTTTATTGATCAGTCAAGTTTCTGCGACATTGTGTGTGTGTCATTGGTTAGAGCTGTCAAAACGTAGCAGATACACAAAAACGCGATCATTATTTGACGCGGACTACGATTTAAATCTTTGTTTCGAAGTGGATTACGAAGGATCATAAATTACTACTTTATTGGTACTCAACACATTAAATACTATTTTTACAAGCTAACACTAAATATATATATATATATATATTATATTCAAGTATATAATAACTAAAAATAGGGAAAAAGGCAGGAGCTCATTGTGCATCAATAAATTCGTCCGCATCGCTGTCAATGGGATAAGTGCCCAAAAGGCTGGCAGCATTACCACGTTGGATGGCAATGCTGATTCTTTGGGATAAAAATAGGCCAGCCCTCTGGTCACGTGAAGAGTCAACTAAACGCTTGGTAATGTCCCGAAAAATTCGATGAGCACTCGGACCCCAAGGCCCTAGTGTTACAACCCCAAATGGCTCAAACATATATGTAGCTCCCAATAAGGTTGTTATATTTGCGCCGTTTGAGGTTTTCTGCTCCTGCAGCAGACGCCCCAGCACAGCCCACCGTGCTAGGAAGATGGGATGGCGCGAGGGTGTCGACACAGGTTGCATCTCACACCAAAGGCCTACCCAACTTCCAAGGTATTATAGTCATTCCATCTGGCCTATTTCCATATTCCAAAGGATTGAATTAAAAGGTTCCTGGTTGACTTCACAATCTTCACCCGATTCCCGTTCTACTCTAAAATGATCCCACCCACATACCTGGTCCAAATTGTGGTGGTAGAAGTCTTGGCAAGGGCGTCATGCTGGCTCCGCGGGAGGGGTACTTGGGGTTGCTGCATGTTCCGTCCACACGTCGACCCTCCTCTTTGCGACATGGCTGAACCGCTATTGTGCACAACCTTGATAGAAAAAAACCTTTATAACATTAGATGCAGTTAGGAGGACAAGTTAGGTTTTTAAAGCTTCCTCTCTGCACTATCCTACTATTTTGATCTCAATATTTTGAAATAATGACCTGCAGTGCGATTCTGTAACCATCTCACCGTGAAAACTTAGGTGAAGTGAGCGTGGAGTGAGCTGTCATTCCAAATAATGCTAGGGATTGACACTACTGACAACTCACATCAAGCTCACTTCACTTGAGTTTTCACGGTGAGATTTGCACAGAATCGACCGGCTGATTTAAGTTACCAGCTAATTACAGTTCGTGGAGTGCAATCAATTATTAAGTATTGAGAATTTTGACGATATTAGTCAATCAGCTTTAATTCTTTGTGTTTTTGCGGAAGAATTACCATAATTTCACCAATGTCACGTGCTATGACGTGTGTAGACTATGCAACGTAGGGAAACTTCTAGTAGGGTCGAATGGTCTATCAAATAAAGGTTCAGTGAACCTATTTGTGCATTTATGATGTCGATCTTGAACATTTATTATGATGACGATCTTGAACATTTCAATAAAAAAATATAATTTATCATCAATTCATCATGGTAGGTACTATAGTCGTTATTAGGATTATTGTGTTAGATCGTGTACGAGTATAGTTTACCTACTGGCAACCGGTGAGACTGGTAGGTTATGTCATCTTGTGTGAATGCGAAATGCGATGCGGTTGCGTAAACTATTATACATATAATGATGGATGCGCACGATTTTTGGCAAAAGCTAGACCTTCATGCCGAAATTGGCTTAGTGTGTAACAAGATCACGTTTTAAACCCGTGTCAAACTCAAACTCAAACTCAAATCATTTATTTCAATTAAACCATTTACAGGCACTTTTGAATTGTCAAAATTAAATAGTCGGTCAGTTAGTCAGAAAGTTGAAGCTAGTCGCCCATTCCAAAAACGTAGATCTCTATGGAGAAGAACGGGCAAGAAACTCCACGGACACTCTTTTAAATCATGATATTATTACAAAATCCTGGGTACATTATTCTTATTGCTTCTATATGTGAGAACAATGTAAAAAAAAAAAGAAACAATTTATAACATTAAAAATAAGCCCTGGCAGTTAAGAGATGACCAGTCTCAACCAACGGCGCCCGTTCACGAACATGACGCGTGGATCAGCACCACCTAGCTCAACCATTTTGTAGGGAACCGAATGATCCAACACACGCGCCACCATCAGTGAGACATTTAAGTGAGCATGACATATTCTCAACTGCCATGCTCTTTCAAGTCAAAATCAAAATATCATAAAAAACGGATCCATGGTTCTTACATTTACAAAATTTTAAAAATGCTTCTAAATTATACAAAACTATAGTTTGCAACTTTCTAACTAAAAATATAAGATAAGAAAAAAAAATATATAAAAAGTTACTACCAATCTGTCTAAGCACGGTTTTATAACGAGACCTTATTTGCTTTGTTAAACTATACACATGCATAAATATCGCGTTTAAAAGAAACTACTGTTACACGTCTTTGTGGTAAGGTAGTAAAAACTCACCTTGTCCCATTGACGACGCCCGCCAGGTAATTGCTCCGTTTATCCGTGATAGGCTTCCCGAAGTACGAATCATACAACACTGGCGCTTCTTGTGACAACAAAGATCCGAATGTCACGAATAATGGTACTAAGATCTTCCAATCCATGGTGAGATTGACACACTATAGTATTAATTTGTGTAACATTTATTTCAAATAAAAAATAAGAGGAAAGTGTCTGTTCTAGATTTTTAGTGTAACGTACTCTGCTATGATCGTGATTGATAAACGACTGAAAAGTTAAAGTGTGAAAATTAAAGTATTTATATGATTGGATGAATTAAGATTCTTCAATTGCCTTGTAGTTTTTAGAGCAAAGTAATTATATTTCTAGCCTTATAATGTGGTTGCTGGCACGATCAGCCACACATACCTATTAAGTATAAGCGATCGCTGTGATTGATTTAAATCGAACACACTTAACTTTTCAAAAATAATTTTAGGAACACAGCACATAGCACGCTATTTGTAACGTTTCATATTTTTAACGATTATAAACAAAAGGAAGGTCGATGTAAAGTGTCACTTTTAAAAGCATTGCCCTTCCCTAGAGTTCGCGTTCCACGTGGATAGGTCATCTTTGTGAAAGAGCTTCTGGTCATGCAAAGGAGTTCCCAGTAGTGTTAATAAGGCTTGGCACACCACAAATATTTCCGTTACCCACGGGATAATTCCGTAGCACACTTATAATGACAATCGATCGCAGAGTTTTTAATTTTGACACTTCGGCCATGTTCACAGTGCTATTTACGTTGGAGCAGATGAACTTTTCAAACCTTTGAAGCAATGGATAAGCAATTTCTTTCAATAATTGCAAATTCCTCCGGATTACGATTAAACTTGCGTTACGTAATTAGGATTTTTTGCACGTGCGCTTAGTGTTTTATTAACAAACTTGCAATGGGGTCGATCGTCCAATACATAAATACGTCTGCGTGGCGTACATTTTCAGACAAGCGTGCAATGAAAATCGTGCAACTAATTACACAACAATGTGTTTCTAAATGTTTGATTACCAAAATAGCAGTATTATTATCACATACAGGTGCGATGAATTGTGATTAAAAAAATATATAATTGAATGAGATAAACGCATTTGCTGAATCGAATGCTTTTATAACGCTTGCTGCTTGTTTGTTGTAAATAGTGGAATAGCATTGAACTCACGACCACTTGTTCGCAAGTCCGCGTGTTAACCAATGGGTTGTTGTTGTTTAGGTTCAATGGTGTAGATCGTATTTCATAAAGATTGGATTAATGAATTAATATAATCATCAGCTGATGCTGATGATTATCAGCAGTGTACGTCTTTCGGCTGAAATGATGATTCATTTCAGCCGAAAGACGTACACTGCTAGACATAGGCCTTCACCAAACATCGCCACCTAGACCGGTTCTGTGCCGTTTTGGGTTTATGGGCGCAGTAAGGTGTTAAAATACATAGAGAACGCTGCTGCCATTGGGTAACAGTGTTCTCTATGCATTTTAACACCATACTAAGGCACTTACTAGAGCATTCCCTCGCCTTTTACGATACCCACGGGGAAGAAATAGGATGGTTCTATTCTTTACGTCCGGCACCACACGGCCGCAAGTCAATTAATATACTGGCGCCGTGAATATTGAAATATTGGCGTGTAAATGCCCACAGAATCTTGAAGGTAATAATAAAAAAAAACTGAACTAGTTTACCGATATCAATTGTAAAATATGAGAGGATATTCAAACTGTAAGATGAAGGTATCGTGAATTTTCTGTAAATTCAGTCGGGGTCTAGCTACTTCATAGAGTTGACACACAATTCAAAAATTCGGCCATTAAAAATTATTTGGTACGTTCGATGAACTAAAATTTACATAAATTATAAATGATTTTATTTTGTAAGTAGGTTTGTACAAACACTTTTACACGTCAATCATATTTTAAAACTAGATGAGGTCGGCGTTTCCTATCTGACTACTCTGAGAAGAAAGGCCGAAACAAACTCAGAGGTCACAGTCTCTTTTAAAGTCCAGACATATTCTTGGTCAGATCATATGAAGACCATGCAGGTCAAATCAAATCAAATCAAATCAAATCATCTTTATTGTGGACTATAGGTATACATCATAAATACAGGTCTTAAATAATTAAAATAAGTTCAGCTATGTCCCGCCGTTGAGGCATACAATAATAAAATACAAATCAGAAGTTAAAACACAATTAGTCATATTAGTCTCGATACATTATTCAAATATTCCAAATTATAAATACATACAAATTCAATTCCAAGTCATATTAGTCATAATTCATTATTACAACATAGCAAATTATATTCTTACATAAATATTAAACAACAACAACATATTATGTGGGAGAAAATGATACTTATTTTTCCTTACTTGTCATTGGAATACAATATTTTTGTCACACAAGTAAGAGAGAGTCGATGTCTGAGATGGTCTTTTGAGGAAAGAACCACACAGATTGAGAGGACCTGTCCAGTCAGTGCACGCATTTGTCAGAAATCGTGCAGCTCAAGTCAAAACTTAAGGAGCTCGACGATTCGACGAACAATACCAAAGAAAGGACATTTGGGTAGGCCACATTAATTACTCAAACTGCCAGACCATGACAAAAACTAAGAGAACAGAGAGAAAAATAAAATATAATAAAAATAAAGTGACCCACATAGTCTTCACATTCACAATAATTAAAACAATAGAATACTATACAAAGTAAGCAAATGTCATAGTAGGTATATATAAAATTCATTGATGTCAAAGAATATAAAAAAAAAACAACTACAACTAAACAGAAAAATAAGAACACTAAATAGGTAAAAAATTGGAAACAGCTCAATCCCAAGCCTTTCTGTCCTCGATATAATCCTTAACGATATAAAAGGCTTTCTGATTTCATATCTATGTCCAGAACATTGTCAGTTACTTTAGACTCTATGGTGACGTGATAACGGTTACTTTCGCTTCGTGACTTCTTTGTGACATTTTAGCGTTAATTAGTTTACCGTAGATGGTTACCTCGTGGACTTCTAGTTGATGAATAGGTATATAATAATTATTTGTCCTTACTTGTATTAACTAAAAACAGACGGGAAAATTGTTTTTATTCCCCTCATCTTAGAACAAATCTCCTACAAAATATTTAACTTTAATCCTCTACACGCCACACCAACATTCAAATTTCTACATAATCCAGTTAAAACGTTCAACTTCCCCCTACGTTCCAGTCTAGTGACCCTACCCTACTAGCGGAAGTGGGAAGCCGTCGGCACTTTCCGCCAGGCGTCGAATTTTTCCGTCGAGGTGTCGGATCGAGTTATGAGGACATTGAAAGGAATGTTATACCCATCACGTGTAAGTTTCTCGGAGTGGGAATATTTTAAATTGGACTGTCCTCTTACATATTTTAGTTTTGAATTTTGCCATTCGTTTAGAATTATTTTTGGGACATCATTTTCCGGATGACAGCGATGCGGACGAGTTCGACGCCTATGTAACCAAAATACAAGAGGATTTTTGTATTTATTTATAAATTTAGTTAGTATTTATTTATTAGATTTATTTTGAAGATTTAACAGGTCAACCCGAGGCGTCTATAAACAAGTTACATTTAGCAATATACCCGTACAGTTGTTTTTAACATAGGTACTATTATAATTCAATACTAATGCTTAACTACTAACTTATAGTAAATACAGCTTACCTTAGTTACGTAAAACACGTATTCTAAAAGATAAATAATTTAATTAAATGACTAATTTAATTTAGTGTAAATAGTATAGTTATATGACGGCACGGTTGGCGCAGTGGTTAAGCTATTGACTGCTGCGCTGCGTGTCGTGGGTTCGATTCCCGCACGGAACAAATATTTGTATGACCTACATGTATTTGTTCCGAGTCTGGGTGTTTTTCTATCTATAATATGTATGTATTTACAAAAAAAAAATTGTATATAAGTAGTTTATCAGCCATCTTGTTACCATAACACAAGCATTAGGTTGCTTAGCTTGGGACAAATGGTGCTGTGTGAAATGTCCAGGGATATTTATTATTTATTATATGCGTTATATATTTTATACAATCATTTTAATATTTATGAAATAAAGGTCGATTAAATACTAAAATTGTCAGTTGTTTTTATTAATACTATATCAGAATTTTTAACAGGGTACCTATCTTAAAAGGGTGCGTTACAAATTCTAAACCAAAACCCCTAATAAAGATAAATAACAACAGTTTAAAATACAACTATAATACAAACTAACGAATTAACGTTTAAATTGAATTTTTGCAGATGATGATGACATGCATAGCGGTAAGTTTTCGAAAATGATTAAATAAGTAAATATTATGGGACCTGTACATTAAATTGATGAAATTACGTCTAAACCTCGCCCAAAGTGTAAACAAGTCCATGAAAAAACCTGTATTATAATTATCTATAATTTCTTTTATCTCTTCACCTTTTCCCAAAAATCACCTGAAAACGTTTGACACGTGTATGTGCTTAACTTTACTATTATGTGGCTTTATATCTCGTGTATCAAATTATCAATCGCGCCATTAGGTAAATGATCACTGAATTATACTTAATTTATGTCTTTCATTTAGTTGGTTGTCTTTGATGTTTGGCACGTGGAGTATTTATTTTGTGGTTATCAGTAGACAGACAGACGGGCTAACGAGCTACCTGTTATAGGTAGACAGACAGACGGGCTAACGAGCTACCTGTTATAGGTAGACAGACAGACGGGCTAACGAGCTACCTGTTATAGGTAGACAGACAGACGGGCTAACGAGCTACCTGTTATAGGTAGACAGACAGACGGGCTAACGAGCTACCTGTTATAGGTAGACAGACAGACGGGCTAACGAGCTACCTGTTATAGGTAGACAGACAGACGGGCTAACGAGCTACCTGTTATAGGTAGACAGACAGACGGGCTAACGAGCTACCTGTTATAGGTAGACAGACAGACGGGCTAACGAGCTACCTGTTATAGGTAGACAGACAGACGGGCTAACGAGCTACCTGTTATAGGTAGACAGACAGACGGGCTAACGAGCTACCTGTTATAGGTAGACAGACAGACGGGCTAACGAGCTACCTGTTATAGGTAGACAGACAGACGGGCTAACGAGCTACCTGTTATAGGTAGACAGACAGACGGGCTAACGAGCTACCTGTTATAGGTAGACAGACAGACGGGCTAACGAGCTACCTGTTATAGGTAGACAGACAGACGGGCTAACGAGCTACCTGTTATAGGTAGACAGACAGACGGGCTAACGAGCTACCTGTTATAGGTAGACAGACAGACGGGCTAACGAGCTACCTGTTATAGGTAGACAGACAGACGGGCTAACGAGCTACCTGTTATAGGTAGACAGACAGACGGGCTAACGAGCTACCTGTTATAGGTAGACAGACAGACGGGCTAACGAGCTACCTGTTATAGGTAGACAGACAGACGGGCTAACGAGCTACCTGTTATAGGTAGACAGACAGACGGGCTAACGACCTACCTGTTATAGGTAGACAGACAGACGGGCTAACGAGCTACCTGTTATAGGTAGACAGACAGACGGGCTAACGAGCTACCTGTTATAGGTAGACAGACAGACGGGCTAACGAGCTACCTGTTATAGGTAGACAGACAGACGGGCTAACGACCTACCTGTTATAGGTAGACAGACAGACGGGCTAACGAGCTACCTGTTATAGGTAGACAGACAGACGGGCTAACGAGCTACCTGTTATAGGTAGACAGACAGACGGGCTAACGAGCTACCTGTTATAGGTAGACAGACAGACGGGCTAACGAGCTACCTGTTATAGGTAGACAGACAGACGGGCTAACGAGCTACCTGTTATAGGTAGACAGACAGACGGGCTAACGAGCTACCTGTTATAGGTAGACAGACAGACGGGCTAACGAGCTACCTGTTATAGGTAGACAGACAGACGGGCTAACGAGCTACCTGTTATAGGTAGACAGACAGACGGGCTAACGAGCTACCTGTTATAGGTAGACAGACAGACGGGCTAACGAGCTACCTGTTATAGGTAGACAGACAGACGGGCTAACGAGCTACCTGTTATAGGTAGACAGACAGACGGGCTAACGAGCTACCTGTTATAGGTAGACAGACAGACGGGCTAACGAGCTACCTGTTATAGGTAGACAGACAGACGGGCTAACGAGCTACCTGTTATAGGTAGACAGACAGACGGGCTAACGAGCTACCTGTTATAGGTAGACAGACAGACGGGCTAACGAGCTACCTGTTATAGGTAGACAGACAGACGGGCTAACGAGCTACCTGTTATAGGTAGACAGACAGACGGGCTAACGAGCTACCTGTTATAGGTAGACAGACAGACGGGCTAACGAGCTACCTGTTATAGGTAGACAGACAGACGGGCTAACGAGCTACCTGTTATAGGTAGACAGACAGACGGGCTAACGAGCTACCTGTTATAGGTAGACAGACAGACGGGCTAACGAGCTACCTGTTATAGGTAGACAGACAGACGGGCTAACGAGCTACCTGTTATAGGTAGACAGACAGACGGGCTAACGAGCTACCTGTTATAGGTAGACAGACAGACGGGCTAACGAGCTACCTGTTATAGGTAGACAGACAGACGGGCTAACGAGCTACCTGTTATAGGTAGACAGACAGACGGGCTAACGAGCTACCTGTTATAGGTAGACAGACAGACGGGCTAACGAGCTACCTGTTATAGGTAGACAGACAGACGGGCTAACGAGCTACCTGTTATAGGTAGACAGACAGACGGGCTAACGAGCTACCTGTTATAGGTAGACAGACAGACGGGCTAACGAGCTACCTGTTATAGGTAGACAGACAGACGGGCTAACGAGCTACCTGTTATAGGTAGACAGACAGACGGGCTAACGAGCTACCTGTTATAGGTAGACAGACAGACGGGCTAACGAGCTACCTGTTATAGGTAGACAGACAGACGGGCTAACGAGCTACCTGTTATAGGTAGACAGACAGACGGGCTAACGAGCTACCTGTTATAGGTAGACAGACAGACGGGCTAACGAGCTACCTGTTATAGGTAGACAGACAGACGGGCTAACGAGCTACCTGTTATAGGTAGACAGACAGACGGGCTAACGAGCTACCTGTTATAGGTAGACAGACAGACGGGCTAACGAGCTACCTGTTATAGGTAGACAGACAGACGGGCTAACGAGCTACCTGTTATAGGTAGACAGACAGACGGGCTAACGAGCTACCTGTTATAGGTAGACAGACAGACGGGCTAACGAGCTACCTGTTATAGGTAGACAGACAGACGGGCTAACGAGCTACCTGTTATAGGTAGACAGACAGACGGGCTAACGAGCTACCTGTTATAGGTAGACAGACAGACGGGCTAACGAGCTACCTGTTATAGGTAGACAGACAGACGGGCTAACGAGCTACCTGTTATAGGTAGACAGACAGACGGGCTAACGAGCTACCTGTTATAGGTAGACAGACAGACGGGCTAACGAGCTACCTGTTATAGGTAGACAGACAGACGGGCTAACGAGCTACCTGTTATAGGTAGACAGACAGACGGGCTAACGAGCTACCTGTTATAGGTAGACAGACAGACGGGCTAACGAGCTACCTGTTATAGGTAGACAGACAGACGGGCTAACGAGCTACCTGTTATAGGTAGACAGACAGACGGGCTAACGAGCTACCTGTTATAGGTAGACAGACAGACGGGCTAACGAGCTACCTGTTATAGGTAGACAGACAGACGGGCTAACGAGCTACCTGTTATAGGTAGACAGACAGACGGGCTAACGAGCTACCTGTTATAGGTAGACAGACAGACGGGCTAACGAGCTACCTGTTATAGGTAGACAGACAGACGGGCTAACGAGCTACCTGTTATAGGTAGACAGACAGACGGGCTAACGAGCTACCTGTTATAGGTAGACAGACAGACGGGCTAACGAGCTACCTGTTATAGGTAGACAGACAGACGGGCTAACGAGCTACCTGTTATAGGTAGACAGACAGACGGGCTAACGAGCTACCTGTTATAGGTAGACAGACAGACGGGCTAACGAGCTACCTGTTATAGGTAGACAGACAGACGGGCTAACGAGCTACCTGTTATAGGTAGACAGACAGACGGGCTAACGAGCTACCTGTTATAGGTAGACAGACAGACGGGCTAACGAGCTACCTGTTATAGGTAGACAGACAGACGGGCTAACGAGCTACCTGTTATAGGTAGACAGACAGACGGGCTAACGAGCTACCTGTTATAGGTAGACAGACAGACGGGCTAACGAGCTACCTGTTATAGGTAGACAGACAGACGGGCTAACGAGCTACCTGTTATAGGTAGACAGACAGACGGGCTAACGAGCTACCTGTTATAGGTAGACAGACAGACGGGCTAACGAGCTACCTGTTATAGGTAGACAGACAGACGGGCTAACGAGCTACCTGTTATAGGTAGACAGACAGACGGGCTAACGAGCTACCTGTTATAGGTAGACAGACAGACGGGCTAACGAGCTACCTGTTATAGGTAGACAGACAGACGGGCTAACGAGCTACCTGTTATAGGTAGACAGACAGACGGGCTAACGAGCTACCTGTTATAGGTAGACAGACAGACGGGCTAACGAGCTACCTGTTATAGGTAGACAGACAGACGGGCTAACGAGCTACCTGTTATAGGTAGACAGACAGACGGGCTAACGAGCTACCTGTTATAGGTAGACAGACAGACGGGCTAACGAGCTACCTGTTATAGGTAGACAGACAGACGGGCTAACGAGCTACCTGTTATAGGTAGACAGACAGACGGGCTAACGAGCTACCTGTTATAGGTAGACAGACAGACGGGCTAACGAGCTACCTGTTATAGGTAGACAGACAGACGGGCTAACGAGCTACCTGTTATAGGTAGACAGACAGACGGGCTAACGAGCTACCTGTTATAGGTAGACAGACAGACGGGCTAACGAGCTACCTGTTATAGGTAGACAGACAGACGGGCTAACGAGCTACCTGTTATAGGTAGACAGACAGACGGGCTAACGAGCTACCTGTTATAGGTAGACAGACAGACGGGCTAACGAGCTACCTGTTATAGGTAGACAGACAGACGGGCTAACGAGCTACCTGTTATAGGTAGACAGACAGACGGGCTAACGAGCTACCTGTTATAGGTAGACAGACAGACGGGCTAACGAGCTACCTGTTATAGGTAGACAGACAGACGGGCTAACGAGCTACCTGTTATAGGTAGACAGACAGACGGGCTAACGAGCTACCTGTTATAGGTAGACAGACAGACGGGCTAACGAGCTACCTGTTATAGGTAGACAGACAGACGGGCTAACGAGCTACCTGTTATAGGTAGACAGACAGACGGGCTAACGAGCTACCTGTTATAGGTAGACAGACAGACGGGCTAACGAGCTACCTGTTATAGGTAGACAGACAGACGGGCTAACGAGCTACCTGTTATAGGTAGACAGACAGACGGGCTAACGAGCTACCTGTTATAGGTAGACAGACAGACGGGCTAACGAGCTACCTGTTATAGGTAGACAGACAGACGGGCTAACGAGCTACCTGTTATAGGTAGACAGACAGACGGGCTAACGAGCTACCTGTTATAGGTAGACAGACAGACGGGCTAACGAGCTACCTGTTATAGGTAGACAGACAGACGGGCTAACGAGCTACCTGTTATAGGTAGACAGACAGACGGGCTAACGAGCTACCTGTTATAGGTAGACAGACAGACGGGCTAACGAGCTACCTGTTATAGGTAGACAGACAGACGGGCTAACGAGCTACCTGTTATAGGTAGACAGACAGACGGGCTAACGAGCTACCTGTTATAGGTAGACAGACAGACGGGCTAACGAGCTACCTGTTATAGGTAGACAGACAGACGGGCTAACGAGCTACCTGTTATAGGTAGACAGACAGACGGGCTAACGAGCTACCTGTTATAGGTAGACAGACAGACGGGCTAACGAGCTACCTGTTATAGGTAGACAGACAGACGGGCTAACGAGCTACCTGTTATAGGTAGACAGACAGACGGGCTAACGAGCTACCTGTTATAGGTAGACAGACAGACGGGCTAACGAGCTACCTGTTATAGGTAGACAGACAGACGGGCTAACGAGCTACCTGTTATAGGTAGACAGACAGACGGGCTAACGAGCTACCTGTTATAGGTAGACAGACAGACGGGCTAACGAGCTACCTGTTATAGGTAGACAGACAGACGGGCTAACGAGCTACCTGTTATAGGTAGACAGACAGACGGGCTAACGAGCTACCTGTTATAGGTAGACAGACAGACGGGCTAACGAGCTACCTGTTATAGGTAGACAGACAGACGGGCTAACGAGCTACCTGTTATAGGTAGACAGACAGACGGGCTAACGAGCTACCTGTTATAGGTAGACAGACAGACGGGCTAACGAGCTACCTGTTATAGGTAGACAGACAGACGGGCTAACGAGCTACCTGTTATAGGTAGACAGACAGACGGGCTAACGAGCTACCTGTTATAGGTAGACAGACAGACGGGCTAACGAGCTACCTGTTATAGGTAGACAGACAGACGGGCTAACGAGCTACCTGTTATAGGTAGACAGACAGACGGGCTAACGAGCTACCTGTTATAGGTAGACAGACAGACGGGCTAACGAGCTACCTGTTATAGGTAGACAGACAGACGGGCTAACGAGCTACCTGTTATAGGTAGACAGACAGACGGGCTAACGAGCTACCTGTTATAGGTAGACAGACAGACGGGCTAACGAGCTACCTGTTATAGGTAGACAGACAGACGGGCTAACGAGCTACCTGTTATAGGTAGACAGACAGACGGGCTAACGAGCTACCTGTTATAGGTAGACAGACAGACGGGCTAACGAGCTACCTGTTATAGGTAGACAGACAGACGGGCTAACGAGCTACCTGTTATAGGTAGACAGACAGACGGGCTAACGAGCTACCTGTTATAGGTAGACAGACAGACGGGCTAACGAGCTACCTGTTATAGGTAGACAGACAGACGGGCTAACGAGCTACCTGTTATAGGTAGACAGACAGACGGGCTAACGAGCTACCTGTTATAGGTAGACAGACAGACGGGCTAACGAGCTACCTGTTATAGGTAGACAGACAGACGGGCTAACGAGCTACCTGTTATAGGTAGACAGACAGACGGGCTAACGAGCTACCTGTTATAGGTAGACAGACAGACGGGCTAACGAGCTACCTGTTATAGGTAGACAGACAGACGGGCTAACGAGCTACCTGTTATAGGTAGACAGACAGACGGGCTAACGAGCTACCTGTTATAGGTAGACAGACAGACGGGCTAACGAGCTACCTGTTATAGGTAGACAGACAGACGGGCTAACGAGCTACCTGTTATAGGTAGACAGACAGACGGGCTAACGAGCTACCTGTTATAGGTAGACAGACAGACGGGCTAACGAGCTACCTGTTATAGGTAGACAGACAGACGGGCTAACGAGCTACCTGTTATAGGTAGACAGACAGACGGGCTAACGAGCTACCTGTTATAGGTAGACAGACAGACGGGCTAACGAGCTACCTGTTATAGGTAGACAGACAGACGGGCTAACGAGCTACCTGTTATAGGTAGACAGACAGACGGGCTAACGAGCTACCTGTTATAGGTAGACAGACAGACGGGCTAACGAGCTACCTGTTATAGGTAGACAGACAGACGGGCTAACGAGCTACCTGTTATAGGTAGACAGACAGACGGGCTAACGAGCTACCTGTTATAGGTAGACAGACAGACGGGCTAACGAGCTACCTGTTATAGGTAGACAGACAGACGGGCTAACGAGCTACCTGTTATAGGTAGACAGACAGACGGGCTAACGAGCTACCTGTTATAGGTAGACAGACAGACGGGCTAACGAGCTACCTGTTATAGGTAGACAGACAGACGGGCTAACGAGCTACCTGTTATAGGTAGACAGACAGACGGGCTAACGAGCTACCTGTTATAGGTAGACAGACAGACGGGCTAACGAGCTACCTGTTATAGGTAGACAGACAGACGGGCTAACGAGCTACCTGTTATAGGTAGACAGACAGACGGGCTAACGAGCTACCTGTTATAGGTAGACAGACAGACGGGCTAACGAGCTACCTGTTATAGGTAGACAGACAGACGGGCTAACGAGCTACCTGTTATAGGTAGACAGACAGACGGCTAACGAGCTACCTGTTATAGGTAGACAGACGGGCTAACGAGCTACCTGTTATAGGTAGACAGACAGACGGGCTAACGAGCTACCTGTTATAGGTAGACAGACAGACGGGCTAACGAGCTACCTGTTATAGGTAGACAGACAGACGGGCTAACGACCTACCTGTTATAGGTAGACAGACAGACGGGCTAACGAGCTACCTGTTATAGGTAGACCAGACAGACGGGCTAACGAGCTACCTGTTATAGGTAGACAGACAGACGGGCTAACGAGCTACCTGTTATAGGTAGACAGACAGACGGGCTAACGAGCTACCTGTTATAGGTAGACAGACAGACGGGCTAACGAGCTACCTGTTATAGGTAGACAGACAGACGGACGGGCTAACGAGCTACCTGTTATAGGTAGACAGACAGACGGGCTAACGAGCTACCTGTTATAGGTAGACAGACAGACGGGCTAACGAGCTACCTGTTATAGGTAGACAGACAGACGGGCTAACGAGCTACCTGTTATAGGTAGACAGACAGACGGGCTAACGAGCTACCTGTTATAGGTAGACAGACAGACGGGCTAACGAGCTACCTGTTATAGGTAGACAGACAGACGGGCTAACGAGCTACCTGTTATAGGTAGACAGACAGACGGGCTAACGAGCTACCTGTTATAGGTAGACAGACAGACGGGCTAACGAGCTACCTGTTATAGGTAGACAGACAGACGGGCTAACGAGCTACCTGTTATAGGTAGACAGACAGACGGGCTAACGAGCTACCTGTTATAGGTAGACAGACAGACGGGCTAACGAGCTACCTGTTATAGGTAGACAGACAGACGGGCTAACGAGCTACCTGTTATAGGTAGACAGACAGACGGGCTAACGAGCTACCTGTTATAGGTAGACAGACAGACGGGCTAACGAGCTACCTGTTATAGGTAGACAGACAGACGGGCTAACGAGCTACCTGTTATAGGTAGACAGACAGACGGGCTAACGACCTACCTGGACACACGCAGTACCAAAGACTACACATTTACCCGTGGTATTGTTGTCATAAATACTGTGGATTGTGGCGCGTGTGGTGGATTACGTCCCGCTCCCTCTCACCCAGAGAAGGCCTGTTCCAGTAGTGGGAACACTATAGGCTGATTATGCTTTTGCTTATGCTATTTCATGAAAAAAGTTGTGGCACCTCTCAGGCGAAGGACTGGCCGACACTATGCTTTATTTTATTTATATTTAATGTAAGAAATGAATGTTATTTCTTGCGTTCAGGTGGAAAAATGAAAATGCTAAGCTAAGAGGGATGTGTGGTGTTATTGGAATGGAATAGAATAAGAAATGAGTTATTTCAAAATTGCATTAATCAAACAAATTTTAGCAACCTTTTTTATACCAATGCAATATTTGGAATGATTTTAGTACGCACATTTTCATTTGGCAAAATTTTTACTCGGCGGAATATTACCAAGGATAATGTCATTAAGGCATTTGGTCTTTAATCAAATGATTTATTACAGCAAACAATCTTTAGACAATAAACATTTAGTCAAATGATTTGTTTTGAAAAAAATATAAAGACAAAAATAAATTTTTTTGGGAATGATATTATTAAAAAGTGCACTGTAGATGATATAATTTGCGTACTTCTTTGTAAGTTTATGTGCTTGAATTGGTTTGAAACAAGTCAAATTTATGGTTACGAACGACGAACGAAAAACGAACTCCTACCAGAACTGTTGGTTAGGTTAGAATCCATTTTAATATTGTACAATATTACTTAATTGCAACTGAAATTTGCAACGTAACACGCTTATATATTTTTTTAAATCGAAACAGCTAGGTTAGGTAAGGTTAGAACTGTGACTCTGCGAAACAGTCGTCTCGCAGAAGGAGGCTGCGAAAAGGGAGAGGGAGATCTCGTCCACTCACCCGGCCCGTAGCAGGCGCACCGGGTGTTGGAGGGTGGACAACGCCTTCTTCCAGCCCCCCTAAATGGGTCCAGGGGCGACGGACTCGGGGATGTCCGTCGCCCCCCACAGATCAGGACCCGAGGTGGCGGCGTGTAACGTCGCGCGCGTACGCGCGAGCCCTCTTAGACGTCGCGGGAGGAGTCTAACACCTCACTCCCCCCCCCTGACCCGAGGAGGCCCGCGGTGGCGGACCGGCACCATTCGGGGGTTGCGGAAGGATCGCACGTTCCCGCGACTCCCGGCGTATGTGTGAGATAAAAAAAATCCCCGGAAAAAAAAATGGTTAGAACTGTGACCAAACAACGCACGTAAAACCAAACTAACGAAACACATTGTAATTTAATTTGTATATTTTGCGCAACTGACATAAAAATGCAAATATTTTATCATTGACTAAGCTGACTGAATAGAAATGGTAAATTGAAAACTGACGATACTAAATATTTGGCTTATTTTATTTTGCGTAAAATATGATAAACCAACTGAAATATTTGACTACATTAAAATTGGCAAAACAATTGGCATGACCAACTAGTACAGTTGGTAAGCAAGTTGTTGTTTAAACGTTCACTTGCCAAGCATTAGGTTTGTTTTACAATTATTTGTGAAGAGTTTATTTGCAAAGTAATAATTTGGCAAATGAAATTATGCGGAAAAGGGACAAGAGAGACTCATTCTAAAAATTAAATCGTCCGTACCCTTTTTTTAATAAATAAAAAAGTACTGAGATTCTTTGACGTAAAACAAGTAACACTTTATTATGAAAATTCGGAAATACCGTGTCACGGCTAACTTAAAACAATGAATACCGAATATCGTTTGATTCCTATCACCTATGACATTCACGTCAATCGCATTCATATGAAGGAAGGCTGGATATTGCGGCACGCAGAAGTGACAAAATATCTGGTATTCCCGTCACATACACATTCATAGCTTGTTCCTGAATATTGACATATTTTATGTGTATGTACGAGTAGGTAGGTGTTCAGACTTATTTGTTTTTATGTGGTTGGATTTTATACTCTCGTAAATTCGAGGAAAATAATTCTTTAGCATATGAATACCAACTTTATTTGCCATATTCAAATCACAACTGTCATTCTTTGAAAGTTACGTGAAATGACATAACACGGCAAATTGACGTAGTCTGACAATTTGACAAAAAAATAATTTCCCTGCTTTTACAACCAACAGTTATATAATTAAACCAACTGAGCTGAACAGAATAATTAAAACAATCTGCAAGCCAGATTATTTATTTAAACAATCAAATGCTGCTACATTTTAAAATGCCTTGTGATCGGCTGTCCGAAATCCCAACATTCGATTTTTCACATTTAATGAATTTTGAGAGAAAATAAAATTATAAAGGTTTTCAAAAAGCGGTTGCCAATATGCCTAATGACACACATCTAAAGTCTTTTCACAGTTATTTTACCTGATTTTGCATCGCTGTCCAAATCACAGTGATCTATGTTGCGCTTTTTTGCGCTTGTGTGAGCTTGCTAGCTAACAACAACATTATTTGAATGAGAATCACAAACACACTCACAATCGTAATGGCCACAATTATTATTAAATTATAAAACCTTTATTCTCGTCACAATAAGGTGGCCGTTAGGTTGCTGCAGTCAGAGGAAAAAAAAAAAAAAAATTATTCCCTGGCAAATTATTTTCCAAGTAGCTACTTAGTTCCTACCTAAAAGCCTTTCCAACCGACACCTTGTCCCACAAACCTGCTAAAAAGCCTTTCCAACCGCCATCTTGTCCCACAAACCTGCTAAAACTCTTTCAAAAGAAAAACGTTTCCTGCAAACAAAAGCGCATGTTTTTCAATTCTTTTTTGTTGGAATCGCACGGTTGATTTCGCACGGGTACGAATAGGAACGTGTCGCTACGCACGGTTTGAATCGGAAACATGACACGTCTGCTACAGTGTGCAATGGAATGATGGCTGCTCACATGGACGGCAGAAGAGATTCATGTGTGTAAAAATACCGTACTATTTTGGTCAACGCTTTTTATGATGAATTAAATACGCAAAGCTGAATGTAAGCTAGTATAAGTTGAAGAAAGGCAAGGTCAATCGCTACTCCTATTAGTAAAGAAGGATTATTACTAGGAGAACCTTGATCTCGATTTTGGCAATAGCTCCTAATACATGGAACTGAAAACATAGCTGACAAGAATGTGGGGATCTCTGCTGAACCTTTTGGTGCTATGATGTATGTGACGGTTTGGTATCTAATTAATATACCCGTAGATGCAGAGAAACAATGATATTTGTAAAAAATAAATAAGAATAAATACTGTAGCAGGAAAATATTCATATCCAAATCATAACAGCTGTAAGATGGCCGATTACTTAGCCATTGCCTCAACAATGAATCGTTCCCTGAACTCAATTTGTGTGCTATCAAGTGGTAAAGGGTTCCAATCAATGGTAAGACATTTCGTATAAGTGTTATTCACTTTGGCAAAGGAAAATGTGGTACAATGAAGCACACCACATAAAGGAGGAGGCAAAGATGTGCCTCCTCCTTTGAGTGAGACTGTATGATTATAAATTAAGATTATGAATCCAAAACGAATTTGACTATATTAAAGTACAAATTGTTCATGACGTAATTTATTTTAATTGAAATCGACATGTGAATAATATTGTAACCAGTCATGTATTTTATATTAATTGAAATTGACATATAATTATTGTAGCCGGCTTAATTTATTTTATTTTTAAATGAAAATGACATGTATATATTGTAGTTAATGTAATTATGACCAGTGATGTATTTAATTTAATTTAATTTAATTTTAATTATTATTATTTTTTAAACATTGTACATACACCCCATGGGTATGTTACAGAGATATTATAACAAACAATTATAAGAACTGACCATACACCTGTAACAAGCAATAAATGAATTTGAATTTGAAAGAAATTAATTAAAAGAATAGGCGCAATAAGCAGGTGCACAAGTGGACTTGCGTTAAACATTTGTGATTTATATTTTGAAGTATCTCGATCATCGATGTGGGCTTGAAAATGAACGAGTTGAAATTGATGCTATTAGTATATCACGGTAGACACCGACCTGTTATTGTTCCACTGCAGGACATAGAACTCTTCTCATACAGAAAAGGCAATGCTTGCTCAGTGCAGGAAGGTGATTAGATACACGCCCTTATACAGGGAGTAAGGAGAACTCCTCTTAAGGGTCATTGTTCCCATCATTATGAACGACTTTTTGTATGGGTCCGACCACCTTGTAGAAGAAGATAAACGTCGTGAATTCCAGGTTCCTTCCAGACGTCTAAGATTAACAGAATCTAGTATCACTTATAGTGTCTGCGCTATAACCATAACTATTAAGCACGCATGTTCTATAATGAAAGCTTGAACGATGTAATATGTGCATCAGAGTCCGAAGCCCAACACGTAGGGCATTACGAACGAACAATTAAGGGGCCGGGTACAGCTGTGCACGCACATTACTGGTAACAGTGCGGTAATAGAATAGCATGGCATCTAGAGCGAGTGTGCCACGATCACGGACTAATGCCCTTTGTACACATACGTTTTTCTTGCCGTGAAAAACTACAGTTGATTTGCCGTGTGTAGGCACGGTCGTCAGTGTTGTATGGATCACTATGGAAGCTTGCACGGACACGTTTATTCTACGGCGCAGTTTATATGCAGTGTGTAGACACGGTTGTCAGTATTGTATGGTGACAGACACGGCAGCACTACGGCACGACGCCGCACTGTGTTGCCGAGGCCGAACAAAGTAGAAGGTAGATGAAAAACAATTACCGGATTTGCAATTAGAATATGTAGGTACATATTATGTATGTTATAGGAATCCAAAAGTTGGAGGGTAATTTTCTAATAAAAATTACAAGATATCACTTGTCAAAGTACGCTGTCGATAACTACGGTTTTAAGAAGCGAAAACTTAACGTAATTCAAGCAAGTACAGTTTTAATATTTATTGTTATTTGCATAATCAACCACATGGATTCTGAAGTTCAAGGTATTTTTTTATTTTTTTTATTGTCTTTTAGATATGATATTAATGTTCTTAAAATATAAACATAATGGATCCTTATAGATAGTTCCAATTAACTACCAAAAAAAACAACTAAAATAAAAATTCACAAGGCTATTAGTAAGTGTTTTCCGTAACTTTCTATAACAATTTATTAACACAAATAATATTTAGACTTTATATTAATATATTGCATTATCAAACCTTGCTACTACATGCTACTTCGGTTGTTATGATTGATTGTGTCTGGTAGGACGCGTGGTTGAATTTACTCGTCACGAACTTTCGAACTTGTTATTTGAAGATCAATATAAAGATATTAATTGGATATTAATTGATAAAGAATTGGAGTCAAAAGGGTCAGAATTTGCAATAACTGATCATTTTGAAGACTAACTGCCCTCCAAAACAACAAAGTGCAACTCAAAGCAAGGTGTCAGGAGTTTTTAATAAAATAAAAGCGAAATACGTATGTCTGGTAATCTTTTATTTTCCTAATTTTATTTATGGCGGTGGGTGGATTATTTTTGTGAAATTGTATTGAGGGTAAAGAAAAATATTACTTACCTATGTCACTGTCTTTCATTCATTTTTAGCAAGTTCTGCTTCACTTTTAAATTATTTTATAGTTATCTCAGTCTGAAACCATGGAAGGACCCTCTTACCCAAGTTTATTAAGCTATCCAATTCGTGAAAAGAAGAGAAAGCCAATAGCATCTGAAGAAGATAACTGTACGCGTATTTCAACAAAAACACCAAGGAAACCCAAGTCCCTTCTGACGATTTGTTGGACGCAAATTTATATAATCGAAGTGTTTGGGATAAAGACCAGTTGCAGTGTGATGTGTCTAATTTGAATGCCATACATTTTGACCAAGGAGAACCTAGTGACCCACGAAACAAAGAATTCGCAAGACTAGTTGCTTATGAATTGGATCGTGTTCCCATAGAGAAGCGTTCAGTTACATATGTTAACATACTTAACCTCATCAGAAAGGTGCGTCATCAGAAGGATTTGGATGATATTAGTTTACCGAGTTACGAAGAATCAGATTGATTGAATAATATAAATACCTGTTATGTACCTAATCATTTAATTGAATAATTACTCGTCTGAATTATGCAATTTCCTTTTATTTATTTCTTAACTGTTTTAATATGAAACTATTAAACCTACTTATATTGTATGCCTATCTGAAAGATTGTGTGTATTAGAGGGTGTGTATGTCTGTGTGTAACTATTATACACACACACATAAACACAATCTTTTTTCATCACACAAGCATGTTTCAGGTTCTAAACTATTAAAGAAATGAAAATAAAATAAAATATTAATTTCATCCGAATCCTCTAATAGAATAATGTGTGTGTAACTATTGTTTTTCTTTTAGAGGATTCGGATGAAACTTAATAGTTTAGAATCATGAATAAGCTACTTTTTTATTTTTTTATCTAGTTTATCGCGAGTAAAGCCGCGGGACATAGCTAGTGCATAGTAAATTATGGTTATTCTATTAAATACATATATTTTCTATACAATACTGATGGTAGGTGGTAAATTCACAGTCTTAAATAATATTGTCCGTGTCTTACTATGAACCAGCAACACTGTGCGCCGTCGCCATAGCGCATATACAAGCTCACATGATTTTTCTACGGCGCGGATACCACGCCGTACCGTAAAAAAAACCGTACCGTGTACAACGGGCCTAAGGCCTTAGTTAGTTAATCCGCATTTTCCAAATGTTTGTAGACATAAGTCTACAAACATTTGGAAAATGCGGATTAACTACGATTTACGACAAACAATTGATGTCTTCAATTTATAAACTGCATGTATGCCTAAGGGATGTAATAATGGGAAGAACAGACAGCGTTGCTTGGGGGTGAACGTTTTCGGCTGAATGATGATGACGACAAAGAAGGTTTATAATGCTATGCGTTCACAATCAAAGCCTTTGCCTAATATTGGTATATTACTGGTGATGGTATTAGATGGGAATTAGGCAATCGGACCTCAGAAAGTATTGGGCGCTCAGCAAAGATAGCTATCTCAAATACCAAGTGCATGTGCCAAAAAACATTAAATAATCTTTACAGCAAATTCTCCGCGGATTACGTGCCGTTATCGGCAAAATATCTTTCAGAATCGCCACAATTGTACCTTAAGTTATCCGCTCCCAGCTGAAGTAACCCTCCATAACTTATACGCTAACAAGAAAATCCATGCTAACCAGACCGCCGACGATCCCAACTTCCTAAAACATCACACTTATCATCCCCTGCTGGAAAAAGACAGCACTATCTGAGAATATCTTCGTCTTCATCTTACACAAAACAATGAACTCAACCCGGCTCGAGTTCTATCAGAAAGGATTAATATTCCATTAGAAGTACTTCCAGTAGAAATGCAATATCGCTGGGGAGCTGGGAAGCGCCGACAAACAATTAAAGTAAGGTATAAGAAACGGCTCTCGCCCGTCAAAACGATAAGAATCTTGTTATTAAATTGAAAAACGGGTGACGGGCTCGGGTAGTACGGGTTCAGATGACCTAAGTGGTAGAAAAAATCCTGTTGTTGGTATGATAAGGGATCAGATTTAATTATTAAATCAATTTATTTATGTAAGTAGGTTATTACACGTGAATCATATTTCTAGATGAGTCGGCATTTCCATCTGACTACTCTGAGAAGAAAAGCCGCAACAAACTCAGAGGTCACATCCCTTTTAAACTCTAATCTTGGTCAGATCATGTGAAGACCTGAAGAGAAGAAGAGATGAACGAAGACGAAGACGAAATGGTCTTTGAGGAAAGAACCACACAGATTGAGTTAACCTGTTCAGTTTCAGTCAGTGCACGCATTTGTCAGCAATCGTGCAGCTCAACTTAGAACTTAAGGAGCTCAATGGTTCGAAGAATACGTTGTCACTGTAATGCGTAAGATAGAGTGGCTTTGTAACCAAGAAATAATTTTGCAAGGTTTTGGCTTTGTTGTTTTTGCTTTAGATTTATATTGTATGCATGCTTACACTTTTACATTAATTTTCCAGGCGAAAAAGTTTCAATTCGTACGTCTTTATAATATGTATAAGATTTATATCTATTTTGTCCGATTTTATTTTTGTACTTTTGATGCCCAATAAGGAAGCCTCTGCAGACACTATTACATAAAACAGTTGCAGCACGTCGACATGATGGCCGAGCGAAATACTCGTGGAGAGCGGAATTGTACAGTGACTAGTTCCGTCTGAACCCGCTCTTATCGACGGAACAGTCAAACTGCCTGACAAGCAATGGAAAGAAACGCTCACTCTTCTCGAAAACTACGTGACTGTTTGTAGAGGAACTTTCTGGAGTCACGAAAGGAAGAATGTGCATTATGCAACGGTCAAAAGTAAAGCGTTTCATTGACCTATAGGTGGTCAGAGAAATTAATTGTTTATCAAATTGACTACTCACTTAAATTGTCCATAATTGTATTCAAATGAATCAAAACTGCCATTCTTTGACTTCGACAGTTACATGAAATGGCTATGAAACGGAAAATAGACGAAGTGTATCATTTGATAAACCAACATTTTCGGCAAACGTAAGTAAGTAATACGCCTCAGTAACTTTTCCAGAATAAAAGTAGCAAACAAATTGCGATTTCTTTTTTTTTTTTGCAATATTGGTGTGGATTTTTCCAAGGCTCCACTACAGCTACGTCCCGATCCCCTTCCGAGAAGGTTATCGCTCACTGTTTACAAGAGAAAGCCCCGCACTTATCCGCCCGTTCCAATCAGAGTCCCGTATTTAGCAGCCGTTGTGGTAAATTACTGGCACAATGTGATAAGGAATATGTATTTGGCTTTCAATAATATTTTCTTCCTGTGTCACGACACGGCAGCTGGAGATAATGTAGGAGATATTTCAAAAAACGAACAAACGAACATTTTCTAGTGACGTTAGAACTAGAAGTGCTACAAGGATCTTTTGGAATTTGAATTACATTGACAGGGGGGCGTTGTGGTGGCTATGACTGTAATGCCAACACATCCAGTATCCACGTATAGTTTATAGCTTCTTCATCTACAGTCCAGTCGTCGAGAGAATGCGTTCCTGACACCTGTCAATGCGACAATTTTAGTAGCTCATAAAGATCAAATTCGCAAAACACGTATTCGTTTGTATGAAACTGACAGCTGTTAAAAAAACATTCTCTCGTCGGCCGCACTGTAATGTAGTTAGCTGTCAATTCAATTCAGTTAATCTTTATTGCAATCAATAATGTACACATATAGGAGGGTGTCTCAGGAGTAGGTATTATTGGTACTAGTTGTAATAAATTGCCGAACTGGCCCCCTGAGCCTCGCCGCGGTTGCCTTGATCCGGTAAAATATGACAAGCTTAGAACTGTGCCGGAAGTTTTTACCTTAAGTACTTAGACGTGAAAGCTTTTCGAAGGGCCGTAATTAGACCAATCATTTTTATATTGGCTTTCAGAGTATTAATAGATTTTGTTCAATGACTGAGGACTCTCTCTATTATTAGAATAAAGAGCTCTTAAGTCTGTTTTGGCAAATATAGCGTACCTACTTGTCTAATCTTAAGACCATACAATGTACCTAACATATTCTGAAAAATAAATTATTACGATTATTAGTACTGCGAGGGCTGGTTTGAGGTGGCGCGGGAAAAGAGTACCTGGAAGAACTTGGGGAAGGCTTTGTCCAGCAGTGGAACAGTACCTATAGGCTAAAAAAAAAAAAGATTGTTAAGATTTCGATTAGTTACTGTTTTGACATGACTTTGGAGGCAATCTCTAAAAAGCGCTTTCTGGTTTCCGATTCCTTCATACTATTCCAATGTAATAATACGTAACGTACATATTCGGACCATCTTCGTGATTTAAGAATTTAAAAAGGTTCGGTCCCTTATTCGTTTTTATCGAGAGTGCCCATCTCCGGCCGCAACAGATTCCTGGGCATATGTAAATACGCTAACATCTGCCCCTTTGTATTGTTTCTGTATACGATATGTGGACTTAAGTAAAGGGTTTTGTCTTCAAATGGGATTTGCTGATTGCGGATTCGTTATGTTTGGATTTGGGATTATTTTTTATGTAGGTATGTAATAGGCTTACTTTTTACCCGATTACGGCAAATCCAAAAGAAGGGGTTATGTTTTTAGTTGTTTATGTATAGTTTTAGATCCTATAACCAACTCATTTGACGCTCGATTCGGTTAGAAGTATTTTCTGTGTGTGATAAATTGATAATGTAGGTTTGAGTACACAGTTATGTTATATTGCTGGCAAGCTAGATAAACAAGTTATATATGTGTAGCTGTAGCTACATAAGTTTGTAGTTTGATGGATCTGCATCATTACCGACTGACGTGTCAGTGTGCATGCTCTATTTACTGATTGCTGCTCAAAATGTTCTTAGTGAGTGGCAGTCGATTAGCAATTGGTGCTGTACTCAAAATAGACAGTATTTAGGACCCCGCTACCCTTTACTCAGAGAGATCTCAGTGTCAAGTACATTTTTGACAAGTTTTTGACATTTGTTTGTCGCCGAGATAAGACTACGACTAGCTTTTTAACGTTTTAAATTACGAGAAATGACTTCAAGATTTTCATTAAAGTACTATTTTTGATTTCATTATTAAGACTTTACGATAGATAAATAATATTAATGTGGAATACGTGTTACATACGAAAAGCTAAAAATATACCTTGTGAAGTAAAAAGCTGATTAGAATCACACCTCTGCAATTTAATAATATCTAGCTTCTCCCTCCGACTACGTCCGCATGAAATTTCTTGTTATATCCTATGGTACACGGCAATACTGTGGCTTCCCAGAAATAATTTTCGGACTCAGATCAGTAGTTCCGAAGATTACATATACAAACTCACAAATTATATCTCCTTTTGACATTTCTCGGAACCCTGTGGTCCCGGACCTTTGAAAGGCGTACGAGGGGCCGGAGTCAACTTGCAGATGCCCGTTACACGTTCATAAAGAATTGTGGCACCAACCGACGATTATCCCTGTCCGCACTATGCAAGTGCACCCAAGGACCACCCCCGGTTGGTGTAGGACTACGACTATTGCTGAACATGGGAACAAAGCTATTGGATTATGGGTTTGTGTGGCTAAAATGAACTGGTTATTCAGGACTATGGAAGGTTTAACCAATGTTTTATAGGTATAAATTACACAGATAATATGGCAGGGGGTGACTTGCACACTCAATAATGGGTCCCCGAAAACGATCTTCATCTACTTCTGTGTTATAATATTTGTATAGATATATTTATTGCACTTTGAACGTAACGTAACGTTATTACAAATGCTTGATAAAGCTAGCTCTTTTCTCTCACATTTATCTGTGAGTCAGTGCTGTTGTTTATTTGGCGACTCAATTAAAAGAATCACTATCGCCTTATCGCGTCATCTATCTGTCCTCACTCCTCCTTGCGAAGGTTTTATTTAGAAGGCAACACTGAGTTAGTGAAATTGTTTTATTATACGTTTCTTTTATAAAGTGTCCGGTTTGTACAGAGAGTTATTATCGTAGTTGGTATTGAGGTTGGAAGAAAAAATAATTACTAGATAACCTAGTTAGTGAGGTTTAAAGTACACAATCATTCTGTTGGCTTGGTTGTGTGAGGTTGAAAATTATTATAAGAATATCTACGAAATAGGTATCATAATAACTCTTCGATAAAGTAGCACCGGCGTGTTAATCAATAAAAATTGCTATTTACTTAAATATCGTAATTATTAGGATCTTTTTTCATTCATTATATTATACATATTTTTATATCATGACCCACGCTTACACAAAATGATAAATGGGAACTTCCTCACAATAAAAATAAAAGCTGATTTGTGTATCTGTGACAAACAATGACCTCCTACAACTTCCGGCGGAAGACTTATAGTTGTAACCCTTTCATAGGATAACCGGGCAATAATAATACGGTTTTACTTTCCTCGTATCTAGGCATATTATTTAATTGAACACACAAACATAAAATAAATTAGTATTTTTCCCAATTACTTACGAGTACTTTGTTCCGTACCATTGCAATCAAAATGTTTTCTTCATTATAAATTATTCCAGATTTTTCCGTGAATAGTTTCCACCCCACAAAACCTTAATATTTCATAACAATTATGTGTAAGTATGGGTTTGATCCGATGAAGCTGTCATTACCTAAACGAACATTAACGGCATAATAACAAAACGAGCTGTACGTACACACACGTTTTTTTTTGCCGTGAAAAACTAGGGTTGATTCGCCGTGTGTAGGCACGGTCGTCAGTGTTGTATGGATCACTATGGAAGCTTGTAGACAGATACGGCGGGACTAAGGCTCGACGCCGCCACCGTATGCACCGTGTCTGCCCCTCAGCACGCCGCAGCCGTGCACGGCGTGATTCACATCATCACATCATGCTGCGGCCTCATTGTTGTATTGCAGTCTATGGGAGTATGTCGTCGGCACCGGATGTTTTCGCGGCGATAATTATATTCGTGACAATTTACGTACGCTGATTTTGCTTTAAAATGGAGATAAATTACAAATTTGCCGTGTCATATACCAGCTTACACGATTATTGTTCGGCGCGGTTAACACGGCGCCACCGTTAAGAAACCGTGTCGTGACATTTTTGAGAGGAATCAAAATGAAAAACCAAGATGGCGGCAGCGAAAATTTTCCAATTTCCGGCCATTTTGAAATTTCCGCAGCCACCATCTTGGTTTTTCATTTTAAACTTCGTTCCTGCCGGGGTTCCTCCGACCCCATACGTTTCTTTTATAATTTGCGGTAAATTATAGAAGAATACGAACAAATTACAATATTGTTCTTTCCTCATAGCAAATAGTGTGATAATTTATCGCCTATACTGACCAGACTTAGATAGAATATCAATGCAAAATTTGAACAAAATCGATACTTACGGTAGTTTTCCCGTGAAGCTGGAACACATTCTGACAAACAGATAAACGGACAAAAATAAAAAAATAAACTTTCGGCATTGGAATCGTTCCTAGACGTTGCAAAAATTACTTTAAAAAAGCAATGTACAGTTTTGACTTCGCAACGATTTTATTATATGTATGTATAGATATAGACATCTGATCACATACAAATACAATTTAAAGTTTTTCCGAATCACTGTGTAGGCCTCCCGTCCCTATCATAAAGGGCTTCTTTAGAAAATTCTCTTTACGTCGTTTTGTGTAGGTTGTAGTCATAGGAACCTTTTACAAATTGCCTCTATTCAGTCATCTGTCCTTTGAAATTATGAATGTTAAAAGAATTTAGGGAATACCTTTACAAGGAATTTAATCTCTAATTAATAGACGTTGAAATCAAAGCCTAAGGTAGCCCGTTGAAAGTCATCTTGATCATTGGGTATCTAAATTACAACATTTTGAGATATATATTTTAAACTTTGCCCTACAGTAGGAATTTCTCCTGTATCGTGGGTGCTTTGTAATATGTTTTTGTACTAACATCAGCAACCTATCTGCACTATGTGATTGTTTCAACATATCTATGCACTAGCCTATTGCCAATGTTTCATTTATTGTCGTCTCCACGTCGTACCTATACCTAGGGAATCCAGTCTCGAGTCGAGATTGGCAACTCGAGATCCCGCGTGCTAAATCTGGTGTCGAGATTGCCCATACGAGCACTCACGCGGCTATCGGGCGACAACTCGTTTTAGGGATTTTCGAGATCGAGGTTTCGCCTACTTTTTGAAATAATACGTTTTTCTTATGAAAAATTAATTTAAGAAAAACGCGTTACTCTAAGTAGATGCAGTTTTCATTGTGGTATGAAAACTGCATCTACTTAGGGTAATCATGTTATATTTTGTAAATAAAAAAATATTCATTTTAAAAAACCTACGTTTATTTATGTAGTAATCATCTGCATTACGCATACACAACGCAACAAATCGCCTATCGGATCTCCACAACGCAGTTATTAGGTAACACAATCACAACCAATCTCACCAAGGGGTATCGCCCTTGGTAAGATTGGTTGTCAGAGTTTTGGGCTTCCGACTACCCGTAACGGAACGAATACATACTGCACAAGCATAATCAGCCTATAATGTTCTCACTGCTGGGACACAGTTCTCCTCTCTGTAAGAGGGAGTGGGCATTAATCCACCAGGCGGATCTTTGTGTTCGAATTTTATGTTCTAGGACATGCCGGTTTCCTCATGATGTTTTCCTTCAATTTTGAAGGAAAAAACTTAATAATAAATTAGGTAGGTACGTTATCATTCGTTATACCCTCTCTTCAAGAAAGACAACAGAGAAGATATGTCCTGCTACAGACCTCTAGCATTTGTACTGATATTTTCAAAAATATTCGAGAAAGCAATATATTATCAACTCACTTCTTATTTTGAGAAAAATAGCCTATACGTTGATAACCAGAAAGGATTTAGGAAAAACAAATCTATTGACATGGCTATCTACGATTTCTTGCATATGGTTAGCGGCAGAGTGGATAAGAGACTACACACTCTGGCGCTTTATATGGACATGTCGACGTGTGTTATGTGTGTTTCATTTTGTTTATTTTTGCAAGTGTTATTGTATTGTGTTTTGCTTAGTTAATTTTGTTATTAACTTGTGTGATTAAAAATAATTGTATTTTTATCTAACCTATAACTGTTGTGTGTATTTGTGTCACTTTTTGGTGTATAAATTGCGCTGTACAACGCCTTGGGATTAAATTCTGTAATATTGTGCATGAATCTTAAATAAAATAAAATAAATAAAAAATGTCAAAAGCGTTTGATTGCGTAGACCATAAAATACTGATAAGTAAACTTAACGCATACGGAATAAGAGGAAATATATCAAATTTAATAGAATCTTATCATTGTGATAGGCAACAATAATGACAATTAGTAGAATTTCTAAAAAAAACGAAATAGCATATAAATCTAGCCAAAGAACGGTAAATTATGGAGTGCCACAAGGTAGTGTACTCGGGCCGCAACTATGTATTGTTTATATTAACGACTTTCTGCCAGCATCATCGTATCCCATGACAATGTTTGCAGATGACAGCACTTTACTTTTTGATAGTAACGAGGTAAGCACATTAGGGCTGAGATTAATTCTACCTTACTATCAGTTAGGAATTGGCTGCAAAATAACAATTTGGTTATAAATCTTGATTAAACGGTATTAATGAAATTTCAACAAAGGGTAAATTACTTAAATGGACTTAAATATTAAATGTAAAGACAAAATTATTAATGAAACAAATGTGACTAAATTTCTTGGACTAGACAAAGAAAACACTTTAAAATGGAATTCATAATTATATTGACAAAGTATGCAGTACGCTAAACCAAAATTACTATGCTTTGCACATGTTAAGTAAAACGGCCAATCGAGCAACAATCGTAACGGCGTATTATGGTCTAGTAGCCTCAACATTGAGTTATGGAATTATACATATTTTGGGGCAATGTCACCGGTAAAGATATGGTATTTAAGTGCTACAAAAGGTGCATAAGAGCTATTTATAATTTGCAAATAACGGATAGCTACAAAACGTATTTAAAAAATATCAAAATATTAACTGTGCCGTCGCTGTACATTATATTATGAAACGTCTATGTTCGTCAAAAATAAATTTACATAAAGATCGAGCTACTAGTCAGCGCCATTGTGATCGGTTGCAAACAGTCGGATCTAGTACCGCACTATACAGAAACAGTATTTTTGTAGTGGCTCCGAAGGTCTACATAATTATAATAAATTACCAAAATGCATAAGGAGTGAAGATAGTGTCCGTAAGTTCAAAAGTAAATTGTATTTATTTCTAATAGATAAGACGTATTACTCTATCAAATGAAATGATACAATATGACATTACCAGCCCTTTATTGTAATTTACCATTGGCATGCATTTAAAAATAAATTATAATTGATTAATTATGTATTAATAAATAAATATATAAATAATAATTGACATTATTTACTCGAACGTGACTTTGTACTTATTGTATAGATTCAGACTTATTACTGAAAAAACTAATATTTGTACACCAATTTTTTTGGTAGGACATAGAGCTCGACCAAAATGTATACTTAAGACCTTATTGTAATACCTGTGTTAACAAATAAATAATGATTGATTGATATTTCGACCAGCTATGGCATAATGATAAAATGTTTACGCTCGTGTTAACATCAGCAGTCAGGACTTGTACCTAATTTACTGTGTAAAACTATAGTAATAGACAGGGGCGCACTTAGGTCTAAAAAATCAGTCAAGGTCAGAGTGATTTTCAGGATACTTTCACATTTTAAGTGATGAACATGAGCGATGAAAACCTTTATGGCAAAGGTTTTTATCGCTCACGTTCATCAAAAATACATTTTACAAGTTGAATGAAGTGGTTGAACGTCTACGGGAAAATAGTTTACTTTCCAATGGCACTAGACTTTTCAGGGTAAAAACCAGAAATAAAAAACGGCATACAAAAACTTATTACTATGAGGTTAGGTTTAGTATAAAGGCTAATCACAAAACTCAAATCATTTATTTAAATTAAACCATTTACAGGCACTTTTGAATTGTCAAAATTAAATAGTCGTAACAAAATCAACAAAAATCTAGCTTACATGCGTTTTTATTAAATTAGTACTTATCTTAAATGAATATCAGAACCTCATATCTACCCCACTTGACAAACAGCCGATCGATTCTGTAAAAATATCGCCGTGAAAAGTTAAGTGAAGTGAGCTTTCAGTAGTGTCAATCCCTAGCAATAGTTGGAATGACAGCTCAGTTCACCTAAGTTTCCACGATGAGACGGTTACAGAATCGCACTGAAGTAGCCCGCTCCCGCTCATGACTCGCGCGGCTGTTAAGTCGGACAATTTGTAAAGGCTTCCTGTTACCGCCCTTGAGGATGGCATTGAGAAGTGTGCTGTGTATCTTGAATTTAAATTGACCGCCACTAACTTTTGTTTGTTTATTTTACTTTAAATCTGTATTCTTAGTTCTATTAAATAGTTTTCTATAGGTACCTACACGAAGATGGCAATCAATCAGCATTCTCTTATGTTATAAAAGACACACAGCAATCACTATTTATGAACATATAATATGTAGTTAGTATTCACCCAACGCCTGCTTCTATCAACTTATCAAAATCGTCTTTAAAAAAAAAAAGAAATTTAACACATCAATGCCCGACAACTAGACCACATAAAACAGTAAACTTCCACACCAAACTTTGTTTACTGAAACCAGCTGAATTTTAACTTTAAATTACCGAAAACCAACATAACCTTACCCAACATGTTATTTTAAATTTAAATTCCATACAGTTCACGAATTAAGCGGCGCGGGGCGTTGCGTTCCGTTGCCCATTTATTTTACATGTGATGGAAAATTCCCTGAACGTGGAAAGGGTTTTAACGCGGCACTACGGTCAGGGAAAACGCGGGAACCCACTCCGTATGTGTGAAGCGGCACTAACACGTGCCCAAGCCCGTCACTGGTCGCACACTTTGATATATCTTAATCGTGATTGGCAGGATTGAGTCGCCGTTTATACTTGTGTGCGTACGGTGTGTCTGTACGTACAGGGCCGCTTTAAGTGTGTTCGTGTGTGTAATGTTTGATGGCAGATAGCGTTCCGCGTCGTCATCACGACTGATTGGAACCACCTGCTGCCCGTACGATGGGAAATGAACGACTATTTTCTCGGTCGGGGAATCTTAGATCGCAGTTAGTGTGGTTTATCGCTTTGGAAGTTAAGAGAGAATTAAGTGGGTAGTTCAAATCTGGAGATTGATGTAACTAAGCCACAGTCGGACAACAAGAGAAGTTGGACATTAAGCAGTTTAAAATCTACTTTAGCCAATTTTCAGTATTTAAATCGGTATACGGTACAGGGACTTTGAGAGTAAGCGCTTAATGAGTACGTAAACAAAGAAAGAAAGAAAGGCTGTTCTATCTGCACATCTTATGATTGGCTATTACTGTTTTAACAATGTTATTTGAAACAATTGTTTTCTGTTTCATTTTCCGCGCTATCACCTACACCTTGGTTTAATTATCAGCTGTGTCGTAGCTACATGAAAGTCACATTTACCTACAATCAGTAAAAATAATAATGATCAAAAGGTTTGCGACAAGAGAGGGCGCTGCTATCACATAACCAATTTCAGCTTGGCTACTAGTTAATGAGTAAACAGTAGTATTGCCCCAAAGATCGGTAACCATGGCCGGCTTGTGTGGTCACTGACGCGGGTACAGTAACATGGGGCTGACAACCTACCGCTGACGTTTCCAGTTAGTAGTTCATCGCTCAATCGAGTGTCCATCACGCTAATCACCGTTCACTAGTGTTTGTTAGTTAATGATAATTTATGAACAGCAGTGTATGCAGTGTGTGTGTGTGCAGCAGTGTGTGTTGTGTGTGTGTGTGTATTATACTTTAAAAACTATAACAAAAAAAACCTCGTTGGTATAGTGGTCGCAAGTCGCAAGCGCTATTGCTGAGCATGAGGTCCTGAGTTCGATTTCCAGGTCAGACAAAGTGTAACTGGGTTTTTCCATCAGGAATTTCTCAGTAACAGCCCGGAGTCTGGACGTGTGCCCGGCTGATGGCGTCAGGCTCGCCCTCTAATACATGGGACTGGAAACATAACTGGTGCAATGTGGGTATACCACAGCTACCTACACCTCTGCCAAACGCTTCGGGAAGTACAGGCGGGACAATCGAAGACGATGATGTTATGTTATGTCTTATTTTTGCAATAGATAAAAGCATTTCTACATCTACTTAAACTGCGATCCAAATAAAAACATATTTTCCATACCGTTCTACATAATATCCCGAAAGAAACTTAAAATGAAGAAAGTTAACCAATAAAGAATATAGTGGACGCGATCGGTTCGAGTCGGAATAACTCGCATAATGCGAACTGACGGAGAGCTTTAATTAAAGAAACGCTCATGGCGGCCACCTGAAGCCATTGGGATTAGAACAAGTACAACCGTGCGTGTATTTTTGTTGGGTTCTGTAGAAACGTTATAAACTGTTTGTATGTATACCGTCATATCTTGAAAATATATAAAATGCAACTACTCAAGATAGACAAGAACTCAAATGTCAAAATGAAAATTATTAGGCGAGATAGAGGGCGTTTTGCTGACCCGTGGGCAATAAAAGCGAAGAAAGAAAGAAAATACGTTTATTTGCAATAAATATGACGCAAAGAAAGAACACAAACACAAAAAAGTACAAGTTTGGGGGAAAATACGCATATTTTCCCGATAGCGATGGCCGTTTTGCGTAGAAGTGACGCATCACATGAAAAACGGCCATCGGTCAGCATAATTTTACACTTTTTTTGGTCTAGCTGTCATTGGCCAAGTGTGCTGAGTATAACGTGCAATAAGGAACTGGAGCATGGCATACTCTTTATTATGATTGCATTGAATGTGAATAACGTATTTCTTAAAATCATTTCTATGTCCATTCATTGTCTGCAGTCAGTGTACGCACGACGACACAAAGCTATTCATGTCCTGTATAAGCAGACCTCTCATTGTACGGCAAGCCTATGTAATGCTAGGTAAGCTTTAGTCAAAATGTATGGTTTAATAATAATTATGTATATACACATGTCGGAATGTATGCCTCGGATAGACTGTATGTTGTTTCCTCCTATTTTTTTTACTTGCCAATACCATCCGTAAGTAATCTTAATTGTTACACGGAAAAACTTGGAGTAATAAACCCTATAAAGGGTTTATTACTCCAGTAGAAATGTGGAAACTGTAACCAAAATATGAATACACGCTTACAAGCTTCATGTAATGGTATTTAAGATTGAGTTTACGTACGGTACCCTAAAAAGTAGGTTTTAATGGCGGTCGAAATAAATTAATGGTATTTTACGGAAGCACCCACAAACTACTCGGGGGATGTGCTTAATTGACTTAATTTATATTTATACAGAATACCGAGAGCTGCTGTGTTTGTACGTTGAAGAACGTAACGGGAAAGCCATGGCTTAGTTTGGGTATCAGTAAAAAAATAAATAAAGTTGTATGTACGTACCAAATTCTTGGAAATGCTTCTTGTGACAAATAAACTATTTACTTATACTTTACTTAACTAAATACAACGTTGAAAATTATTATACCTATTTACTTAAAAGATAAAAAAATGGGTGCGTGTACGCGCGTCAGAAGTTATTTTTATTCAGCCATTTCTGTCCCACTGCAGGGCAAAGGCCTCCCTTCCCTCCTTCCACTTATCCCTATCCAGTGCTGTTAAACGCCAATTCTGGTGGAAAGAGTCGAGCTCATCCCGCCATCTCATTCTGGGCCTGCCGCGTTGTCGTTTGCTGTTGTTTGGGACCCATTGTGTGGTTACTTTGGCCCATAGCTCCTCCGACATGCGACAGATGTGACCAGCCCAGTTCCATTTTAGCTTGGCAGCCGTGCGACCTACATCGGCAATTTGAGTTTTAGAGCGCAGTATCGAGTTCCTTATACGATCGGAAAGTTTAACTCCAAGGATACTGCGCTCCAAGTTATACTTTACAAAAATATTTTTTTATTGCATGCAAATAATTAATTACAAAGTTCGTTGTTTAGGCTGAATAATGTTGGTAACAAGTCACAGGCCTTTTAAAGAAATTAAAAGCATAATAAAAAACCAGAATCTTATGGCATCCAATTTTTTATAGTGAAATGTCCATTGCCTTTTTTTAATCGATAAGAACAAACAGGTTGCTGTAAAAAATGCTCAAAATAGGTACAACACCCTAATTGCGTAACACACAATCAATCTCAATCTGAATCATTTTGAAGGATATTGCTAATCCATTACTTCATAATAATATGTTCAAAAAATGTGTCATGTGTCTGCTCAACAACGTAAATAACGCAATGAATGTTCTTGAACCGTCAAAATGAAACCGATTCCGATTGATCGTGTGTTACGCAATTAGGTTGCAGGCCGGTTTATGCTGAAAAAAGTGACCATCTGATATCGTTTTTTGAAATAAAATATTTATCTATGTGCCAAAATCTCACAAACATAGCCGAGCCTCGCAGCTAGTGATCAAAAATATATTAATTGAAAAGCGCCGCCTTCTCTTAATTTCTCCCTGATATCTTTTTAATGGAGTATTATAAAAGCGTTAGGCTGGCTGCCTCCAACCTCCAGAGGTTTAGATGAACAGTTCTACTAGTTTAGTTATTTAATTCGAAAAGATTATTAGATTATTATTTATAATGTGGTTCATCATTCTCCTGCCCTTATACCAATTTACTCTTATAGCCATCGAAATTCATACTCAAAACTTTCCTCACGAAATTTTCCTCATTCCACCGTAACACATGCCCATACAATGCCAATCGATTTCCACACAACTTTTCAGTTACCGGTGCCACTTTCAGACTTCCTCTTATATACTCACTAGCTTCTGCCCACGGCTTCGCCCGCGTGGATGTCGGAAATAATCCCACGGGAACGTGCTACCAGGATAAAAAGTATGTCCTTCCCCAGGATGCCATCTATCTCTTTGCCAAATCAGAAGTTCAGTGGTTTAGGTGTGAAAAAATGTACCTCAGTTTCAAGTTCAAATCCTCCCCTTAAAAATCGAATTACCCCTTTTTGCCCCGTCAGGGGTAAATTTTCGACCACTTTACATACTCATTATTAATTATTTTCTGTCAAAAGTATTAAAACTGAGTTTCGAGTTAATCGGACCGCGCGTTCAAATTCTTCCACACAAACTTTAACACTTTGAAGGGTAGTTTAGAAAAACTAATAATGATAAGCTTTATTGCTTACTTAGGCAAGTATTCATGCCAATTTTCAAGATAATTAACCTAACGAATAAGATTTTTCATATAAACTGTATCGCTTTCACCCCCACATGGGTGGAATTTTGAAAAATCATTTGGGATGTGTTCATAACTTGACTCAAACATTATTTATACCAATTTTTTCCTTTTACCTGCAACACTGTAAAAATGTGTGTCTAATAACTAATTTATTTACGAATATGTACCTACCTTCACCATAAGTAATTCTTATATTTAGTTTTAAGATTACCGTATATATTTCTTATTCTATCCATTCGTGTAACACCACACATCTCTCTAAGCATTCTCATCTCAGCTGCATGCAATAGCCTTTCATTCATCCCTTTTGTGGCCCAACATTCTGATCCATACAAGACAGCAGGTCTAACCATGGTTTTGTATATCTTCCCCTTAAGTTTAAGGGGAATGCGGGAGTCGCAGATTGTTCCCGTGACCTGCCGCCATTTCATCCATCCAGTGTTAATTCTGAGCTTAACCGTCAGATCTACTTCGCCATCTTTGCACGAGTGAACCGAGATACCGGAAGTCGGAGCAGACTGGGAGAAGCGCGCCATCAAGCGCTATGGCTCAAGAACTGGAAAGACCGCCGAAATCACAGAACATATATTCAGTTTTGGTTCTGTTGATTTTCAAGCCAACATTCTCCAGCTTCTGTTGCCATTTCTCCAATCTGCTCTGGATCTCAGATCCAACTTCACCAACAAGAACAATATCATCGGCAAACAGCATACACTAGGGTGCCTCCTCCTGTATGTCCGCCGTCAGAGCGTCCATAATCAACAGGAAGAGGTAAGGACTTCAAGCCGATTCCTGGTGCAAGCCTACAGCCACACTGAACTCGTCGGTATTGCCAGCAGCCGATCGGACGTAGGTTCGAGATCGACTGTACATAGCACGAAGAAAACTCTACATATTTCCCGGGAAAACCTTTCTCTTTCAAGGCCCACCACAGCACATCCCGAGGTACCCTATAATACGCTTTCTCCAGATCAATGAACACCATCTGCAAGTTCTTGTGTGCAAGTCTGTACTTGTCACACAATTGGCGGAGTGCAAAAGTGGTGTCCATTTTTTCTCGACTAAAACTGGTCGAAACTGGTTTGGGGTAATCTCACTCTCCTCTCGCAGTCTTTTCTCTATTACTTTCTACATTTATTAGCTTTCAAAATAAACCTTCCATCGTTTATCTCACCATCGTTCATCTTCGTACAGAACCCTACCGGCGTCGTCTTTCATACATTTAATGTGAAATATATCTCTCGTTCTCCTTTCTCTTGCTTTTGTAATCCGGTAGAGCTACTTCTGGCCTCTAGGGCTGTCCAGTGAGTCATACAACTTCTCCTGCGCCTTAGCCCTCAAAACTGCTACCGCCTTTTTTGCCTTTTTCTTTCATTCTTTATAGATCTTCTTTCAAAATATCATTCCCGTTTTCTACACCCTGCCATTCTTTAACGCAATTTTCTTTTCTTTGAGCATCTTTTGCACGTCTTCGTTCTACCACCATGTATCCTTTTCTATCATACCTTTCCGTTTCGTTTCTCCAAACGTATCTTTTGCTACTCTCCTTATACAATCCGCCATCTCTTTCCAACATTCATTCACAGATTTTCCTTCCATATCCTTCATGTCAATCATTTTATTTACCATTTGATTCATAAACATACTGGCACATTCCTTTTTTTCTATCATACGCCATCTAGTTTTGTGTGGGGGCCGTCCAAACTATAACGGCTTAGATAACTTTAATAGTTCAGGAGTTATAGAGGCTTAACTTGTAAAATGCGCTTACTTGGAAAACTTCGTACAAAAATAACGAAATATTAAGTAAACATGTAAAATAATAAAAATAAAATCATAACAATTATCTATTGGACACAATTTTATTGCAATTTGAATTCTCCAAAGAGGATAAATAAAATTAGGGGCACAACGACACTCGATAGAAGGCGTTGTGCATTTATTCCTTTCGGAATCGACAAAAAAAATTCAAAAACTGGTCAAAATGTGGGAAGTTAGGGGTATTTTTGACAGATTGAGACTGAGATCAGACTGGGAACGTTCTTAAAATTACGAGAATCGCCCCTCTGATAACTGTATCCTAATGTTGGTGGTGAACTTATTAGAAAACTTAGGTACCTACACCTAGTTACAGTAAAGATTACTTACTTACTTGATATAACTAAGAAACATGTCGAGAAATAGAAATAATATTTATTTGCATAAAACATGGTATATAAAGTGGTTTTAAAAATACATTATAAAGCCGAGAGAGAGGAGAGAGGTGTCGTGGAACACTTCCGCTTTTGCACACTTGGCGAATGAGAGCTAGTCCGAAAAAAGTGTAACATTTTGACTGTCATGACACATTCGTATAACATGCGATAAGAACCTTCGTTCCAAGAACTCGGCAGTGGAACTGCGTAAAACATCCACATTTCAATTCTCCAGTGAATACGTCTAGGCAAGCACCATCGTCCACCGCATCTTTGCTTACCATCAGGTCAGATATTGATCTACAAGGATTATTTTTCTTTAAAATAAAACAAACGTTCTAAAATAATATGATTTCACAAATTAAAATGATACCTCAAAAATACATAATTACTTAATACAGCTCATGGAGTTTTCTTTAAATTAACAAGATTCTCGAATATAATTACTTACAATTCGCCGAATAATTACGAATCAGAGGCCTTTGCCCTCATCTCAATCAACCGAGATCAGATCAAACAGTGATTACAGACTCCGACGATGTTTGCACTCTTAATAGATCTATGACAGGCGAAACTTTTCAGGGCAAACTCCAACAATAACTCACCACCCTGTCAATCGAAAACGTACTTTACTTTTAAGGAAATAGAGGCTGTGGTATCGGTAAAAGATTTTGTAAATGCAGCACTTATCGAGTTTGTATTGCAAAGATTGGATTAAAGAAAGAAGAAAGAAAGAAAATACGCTTATTAAACGAATCGTTTGATTGAGTTGGTGTATCGTTGTTCTTATGTCGAGTTTTGTTCAGTTTTTCAAATGAATATATGGTCTTAGAGTTGAGTTTTTAAGGCGCTCTTCACTTTTTAACTTTTACGTACCTACCTACCTATAAAAATCCCATCGGCGAAAATGACGATCTTCCATACAAACTTTAACCCCCTATTCATCCCCATTCATAAATTGCTTACATGAGGAGCTCTTGTGCACAATTTCATTCTTCTACACCCAGCGGTATAGCCGGTGAATTGTCTTTCAGTGAGTGAAAAAATTAATTTAACATTTTTATTAAGTAGAAGATAGCAACGTTGTTTATATAAAAACGAGACCGTTCTGAAATTCAAGTTCAATAAAAGACATTTAGTAATTAGGTGTCCAGTCTTACCAACCAGCTGATTATAAATATCGAAAAAGGATCGACGGTCAAACCAATTAGTGGTTAATTCTATATTATTTTGTTGATCGTACACTGAGAATTCTAACTATACCCGCAAGCACTTTTTTAGAGATTCATCTGGCAACGGTAATCAGCGGTTTTAGCTGTTGCCTGCCACTTCGTCTGCAATTCAGGATGCCTATTGCCAACTTGTTATTTTTATTGTGTTTGTGTTCTTTTTATGCGTCATGTTTGCCACAAATAAACGTATTTTCTTTCTTTCTTTCCTATATGCTTTTCCAGGTCATGTTCTACCCATGTGTCAAATTTCATCTAAATCCGTTCAACAGTTCTATTGTGGAAGCGTAACAAACAAATATACAACAAAACAAATAATTTATCATTATAATATTTATAGTTCATATTACAAAACAGTTATCTTCCAAAGGCTTCAAGTAACATGGCGGGCACAACTAACTCCATAGTTATTACTATGTATGCCTATTGTATGTAGTTTGTATGAGGGTAGAATGAACACTGCTCTCGCATACTAATTGGTTGGCCTGTCTTGGTGTACTTTTGATTAACTTTGTCTGCGTTAAATACAAATCCTCCTCGTAGAACCAACTAAACAACCACAATGCGTTATGGCCAGCAATAGGTGGTGGTGTATGTTGTTTAAAATATCATGTTGTTACAGACGTGAAGCCAAACCTATCGGTGTCAGCGGTCATTATTATCTGTGGAAAGTAAATTCAAATTCTGCAACTACTACCGGATCCGGTTCTTTTTAACGTTCACTAGTCTAATCTGTCTGTGTAGGTTTTGTCTGTTGAGAATAGATCTCTGGTTGTGCTCACGATCGGCTATTATTTATAAATAACCCATTAGTATATTCTACCTATTGCTCAGGCTGGCAACGTTCAGTATTTTCGTACTGGGACTGGGTATTTAGAGGTGAGGCATGTGAGTGTCCATAAAGAATTTGCCTGTACCTACTTTTGTTTATCGTCGATCCTTTGATCGACGATAAATTACTTAGGAGCATCTTACGAGGAAATTAGGTACCCGGGGGGCAATTCTCGTAATTTTAAGAACGTTCACAGTCTGACCTCAGTCTCAATCTGTCAAAAATACCTCTAGTTTCCCTACATTTTGACAATTTTTTGAAATTTGTTTGTCGCTGAGACTGCGACTAGATTTTGAACGTTTTAAATTACGAGAATTGGCCTTCAGAGGGGCAATTCTCGTAATTTTAAGACCGTTCAAAGTCTGATCTCAATCTCAATCTGTGAAAAAATACTTCTAATTTCCCTACATTTTGACAAGTTTTCGGTCGCTGAGATGAGACTGCGACTAGATTTTGAACGTTCTAAATTACGAGAATTGGCCTTTAGGTCTCTATAGGCGTATTAGTGTAGGAGATTATCTTTGATAATTATATCTCTTCCCGGATATGATGCTTTAATAATAGTATTTTGTCTATCTCCTAAGACAAGCAATCCCTTGCTTAAAAGGTGATCTCCAAATATATGATTATATCGCTGATAAAAATGCTTAGCTAAACGCTAGTCCTGCTCCATAAGGACGCATAAATAAATTGATTAGCATTTGAAAATAATGTTGGAGCTGCTGAAGTTTGTAAAATACTATTGTATCTAAATGCCCACTGTAATTGAAATAAACATTTTGGCAAGATACTTTTTAAACTCATTTAGGAAGCTTAGAAAAGTTACGTTCAAAATAAAGACATATTTTTCTTATGATAACCATTCTGTATGCTCACACATATTATTAGGATTAATTATCATTTTGTACGCACGTGTTTCTGTGACAAATAAACCTATTTTTCTTTCTTTCTTTCACACACGTATCTTCACGACTGAATATTTTTTTTTTCTGGTCGGTAATAACTTAGGTACTTACCCCAATTTGGCAAGGTCCTTTACAAGATCATTAATGATACCTCAAAAATTCAACATTCGAGAAAATCGTAAAATATTTAGCTGGAGGTTTTTAACACCACTGACATCAAAGAACAAAGCTTGCCTTGATTGGCGTAAGCTCCTTTGCAGCCACTTCCTTAGTGAGATGCAACCTTGTTCCTAACGGCGTAAGGTTTATATTAAGTCTTCTGGGGTGAAGTGTTTGAAATGATAAACGGGTATTTTTTGCAAAGGTGTATCGTGTCCCCATATGCGTATATCTTCAGAAATCAACGTTCAATTGTATTGTTACGTGGAAGTAAAGAAAATCATATTTTTTATTTTATTTATAAGCACTTTGATCTTCTCCGTGAGATATTTTCATTCTTCACCGCGTGAGTACCACACATTTTTTTATCCCCTTCTTCGTCTCCTCAATCTTCATTTTTATTACTTGAAAAATATAAAGAACTCCCACGCTACCTACTAAACATACGACAAAAATCTTAACTTGCTCAAAAATTTCCATTCCGCCTAATTACCGTTATTTATTTAAATTGCATTGCCGTTATTTATTTAAATTGCATTTTTCTTGTTACATGTTAGCTGGCCAGATAGATTCAGCAGTTCCTTAGTCTGTTTGTGTGTTCACTAACACACTATGATAGACAGCTAAAGTCTGAAAAAACAAACCACTGTTTTGTTTTTTTTAATATTTGAAAAACTCTAGTATTGAAGCAAGAGAGATCTTGCATTGGACAAGTGCAATGTAAAAAAAATAACACACAATGCACAGTTGAGCAACAATACTCATACAACTGTATATAAAAGCGACCATCTTAGCTCAGTTTAACCCGCATAGTCCTTGAGATCTCTTACAAACAATGTATCGTCTCTGGTGCGATCTTGCGTGAAGGTGAAGATAAGTGTTATTTTTCTTTGTAGTTCGCTTGCCATGTAAACAAGGCACAGGGTCGGATCGATCGCGACGCCGACATTTGAATAAAATATGTTCGCGACATGGAAACGCACTCGGTTTATTTGAATGAAAACTTGAAGTTGTTTTGTTCCTAGATTTTTTCGCACTAAACTTATTACTTAGGCCCGGTTTTTTGATCCGTAGTTAAACTCAACCAATTGTCAAAAATAATAACTAATGGTTACATTTTTGCAAAATGTGTTTTTTGATCAATTCTTAGTTTATCTAATGATATAATATCATTGCTAATGGTAAAATAATTAACTATTAGTTAAAAAAATTACATTATTACATAAACTAACAATTGATCAAAAAACACTTTTTGCAAAAATTTTACCATTAGTTACTATTTTTAACAATTGGTTGAGTTAACTACGGATCAAAAAATCGGCCCTCAGTGGTTTCCTAATTTCTATTTCCAAAGTTATTAGTAACAGACTGTTGGTTTTACATAGAGCTAATGATGTCTGGATCGAGTATTCCGAGGCACGGTAAGGACTTAGTTTTACTTAATCAACTCTAACAAATATTTTAAATGAAACTTTTCAACGGCATTTTATATACTCCAAAGAAGCGGGATGTGTTTATCAATACAAATCACGGATAAAAAGATAGTCACTCTCAAGTCTAATTATGCTTAGAAATTGCCAGAAATATTACCTTTTAAAACTGCTCCTAAGGTTGGGAACGAGATACAGTTATCTCGTTCCCAACCTTAGGAGCAGTTTTAAAAGGTGACAAGTACTCACGACACTACAAAATAAAGGCACTAAGTACATACCACCGCGCACTCTTTGATGTTCGAGACCTACACTACTACCTACCCGCAAGACAGACGCATTAGTCTGCTAAGTATTGGCGCGGAGAGTAATGGCGCCCGCGCGTGTGGCGAATGCGAATATTATAAACTATACCAGCTGCTGACCGCCGCCAACTGTACCGCGGTCTGCGCGTAATGGACCTCCTTGGTATAGCCGTGAGGAATATGAAATGACTACGTTATTGGTGTTGTTTTTGGTAGTATGACGTGTCTTAAAAGGCATCGGTTGGGGTTTTTGGCAGAACATTGGGACCAAAATAAATCGAAATAGGACGATTTACGGAAAAGAGCGATGTAAGTTTTACTATAATTAGGAAGAAAATGATAAGAAAAAACTTTAAAGTATATTAAATATACTCATCGTACCAAATATAGGGTGGCAGGGACGTCGATGCGCAACCTGTTACCATGGATTCAGTAGGTACATGATTGCGTTGAAATGTTTCGTCGGTAATTTAAAATAAAATTGCTGTCGCATCATTCAGGTCATTTTGACCGCGTAGGTATTAAATTTTTCTATGAAACAGTCGATTTTTATTTTTCATAGATGACGAAAAATTTAATTCAGCTGAATTCATGGTTAAAGTTTGCGGGTCGATGGGGAACCATCCTGACTTTTAATGTTTTTTTTATTTTTAATGAAACACTCAATTTATAAAGTGACACACTAAAAACACACATAAAATCAAAATTAACAAATAAAAAGGAGATGCCAAAGGCTGGAACTTAAGGCAGACGCTACCCACTTTAACAAATCACTAACAGTTCACTCCATAGTTAACCACCATCTACATAACAGTCTTACACAGTCTTCATTTGAAATAGTTCCCAAATCCCCTGCCTTCACGCCCGAGCCCTATCGCGCTGGTGACGAGGGTCACCTGAGCAGTGAGCCAACACCGGGTGACAGCGCCGATAGGTAAGCGATCTTGTTATTATCTTGATGGCTATTCGACAGTTTGTTTGAGGACTGAATATTAATTGGGTTGTCGATTAGTGATGGATTTATGTGACTTGAATATGGGTTAGAAATGTTTGGCTAAGGGATGCGATAAGGTAACCCGAGGAGTTTCCTTAACGTTTTTGCTATTTGCAGGTCAGTGTCTGGTTGTAAGTTGATCTAAATATGAGTCGCATCGTCAATTAAATATTACCAGAATTAGAATTATCAGAATCATCAATACAACCCCCTTAGTTGCAACAGGCCTGAACTGTCATGATTTCATGAAACAATGATTCAATATGACTATTTCAGTTGATAAAAACGTATTGGTTAGGGCTGCAAAGTTCAGCAAACACCACTCCTGTTTTACGAGTAAGTAAACGTTATCGAAATTTAAAGGGGTCTTTCTTAATTTTTGTTCTTCCTTCTGACGTTATTCAAATTAGTTTGAACCTGTAAAAAATCCGTAAAAAATACAAGAAAAAAAAACTGTAAAATTCTAACACTGCCTAAAATTATTTTTTTACTCGCGGCTCAAAAGACCGCCTAAGAAAAAACCGCAAAATTCATATTTCGAACAACACTCTTTAAACACGCGAACTTTTAGCATCGCAGAGCTGCTTAAAATGCTAAAAATAACGAGCCTCCGACATTTCTGCCCACAGAGAGATTAAAAACCTTTTTTGCTCATTTTGCATCTAAACGTAGGAAATAACTGTTGCTATGTGGCTTTAATTAAAAGGCCACATCACTGTAATAATTGTTCGTTAAGATATTAAGCTGTGGTTTGGTTGTGTAATGTCGGAAGTACTTCTAGGAAAATTATGATGTTATTTTAACTAAATCCATCGCATTATAGCGTAATTAAAATGTTCTTTTCTACTAGCAAAACATATCTGAGGGCTAATTCTCATACGTAAAACGTTCAAGTTCAAGTCGTAATTTCATCTTAGCGACAATCAATGTCAAAAACTTGTCAAAAATGATTGTATTTTGGACAAATTGCGACTGAGATTGCGAATGCGAACGTTCTTACAAATACGGGAATTGTCCCTCTGTTGCACATCAAACTGTACCAAAAATAATAAAACTACGATGACACGTAGCGGGTTGGTTACATGCTACGGCGTAGCTGACGTAGCAATAGTATCTTCACGTCAGCTACGCCGTAGCAATAGCAACTGACAATGCACTACAATGATTTTGATGCTGCATAGAATTAAGTAAATATAATTGAAATTTCAAACTATTTCAAGTCCTTTGAACCGTATTACACGTGGACAAATAAAATCGTAATACATATATTAGACCTAAATACCTCTAGATTTGAGTCTAACAAGTTTAGTAGACCGCATCACAAACACAGACCAGCCCAACAAAGTTCCATCCTTTGCTATTATTTGCACGTTTTCAGCGGTATTTGATCAGAGCTGTCCCAAGGCGCTTTAAGATTCAAGATAATAATATTGGTCCATTTTAAAAGGATCTTTCGAAGATTTGATTCTGTTTGAAGTAGGGCGGAAAAATAAAAAAAATATTATTGCTTGGTTACCGAAAGGATCATTTCAGGGGTACACAACAAATACTTGAAATTAAAACATCTGGGAAGTATTTCTTTTTTCCGTGAGTAAAAAATATATTATTTGTTTGTGTAAGCCTGTAATTACGCATCTAAATGTGCACACTGCCATGTCGATATTAACAAAACAAAACATTTGCTACTATATTAACAAAACAAAACATTTGCTACTATATTAACAAAACAAAACATTTGCTACTATATTAACAAAACAAAACATTTGCTACTATATTAACAAAACAAAACATTTGCTACTATATTAACAAAACAAAACATTTGCTACTATATTAACAAAACAAAACATTTGCTACTACATTAACATCATCATCGTCTGCCCTTATCCCAATTTATTCGGGGTCAACGCAATATGTTTTCTTCCATACATCTCTACCTCAATAGACACCATCTTTTTAGACATATTTTACACTTAACACATGGGTTAGGCAGAAACTACATAACGCCACCTGCTGCCATCCTTAGTACGAGCGGCACGCGTCAATGACAGTAGAGGCAACAGCAGCCACGCGACACGTCTTCGGCTACCGTCGACAACGTGCCGCTCGTGTATGTGAGCACCGTACATGAACGGCACGCGTCTTCGGCGGCCGTCGACGCACTGCCAATTTGCTTCGTAAACATATTTTATTTGCTACTATTACCAGTAAATAAAAATAACGCCACCTGTCACTAGTTTAATCTGTTGGCCGCAACTATTTGAGTTTATCAATTAATCCGCGGTTAGAAGAGCTAGCGAGAAAGCCGCCCAAATTACTAGAGACTCACGGAATATGTTAATAAAAAATTCAACCTTGTTGTTTCTACGGTACCCATAACTTAAATCTATCGTGTACTATATACGAGTATATCAATTGTTTTATTCAAATAAACTTTACACGTTCCGTTAAAAAGAATTGTTTCCGCATGACACGCTTTAAAAAGACGTTCATTGTATAACTTAATTTTATGACAATTGCTAAGCTGTTCCATCCAGTAGATACTATTAATATTTGAATAAGAGAGCGTCAGTGGTACTTTCTAGAATAGAATAGAACATTATTTGTTGCTATTGGTACGGTAAGACCTCTCCGTGCCTCGGAAAGCACGTTAAGCTGCTGTCATTCGTGGGTCTTTGACAGTCGTTACGGTTCGTCAGTAGCCCGAAAGTCTGACAACCAGTCTTACCAAGGGTTATCGTATTACCTAGTAACTAGGTTGTGGAGGTCAGATAGGCAGTCGCTCCATGTAAATAACTGGTATTCAGCTGCATCCGGTTAGACTGGAAGCCGACCCCAACATAGTTAGAAAAAGGCTAGGCAGATGATGATGAGGACAAATAAAGCTGGTCAGACTAAAAAACTATTTCTGCACCATACCCCTTGTGTGTGTACCTACTTTTAGTTTTCATAAAAAGTCACACCTGAAGCACAACTAAGGAACTTTTTGCTAAGCTGTTTTCGCAATTAACAGTAATAATGTTGATGTCTGTAAACCAGAAAAGTTTGGGGAGCTGCGGTTCAAAGATACGCCGTTTTATGAGTACTTCGTGCAAACTTACGGACAACTCCGGATAAACTCCGAATGTCTACCTTTCAAGTATTTAGTAGTAATGTTACGGTGTTTAGAGTATCTTTTAGCTTGGTCTTGCAGATATTAAAAAAGTTATGGAAATCCGACGACGAAATATTGTATAGTTGAAAAAAATTAACACAAATTATGAATCGAACGAAAACGAACGTTGAAAGCAAATGACCCAGTAGTTAACCATCCCGTCCCGTAAAGCACTTTCACTAAAAACCAATCACAACCGGTAGCCGTCGCCCGGTACACAATATAAGCCGCATCGAATCCAATCCATTACGATCGGTCGTGTGCCTATATAGATGTAGAAGCTTTTGGTCAGCAATACACGTGCCGCTGGGGCGATTATACAGGGTCATGTGCGATTGTTTTGTCACGATTATTGGTATTGGATTGTGTGTCAGTGACCCGGACGTGGCTATAGTTTTAACTTTAAAAACTTGAAACCAATTTAAGCTTTAAGTCTAGTTAAAACTAATATAGTGCGCGTTCAGCTATAGACCACGAATCGGTAAACGTAAGGTGGGACGCCCTAGCCTGGGTCCTGGCCTTGGAGGCTCTCGGGCCTCGACTAAGGAGGCTACTAAGCGGTTCCCAATTCGTTGGAAGACGGGGAAACTGGTCCTCATCAAGAAGCCGGGTCGCCCTGCGGACTCTCCGTCCGCTTACCGGCCTATCGTTCTGCTCGATGAAGTGGGCAAGCTCTTTGAAAGAGTCATTGCAGACCGCCTTGTCGGGCAGCTGGTGCGGGTGGGGCCGGATTTGGATTTGGGCGGAAAGCCAGTATGGCTTCCGCAGGGGGCGCTCTTCGGTGGACACCATCATGCGCGTGCGAGCCCTCACGACGGGGGATGCTGTGACCCGGGGTGGGGTTGTCTTGGCGGTGTCTCTAGACATCGCCAATGCCTTCAATACCATGCCCTGGAGCTGCATCAGGGAGGCACTCCGGTATCACCGGATACCGACCTACCTCTGTCGCACTGTCGAGGCCTATCTGACGGACAGGGCCTTCATCTACCCCGATCACCGGGGAGAGTGAAACAGGCGAGAGATTTCGTGCGGTGTACCACAGGGATCAGTCCTAGGGCCGCATCTGTGGGACATCGGGTACGACTGGGTGCTGCGCGCCGACCTCCCTAGCGGCGTCAGCGTGGTTTGCTACGCTGACGACACGCTGGTCCTGGCGCCTCCCGCTTTATCCTGTACGGATCACGGTGGGAGGTCGCACCAGGCGGCGGCCGAAGCAGTGACACGCGGGGTTGCGACAATCGTCGAGAGGATCCGGCAATTGGGACTCGAGGTGGCATTGCACAAGTCTGAGGCCATGTGTTTTCATGGTCCTCGGGACGCGCCACCGTCGGGTTCACAAATAACGGCGGGAGGGGTTCACATTGGCGTCAAGCTGACGATGAAGTATCTGGGACTCGTCCTCGACAGCCGGTGGAACTTCGTGGAGCACTACCGACGTTTGGCTCCCAGACTGGAGCGGGCCGGGGTTGCCTTGAGGCAGCTCCTGCCCAATCTAGGGGGACCAAACGCCTCCTACCGGAGGCTCTATGCGGGGGTCGTGCGGTCCATGGCCCTTTACGGGGCACCGGTATGGGCGCGGTCCCTGAGGCTGCGACCAGCCCGTCGGTTAAACGCGTCCCAAAGGTTTATGGCTGTCCGGCTGGTCCGAGGAGACCGCACGGTCTCCGCTGAGGTGGCGAGCCTCCTTGCCGGATTGCCACCATGGGATCTGGAGGCCAAAGTCCTCGCCCACATATGGGAGTGGCGAGAGGAGGCAAAACGCCGGGGTGTAACTCCTCTGCCGCGAGAAATCACGGTACAGCGGACAGAGCTCCGGCGGGATCTCGTAGCGGCATGGAGAGTGCGATTGTCGCAACCCAGTGCTGGTGCTGCACGCCACAATTGCTGTTCAGGATAAAGCGGGAGGAAACGCCAGGGTGTCACCACTGTGTGGATCGCCCGTAGGACACGGAGGAGCATAAGGTGGAGGTCTGCCCGGCTTGGGTGGAGCACCTCCGTGTCCTCGTGGCGGCGATCGGCGGTGGCGATCTCTCGCGTCCGGCCCTGGTCCAGGCCATAGTACGGAGCAAGAGTGCATGGGAGGCTGTCCCCTCATTAACTCGCGAAGTAGGAGGCGGAGCGCGTGAGTGAGAGGCAATCACTGCACCCTCACGCCCCTAGTCGCCGCAGGAGACGCCCTGGACAGGAGTCAACAGCCGACTTCCGGCCACCGTAGGCGCGGGCTTACGGGCGGCAAGCAATGGGCAGCTCACCGCCCGGTAAGGACCAGGCCGGGGTCGATGGCGTGTTGTGTTCCACGCGCGCCTCAAACAGATGTCAGCACGAACTGACGGGGTCCGCTAGGGCCGATGCCTGCCAGGGCCGTTGGTTGTTCGAAAGAGATACCGTGGCCCCTGGCACCACAGGCAACTGAAGGAACACGGGTAGGTTTTAATTAGTAAAAGTCTGACACGCCCTTCCGCTCAGCCCAGAGCAGGAGAGGTTATTTGACGATATGCCATCCAAAAAAAAAAAAAAGGTGGGACGCCCTCAGGCTAGGTGGAACGACGATCTGCGCAGGATAGCGAGTAGCAGCAGGATGAGAGTTGCCGAAAATTGAGTTGAATGGCGTGCAACAGGAGAGGACATGTCCAGCAGTGGATTGCTGTAGGCATACAAACGCAAACGCATAGCAAGCGTGGCTATATAGTTTTCATCATCATCATCATCATGATGATGAAAACCATAGGCACGTTTGCTTGATGTGTACAACAACTCGCACACAGGTCGTCTTGGCGTTACAAGCCATCAGCATTCAATACCCCCTTTGTCGTATTTCCTGCGGCCGTCGGGGAGTTCGGATCGGTGTCTTGTACGTCAGAGGATGCTTCGGAATACCAAGGAGCTAAAGAGCCTGAACATTGGTGATACATTAAAAAGTGTGAATCCTTTTCTTCTTCCCTGGGCAGAAACTGAAGTCCGGACGGCCGTGACCTTGATATGTGTGGATAGATCCTACACAGGCGCTCGATGCAGACGGCGCGGCGCCGTCTGACATTTTGTCTCTGTTTGGGTGAAGTGTGTTGTATGTAGTTACTAACCCATGTAGTGTCGCCCATTGCTTGATCTCCAGAATGTGGGTAGAGTGGCGACTTCCATCGTGAACTCTTGAGTTCATTCGTAGCTGTATTAGAAAAGGAGAAGTTTTTCTTTATGTTGCTAAAGCCATTCTGTCCTTCCTTCCTACCTTCCTTGAAGGCTGAAAGGACTACCTATAATATCGATGAAACTTATAATAATTCCAAATTAAATTCTCCGTTATGTCCCCAACCATTTCAAAAGAAAATATTTCTAGATCCGTTCCGCTTGTGGGACAAATATAGTTATTGAAAAGTTGGTGAGTTCTGCGCGGGGATCGCATTCGCAAGGGATCGGATGTAGTCAAGATTGTGCCATTTATTTCGCACGGCACGGGTAAGGGACGACCGGGATTAAATGGAAATCCTTTTAGGTTCAAGGGATATTTTTAAGGCTTGAACGTTTTCTATCTATTTTCAAGATCCGACTAGAGGAATTGCATTTTATTAAATCTCAGTTATTAAAAAGGTTAACTTATAATTTGTAATGTTCTTCTACTGCTTGGCCATCTACCCCTTAGATACACGTAATATCAACACTTATGAAATTAATATTTCACTTTTTATTCAAATTTATATAACAGCTCACTAAGAGTGAGCCATTGATCCTTTAAGCCGTTGCTGTACACAGCTGTGTACACACTATAGCAACGGCTTAAAAGATCAATGGCTTAAAACTTTTTCTCACTCCTGTGAAATTCAACTCGGGACGAGCCAACATTATTATATCTATACATATTATAAATTAAAGTCGCTTTTCGTGTATGTCTGGGTGACGCGTTATTCTTCTAAACAACGCAATGGATTCTGATGCGGTGTCCAACATAATTTTGTGAATTTATTCCGGAAAGTTTAGGTGTAGAATACTTTAATATTAAACTGAATGTAATATTGAAATCTCTATGTCTTGTAGAAACTGTGCGAAGCAGGGGCTGGATGCTAGTAATAATTATGTATAGGTACATATAATTTAATCTTACCGAAGTTAAACTGTACATTGAATATAATAGAATACTACTACTTTATTATGTACAACATATAACTATATGTAGAATGTACATATAACTATTATTCGTAGAACGTAGGGTGACACAATGGGCAGTCTTATCGCTAAAAGCTATCTTTTAATGACAATCTTATAAGTCTAGTCAGTCGCGCTATTTGCTGCGGGGGATGAGCCATATTGCATTATGATCGTATTCTTCTATAGTTTACCGCAAATTATAAAATAAATGTGTAATCGTCTTCTCTCGTGACCGCGTCATTCTTCTAAACAACGCAACAGATTTTGATCCAATTTTTTACAAAAAATAGAGAAATTATTCCGGAAGGTTTAAGTGATTAATACATTAATGTCACCATTGCACCCGTGCCAAGAATAAAATCAACTAAAGGATATAATATCGTGCGGTATAAACGCAGCTTGGCAGTATATCGGGCGCGCGGGTTTAGTTTTAATCGGTCGATGTTGTTCGCCCATTGCACTGCGCCCGAACTTACTGAACTATGATAAACTCGTTATGTGATCCATTCACGATGCTACCGTAAAGTATTTAATTGCTATGATCCTTTTATTGTTTAATTAATCGTGAGAAAACACTTTGAGTTAATATAAGTCTGAAATCGCCAACCCATCTCGAACAAGCGTGGTGATCAATGTAATGCTCGTGCTTTCTCTGTATGAGAAGAAGCGTTTGTCCTACATTGGGATATTAAAAGGCATTGAAAAATAAATCAAGATCGCAAATGGTTTCCTATACATTTTATAAATACCGAAGTGCAATACAACAGCCGCACGGGTCGATCGGTCAGGTTAAGCTACGCTTGCCGCGGTTGGTCAGTGGGTCAGTGACCATATTTACATACCAAGACCCCTCAGTGCCTCGGAAAGCACATTAAGCCGATGGTCCCGGCTGTCATTCGTGGATATTTGACAGTCGTTACGGGTCGTCAGAAGCCCGAAAGTCTGACAACCAGTCTTAGCAAGGGGTTTCGTATTACCCAGTAACTGGGTTGTGGATGTCAGATAGGCAGTCGCTCCATCTAAAATACTGGTACTCAGCTGCATCCGGTTACACTGGGAGTCAACCCCAACATAGTTGGGAAGAGGCTAGGTAGATGACTGCATAGGTGTATTGGTACATTTAGATTTGCCAGCTATGTTCAAGTCTCATGTACATGTAGCTAATAGACAGTGAGCCTTATTCTAATTATAACTAATCCAAACTCCGGGTTCATGCTGAGAAATGGAAAAATCATAGCACTTTGCCCAAACCAAATATCGAAGTCAGGACCTCATGCCCAGCAGTTGCATTTAACCACAAGCCCAAAGAAGCAGTCTTGATTATTAGTTACTGCATACATATTAAATATGCAAACCCTATAGGTAATAGATAATACGGGCTGGTGTCCGCAACTCCACGTCAGTTCGCGTATTTTGCGTACTATACATAGGTAATTTAGTATATTAATATCAGTTCGTGGCTAGCATAAAATCTTTAATCATCATTGTCTTCAGGAACTATCTCCAATCATATTACGGCTTCCATTTGAATATATTATGACTGCAATAATTGAATACTAAACCGAGTTACAATAACTGTAGAGGACAATAGATGCCAATCTAAACCATAATGGAAACCGGATTAGTTGTCAAACCTGACTAATATCTTTCGTCGGGTTATTGCATTTTTGAATGATGAGTTTACGAGGGTGTTATAGACTGACGGACAGATAGACAAAGACAGATCCGTGACGTGACGCGTCATTATGGTTCGAACAAGATATCCTAAAAAGTACCTCTTTCTTTTTTCTTTATTACAATATGTTGTGTGCCTTTTTGTCTGCGCTTAATAAATGTATGTTCCTTTTTTCTTATACAATATTTTATTTTCTTTGAATCTTTTTAAAGCTTAAAAGATTTATTCAAAGGAGTTTTTCCATCTTTTTTTTCAAATTTATTTTAAACGGATCAGCATAAGCCAACGTAAACAAATCCATCTACTATTGAATTTAAACTGAGCTTGTCCTTTTTGCCATTGAAACATTGATGAACAATAAAAAACATGGGAACATTGGCACCTCTGTATGTAAGGGTTCGCTGAAGCCCCGGGCAGTCACAATTAACACAAAGGAAGTATGTTTTTCTCTTTTATCGACTCTATTCACAACTAAATTAATGACTCTTTCTGTCTGTTGTATGTAGTATTCAGAGTAATTCAGATTCTTTAGTATAAAAAGGAAAATCCGCTTCGCTTAGATTACGTATTACTTACAAATCCCCAAATTTAAAGTGGGGTTCACTATTAGCCGGAGGCGTCCGAGACGCAAAGGAAAAGCATACTCTTTGCACCATCTCCACCAACGCAAATACTCGTAGGATTATAGAGAATGTAAGAATTTGATTTTATATCAGAAAGTATCGAATGTATAGATTGTAACCGAATACTTTTCGAGAATACGAACACGCTGTCTTACGGGATCTTGGATAAATATTCCCAACTACATGCAAACTTTAAATCAAATAATATAAAACCTTATCTCATTGCAATAGGGACCATGAAGAGTGCACTACAAAGGCTGTTGAAGACTAAACCCTACGATGTTGACAATTCATTGTAAAATGACCCTTCTTACATTGTAATAAGAATCTTCCATTAGGAGGTATTGTTGCGGGTACCCCACGTGTCCCGATTGTATGATATTTGTATTGATAGTTTTCAAATAAATATCTTGTTGTATCGCGCGGTTGATATTCAAGATGCGTAGAGAAGGGCCGTATTTTTTGTGTATATTTACTTTAATATATTATGTTTTGGCACGTACTTCTGTAATGCGAGTTAGCGGGACCGTGTGAGGTGGTTCGTGGCAATATAGCGTGATTGGTAGTTGCCCGGTAACGATGTGACCGCTCCATCATTTCTTGAGGCCGTCGCCAGAGTTACAACCAATAAATTTTATAAGGTGTATTGAATAATAATGGAGTTTTTTAGAGTATCGGTGAAGTCTTTCCTTCCCCAGTTCAGTCAAGAACACGGAGTGTTGTCTATCAATCTGAACTCTAAGGGGGATATAAGGAACACTATCATATATCTTGGAGCATAGATCTGTGAGTCATAGATTATGACAGTGTAATATAGATATATGAATCATTTGTGAGCTACACAATAATATTAAAAATAAAAAAATGGGATAAGAGACATGTTCCTATACAGATGATGCTGTATATATGATAGTGTATTATCCCTCCTCCATAGTGATTTTACCTCTAAATAAAAAAATTATGTTTTATTCTGTAACAAGATTTTGCCAGCGGCTTCGCGTGGATATTAGAGATTATTCTACGGGAACATACTACTGGGATAAAATATCCGTAAGTACCCTTTGTGTTAATCCAGGATATACCTAAACTATCTATGTGCCAAATCCGTTCAGTCGGATTTGCGTGTTTGAGTACAACAAAAATCTGATCATCCAAACATACAAACTTTCACATTTATAATATTATTATATTATAGTAGGAAGTAGGATACCTAGGAACTTGGACTGTGTGAAATAATTATGATATGGCTAGAAAGTGAGTGACTACCAAGATTTTAATGAAACTTCCTACGCTTAAGCAGGATATATAGGTCTAAAAAGTTAATTGAGAACATTTTAGAATAATTGTGTGACATATAAATTCGACCGATTTTAAATTTTCCATAGAAACAGAGATTTCCAATTATCTTTTTTTTAAATAAGACATTTCGAAAATGTTCTTAACTAACTTTTTAGACCTATGTATCCTGCTTACGCGTATGAAGTTTCATTAAAATCGGTTCATGCCTTTCGAAGAACAAGGAAAAGTTTGTATGAAATGCCGTACGTTGTAACGCTCTTAATATTGCGCCGACCTAAAATAAATTGGAGTAGGGTAAGGAGAAGGAGAATGAAGATGACGACTTGGAATCCTTCATATGATTGTAGTTATCATAAAATCGTCTGACATACGGCAGATGTGTCCAGCCCAATTCCATTTTAGCGTGGCAGCGACATCGCGGCAGGTCCAGACGGAGATGGCGGGATCAGCTGGACTTCTTCATCAAGAACTGGTCCTTAGTAGCTGTAAATAGTGAGAAATGGAAAGAGAGTAGGGAGGCCTTTGTCCTACAGGGGGACATCACAGGAGTTTAAAAATCGCCTATAGAAATGAACACACCCTTTATGCATTCTTCTATCCTACTGAAATCTTATTTGAATCTCTAAGACGCTGATAGATTATATAAAATTTCTAATAAAATCCAAATCCGAGCAAGTTAAGTCTTGCAGTATCATGTTGCCTCTAATATTAACGGATAGGAGAAGTAATAAACTTTGAGAAAAGCTTAAGGAGGAATACGATATCCAAAGTTGTGATAGAACTTCATTCAGGGTCTAATTTTGAGGTAATCTTGGCGTAAGACGAAAAACTTCTTGATGGACAGTATACTTGTAACTTTCTTGATAAATAATTAACAATGAAGAAGAAAATGGAGATAGCTTCATAAAAAGTCAAAGCTTTCAGTATATTATTTAAGGAGTGATCGTAGCTGCTCTGTTGTGAAGCAAAGGGGTAAAGATTGCTGTACATTAATACCCAGGGGTAGATTTATAATAAATTGTACTATTAGGAGAGTAATTGTGGCCCAGTGGTAACGCCCGCGTCTTACGAGTTGTAGGTCGAAGGTTCGATCACACACACACACATGCCACACACACACACACACACACCCCCACACACACACACACACACGGGACATTATAGGCTAAAGAAGTGCCCAGCTTGGGCAGGGCTGCTCCGTGACCTAATCGAGGCAAAAGGCAGGAGCGATCTTTCGCTCCCGGCCGTCATTCAATCGATGGTCGATAGTGGGAGCGCTTGGGATGGGGTTGCCTCCTTTTGCGTGGATGTGATGTCTGCAAAGGAGGCTGCTGAGCGGGAGAGAGAAGCCGCATCCTCTCTCCCCTCCCGCAGGAGACGCACCGGGCGCCCGAGAAGGGTGCAAAACGATCTGCGATCTCCATGAGACGTGGCCCGAGTTCCACACGCGCCACTCGAGAGTGGGGGCGAGTCATTGTGGGAATGGCCACACGGGAAGGTGGGACCCGCTGAGGAATAGCGGGTCGAGGCCTGTCGGGGGAGCGGTGAATGCTTATGCGAATCCCGCACCCCCGGCCATAGGCAGAGGTGGTTTTAGCCAGTAAGAGTCCAGCATACCCCTATCATCCCCGCGATGGAGGAAGTCCATGAGGATTTCCACCGAACAACAAAACAAAAGGCTGATTATGCATGCACTATTAATAGGTACCAATGTACTTTAGGTTACATGACATACTCAACTAACATTATCTGTCACTCTATAAGATTACTATAAAATGTGCGTGGGTAGTCGTATATTGTAAAAGGTTCTATGTATAGAATACTGATTTATTTAGGTTTTAAGATGGTTTTATCCGCCTAAGATTAGAGTATACCATGTAATCCTTCAACAAACGCTGATTTTCATATTATAAAAAATTCTTAGCCCACGTTCGGACGAACTTAATAATATCGCAGCGGGATTTTATTGCGCACTGGATTTTCAACTTTCGGTGTTGAACCGAGCGTTGAGAATCCAACAGAGCGCATCTCAGTGCGTCAAAAAAACACAGTGCTGGCTTTGGGTTTTCAACTCTCGGCGCTAAGCAGGTCAAAATACAGCGCGCTAAAAATCGCCTCGCGAAAATTGCCGCGCGAAAATCGCCACGTGAGATTGTGGATAATCGACCAGAAATTCTACATTAGGCTGTTTAGAAGCATGCGCAGCATTCATTGTTACAGTTAGCGCATCGAAGTCCCTGCCAGCCTGTAATATTTAATTTTTCAAATAGCTATTTTCGTTTTTGAGTTCGACAAATACAGTTTACATAATTGTGTTATAATTATCATCTACAATCGCTATGTTGTATTCAGTGGTTGGTACCAAAGTATTCTGTATTACGATTACCGGTACCGATTACTTACTGGCGATGCCCACGAAATAATTTATTTGTGCGCTACTCTTATTACTTCTGTGCGCTACTGTACTTTTTTCTTAACTTTGTTGCATAAAATTCAAAACGTGCCAATTGCCTAAATACGCATTTCTAGAGTTGTCGATTTGCACACTATTAAATTAACTTCGTGCGAATCGCCTACAGTGAAAATTAAATTACTTAAAATGGTCGATTCACCCGTTTCCGGTGTGCAAATTCGTGGGAACCGAAAAATAAGCCAGAGCTTTACATCGATTGATTTTTTTCTCATTTTATTCTACATGTTTTTTTATACAAAAGCAAGGTTATAAGACTCTTTTCAATAAATAAATTCCCTAATTAGTTACTTGTTCGATGTACCAGACATTAATTATTGACAAGTCATGAATCCAACGTCAATTTAATGAAAACTTGTCAGTTTAATGGTTATCAATACATTACAATTCTCAAGAGTACACAATAAAGATCGTAGTGATTTGAAATATTAGAATTATATAAAATATTACTTTTTAGGAGTAACTTTGAAAGTTGTAGACTTGAAGTACATTGAAATACTCCGATAAATTTTTATGTATGTTGATTAGAAAGTAACTTTAGTAAGGTTTTGCAGTATTTCTTTTTAAGCCTACTGTCTTAACAATCTGTCTATAAAGTAGCAGACTTATAAATAAAAAGAGGCTTATTATTTATTCACCATCCAAACGGCAAAATACTTAATTAATTTGTACATACGCACGCACTTTCTTCAGAAATGTGTATGCATGCGTGTATGATCAGATGTATGAACACAAACGAGGCAAAAGGAGTATGTAAGAATCGTAGCAGGTGACGAGTTTCTACCTACCCCTGTGGGAAGAAGGCGCGAGTTTATGTATGTATGTATATTCTCTACAACATACTATTAAAACTAATTCCAGCTATAGATCCATTGTTCGTATTCAGACCGTAACTAACCAATAACCACATTATGGTTAACTGAATCACGTAATGCGGTTACAATGTACTATATAGACTTGCTATACAGGATGGACGCCTATTATCTGACTGGGCGCGCACAGTACGTAAAGGTGGATAACCATGTAAGTAGAAGGGAGATGCTGACCTTTGGTGTGCCTCAGGGCAGCGTGCTTGGCCCGAGTCTCTTTCTTATTCATGTGAATGAGCTGTGTCGGCTATCCCTCCCTAGCTGCAAAATAGTAACTTACGCAGATGACACAGCTCTTATAATTCATGGCCGCAATTGGAGTGAAACTTTTATCGTGTAAACTATTAGGTGATAGGAATTGTTGTACATTGATAACTGCTACATGATAAATGTTTCGAAGTGTGAAACTCAATCTATACCTGTTTTGTGTGCATACACACGAGCGATACCTGTTTACGGCAGAGGCAACTGCAGCCTTTGACAGCATGCCGTTCGTGTGTTTGAGCACCATACCCTAATACACGAGCAGCACGTTGTCGACGGCAGCCGCTGACGAGTCAACGGCGGGTGTCGACGGCTGCAGTTGTCGACGGCTGCAGTTGCCTCCGCCGTTGACGCGTGTCGCTCGTGTGTATGAGCACTTTAAAGTATGTCATAGGATACTTTTTATGTCAACAAACCACGGGAAACAACAGGTCTTACCTACTATACATTTGTCGACTATGCACCGTATATGCAAGTGAACTGAAAATGCATGCGGACTTATGGAAGTAACATGCCTACTTGCATGCGAGAAGATCTTTTAATACATTGAATTTAAGCTAATAAATTCCCCACTTGGATTTTCGATAATTATTAAAAGCGTTAAAGGCATCCATAAGTACAATTTATAACAAAGGCAAAATATAATACTTCTGAAGTACAAAATTGAAGAAGTGTGTAACCTACTTTTTGTAGAAAGACGTTTATGAAACATTTCCGAATTTCGTTTAATAGATATTTACCAAGCTCGCTAATTACTCTCAAGTTTCAATCATAATCTGATTAATTAGATACAAGCTTTTGTATTGTTAAAAAATATTTAATTAATTACGTCCCTTCAAATGAGCGATAGATTTTACATTTCACAAGTCCTAGTACTACTTATAATACACAACCATAGAACACAGAACATTGATTATTTTGTCACGTCACACTTTTTAACGTAAATCATATCACAAAATAATGTTATTTTTCAAATTGTTTCTTTAAAACGAGGTTTTCATGTCTTGTCTGCTAGTCCACAACAGGCCAGTTTTGATTTGTGTTGTAGGCCATTCATGTCAACATGTCGCCAGGGGACCAGCTGAAACGTCGGCATGTCCGGCCCCTTCCTGCTCTAAAAAATTGACTTCTTCGGTGGTTATCTTTCCCTGGTATGTTACATCGTTTTAAAAGAAGAAGAATATTTTGTTATGATCGTTTTAAACTAGTTTTTGGTTTTTTAAGGAGGAGATTTTCACCCAAGACTAGGGAAGTACCATAACGAAAAGGCTACAATTTCGGGAGAGATTTGTAGGTATGAAATAGGAATCATGTTAAAAGTAATATCAGAAATAAAAGACACAGTTTGTTTATATACCATACACATAAAAGCTACATATGAAATAATCAAGTAAAAAGTTAACAACACTTTCATAAATCCCTCTCACAGTACTTCTGACATGCCGACAAAATCTTCGCCCATTCGTCCACAAGGCAGGGGACGAATGGACGAAGACTCAAGGTAAGGGGTTGTAGCAAGAACGCTAGCGAACATGGCTGAATATGGTTAACGAAGCCATTATAATTGTGCCGATTAAATTCCACTATCTCTAACCAGAAATAGTATAGAAAATGGAATTTAAGTATTCAAAAAGTTCTAACCTAGAGATGCAGTCATTAAAATAATGACAGAAAATTATGCAAAACTTTCAACTGAACTAACGACGATCATTTTAAAATTACTCGCGAGAAAACTTCTACTGAGTCAAGAAAGCGTTTCCTTAGTTAATTAGCGGCTTCGATAATTACATTAGCAGCTGCAGGAGATGCTGCGTCGCGCGAGATGCCGTCAGTTAACTCAAGTTTAATGGTCCGACTTAAATGCGCAGTTAACTACAAGTTCATTTTTAATGTTAAAGGAAAATGAAAAATATATTGGAAGCCGGCGCGGCGCCCGCGTCGCAAAGTGTTTGTTTAACATCTCAAGGTTCTCGTTTGTTTTGAGATGAATGTGAAAAAATATGAGTTTTAAGGTTTATTAAGCCTTCGGACAATGAACTGTTTGTATGGGTGTTTGTGTTGTTGTTCTAGTATTGTGAGGAAACCTGTGAAACGATTTGAATTGGACACTTTCCTGTAATTCAGTGTTGTTTAAAGTAGTTTGTGAGAAAAATAACGTTACCTTTTAAGACATCTGCTATAAAAATTTTTGTAGGTTTGCTTGAGTCGTCTAAATAGGAGAAATAATGCATAGAGCAACAACCAGCGTTATCTAAAAACGTTATCTATTGTTAGGTACTTATCGTAATTTCTGTATATTAGTGCTGATATATGGTCTGTATTGTCTGGCTATTACTAGTAGTATTTAAACCAAAACCAAAATAATCGATGAGCCTGGCGACGTCCCATTTAAATCAGTACATAGAGTTACATAACTGGGTACACGTAGGCCGAAGTGTGCGCAGAACGTTCCAGCTCTGCCTACATTATGCTAAGTCCGAAGGTTCGCTTTGTCATGCTAATGCAGATTCGTCACTTTCACGGCTCTGTATGAGCCCCGACAGGTTTATTTATTTTGTATAAAATGGATTTGCGCTCTTATCTGTGTGCTCGTTTATCTAAGGCCAAAGGCCAGCCTCACTCGTGGGTATTGTGATGGTGACTAAAGGATATCGTCTGTGACGATGTGCTCTACTTGTCCAAATGCGTCTAATCACTAGTTTGTGGTGATTACATTAGACTTCTTCGTTTGTATCGGTATTTAATCATTTTAATCTCTTTCGTAATTACTCTTTATAACTATATACAGGGTTATTAGTAAAACACCAGCAACCTCTTAAAAGGTCATTGTACTCATCATTATGAACAACTTTTACTATGGGAACAAAACTAAAATCGCGAATAAAAAAATCAGCTGTTCCCTACATTTATGTTCGCATAGTTCGTCAAAATGTAGGGAGCAGCAGATTTTTTTTGCCGCGATTTTAGGTTTGGTCCTATAGTAAAAGTTGTTCATAATGATGAGTAAAATGACCTCTTAAGAGGTTGTTGGTGTTTTACAAATAGCCATCTAAACAGAGTAATTGAAATGTATAAGTAATAAATTGTAGTTCCTTTATTTATTAATAACGTCCATTTAACAAACCTTCCTAGCTTATGACTAATTCTACAGGTGTCTATGATTAACTAAATTAGAGACTCAAAGTTATTTACTGTGACATCACAACGGAAGCCTGAAAGCCCCTTTCAAAATGTCAAAGCTAACCTTAATTCAACGTTAACGTTAAGAGTCGTATTCCAAACAGCCGGAATTACCTTCGAATCGTCCATCTTGCTACAAAAACAAAATTTAGTACAGATCTCATCTCGAGATTATCTCTATCTTTCTCAAACGATGAAGACTGATTTTGATAGAGTTCTCGAGAGTCCTTTTTAATAAGTAATTAGATTATATTGTCCTCTGTTCCCTCTTCTGTCGTCAGGCCGAAGTAAATGTCCGAGTAAATGTTTCGAGATTCTTTATCTACTGAAAATATTTTGTAAGTATTCAAATTGTAAAGCTCTTCGAATTTCCTTTTTTTAATTAGACATTTCAACGAATATTTTATTTATACATTGTTTAGTGTATTTATTTAATGAAACTTGTTTGACTAGCGCACTATTAAAGCGAGTTATTCCGGTCTGATCTCCTGAACAGATCCCTTGCTATGTTGGTATTACGTTTTAATTCTGATCCACTAAGCATTAAAATGGTTGCATGGGTTGTTTTAAGTAAAAGACTATTGTACACTTAAATATAAATTATTATAATAATTATTTGATTGACACATGCGCCATACCTATGAAATAAAGAAGAAAAAAAATACATACGTTTATTTGAGGTAAACATGACGCAGAGAAAGAACACAAACACAAAAAAGAACAAGTTGTGGGAAAACATGCGTCACATCCACGCAAAATGGCCATCGCTCAGCGTAATGCTAAGACCCTATGTGAGACAGAGCCCCAGCGCTGGTTATCAGCGACAGCCGGCGTTGACGTGGTGACGTCAACCGGTGCAGTATACGATGAAATACCTACTTTGCTATACTTAATTTGAGGATGTATTTCTGTACCTGGATCCATATCACAGATTCCATACCACTTGGAAGCTACAAACGATGCGTTTTATTTTGTAATCAATTTATTTAATGTAAAACACCCCTTTTTAAACAAAGTGAGCTTGAGTAAATACACTGATCACAGTACCTACCAAGCAATGTTGTAACTTCAAGCAGACAAGTGACCTCAAGTTAACTTTAGATGAATCAGCATTGAAACAAATATATCAAGTACAGTAACAGACAGTATCAGTTAGTAGAACCCATTTGGAAAAGAATCAATCCATTAGAACGGGCGAGTCCACACCGCGGTATCCGTGGACCGATCTTAATGTGCTACGCTAGTGATGCGCCACGCGTGAGACCGGCTTTTGAAGTCATTGACTATGTAATTGGTTCTTAATAGACTTTCAGATTTTACACAGTTTGTTTTTTTTAATTTCGAGTAGTTTAAAGATACCAATTGATGCTTTTAATAGGACTACTATGAGTTTTTCCCCGTTGTTTATGGGCTGATAGGTATCGGGGACAACTAGTTACATAAAGAACAGGCACAGGTTCTTTATGTACCTAGTTGTCCCCGCCACACGAAATGTAGGTAATTAATGTATGAATTATTATGTATGGATAGTAAAATCATCATCTTCCTAGCCTTTTCCCAACTATGTTGGGGTCGGCTTCCAGTCTAACCGGATGCAGCTGAATACCAGTATTTTACATGAAGCGACTGCCTATCTGACCTCCACAACCCAGTTACTGGGTAATACGCGACACCCCTTGGTAAGACTGGTTGTCAGACTTTCGGTCTACGGACGACCTGTAACGACTGTCAAAGATCCACGAATGACAATGTCACGAATGACATCAATGTATGTATAGCAAAAAATAAATTCAAATCAAATATTTGTTTTCTCACAATTTGGTCCTATTGTACAATTATCTATTTATGTTAAAGCATATTGTTATAATTATCACATTCTTTGCCTAATTTATACATTTAAAACTGGTAATGCCGATTTCATTATAATTAACACGCGACTTCCAGTTCCAAGTTGCCACAGTCCCCTCACTAAAAAAACATTCCGCGTACTATCGGACAAGTTCGTTTGATGACGTACGATCCCGACCGTCCGTGAATATTGGCATTCCAAATTTAAAATTGAATTTCACGTCGCGCTCTGTTGATTGGCATAGCTATGATTAGTGCTGCACACTCGATCGATGTTTTTTGTCGATAGATTGATTGATAGCTAAAAAGGTTTAATGTCCTGCACATTTTTAGTCAATGCGTTAATGGCGGATTTGGGGAAGAGGGATTTTGTAGCTCTACTATAAAACCTTTAGTTTAGGTTATCAATATTTTAGTGAATGTTGCTAACGTTGCCGTAATGACGATGGTAAAATCCGTCATAAAGAGACGACATGGCGCCCTTACCTTTCGCCTGACACATGTGCTCCCCGGACATGGATGCTTTGGGAAGCCACATGAGTCTGTACCAAGTGCTAGGTTAAATTCATCAATTCCTGTATATGGCATAACTTTTTCTATCACATCGATAAAACAACAAATTACGTCCTGTCTCTACGCTTTCATACCTGTCCAGTCATAAACCACTGACTGTCAAGAAATCCTTTACGAAATACAACAAAAATTATCTTATTTGAAAATCGAACCAAGCCGCGAACATAGGCTAGTATCAAAGTAACGGTTTGATTTGTCCTATCTATAAGGGGGAGGGGAGAGGGGGACATTTTAGTGCAGAATCACTGTGTTCGGATGAAAGGAATAAGATTAAGGTTTGTAAGATGGATCGAAAGTTGGGGATTTAATGGTTTACCTGATGAAGTCATTTACAGACTTACTATGAGTTACTTGATATATGAATAATTAGCCAGGCTGAGACCTAACTAAAAATGCGCTCGTAGTTGCTTGCCTCAGCTTTTACTGATACAATATACTACTATTTTTAAATAGTCCTCTAAGTGTTTGTGCGTCGATATATCCACAGTGTAAAGGACATCGACGACCCTCCAGGGAAGAAAATTTTCGTCGTTTAAAATAACCGACAGCAATTTTGCGCTTCGATGTCCCTTACATTCTGTGTGTTCAGGTTCAAATAGTACTACGAAATAATCGTTGTTTACTCAATAAATCTTCGAAAGTTTCAATACCGAAAGTTCCTAAATCATCAGGTTGCACCTAGAATTACCTACGTTACATTGCTTCGTTTCTGGGTTGCGAGGGTCAGGTAGGTGTCTCTCCAAGGAGAACACTACAGCACCTCGTTAAAATGGAAACTAAGAGACCTCAACACGGCTATGAAACGTCTTCACTAATGATCCGAACTAAGAAACACTACGCGAAGGTACGTAACTCATACACTACATATTAATTTATACAATAAAGTAAATGTGAGCATCGACATTTGCCGCTTGCCTCGCAATGTCTTGACAGTAAAGTATACTGACTGGTTGAAATCTCTATTATATGATGCAACTGAAAGAATTATGAAAACGTAAAACTTAACTTTTAACAAAAACTTACACACACCCTCACTCACTCACACCTTCACTCACACTAACGTTCTAAACCGTACCACACCTCAACAAACACAGTTTGCAAATTTTGCTAAACTGTACTCATTTCATGGTTAAGTCTGGAAACATGTGTTCCTATGTTTAATGTTGATAGTTGCGACATAGTTTTTTAATTCGAACTAATTTGTAGTTCACTGGCCCCGCGTGGTGGATTATGACTCTCCCTGTCACAGAGAGGATGCCTGTATCCCAGCAATGGAAACATTATAGGCTGATTAGAAAAAAGTTTTCAACCAATATTTATCTAGTTAAGTCCTAAGTAATAAAGCGTGAGCCTATTGCCATGACCAGGCGCAAACAAGATTCCGAGCAAAGCAATCTAACAAGATTGAGATAATTATAATAGCTAAAAACCCAAGAGACTCTGTCTGACTTGGGAGTTGGTCCCAGGACCACATGCTCAGCAATCGGACTAGAAATAATAACAGGTAATGAGTATAATAAATAATTCCTCTTTTCACTTACTAATACCTACGCTAACAATACATTAAAAAGTAACCTCCCTTCCTCCATATGTAGGGGAAGTACACGGAAAGAGAAAGGGGGACTCTTAGCGTAGGATACATGATCAGACGTAACAAGAGATTTAGTTGCCTAGGAACGAGGCGCGGAGTTTATGGGCAAATAAATAATGTTCGCAGGTATGCAGCTTGCTCCAGCTGGAGTATTATCGACGGAGCTGAAAAAGAGAGCTGTAAAAATGTAGAAAATATTTTCAAGTTTATACATATTTTTCTCGGTGTATACGAGAAATAAATGTCTTATTATTTCTGTCTTTTTTGTTAGACTTTGTACTTTAGTAATGTATTTTTCAAAGATAAATTGGTCTGAGTACCGACTTATGATCCCGGTGAACGTCATGAAAAACATTATACCAAATACTTATAGTTTCTTTATTCTGCTTTCTCCATTTCTAATATTAGCGTGATTTAATATTATTGACTGACATAAACCACAATATGACAACTAAAACCCAGAACATAATAATCCCGAACTCAATAACAAACGAAACTAGGACAGTTGAAACGTTTCGATCCCGCCACAATACACGTAGACGTACGAGCTACGAGTTACGCGGCTGCTACGCGTGGGCGGTACGGCTACGAGCGTAGTAGCTACAGCGTAGCGCGTAGCAACGTTGTTATTGTATGTATATTTTGACGGCGTCTGGAAATCAGCTGATGCGTTTGTAGAATAGTAAATTACAAATACATTTTGTTTGTATGCGTTCAAAATATTGACTGTATTGCGTGGTACCTTTCTACTAAAGGTAGACAACAAAAAAACAATAATTTGACATAAAATATGATCAAAAACATGGCAAAACATATTAAAACACATTTCTCAAGAAGAGTAAACACTTATACTTATAGTAGTTAAATAAAAAAATTATAAAAAAGTAATGTAATAAAACGGTTATAAATACTGAGAACTGCTGCGACTGCAAGGACCACTTTCAAATCCCTTCAGTTCTATGAGTTGGACAGAAAAAAAAGTATATCTTCCAAATGTATAATAAATAGAACCTATAAAGAAAGGTTTACCGTAACGTTTGGTATGGACAGCCGGCGTCAAAGACATTAATCAAGATAATGCGGGTAGGAAGATCAATCACACAGGCCGGGATAGTTCTTTGACATTGTTCAAGGTCAACACGAGGTGAGTCGCTAGTTTTAGGGGCATTTTGTGTTAGAGAAAAAAAACTAAAACTTTTAATAGCGAAATAAAACTAGCTCTATGAAATAATCCTTATTGTTACCCTCGTGTTTGCTGTTAAAGCGGCGGCTTGTCTCTGTCATTACTACCTTATTCAATTTAATTAACTTAAAAATTGTAAGGGAAATACCGCAAAATTCATTCGTCCGAGTTTTTTGTCGCTAAGTCACCTGCTTGTTGTACTTATATGCAACTTATATGTTTCAGAAGACAAGAAATTAAATTTCAAAAGTACATAATATCATATCATCGTCACTCTTAAAACTAACATAATAAAAACTACGGCACAATACAAACGCTGGCAATTGCTGTAATACAGAATAATATCCCACATTTGTCTAGCTCGAGGTGGCGAGCTCGTGGGATTTGAGCAAGTGCTCCTCTCCCTCGATACCGCGGTAACTGGCAGATAGTCAGATGGTCGTAAATATTACAGAGCTGAATCTCTCTCCTTTGATATCGGGCTAGCTGGCAGAACTCGTGAATATTACAGATCTGGAAATGTGCTTCGTTGCCTCATCGTACTCGTATGTGTTGAGGAATAACGGATGAGGTTGCTTAGTTTCTTGTTGTCTCTTGAGATACAAATCAAATTAAGTAACATGATTTGGTACTACTGGCTAGTGAGTAAATTCTTATTGATAACGTAATTGTAGTCAAACACTAGTAACAAACGTCTGGTGCGTTACCTTTGTATGTTCTTCGATACATATTATAAAATAAACTCGCTTTTTGTGTCTCTCTGTGTGTCTGCGTTGTTCTTCTCAGTTTTGTGTCTCTCTGTATATCTGCGTTGTTCTTTTGAGTTTTGGTGCGGTTTTCACCATTATTATTAGAAAAAATATTCCGGAAGTTGTGTGCAGTAATTAAATTTAATTTGCATACCAATAGAAACCTTGATGTTATGTCAAGTCGTGAAAACCGTGCGTAGCAGGGGCGGGTCACTAGTATACATAATACAATATTTGTGTTTGTTAATTCAAGGTATTTGTTAATCATCTAAGGAAAAAAAGTACGTATTTCTATCATAATATTTGTGAACATTCTGCTTTTATGTTGTTATCATATTGATTTTTAGATAACCCTTTTATAAAACGGCGTGTTTTCAAACAAAAAGCTTCAGCGTTAAATCGTAAAGAGTAGTTATATAAACATTTGAAAATGGGACACGACCATTTCCAAACCCAGTGTTGAATCGACCGACTCGGTAATCAATTCGGTGGACATTTAAAAAAGAATCAATTTTATCTATTCACGCATCAGTGGTGATGACATGGAAATATGTCATGTGTTACCATGTCATGTGTTACCATGTCATGTGTTACCATGGACGCCTTTAGGTAATGTTTTATGTAACCTTAATGGGCAAAAAAGCGGTGATACAAAATCTGTGTTCGGTGTTTATGGAAAATGTTATAGGAATAAAATGTCACTTTTGAAAAATGACTTGACATTAGACATAAAGGAAACTAGATTTCTAAAAGATCTGCATGAGAATAAGTAAAAACCACAAAGTATACAGTTTGTGTGTCTGAATCCTACCGGAAATATATTTTTTTTGAAAATTCACGGCACAAGACCTCCTGTGCCGAATATTTTCCTGTCATCTTCAGACAACCGGAGCAATATTTATATCAGCCAGTAAATTGATTTACATCCATGAATACATTATTTGCTTTGAAATAAACAAATAATCTTCAAAGAGGACACTGTAAAGTTTCGTCGTTAGTACTCAATGAATACAACTTAGTTAAGTACGTACTGCTTTTGTGTAAAACATTTCTATTTCTGAGTTACATGAAATCTTTGTGAATGCATTCAGCATTCACAAAGATTTCATTTTACTTACAAAAAATTAAAAAGATTTTCCGCCAAAAGCAATTCAATGTTAATATGGTATTTCTTCATGTTTAATATATTATAGCATTAGCTGCGTCCCGCGGTTTCACTCGCATAAGTTTCGATTCCGTGGGAATATCGGGATGAAAAGTATTTTATATGTTAATCCTGGTTATTAACCATCTGTATGCCAAATTTTATCCAAATCCGTTTAGTAATTTTTGCGTGAAAGAGTAACAAACATCCATCCATCCATACAAACTTTCACGTTTATAATATTAGTAGGATGACTAAAGTAAGTGTTAGGCATTTGGCAGCGATAAACATGGTACAAAAGAAGTATTAAATATGCCTCCTAAAAAGGAAAACTCTTGATCTCTATTATAAATACAGGAAAATTTGTATAATTTCTCGGAAAAATATTCAGTCTGCGGAATTACTTATTTTACTCCTAAAACTGACTGAAATGACGAACAGAATCGGAAAGTATGGCAGAAAGGTAAAGAGGCCTATACACAGCAGTGGGAAGTGATCATGATGATCAATGATACTCCTACGTTGTCTCCAGATATTAAAACACGAGGTCCTAAGTTCCACTGTTAAAGATAACTTAGAAAACGAACTACAAAGATGATTCAAATTAATCTGGTTACACAAACATAACGCCAGCAAATCGTTAAAAACACAACCGTCAGCCGTCAAGCGAATTCCAAGGAGGCATAAATCCTTTTCCGTCGGACTTTTTTAATAAGCATCAAGGTGTGGCGGTGGGGAGGGGGGCGCGGGGTCGGCCTGGGCCCAGACGGCCGCCTACGCGCGTCGCTGCGGACGTCTTCACGTCCCCGCCTCCGCCACAGTTTGCCAGCGGTGGGCCGCGTGCCCGCCGCGCCGCCGCGACCGTTACTACCAACACTTTACGTATTTTCTACCTATTTGTATTTTTAATATTAAGTTAAAGGTGAGTGTATTTTATTTAAAACTTGAGTGGATTTATTTTGTTATGTTTTGTGCTTTTTGAGGGTGTTTTATTTTATTTGCTTGATGTTTTAGTAAATTTTGGTTTTTATTTATCAGTGTTTTATTTTTGTGGGTGTTTATTGTGAATTTTGAAACAGGAACATGTTTTAATTTATTTTACAAACGCAGTGCAACGAACCGGATAATTGAATTTGAACCCTTAATATTTTACTGTCGGGTATAATAAGTACAGTATTTTTAAGTTAAACCCGTAATACAGATAAAACGGCAAATTATTTTGTGCTCCTTACATCTGCTGCCATCATTATAATTGAATTACCTTCTGAATATTATCATTAAATTGCTGTCAGAAAACGTTAACGTCTTCGTTCATTATTTATTTTAAAATTAAAGCATGTTTCGTTTCAATTACGGTTTAACAGTTTAAGTATATCTCAATTAATTTAAATTAATTTACGTGTTCTTAAGAGCTCACATCCTTGAGTAAAAACTATGGTCCTTTCCTCGAATCCTAACATGGTTTCTAATTTGTCCAAATGATTTTAACACGACGTTACTTAATAGAAAGACTTCCTGTATTAATACTTGTTTGATACATATTGATGATGTTTTATAAAAATGCGAACAATTTCTCGTAACGATTCACGGACACGGTGCGTGGCGTTAGTTTCCATCCCGCGCTTTTCATTTTCCATTGATAGTTTATTTTACAGTTTCACACTTTACTAACGTTTCTAATAACTGCTTGGGTTTTACTATAGTTTTATCTTTTATTGACGTTTGAAGTAACTTTGTGTGTTTGTAGTTACGGCCAGGTTTTATTTTTAGTCTGGTGAGTTAATGTAATATTCCGTGTGGTCTTCAGCGCTACTTGTTTCGTTTTTCCTACATTTAAAATAGGACCAGTTGTGGATGTAGATAGAAATGGTAAAGATAACTTCAAGAGCAGTAACAAAATCCATCTTTTATATTGCGATTACCAAGCAATCCATGAGCCTCAAGAATTCCATTTTCACCATTAAGGTCTTTGGCTCATGCTAAGGAGTGGATTTTAAGGGGTGGATATGACGATGATGATAAGCTCATATGTAACTAAACCCGCTAATCTCTTATGATAGCTCCCAATTTGAACCTTTCTAGAAGAAAATCGTGAGGGTAAGAAGGGTTCCTTAGTTCGGTAGCTACTTACAGTGATATGGTTCAATGGAGAACATGGGCTTTCTATTGAATAAGAAGCGGCTATAATTCAAGGCGTTAGAGTGGTGCGCGAGGGGGTCGTGAGAGTGGTGCGCGCGGGGGTCGGGAGTTCAATCTCTACTGCTGCACTATTGACCTATCACAAACGAGGGGGTGACAGGAATTATAATGACCCGCATTATTCGATAAAAAAAGGTTTAACGTTTCAAGGTACATGGGCTGGTGGTACCAGATATTTCATATTAATAGATGGAACGATCCCGCGGAATTCTCTTGTTAAAGGCGGGTTTTGCAACAGTTACGACGGTTAAGTAAGGGGAATCACATTGTTTTTCCGAAATTAGTTAAGCGAAGCGTTTATTTTTATATAAGTACCACTCTGAAATAAACAGTTAAATGTATTTTTAAAGAATTATGTCAGTGGCCATTAAATACAATACGGCCATTAGGCATGTTATGGTGAAGTTAAATATCCAAAATGATTTGGACCTGGTGTCTTCATACTTTCATTCAGCAGCTCAGGACATTATCCTGAATTATAAACACAAGCCCTTCGACCCAAACACTCTAAAATAGCCTTGAACAGCCGAGTATGTTGTATTCAAAATAGACTACAATACAATAGGTTGGTATAGTCCAATTGAGCACAAGTTGCGGTACAAATGGACGCTTTAATTAATACGCTGCGAGCTGAGTTAGTAACTCGTCACCACATACTATAACATAACCACTTGAACTACGTAGCTACTATATGTATCTATATTATATGTATTAGCCCTAACAAGTACGTAATCCTTTGGTACAGGAATACATCTTTACCTATATCATGTGGTGTGTGCCACGATCAAAGGTTAAGATACACCATTACGTGTAGTCTTTAGTAGTGTTTACAAGTAAACTTGTGGTCTTGTCTTCAATGAAGGTCATCCAATAACGAACATCATACCAAATTAAGTAACTTTTGGGGATTTTTTACTGGTTCTTTTAAAATACTCTAGTTTCAATTACTAATTGTAGGTCATAAATATTTGTATCACCTACGATTAGTTGTTCCGGGTCTGGCTGTTTGTGTATGTGAGTTTATATGTCTGTAAACGCACCCACGACACAGGAGAAATTCCTAGTGTGGGGCAACGTTTTTTAAAAAAAGAGAGAGAGAGAGAGAGAGAGTGAGAGAAGAGAATTGTTACTGGAAACTTTTTGAAATGGCTAATGAAAGTGGTTTTATCTTATCCAGCAACGGTAGGACCGACCACGAAACTACTGCTTATTAGTTTCTATAATTTAGTATGGACAGTGTTAGTGCTCGTCGCTATGTGTTAATTAACTGTTGGAAAATGTTTACGTTGGCTGTAGGGGTTGGTTTTTTTTACTCATATTAAAGAACCAACAGTATTTATTTATATAAGGAAAAACAAACAGTTGCACAATAAGAATAACTTAAATATTACATTTTAAAACGATTTTGCTACCCACTATGTTCTCCACAGATTACAATTTAAATTATTCAAAACCAGCTGTAACACAGATACAATTTTATTTATTTATTTATTAATAACCAACTTACATTAACAGTTTCACCACACATACAAGATAATAGTCAATATTATTAATTACACATGTCATACAATCATAAAATTAAGTTTTAATAAAAATTAACAAATTTTGATGACATTAAATGAAATGAAACAAAATTTGTAAAAATTAGATAAAATTAGAAAACATTAGATAAAATTAGACAAAATTAGACATAATTAGGATAATTTGAAATATAATTATTAACAACAAGAAACTGTTTTATTTAATTTATCTACTCGTAGGAGATTGTACTGGGAGTGGCAATGGACTCCAGGTATCGAGTAGCAGTGTGCAGGAATTCCAGTTAAGTACTCGCGGAGACATCTGAGGACTCATCATATAACCGAATGTTGTTGATGTGGGTGAGGGCTAGGTACAATGGACTGGTCTTAAGGGTTATGGTAACAGTTTGAGGTATTTCGAATAGAAGACGTCGTTTGGCGTGACGCAAGACAAAACCTAAGACGACCAGAGAGAATCACCACCATCACCAGCGAGAGAATCACCACCACCACGAGCGAGAGAAACACCACCACCACAAGCGAGAGAATCGCGGCGATATTATCGTCGTGCCATTTAATTTGTATACACTCTCTTAGAACGTGTCTCCACATGGCGATATCATCGCTCGTGGAGGCGGTCCCTAAGTTTTTGCGGGATTTGTTGCAGGTCTATATTATGTGCTGGTTAAATGTAAGATGTGGATCGAAGTGAGCACCCATCGCGAACGGTTAAGACGCGTTTCAGGGGCTCATTATTCATGGTGTAGATGTTGTGTATAGGTTATGTGGCTTTTGTTAGGTGATGACCGCGCACAATAGGTACCAATATACATTAATTGTCTTAGAAGTCATATCTTTTTTTTTTAATTTATAAAATAAAAAGTAGGTAGTAAATTTTAGTAGTAAAGAAATAGTAAAAAGGTAGGTAAAATCTATTATTCAAAGCTTCAACACACTCAACTCACTATACTCTCAGGGCAATATAAAATACCGATACATACTCTGTCTCATCAAATACCGCTGTCGGCCATTTTACAAGCCAATTTAATATCGTGACCGTGCCGCGGGTACCGCCGCCACTGGCATATAATGGCACACAGTGTCCGTGCCGCGGGCACTGGCACATTATGGCGCATAAACCGCGGGTACTGGCACATATAGCACACAGGCCCATAATGAACGAAGGACGGCCATTTGCATTTTTTCCAACGGTTTGCCGACAATATTGTGGATATTATTTTAATATCCTAAGGGCTGATTTCACCAATGTCAGACATCTTTTATCCGGAATAATCTGCTGTCAAAACAAAATTTATTCTCAGGATAAGACTTATTCTAGGTATAAAAGTTTAGTAAAATTCGCCCTCAGAAATATAGTGGTTTCGCATAACATTGGTCTTTGTAAGACGAGAAAATAGCAACGATTCCCAGACGACTATGAAAAACCGCTTTGGAGTCTGGATGTACACACCCTGGTGACATGTGATACTCCTTTGGCATATACAGACGTGATGTTATGTTTTGTTTTCTCTTCATAACACACAAGTTTGCCACAACTGCACTACTGCACCTTGTGCATGTGTACTAAAGTTTCAAAATAATGAAACCGTAGTTCTTAAAACAATAAGGATTTAACTTTATGCGAAGAAAAGTTAAACGTTACTGCAAGTTGTGGACGACATAGGTACATATTAGTTTACTTTACAAAATACTTACTTACGACTGAAAGACAGATTTATTAAAGCTTTTTTACAAACTGTATTTTTTCCCTATGTTCATATTTTTTTTATCAAAAAGGATCTTTTGTAAAGGTCACAGGAACATCTGAATATGCAAAGAAGCAGAATATTGGATCCAAACAGTCCCTTAGTAAAGGTGAAGAAACTCGGACGACCTTTAACAATTTGGGCTTATGTAAACAATATTATGGCACAAATAAGTCCACGTTCAAGGGCGGTGACGTTCATCTAACTCAATATTCATTTAAGAGTAGGGGTTACAGAGACGCAGACCCTGTCACCTAAAACAAAAAAGCGAAAGTAATAATGTTTATGTAATGAAATGATGATTTCTGTAAGTAGATCTTTTAAGACACTTTTATACGTCAATATTTTAAAACTAGATGGCGTCTCTTTTACAATAAACATCAAACCTGGCTTGGAAGAAGATAAGATAATTGAAGAAATAATGGGAATATTCTTGTTCCTTAAAAGGGCAACACTCAGTGTAGGTATGTCAAAGTGACAGCAAATTAATAAATATCGTTAACAAGGAACTTTGAACTCGGCAAATACAAAGTTGGACAGCACCGAAATGTGTCAAAAGTTTAAAAATTTAGAAGAAAATTAATCTTCAACTCTGTCTAAAGTCGGTGAGCGAAACAATAATGTTAGATCGATTACTCGTTGTTAAAGTACTCTGGTTGTAATTCAGGAAAAATTAATGTTAATTGCTGGAAGTGAAATGAATGCTTTAGTTTCTTATTTTCCCCAATGTCGATTTGGTGAATTCGGCGAATTGAATTTGAAGAACCAAAAATATACAGGCGTGATCTATGCTTATTACGCTTTGACTAATTAAACAGACAAGAAGGCCTCATTAACACCCCTGAAATCTACATAGTTCCGTTTCCGTAGCTTCAATCTGTTCATATTATATGCAGGAGGGAAAATCATAAACACACATTACAGAGAATTCATGTGACAAAGGACCAAACACAATGCCCCCAGTATTCCCAAAAAACAAATTCCTCGCAATCTTTCCCCCTTCGTCCCTCATGTCACTAATCGCTCACACTCCTGAGCCCTTCACTACCCTCTCTTTCTCTCACACACGAGTGAGAGAGAGAGCACCACTCGAGTAGAGAACCGACCCCCGAACGTCTTATTTGGGTCAAGTTCAACCAGCATCTGGGCCGTTTAGTGCTAACTTTGACAATAAATATCGACTTCTTAGGAATTATTAGGTAGACCATGGTATTAGTGTTATGGCATGGTGGTTAAGTGTTTATTGAAAAGGTAGTTTGAAATAGAAGCTTTATTCTAGCTTATAAAAAAAAAACAAAAATGTCATAAATCAGAATTAAACTCAAACCGTCTTATTATAAAATGGATTCTAAGTATAGTAATAGCCTAAACCTTTGAGCCTGTATTTGTATTTCAAACTTTATTTCGATTTAGGCAAAGTTCTTAATTCTAAAATTACAACTTAGCACCGAACTAAGCTGTAATTTTTGTATAAAGAACTGCATTTCTTTAGAGCTGCATGTTTTAAGAGACATGCAGTTCTTTAACTGATAGCAGTTATGTTCTTAATTCAATAACTGACTCGGTGGTTTAAACCTGATCTAAAGAATCTAAAGAAAAACCTTGTTTTCCAAACAAGGTTTTCGTTTAGATTAGTTTTGATATAATCATATGTATATAAAGGGAATAGCGATCGCATATCTCTTCTTGTTGGTTCAAAAATATCTAAATTTTTTTTTGCAACAAAACCTTAACCTTGTCTTTTTGAGATTGTGCTTACCGGGCACATCCTGTTGTCTCTTAATTTCGGAATTTGAAATAACTACAGGAAAATGGCTACCAGTGAACTACATTTTGACACTTAATCTATCCTGACAATAGTTAATATCTTCAACTGCCAGCAAAAAGGCCAGCTCCGCTAAAGCTCTAAATAAGAGCCCTCCTAAGAAAACTGTTGATACAGTCAAAAGAATCCCATCTATTTGTCGCTGAAGACATATCCCCGTCATTCCCCGTGTCCCGCCACGCACCACTCACTAGAGGCTTCCATGAAAAATAACCCGGTTCTCAGTTAATGTGGTCCATTCACTTGTTTTTAGGTCCCCGCAAAAAGCAATAAAAGTTTGTTCGAGCAGAAATCTCAATTTGCCAAAGTTTAAAGACGCTCTCAGTTTATCATCTCGCTAACATTATAATTGGTTTATCGTGAATTGTGATTCTAAGATAAAAAAGGACTTTTTTGGAAGGTATCTTCTGATGTCTTTAGAATTCATTGAAGCATTTTGAAAAGTAATTTTAGAGATTTTCTTGGTCCAATGTTTACTGCAATAAAATTGTTGGTATAATTTATATAAAAAATTTCGTGTGATAAATTCTCTGGGATGATACTCGTTATTATAAAGTACCTGATACCCGTTTTCAAGTTCAAAGTAACGGCACTTCTTAAAACCGCACGCAAAAGCAGTTTAACATCTTCCAAAAATAAAATCTTTCATGATGCTGAACTTGTTGTAAACGAATCACATGGTCGTTGCACTGACCAACAAAGTAAAATACTATGAAAATACAGCATTTAAAAAATGTCTTGCAAACCGCGTTTTACACTACAAGTGCAGTCAATAGCAAAATATCTGTCCGTATTCATCGTTTGACAATATATCAGAGTTACCAGCACCTGTATTGTTTGCGATATACCGCTCGTAAATTTGTTTTATTGCTTTCGAAATCAATTTCGATGCAAACTTTACCAACTTTTTGTGGCCCGAATTGGCAGGTGATTGTTGGATATTTTAATTCGTGAGTATTTTTCAGCTTTTATTTGCCAATGTATTGAAAGGGTTAGCCATTTTGAACACACCCTTGCTGTCCTTATTAAACTTACTTTTATAAACATTGTTTCCTGTATGATAAAAAAATCACGTATTTTTTTAAGAAATAGGAATATTAATACGTTTGTATTCCTTCTTTGTGTTCAACCTATCAAGATATTGACACGGACTGTTGAATAAGTCCATTTATTCATAGTCGATCAGTGAGCGTCGGAGCAAGAAAGAGAAATTATTTCTGCATTCTTTCCATTGGTCTCGGTCCTGCGCCGCTCCTTGTCGATGCCTAAGGAAGACATTCAAGTCGTCCTGTCATGTCCTTCATGTTCTGCTGCGGTTCCAGAGCACCAAATCTGTGTTTTACTGGGCCATCGCTCATTCGCCTGCATTATGATAATTCAATTCGGTCTGCCACATTATCATTAACATAATTAAATTAACACTAGATCTAAACGAGCAAGTCATATCAATTAAATATCAGTAATCGTGCACATATTGTTGCCTAACTAACGTATTGACATTACGTCTGCTAGTTATGGAGCGTTTAACTAGAATTGTTATCGTGTTTCCACACCAATAGTATTTGCCAATCTCAGTCGACTCACTGGCGCAATAGAAGGAAATAGAGATATTGAAGTTATCGATGTTACCTATTCGTGAGTAGTACAAAACCTACACACATAATAAATTGCCAATATAATAAAATGCGGCCCTGAAAATAAGTGTTTCCCAAATGTTCTTCATCGTCATCATAATCATCTAGTAGGCACAGGTTCATAATATTGGAGCAATTAAAAATGTTCAGTTATAAAGCTTCCATGCTTTGTTAGTGAGTTTTGTGGACAGGATAATAATTCAGATTTGTTGTAGTTTTAATGGCAAACGTGTCATTTGGTTTAAATAGGTTGTTTAGTATTTTATTTATCTTTTATATATAGATTCTTTTAGGTATATTTTGTGAATGTGAGAACGTTGTATGCCTTGTAAGCTGTAGGTTTGAATACCATTTCCTGTTTTGTTAAGGTACATGTTGACACACCTACTGTCCTCCCATTTTTTTTTCCGTTAGCCATTGTCCCATACACATTATTTAAGCCAATTATTTTTAAAAGAGTAACCGTGGAGTTTCTTTCCGGTTCTTCTCCTTAGGTTTTAAAATGACCATGTAGGTTTATGTAAAATAAAATATTTTCATTTTCATTTTTGATCGTGTTGTTTTTTGTTTAGGTATTCTATTTCTGCTAAATTCTTCTCTTTCACAGTTAACAAGGAAGAAGTTTCTACAATACGAATTTCATCAAGTTACTCTTAATCGGATAATTGATATATACTCGAGAATTCATCGAATTGTATTACTGATATTGTAATTTCCCATTATATCATCGAGGCGAATGCTAACTCAGTTTGTGGAACAGTCGAGAAGCTTCGACCACAAATTCGAATCTATTGTTTTCTAAACTATCTAATGTTTTGAGACATTATTCGGCTGTTAATAGATCAATATTTGGTAGTTTAATCATGTAAGTTGGTAGTCTACTTTCAACTTTTCCATCCGAATCGGTGATATTTTTTGTGTAGCATAAATCCCTATATGATTATCAAACTAAATTAGGTTATTTTATAATAGTTAACAAGCAAAGCAGCAACGGAAACAAACTAGTTAAGCGTAATATAAATTAGCAATAAGGAAAACAATTTAAAGAAAAACTAGATTTGAAGTAAATTAATTAAATTAGTTAAGTAACTCAAAACCAATGTAAAGTAATTAGTACGAAATAAAAGGCTTTTTATTTTATTTATTATTATAAATCCATATAGCATATAGGGATACCTAGTGAGGTATATGAATCCAACACGACTTCAAAACTACAAAAAGAATGCTGGGACGCATAATTAAAACATTGTAAACAAATGTCAATATTAGTAATGAGACAGGTATTCTTTCAAATGAACGAATGCCTGCGGTACACACGCGGTAAGGACTGCAATCCCGCAAAGTGGGTACCCGCAGCGTTTGTGGGACTTTTATGCGGATTTCAAAGTTAAATATATTTTATATTAACGAAAGCTCTGACTGCGGCTGCGATTAGCTACGACATTCGTAATTAAGTAAGTACACAAGAATTGCATTAGAAAGCTTATAAAAGACATTTCATAATAATGTCTTTTATAAGCTTTCTAATGCAATTTGTCGAACTTGGTTGAATAATTAATAACCTCAGTTATTCGGCAAAGTTTCAAATATTTCTATAAAATCAAAGTAGAAAGGCGTATTTAAAAAGAACAAAGTAAAATACGTAATGTACGTAATATTTAATAAACGGTTCCTTGATAATTTCCGATCACTCTCGAAGTACCACGAACCCGTCCGAATCCCGTCGGATTTCAACCCGACAGGCTGGCACACAAACGAACTTCCAATGACACGCTCCGTACGAAATTATTCAAGGCATACATACCTAATAATATAAATTGTATTGTGGATTAGGTCGGATTGTTGTATCGGAGACATGTTGCCAGTGCCCCGTTACAATGTTATAATGAGCGTAAGACGATTTGGGGAGATTGTGGGAAGAAACTCTCGTATAATTGTGTGCTAGCAATGTTCATGTAATTGGAAGATACGGTTTGATTACCTACATCTATATAATATAAAAATGAATCGCTGAATGTGTTGCTAAGCGCAAATCTCGAGAACAGCTGAACCGATTTCGTTAATTCTTTTTTTAGAATATTCCTTGAAGTACGAGGATGGTTCTTATGCAGAGAAAAATTAAAAAAATAGGGTAGGAGTAGGGTAGAAGTAGGGTAGGAGTAGTGTAGGAGTAGGGTAGGAGTAGGGTAGGAGTAGAGTAGGAGTAGTGTAGGAGTAGGGTAGGGTAGGAGTAGGGTAGGAGTACGGTGAGAGTAGGGTAGGAGTAGTGTAGTAGTAGGGTAGGAGTAGGGTAGGAGTAGGGTAGGAGTAGGGTAGGAGTAGGGTGAAGAGTAAGGGGTAGGGTAGGAGTAGGGTAGGAGTAGGGTAGGAGTAGTGTAGGAGTAGGGTAGGGGGTAGGCATCTTCAATGAAAGTATATAAGATCTGATGTATATAGAAATTATGTCAATGTAATTAAACGTTTAAACTTTGTTTTGATACTCGTTAATATGTGAAAAAAATATTAGTTTTTGAGTAGTCTTAAAGCAATTCAGGAAATAAGCTTCCAAAGAAAACTTTTACTTTAAACCCTAGAATGGAATTTACACAATATATTCCGATATGAAAGAGAATCAATTAATCGTTTCAATACAATTCACTGATGTGTGTAGTATTCTGTATAATTAACACCAAGAGGACTTAATTCAACTCATCAGTTATCATAATCCATTCAAAGCCTATTAAGATTTACCTTTGTAAATACATCATGCAAATACACATTGAATGTAATTATTACTTTAATGAAGTATGCAAAATTCAGTTCGCGGAATTTAGGACGACATGCATTGGTCATGCAGTAGCATAAGCGTAATCAGCTTATCCACTGCTGGGGCACAGCGGCACAGGCCTCCTCTCTGTGAGAGGGAGCGGATCGTAGTTCACCACGCGCACCCAGTGCGGGTTGGTATTCTGATGTTATTTTCAAGTGTCGTTACACAGCCTGTCAGGGCGGCGGGATCTTCCGGAAGGGTTACCGCTGCCCTGGAACAGAAAGGGCTAAGGAAGGAACACGGGTGGGTTTTAGTCAGTAAGAGTCTGACACTCCCTTCCGCTCCACCCAGAGCGGGAGGGGTCATTTGATGATTTCCCATCCACAAAAAAAAAGTGTCATTACACTATTTTTAAGTTTACACTTTTTTCTAAAAAATGCTTTGTATAATTTGAAACCGTTGTCTACAAGTCCGAGTCCCTTTAAAATACCCGTAAGCAACCAGGCGTGTCATTGAGATCCAAAAATACCTGCTTAAAAATACCAGGTTCATATTAACGTTCTATTTTTGTCTCACAAAGTATTTACATGTGCCTCCATCTTGCTAAGTAGACAATGTGGAACCTTTGCGTGCGGGCGAGAGGGGTACATCAAATTAATGTTTCATTAAGAAAGGGCCCGTTTTGTTCGTGTTTTAATTACATTTAATTAAACATGTGACGTACGGGTAATTTTTAGTCAGATAACAGGGGTTGGCGATGTTTTTGGATGCATTTAGTGTGAATAAACTGAACCGAAATTATAGACCAATGACTAAGTGGAGCAAAACATCCAGCTGAAATTACACTGCTTAGGTTTTCTATACAAATAGCGTTACGAAATTTCGGTGATATGTTGTAAGCAATTTACAAAGCGTAAACACGCCGATATTTCCATTGCGTATTATCCGTAGATGTGTCAGGCATGAGGCAAGCTAACGAGATAACGTTCCGCGAGTTGACGAGAGAAGATATTTTATTTTGCGTAGTAGTATCTTGATACTAGAAACACTATCTATTATATATATCTATATCTATATATATCTATATATTGACGGCACGGTTGGCGCAGTGGTTAAGCGATTGACTGCTGCGCTGCGAGTCGCGGGTTCGATTCCCGCACGGAACAAATATTTGTATGACCTACATGTATTTGTTCCGAGTCTGGGTGTTTTTCTATCTATAATATGCATGTATTTACAAAAAAAAATGTATATAAGTAGTTTATCAGCCATCTTGTTACCATAACACAAGCATTAGGTTGCTTAGCTTGGGACAAATGGTGCTGTGTGAAATGTCCAGGGATATTATTATTATTATTACTATCAGCTCGCGATAACAATGGAAAAAGAAACAAAGGATCCAAACTTAAAAATTAATTTGAAAAGCACAATAGGTAGGATGAAATTTCGCCGAAACGGGTGACGGTATTTTTTTCTATCCCATATTGGTATGCTTTTGTAGCATATGGCTAGTTTCTTAGATATACTAACCACCCTTTTATTGTGTAGGAAAATTGTAACAGGTTGCCATGAAATAACTAAAAAATTTAGTGACGTTGTTTTCTTGTCGATAGAGACTTATTCCCGTTTTCTCTAACACTAGACGGCAGCCTAGCCATTTTTAACCATTTTCAAAGACAAGTGTCAGTGTGTTGCTTAGGGATCTGCTTACGTTTAGCATAATCAGCCAATAATTTTCCCACTGCTGGGACACAGGCCGGCTGGCGGTGAGAGTCCATCATCCACCGCGCGGGCCCAGTGCGGGCTGGTGTATGTATCACGTCTTCGAATTTTTGGTGCTTACGTTTATCTGGATAGGTTCCGACAAAACTGGAAAGAAGATGTGCGGGCTCGCGAAAGATGGAAGGAGATGGAGGGAGACCTTTGCCCAGGAGCGAGACAGCGCAGGCTAGAGGTAAAAGAAAAAACGTGTGGCATTACCAAAATATGCGTTTCTTTGCGTGACGTCTGTGAAACGGGACGTTAGATTTCCGTTAGATATATTTCGATTTAATTAAAAATATTCAGCACAGCACTGGAATCACAAACATTAGCCCACAGTTTTAATAATGTTGGTACTATTTTTTTTTTGTTTCCGTACCAATAATGTTCTGCCTAATTAAACAAAAATTTCCATTTACACTTTGAGATATCAATCAACAAAACAACACTATCGCTCAAACGAAAAAGGTAATAACAAAATAATATTGGCATTTAAAGAATCCGTCCGATTTGATCGCGTCCCGCTATGAAACACGTCGGCAGGAAATGAACGCCCGCGTCATCTACCGCGCAAACATGATACATTTTGCTTTTACACCCAGGAATTTTATATTTATTTAGAGCATTTTTATAAGTAGGCTCTTAGTTTAATTGCGAATCAAATTATTAGTAGTCATGCAAAGTAAGGGCGGGTTGTTTCACGTCCACTGACGCATGCGTGTAAGTTAAAAATGGCGCTAACTATCGTCAAACCAAAAAAAGCTTTGTTTCTAATGACAATTACAAAATAGTGGCCTTGCCGTACGTCAGATAATAACGAGTAGGTACGTCATCGTTATAGGGGTAATTCATAATATTTAATAATTCATAATTCGTAATTCATAGGGTGGTAATTCATCATATGACTTCTCCCGCTCTTCGTGTCAGACTTTTACTGACTAAAACCCACCCGTGTTCCTTCAGTTGCCTGTGCCAGGGGCCACGGTATCTCTTTTGAACAACCCGCGGCGCAGCGCGGTTACGGTGGCCGGGAGTCGGTTGCTGACTCCCGACGTCCAGGGCGTCTCCTGCGACGACTAGGGGCGTGAAGGCGCAGAGATTACCTCTCCCTCACGCGCTCCGCCTCCTCCTTTGCGAGCATTACTGCTTCGCAGAAGGAGGTGACGGCTTCCCAAGCACGGCGTGATCGGCATGATCGCCGCCGCCGATCGCCACCACGAGGACGCGGCGGTGCTCCAAGCCGGGCAAACCTCCACCGTATGCTCCACCGTGTCCTCCGGGCGATCCACACAGTGGTGACACCCTGACGTTTCCTCCCGCCTTATCCTGAACAAGAACCTCCCGAAACAGTCGAGTCGAAAACCAAAGTGTCCGGTGGGGACCTGCGTCAGATGGAAGGTGTGGGCTCCGTGACGCCTCTCCAGCCACTCTTCACAGAGGGGACTTATCGCCGCAATTGCGGCGTGCCCATGCAGCACTGGGGCGACAATCGCACTCTCTATGTCACATGAGATCCCGCCGGAGCTCTGTCTACTGTACCGTGATTTCTCGCGGCAACGGAGTAATGCCCCGGCAGTTTGCCTCCTCTCGCCACTCCCATTATGTGGGCGAGGACTTTTGCCTCCAGATCCCATGGCGGCAATCCGGCAAGGAGGCTCGCCGCCTCAGCGTAGACCGTGCGGTACCCTCGGATTAGCCGGACGGCTATGACCCTTTGGGACGCGTTCAACCGGTGGGCTAGTCACCGCCTCAAGGAACGCGCCCACAGTGGTGCCCCGTAAAGCGCCGTAGACCGCACGACCCCCGTATAGAGCCTCCGGCAGGAGGCGTTTGGTCCCCCTAGATTGGCCTTGAGGCGGCTCAAGGCAGCCCCGGCCCGCTCCAGTCTGGGAGCCAAACTTCGGAAATGCTCCCTAGACGACATATTTAAAAGCCCTGCTGTCGGCATCCTTTACCTTGTAGGTGCTAGCAAGAAATAAAAATAAAAAAACAACGTCAGCGGCACGAGACCTCAGCTATGATTTCAGGAATATTTTTTTGTTTCATGGTTTTCAGTTTGATTTTTTTACGCTGTTGACCCACTGAATTTTTTAGATTTTCCGAGAGTATATTTCCAGAGCATATTTTCTATTTTTAGATTTTATATGAAAATAGAATGACTACTACTCGTAGCTAGTAAACAGTAAGGCCAACATTTTTGTCATACAACTTGAAGTTATGAAAAAAAATATGACATTATTGTCTCTATTTTAAATTACTCCAACAGAATTTATCATACAATTTGAGTAGAAAGTAAACAAACTGTTCCGACCATTTCATAACATAACAAAAATAATATAATAACATAAGCTGCGCAGGCGACATGGTATTGCTGAGTCCATCGATTGGAGGTTTGCGGAAGTTGGTACGGGTTTGTGAGTCTTATGCAGATACAATGCTAAGAAAAGCGAGCTGTTGTTTTAAGGGGCGTGGCAAAAACTTCTTCGTGTTATCACATTTGACAGAGGTTATTGACAGCCTGCGGTGAACTTAACAAAAGGCAACATGTAATATTACATTTGTAAGAGCGTGAATTTAAAATTAATATTATGTTTTATGTCAGTGCTCAAACATGATGGCAGTGGAAAAAACATTTGCTTATAATCTTTTTTATTTGATTTTTAGATCGTTATAATTTGATTGTAGGTATTATGGTATCGTCTTCACAAGGTTTCCTATTGTGAAAGCAAGATTGTATACCGTTTCTTATTTTGTTGTTGGCATTGGAGAAGAAAGAGTCAAAGAGACTTCTCTATCTCTTTTCTTTTCCCTGAAATTTCCACAAGCGGAGTAATTGCATAGCAACAACAACAATATTAACACAGTAACATTATAAATGTAAATGTAATGGATCAATGCTTGTCTGAATAAATTAATAATATTATTGAGCTCGAATGGAGTGCGGTGTGAGGCAGGGCTGATTAAGCTCGCCGCAGTAGCACCAAGGTCGGATGTCATATTGACGGAGTGTGTACCAATAATCTTAGTTACGCAGACGAAATGGTGTTTCTGAGTCCATCAATCAGTGCTATGAGGAGGTTAGTGTCGATATGTGAGTCATAAGCGCTGGTTCATGGGCTCAAATACAATGTTGGGAAGAGTGAACTAATGCTCTTTAAAGCCCGCGTGGTTTTTCTTACCCAGCATTTCCCAATATATCACTGTGTGGCACTCCTCTGTGTCGGGTGTCTAAATTTAATTAAATATTTAGGTCACTGGGTGACTTAAATGATAATGTCGACATAGAAAGGGAACGCAGGTCGCCGGCTGTTCGTTGTAACATGCTGGCCCGCAGGTTTGCAAGGTGTACAAATTCAGTTAAAATCACGCTTTTCAAAGCGTATTGCCAATCTTTTTACACCTGCAGCCTGTGGGTCAGTTATTCGCAGCGGGCATACAGCGACCTGCGTGTCCAATATAATAATGCACTCAGGGTACTGTTGGGGCTGCCATGGCATTCCAGTGCGTCAGGGATGTTTGCTGAGGCGCGGGTGGATGGCTTTGCCGCTATCGTTAGGAAAAGGTGCGCCTCCCTACTCGCTCCCGTTCGTGGCAGTACCAACACTATATGTATTAGATTTCTTTCTTTCAAAATCCTGTGTGTTACGCAATCGGGGTGTAGGTTTATCATATCGTATTGTTCTGTTTCTTCGGGTCTACAGTACCTAGTGTTTCAAAAGTATTTGTCATCAGCGTTTCAGGTACTAATTCGGGGTCTCCCTTGTTTCATGGAAAAGAAATTGCCAAATTATCAATTCCCAAAAAAAAATCCTCATTTTTTATTTGCCAAATTATTACTTAGCAAAAAATCTCTTTTCAAAAAATTTGATTAAAGACCAAATGCTTAAATGACATTATCTTTGATAATAATCTGCCAAGTAAAAATTTGACCAAATGAAAATGTGCGTACTAAAATCATTCCAAACATTGCATTGGTATAAAAAAAAACGTTGTTTGGGTAGTGAAATTTTGGCAAAATCTTTTCGGCAAAACGGCGGGCTAATTCGTATTGCTAAGCAAGTACCTAAGCAATACAGGTTGGTTTTTTTTAAAACAGTTTATGCGGTCATGGTAAAGGTAAATGTAAATTCATATTTTTTGTTTTTTACGATAAATTCTCGCAACTCTAAAGATATAATTTGATGTATGTAAAAGCAAAATATTATTATGTTTTTTAATGATTTGACATAAGCCTGCCCTGGGATCTTTTATTTAATTTCAAATTGAGCTCATAGTTTCTTTTAGCGTTTTTCTCTAGTACCTTCAGTTCAGAATCTATACAAACTGGCTACAAAAAGAATTCAGACTGTATATCTCAGTTTGCACACAAGATACAAGGCGAGTCCCCTTGGGTGGAATGAGCTAGATCGCCAGCGGCAATGCTCTTTGAGTATCCTCCTTTTGAAACGTTTCATAGTTGTTTTTTTTTTTGTTTAGGGGTCGAAATACAATATACTATGGAAAACACCAGAACATGATGGAAACAAACTGCGGTTTATTTCTTTATAACTACGTTTAAATAAATTATAATGTTTTCAACTAACAATATCGCCATCCAACCAATACCGTAGTCCAGAGTAGAGAGATTTCAGAAATAGTCCTAAGATATTTTAATTTCACAAACTTTGTAACTAGCGGTATTTCATTGCTGAAACTTTGTGCAAAGTACCTAAATTGAAAAAGAAAACTTTATCTCTTAAAGTTGGCTGAACATCTAATTGCCTTGGCCCAGGCCTGTCATTGCTTTGATTAAAACGCGCTGATCGACATCTGTCAGTTTTGCCGCGTTTTCGCTTGCGTTTCCTACAGAGTTTATGACTAAATAATTAGTTTCGAGAAAGAGCTGACCAATCTCCTTGAATGGGATTGAAAACTAAAAGCTCATCGTAGTTGACAACACAGTTCGACGTCTACAAACCACTATTGTTTTGTTTATGTTTACGTTTGTGTTGATCACAAAATAAACGAAAACTAGATACTTAAATAATTAATATTTACGAGACTTGCAGTGTAGCGCTAGTAAAAGACGAGCTAAAGGAAAGAGACGCGTCTACCACTGGTAAAAAGCTTTAGCGGAAAAGAAGAACTTTTTGGTGGTGAAGACTGTAGGTGTACCTACGACAAGAATAACCTGATCGGAGTTGAAAACCAAGTCGAGTATGATCTTCCTGACTTCTGAGATGTTAACTTCAGAGATGTTAATTCTAGCACTGATCTAATATGACAATTGTAAGGTTTATGATTTTTAATAGAAATTAATAAAACATTTTAAATAATTAAATAAACCGAATATCAATAGGAATAATCGATTTGAGAAATCAGAATCGATATGATGACTCGACCACACTCGGCGAGCGCGGGAATTTTTAATCTGTACGGCGCGAGGTTTGGATAGCTGTATTTGGTGGTGTAACGTTGGTTGTATAAATAAATAATTGTAAAACATAGTGACCTGAGTTTTACTACACAATACATATAAACACACACACACCTTTACTATAATTTATGTAATATCACACCACAAGTGCCTATAGGTAATAAAAACGGACTTAGTTCTCTTGGGAGCTTCACCTGTATACGAATTTCTGCCATAAAAGGCTTCAGGTTTAAAAAGGATACTATAGCCCATAGTTTCGACGAAATATCGATTTCAATTTTTTTTTCGAAGATCTCTCTCCGACAATTTTCGTCCTTTAACATCGTTGACAGATACATGGGTCCCCGTATTTTTGCACTCACTAGCTGCGCAACAGGGAATATTAATTAATTATGCGTAAAAGAACTCGCTTGCTTACATTAAATGTTTAGACAATTAGACAGTGACAGCTAGCTGTCAAATTCTTGGACGTTGGATAGCAGCGACATCTGAAGCGAGCAAGTGGCAGTTTTTATCTCCATTACTCCTTAGAATATGAAAAGGTAAAGATGTAGAAAGAAAAACGATTACATGATAAAATAAATAAGAAAGAGGTTGCATGCCAAAACAATTATGATTTTTGGTCGAGTTCGAGTCCCACAAAGGTTAGCAAAGGGAATGCTTAGTAAGAATAATAATAAACATTATTTACGTAGACAGAGAGAAATCAAAAGGAAACGCCTTCTTCCTCTAATTTTGTGATGCTAACTGTTCTTTTCCCCATCAGGTAAATTTTCTGTTTTTACAAGGTCAACTTAATGCTGCCATTTGATATTGACAGCGCCTGTATGTCACAGCAGCAAGAACAGTTTTACATGCGGTTGACAATATAGCACTATGTGGTGCATCACCATTACATTAAAATGTTTTTACTTACCGCTCAGGCGTCGAGCCATGGCTTTCAAAGTTATTCACGTGAAATATTTATTGCAGATCCAAAATTCACTATTTACTGTATGTACTATTTATTTCAACAATTAGGCTAGGAAAATATTGCTGTATTGTCCCATAATATCAATCTTACTTTAGTATTCATTTTAACGTTGTTGTTCTATCGCAGGTAATCGCAACGCAAAGTGGTTTGTTCCGCGGGACATTGGCGTAAACAAAGCACGCGGAACTGATAGATGAGCACGGAACACACGGTCGCGCGCACACAACATGGCATCTTTCAAAGGTAAGTTGAGAAAACCGAGTCCAACACGATTAGCAAGCACGGCGGCTTTACGCGGGATGTGACGGCGAGACATGACTATAGTCTATTCCAAAATTATCTCATGAAAGTGTCAACAAACTTTGTTTCGGTTATATTCTTACGCAGTCACTCACCAAATGGAATTAGTAACACAATGTGAATTATGAAGGTTTACTTTATATCACAGCACTTATCCTCAATTGTGAAATTAAACCCATCTCTTAAGATGATTTAAAATTAGAATTTCCGGTTTAAGTATTCAAATAATCAAATCAAAACACTCAATTTGTAAAAGGCACTACAAATTGGCATCCACAGGTAGGTAGGTATTCCGATCCATTTGTTTACATTTTCATGAGATAATTTTGGAATGGACTTATATTTATTCTGTTGTAGTTATCGTGAGTTATGATGAGAAACGACACTCTAAACTACATATGTGTCATCTACCAACCCGTACTGCAGATCGATTCTGTAAAAATTTCACCGTGAAAAGTTAGTTTAAGTGAGCTTAGAGTGATTGTCAACAGTGTCAATCCCTAGCATTAGTTGGAATTACAGCTGTGCGATTCTGTAACCATCTCACCGTGAAAACTTAGGTGAAGTGAGCGTGGAGTGAGCTGTCATTCCAAATAATACTAGGGATTGACACTACTGACAACTCACATCAAGCTCACTTCACTTGAGTTTTCACGGTGAGATTTTTACAGAATCGACCGGCAGCTCACTCCACGCTCACTTCACCTAACTTTTCACGGTGAGATGGTTACAGAATCGCACTGCAGGTCCCGGTTGGTGACTTACAGCCAACTCCCTTTTACAGAGAGGAGGGCTAACTTCTAGTAGTAAGAACATCAAAGACTTATTAGTATTAGCTGTGCCCCGCGGCTTCGCTTATGTGACTATGGTTACCATTGGCATTATCAGAACGTGTAGTCGTTAATTTAAACTAAACCCTACCTAACTCCTGGTAGGTAGCGTGATGATATTAATTTCAGAGATTAAATCCGTACCTATACTCGTATGTCTGCAATGTCATAACATTTTTCTGTGGTATGAGAACTGAATTTCCAATATATCTACAAGCTCTTAACGAAACTTCCCGCGCTATCACTCGACGGTTTGGAACCGCTCCAAGCCATAAGCATGCTAAATAGCAATCACTGTTGTAGGCATAGCTAGTCGAGGCCTTAACATAAATATTCTATAGGCTTCTCGTCGTAGGTACATCGCCACAGAACAGATGAAACAGTCTTTACATTGCATTTTATCAAAAGTCCTGCTACCGCCATAATGACAGGCTAATATGTTCACCACAGTGACACATACTAAAGAATTCAGATTTAAAATCGTCTAAAGATTTTAATAAAAAAATAAAAAAAAGTTTATTTGGAACAACTTAAGTATACAATTTTCAAAGGAAACGAAGAAAGCCACAAAAGTAACATACTGTGGCACGCCCAACTCAAAATATAGGTATGCAAAGACATGATTGTTCCAGACTTCCCAAGGAAAGTTAGTTAGTAATTAATTGAAGAATTACAAAAAAATAAAAAAGAGAATATACTCTATGTAGAGGTTACTATGTAGTATAAATGTAGAGTGGAGGTGGGGTGAAGTGTGTATGTATGTGTGAGGGTGTGTTTACCGTCTCTATGACACCATAAGTTGTTCAGTTTCTATATAAGACAAGGATTTAAGCCAATCAGTCATTTTTCTCTTTAGTAAATTTTTAGTCATAGGGTAAATGTAAATTCTGCTATTTATGTCATTGTAAAGTTTAGAGCTGATATGGTTGAAGTGGCGACTAACCAGCCCTAACCTGCAGGGCTCAGTCTAACAAACTCTAACGGCACGCCGCGCCGCTTCTTTGGTAGGGGCTTAGGGTCGTAAGGCAGATTTTGTGATTTTGTTGTGTCGCAGCCTGGGGGACGCCTATGTACAGCAGTGGACTGCGATAGACTGAGTTAAACGGTTTAGGATGCGAGCCAGAAGCGAGGTTCAAGAAAATTCTAGTTCGTAGGTCTGTAGTAAAAGTTCACTCTTGACTGGAATCAAAATCAAAATCAAAAGTCATTTATTCAAATTAGGCTGAGAATCAGCACTTTTTGAACGTCAAAATTACAAAAGACAGTCCCCCAAAAACGCCCGCCCTTCACCACTTCCTAGTGCTATTGCTGGGAAGAAGAAGTGGCGCAACAAACTCCCCAGCAGCACAGCTGTCTGTTCAATTTAAAAAAAAATACTTGAATGTATACAATACTAGGTACTTATGTTCGGTAATTAACATTACAAAACCAGAACATAAAATTTAATTATTTGCCATAATATGTCAGCTAGCCACGCCAATATACCAACAAATATAATAAAAACTATACGTACTCAAGCTAAAACATAATTAATTAAAATGTAAATAAAAAAACTTACTACCCAAATAAAAGCCTCCAGGCATAAAGGGCGTGACAGCTTACACATTTATGCATTGCTGGGTTCTGCAGTAAGCTAATTCTGGAGAAGGAACATAAACATTGTCTTGCGTTAAACTAGGGTGACCAACTATTCTTATCGTCTAAGTAGTCGTTGATAGAATAGTATGCCTTTGAACAAAGGTTGGATTTTAGTTGAGCTTTAAACGCATTAAAAGGCAAGTCTAGAAAAGAAGAGGGTATCTTGTTATAAAAGGTTATACCAAGCCCAACAAATGAGTTATGAACCTTATGAAGCCGGTGAAAGGGGGCACGTAGTTTGTCCTTATTTCTAGTGTTAACACTGTGAATATCACTATTTTTAGTGTACAAGTGTAAATTTTGCCTAATATATAAAATGTTGGCAAGGATGAATTGTGATGCAACCGTGAGAATACCAATATCTTTAAAGAAATCTCTTAGAGAAACTCTGGCACCTAGCTGGTAAATTGCTCGAACAGCTCGCTTTTGAAGGACAAATATATTTTGTATATCAGCGGCTTTGCCCCACAGCAGAATACCGTAGGACATAACGCTGTGAAAATAACTAAAATAGACTAAACGAGCTGTATCAACGTCAGTATATTGTCTTACTTTCCTGACGGCGTAGGCAGCCGAACTGAGCCTTCCTGCTAGACTTGATATATGAGGTCCCCACTGAAGTTTGGCATCTACTGTTAGTCCTAGAAAAATTGCCGAGCCTACAGTTTCAAGCACCTCTTTATCTAAGACGAATTGTACGATAACTACTTGTAAAAAGCATCTAGGAACAACCTTAACCTAAAATATTTTATAAATTTATTTTACCTAGCAGTGAAGCACTATAACATAACCAGCCTATAATGTACCCACTGCTGGGACACAGGAGGGTTAAGCACTATAAGCTGGGGTAAAAAACAGCTTATGTTAGAATGAACAAGTTTCCTAGACACGTGAATCATCCAATGATTCTTTTTGCTGATGACAGTACATTAGTAGTAAGACAACTAGATGAGAATAACCGCGAGACAGAAATAAAAAATGCATTGAAACAATCGACTGAATGGCTTGACCAAAATAATCTTATCTTAAATTTAAGTAAAACTAAAATTATAAATTTTCGACAAAGAACTGCTTTTGCTGCGTCTGATATAATTTTTAATAAGGAAACAATTGAAGCAGTTTCAAGCACTAAATTTCTAGGCCTAACAATTGACTACAAATTGAGTTGGAAAGAACATACAGCTCTGCTAATAGCACGACTTAGTAAATATTCATTTGTTTTATATAAACTTAGCAAAGTAGCCAATAGATCAGCAGTCGTTGCCGCCTATTTTGGTTATGTTGATTCCATACTTCGCTATGGTATAATTTTTTGGGGCAACTCCTGTGAAAAAACCTCTGTTTTCAAGGCACAAAAACGTTGTTTAAGGTCCATATGCAGTTTGAAATCGATAGATAGTTGTAAGCCATATTTTATTGAGCTCAAAATATTAACATTACCATGTCTCTATATATATATGAAGCCGCAATTTTTGTAAAGAAAAAATTGAACTATTTCGCAAAAAAACAGAACATCATCCTAAATCAATAAGACAAGTTTATCGTCATGAATTGTACTTAAGGCCTTCAAAAACCGCCCTCATGCACAATAGCATACTGTGCATGGCACCTAAAATCTATAAAAAATTGCCTAATTCTATTAAAGATTATAATTTATTGCAGTTTAAACGAAAATTATATAATTTATTAATCCAAAAATGCTATTATTCAATTACTGAATTTCTTTCTGACAAAAATATTTAATTGACAATTTTATTATTTATTTATCTGACATTACTTTATATAGCTTCATGTACTTTGCATAATAATATAATATATTTAATTAATAATGAACGAATTTTCATAAAAAAGTGTAAGCCCAATGGGTAGTTTTTTGAGCACAATGTTGTATTTTATAAGACCATGTAACCTTACCAAAAAACACACTTAATAAATGATTTGATTTGATTTGATTAATAAATAAATCTTTAGAAAAAATATACTCACAGCAACTGTGCACATTTCTAGAAAATTAAAAAAGTGTTCTTCATGATACTAGCATAGTAAAAGGTGGGTTTGATAATCTCTGTTACCATGGACACGAGGTCACTGCCTCTCATCACGGGCTCGCTCACGCCCCACGAGACGGGGAGTATTTGCCAAGGGGTTCACGTGTAAATACCATTGTTATTAGATTAGGAGGATTTTAGGCAGACTGCTGCTTTTTGGTAAAGGTATCATCATCATCAATCGTTTATGAATCACTAGCGACCGGCCTTGCTTAGCATCATTTTTACGAATAAAAAAACATAGAGATTTCTTTATTATATGTAGATTAAGTAAGTTTAATATTCATGTATAAGTCGCAGTCAACTAGCTTAATTAGTCTTTCAGTTTACAGCCTAGCCTAGGTTTACTAGACAGCGCCGGTTAACTATCGGTCTGACAACATATACACATAAACTTTCCGAAATAAATTCTCAAAATGATGCTGAAAACCGCATCAAAATCCGTTATTTATTTTAGAACAGTAACGCGATCACACAGACAGACACAAAAAGTGACTTTGTGTAAATACCATAAGCTAGATCTTTGTTCTCGTTGCCTTTAAAATGTTGAGAATATTGATCATCTACGTATAACTTGTCCCACTTCCATTTCTGACACAAGTTTAAAACGTAGTTTTGTGATATCAAGGATTATTCGCTAGAATGTAATGAGGACTTCAGTAGCCATGGTGCTCAATGCGCCTTCCTTCTCTTTATCTTGCACTGAGATAGTGAGATCGGTACACGCTTATTTAGTTTGTATTTAAATAGTTCATTTACCTCAGTAGCATCCTTTACAAATGTCAGCTCTTACAAGAGTTGAACAAACTCGTCTCGTCGTAATACATAATTCAAATCGCAATAAATTCAAATGTTGCTTTAAAATTTAAACAATTTTAATTAATTGTTGTTAATTTAGGTATATCTATAAATTAGAAAATCTCATTATTTATTACATTGGATTTTCACGGAAAATGCACAAATTAATAGCAGACCTTTAAATTTAATGTTTGCAGTTTATTAAATCTGTTATATTTAACACTAGCTTCTGCCCATGTCTTCGCCCGCGTGCATGCCGGAAATTATCCCTTCTACGGGAAACGGGAACGTTCTACCGGGACAAAAAGCCTATGTTACTTCTTATAACATCAGCTTTCTACCAGTGAAAGTCCCATCAAAATCGGCCCAGCTGTTACAGAGATAGCCAGAACAAACAGACAGAGAGAAAGACAAAATTAAAAAATAACTGTTATAAAAAGCAGTTATATTCACATTATAAAAACAGACACTTCACTTTTATTTATTTGATTTGATTTAAGATAGATATAAGCAAAAGTATATGTTTATTTATAAAGAAATTAATATGAGGATTAGGTAATGAAATTGAAAAAAAACCGTTCAAGTGCGTGTCAGGCCACGTGCAGTGTAGGGTTCCGTAGTTTTTATAACAGCCAAGTGCGGGTCGTATTCGCTGACTGATAGTTTCGTACCATGCTCTAACTAAAAGCCAAACATGACTACCTACCTAATTTGACTTCACAATCTTACTGTTCTTTTTTATAAAACTTATTTAGGAATGAAACAATAGCGCGATACAGCTGACGCTTAGCGCCATCTATCGACATTTCTGTGGAGTTGTTCGAAATTTTCGAGTCAAATACAATTGGTCGACTATTACTCGTAAACTTTTAAAGCCCACTTAAGTGTGATAGTTTTCCTTTAAACTTCGTTACATATAGGTACTACTGCCGGGACATTTGAATTTCTAACTACAACCGTTTAGTTGGTAGAGGGGGGGGGGGACACTTGACTCCAACGAAAATTGGTACTTTAAAGCTTGAAAGTCACGAACGGTTTACTTAATCAAAAAACGGTCTTCCCAAACCCCTAATATTTTTGAAAGACCTATCCAACAATATCCCACACTATGGGAAGGACGAAAAAAAAATTATCATCCCCACTTTACATGTAGCGGAGGTACCCTAAATATTTTCTTTTTCAAAACTTTATTTTACCACTTTTTCGGCGTCATTAACTTGTATACTCATGCGAAATTACAACTTTCTAGTATCAATAGTTTTTGAGCTAAACCGCAGACAGACAGACAGACAGACAGACGGACATGGCGAAACTATAAGGGTTCCTTGTTGACTACGGAACCCTAAAAAGGCAAAATAAATGTTATCAAATTATAAACGGATCGACAATCGCAGTACCTATGTCACTGTCCTTCCCCTAATCCCTTGGGATAGGATTTTTGAAGTCGAGGTCCAAACTCTCCACACAACCAGGTTTCTATTACAGCTTAGTGTGCTTCACCTCATATTGATCCATTAAATTACCTCCAGATTATAATTACGACTAATAAGCCGATATTGGGCACCTCGGCTCGTGTCGACAGAACTCCTTATCAGTGGCCGCCACTTGCCTGAGCTTGTATACGTATTAACTTAGGTATCTTTATGATAATATATGTTTTACCAAGTAAAGTACAAAGGGTATTGTGCGAAGAGAGACGAACAAATATTCTTATTACAGAGAAAATTAAGAAGTGCGGTATGAGGACATGGAACAGAATGCCCAGTTAGGTACTTATTTCTGCAGACAAGTTTCCTTGCCTATATTATGGCTTGGAAGTTGTTCCTCTGATATTGTGGATATAAGTAGTGTCTCTGGTAGGACTGAACCTGGGTAGTCGTGACCTGCATGCATTTAGCAATAGTGAGCAATCACTCATACGCAGTAGGTATTGATATTTACTCATAAATAAAGTGTAAGATGTAGATTTAATATTAGGTACTCAAAAACTGTTTTCTTTAACTTTCACTGAAAATTAGGGGAATACAGATATTTATTCTGCTACTTTCATCATAAATCTTGCCTATCCTGTCGTGAGAAAATTGTCAGTGACCTTAAATAAGACGGTCGGGATAGAAAGAATGATAGTTCCAGACCGCAGCGAAGTAGTGCTGTCAATCGTCGTGGATGAGCCACACCAACACCTGCCTACTTTAATAAAAAACGGGATGAATAAAACCACGAAAATTAGATATACTTACAGAACTATGAATCGGTTTTTCCAATCAATTTATTTGTTGTTTGTTGATTGAACGAAAAATACTGACACCTCCGATACTGTTTTTTAGCACAAAAATCAAAATTGCATTTGTTTTAGACTCATCCAGTGGAACTAAATAAACAGAAGGAATTATTGCCTATGTACGAGTATCAATTTGTGAGCGAAATACTTTCAACATTTTTAATATCACTGCATGCGATACGAGTAAGTCGGTTTTGTAACTCTGTCGGGATAACTTTTGTCGCTTAACTTCAAGTTATACTATAAGAAGTGCTCGAGCTTTTATGGAACAAATTGTTTCATGGACTAGGTACAGCTTTATGAATTTCATTCTCGAGGACTTTGTTTATTGTGTTTTAAAACAAGTTCTGATTGTTTCTGAAACGCTTTTAAACCAAATCTTTATACATACATAAAAGGCTCATTTTTTTTAAATGTATGTTCCATATTATACCCATGTTATTTTCTTATTGTTTAAGTGACTTACAAACTTCAATATTGAAACCTTATTTACTTCTTAAAAGAGACCTCTGAGTTTATTTCGGCATTTCTTCTCAGACCGCCGTCTCCGTCATCTATTTTTTAAAATACTGACCAACAAAATATTGACGCGTAAAAGTGTCAAAAAGATCTACTTACATATATATAAACATTTCATTTCATTTCTTCAACACATCAACGCATAAACCATTTAATTTGTCTCCCCAAAGTCGCCCAAAGTCAGCACTTATTCAGAATAACAACAACAACAAGAGACTGGACTACAGTAAAGTACAATGTCTTGGATGACCTTACTATTAATAGTTTGACCCACATACCGTATGCGACCGGTTCTCGTTGGCGACGCACCAAGCTTCAGGTTATCCAACACTTCATCTTTGTTGATGGAAACTAGTTTTAGGTCTTAAATTAGTTCGTACCTAGTTGTAGTTGTATGGTATATAATTAGGGTTTTCTTAAATCAATTTGTACGAAACCTGTTTATTCACTCGAATAAATATTCCAAAATTCTAACCATTTAAAACAACTGGAGTGATTTTGATCCAAAAGGCAAATTAAATTCAGGCAGATCGGTCTTTTCTCGTCTAATGCTTGAAAAAGCTGGGTTGTTATCACTTTCAGTCACTAAAATATCACTGAAAATTAACTAACTCTGTGGTCCCTTTGTTTCCATGAACCATAATATTCCTCTCTTCCACCAATGCATTGAAACCAACTAATCCTCAAATCCAAACTGTTGATCAATGCATTTGTAAACTTCGGTAATCTGCAAACCATTCCACTTATGTTCCACATTTCATATTCAAAAAGTTGGTCCCCAAAATGACCAGATCGCCATTAGTCCCCAACTCAATCATAGCGCTATCTGTTTGAGCGTGTTGAGCTATGTTGAGCGTGTTGAGCTCGTTGAGCTACATATGTCAGCACACGAGCGTAATTAAGCGCTCCTTAATGGTTGTCCCCCGCGTCAACTTGCACAACTCGAAAACTTTCAGGCGTCTGTCGTGCTGTTGACTTTTATAAAGTTTGGTTTATGGGGTTCTTGACTTGGGCTGGTTGCTTTTATGGACGGTGTTTGTGTTTAAATTTGCTGATATGAGAATGTATGGAATACGATTTTAGCACTTTATGTCTTTACGGAATAGCGATACAGTAAGTAAAGTCGAAATGCATGGAGGTAATCGGTCCATGTCTATCTCTAATTGCTTGTCAATTTGTTTTTTAATTGTAATCGACTTCGAGGTTGGAAAAAATAAAAATGTGTGAAGCGAGCAACGATGCAACGACACGCTTTATAGAGCTGAACAGCCCTAGCCGTGGGATTTGCGCAAATATGCACAGGCAGCAACAAAAATAAATAAAATCAAACCAGACGTGTAACTGCGTCATGCCTTTCCGATGCAATCAGCGTATTGTTTCATTTCCCATGGAACTCGCATTTGCCTATAGCATGGGATGGAATTCAAATTGCATACAGCTGAAAGTTTTTCGGATATTTTGACAACTTAAAAATACTGATAATTCTATTCAAATGTGTACCGCACATCACATATATGTTTTACTAGCTTCTGCCCGCGACTTCGTCCGCGTGAAATTTCTTGATTAATTAATCATGATTCGAAACAAAGACACGTGGTCTATTATCATAATAACGTTATTGCTGTTTTCCTCGGAAACAGCACTTTTTTTCGGGATGAAATGTATCCTATACCTATCCGTTTCTGCACACCTGACAACGTATACCTATGCATAATTTCAGGAAGATCGGTTCAGTGGTTTAGGCGTGAAAAGGTAACAAACAAACAAACTTACTTTCGCATTTATAATATTAAGTTAGGATAATAAACTGATACATAAATCTCCGTATTAATAAACGCGGAGTAAAGTTACAACCTGTATTGGCTTCAGATTTACAATTAAGTTTTTGAGTTTTTAGTTTGGCATAACTTTGATCATCACAATCCACTGCCCACTTCACTCAGTGCTGGGCATGGCCCTGTCTTCTCTTCTGCCAACCCCCACGCTACTATGCCAGCCTCATCCAGATTCATACCACAATGCGAACGATATCGTCTATAACTAACATACTACACTCCACATTTGTTAATAAAGGGGAAAAATTCCAATGCCTTTGTTAATGTTCACTAAATCCTTTATCCTAACGAAATCCTTTTACACTAGGTTGGTTACACGCACATTCTATTATCTCGTTAGCACAAAATATATTCACCTCTAATTCCCTCAAACACACCTGTATAATACGCACTTGTACTTTAGCGAATTTAGCTAAATATACAGAGTAGGTATATTTTGCTAAATTAGAACCGAATCCGCGAGCGCTAAGACAATATCGTTTTAACAATTTTGTAATTAACACCCTCTTACAAACGTGTAGTCATAGTTACAATGGGGGACAATTTTAGAGGAACACTTCTATATAATGAGTTTATTTATTAGATTATTCAAATACCGGTTTTTTTGTAGCTAAATCTTCTTTAGCGACGGTGAGGACTTTACACATGGCTGCTTTATGAGCGCTAACTTACCGCAACCAGCGGTGGTGTTTACTTATATTCCATGAAGGAACGGGCGCTTGGTTTATACGCGTTGGTGATTTAAGACCATTACACTTATAACTAGGTCTAACTACTGTTTTTTTTTCTTAAAAGATCCTGGACGTTTCTTTTGTAAAAAGTCTTCTACTTCAGCCATTAATCATGTAACAACACAAACACTACTTGTAAACAAGAACCTAACAGTCGTCGTTAACAAGTTGCGGCCATACTTAGAGCAACTGAAGTAAGGGACATAGTTTTGTAGCGGTTGTAAGAAACGGCCCGAAACCCTCCGCTATTTATGTTAATTGTTCTTACTACAAACTTAGTTTTGATGAGCCGTGTTGGTCCTGTTTAGTATTTTCTTGAACACGACGTTATTCTCTAATTCTAATTATTTTATTTGAGTCTTTTAACAGTTTTTATGACGATTTTACAATACTCCGCTATAATTGGGAGAACAGCATCATAATGCTGATCACCAATTTATCCGCCAAATCTCTGATCTTATCGGTCTGGTATCATCAGAGCCTTCAATTGTAGTGAATGTAAATTTTAATTTAATTCCACGTTCACACGATAAAATTACATAGGAATGAACGTTCAACTGCTCTTTCATTTAGTTTTTCTGTGTGTGTTTCATTTTAAATCAAAAAGTGAAGCGTCTGATTTCTGCTGTATGTCTAGCGTAAAACCCTGACAGACTACGTGGAGATGACAGCTTTCTATCAAAAATAGTGTTGAAAGATATAGCTCTTATTTTCGCCTCAATGTTCAAACATTCATATACATATACTAATTCTAAGCTTATTCCCCATAATACCATCTTAACTCAATGTGGAATATTAACCATATTATTAATGTAACTATGTAAATGCAATTAGCAAGAGATACGATAGAATTAATTACACTAATAATAAGGCATTTGAATACCATTTAGTGTCGCGGTGCACAATTTGCACGCCAGTGTACGAGAAACGTCTCAGCGCACACGGCTCGTATTAATTGAAGATAATCGTATGTATACTGCCATATACACATTGGTACATGTGGCAACAAGACCACGATTTAATAAAGCACAGGAGTGAGTGAGGAGGACTGGAGTCCTCCTAGACGGTCTGCGTAAATTTCAGAAAAAATACGAAGATTTTTGCATTTTCGGTCTACTGTATAATCTCCTGGTTAGATTATTTTCAGACTTTGGATGGGTGATTATGCTTCTTAAACAAATGAAAGTTCGTCTAAAAGTCAAACTTTAGAATATCGTTTGATTTGTTGAAGTCAGAATGCAGTTGCTCCATGTGAAATAAAACTGATGTGGAATTCGATGTTAGTGTGTATTGAACCCTCTGCGTCTCAGCTACATGTGCTACCTCGCAGTGAACAAACTATGGCCCTTAGCGTGACATTCAGTGTAATAACTTTAGTTCTAATTGAACCACCTGCGAGGTTAGTTATCGTGTCCTTTACTGTTTACACAGGATTATAGAAGTTATTGTATTTTGTTCTAACTACGTGATCGTACGAAGGTGGAATTTTTTTGTTTGTGTACCGTAGAGGATTAGGATCTAGATTAACGTAGATGAGGACTTGAATATTTTTTAAGTGTGGTCAACCAGCTCTGCTAGACCGATCTCATAGTTTCTAATAAACAAAAGGGAAACTCCGAAAAAAAAACCTTAAATTAAACAACTTTGTTGGGTGCTGCCTATTTTCAGGTTAAATTAAATTTATAATATAAACCATGCTGATTCATCGGTTTTATATAATATTTATTGAAAAAAAAAACCGGTAAAATTAGGCAAACAATAAGTTAACACAAAAACAAATACCTAACCCAATTGTTGTCTTGTGTAATGCCCATCAGTGTCATTCTATGATGCCAATCAATACACTACACTCAATGCCACTCAAAGTCCTTCTTGTACGATATAATAATGCTTTTAGGATGTTGTGTGGGCTGCCAAGATGATGTAGTGCGTCTGGCATGTTTATGGAGGCTCGGATTGATGGCTTTCATGACATCATGAGAAAGCGAGCGGCATCCATATTGCACCGTATCCGAGCAAGCTCCAACAGCATTTTGAAAGTAGTTTCTTAGACACTGGATCGCACTCCACGTGTCTATTTGATTGTTTTTTTTTTCTTTTTGTGGTTTACTAACTTAGTTTTTAAGTAAATACTAACACAAATATAGTTAGTTAATATATAATTAAAACACGAACAAAAGCTAATAATCAAACAAATAATAACAATTGTAAGTACCTATAAAGACGTAACGATCATTACACCTGAGTTCATTGTAAACAAGTTTCAATTAGACAAACTATTAATGAATAATTTTCAAACTATTGTACAATACCGATTAAAGCTTTGTTTATTGGTACTACTATTTTGAGAGAAAGTTTGTTGAATCCATACAATGTGGCGGTACAGAAATAGTTGTTATTGACCAATACGTAGCTTGTGACGGGTTAAATATAGAGTCCTACCCTGTCAATAAAATAATAGTTTATTTTGAAACAAGCTATAGCAGTCGAGTCTATAAATATTTGACGATGGCATGTATAGTGGACAAAAGGGATAAGTAGGTATGCAGATCACAAATACAGGGTGACATGAACATCGACGCGCAACCTGTTACCATGGATATTTTGAAGGTTAGGTACCTACCAAAAAAGAAATAGATTTTTTTTTGTCTGCGCACCGATGTCCTTGGCACCCTGTATATAGATTGTCATGTAGTGACAAGAAAAGCTCAACTAATAAAGCCAAGGGTAGAATTAAATTAAAGAAAGGGAGGTAGAAAACAAAGATATATTTACAAACAATAAAAGATAGATATGGACTGAAGAGTGGTGTCTAGTATGTGGAGGTGGGGTGTATGGATGACGATGCGTGATAGGTGGGCTGAGGAGGCTGAAGTGGAGATCCAGTTGGAGCTGAGGAGGTAGACGCGAGACAGGTGCTGGCAACAGGTCCAGGTGCAGGTGAGGGCAGGTGCTGGTGCTCGTGGGTCACGGAGGATACCCGTAGGAGGGCCCACGTAGCAGGAGCAGGACGCAGCACGGCAGCAGGAGGAAGTAGGCACGGCGGGGAGGCTATCAGCCCGCCAGATGAGGCGGCCTTCGGATGAGGCGTGGCACCCAAAGGATACAGGAGGGTCTTCTGGGGCGGCCCTCGGATGAGATGCGGCCCGATAGGTTCAGGAGGGTCTTCAGAGTCCTTAGGCGAGGCGCGCCGGCGGTCCGACTGGTACTGTAAGTCTTCACGGAGGACGGAGGACGGAGGCGTAGGGACAGCCCGTCAGGTACCGGAGCGGAGAGGTACACTGGGTGTTCCCAGGATAGGTGGCCCTGGAGTATCAGGCCTTATTTAATATGTTCGCTTTAGAGGCGAAACTGGAACTGATCCATGCATTGCGTGGATCTATAATGTCAGCTCGTAGAATAATATCGTGTAGAAAATATATATGATAGTGGCCAGGGTTAGTTTTTGGCTAAGTATGCATGTATAATCAGCTAAAAAGATACAGGCCGGTAAGGATTTGAAAGAAAAGTTGCCATGGCGACATATTAAACATCGTTGTCAAAGCTGTCATAATAAAATATATTATTATTAATAAAATACAATAAATTCTATAGTTAAACTGTGTTAAAGGTATATTGTTTAGAGGAAAAGGTGATATCAATCAATGTGGGCAAAATTCCCAACCCTTGGATGTCACTAAATCGTCGTAGTCTTATATTAAAGTTGGAGCTGTGTCTGTGTACTGATTGTGGATAAAACGTGTCGTGAGGAATCATCAGATCAGCGCCTAACAGTTACAGAATGCTTGTTCTGACCTGGAGGAATGAATGAAGATAACTGTGAGTATGTATAATAATATGTTACTAGATTTGTGCGAGTTTTAAACTGCTGAGTGGCCAAAACTTGCTCTAAAGAAATGTAACTGCACAAGTTGCCTACACACCTAACTTTTTATTTATTATTATTATTTATTTGAATATACTTTTGCTATGTGTACCTTTTAATATCAAACGTAATTTTGACATCCTTGAATGACGGAAATCGTCATGCACCACCGATGTTGTCTCAAATATTGTCTTCTAAAATGGCGTGGAAAGCCAAAACTCGATACAAATCGCAAAACAATCGATTCTAAAATAAAGATATCTATTACGGTTTAGGCACAAGCACGTAACTCCTCCAGTGCGGTAATAGTCTCCGCTAACGTTTTTGTTTGCTCCATTGAGCTCCTTCCTCAAACATTACTATCAGGACGCTAGAGTAAGACAGTGAATGTAAAGTTACATGTGTCAGACAGAGATGGAATGGCAAGGTAGAGCACGCAAAGGGTTGGAACACGTAGATTGCTATACCTAAGGAGACATAATGTACGGTCAGCAGGTGAAGATAGTTGTTTCTTTCTGCATTTTATTATCACCGCTCTTTTGTCTCAAGTGTTTTGTTAACGTTCTTTAGTAAAGCGTTTCGTCATAATATGTACGCTAATTTATAGGTCATAATTAAGCAGTTATCATAAATGTTACCTATACATAATATTTTGTCAATTAAAAGTACCAAAAATGCCCAAGTTTACATTTGCATATAATAACCAGCCTTATATGTGATTACAACTACTGAATGTATTCAACTTGTCGATTTTAAAACAACTCTGTATACGGTAACGTTATTTATAGTTTTCCAATAACGCATACAAAAGATAATACCGCCGAATATTTCATGTAAAACATTTTCAGACTGAAATATTAAGTAATACAACAAAGAGAGATACAAAATATTTCTTCAACTGTGCAACTGTGATTTTAACTTTTATAACTGACTGACAATGCGAAAATACAAAAAATGGTAATGGTCAGAAAAAATGATAGGCAGATATGGAATTTTTTCTTTACTTTACAACCTTATTTCATGTGACCCGACTGCGATAAGTTACTGCGACATGCGTTAAGTTATTTAAAAAATACTAAAAAACAACGTCATAAAAATACTAACACCCAGAATCTAAAAAGATAATATCTGAATGTTTCCGCTGTCTGTACACAAACCGCTTGCGTTCAAAGAATGTGGTCATTTGTTTCTATTTCTTTTGAGTTTATCTTTTGGTGCTTTTCTGTGCAACTTCCAGTCAGTACTCCACTTCCAGTACATTGTGTCTCTTTGTATGCTCTATAGCCATCTACGGAATGTTTAGAGCTGTCGCCGAGCTGTCTTATCCGTGATCTAGTCTAGTAAGCATCTGTTCAGACTATTCTCTTCAGACAAGAGAATAGTCTGGTCTGAACAGATGCTGTTAATTATTTCGGAAAAAAAGCTGTGAAATATTTATTTTGTTCATCTAGTTAAATTGAAATGATCGCGAAACCACAACATGCAGATACAGAAAAGAATGTACTGAAATAGGGATTAGGAATTTTGTGCAACAAGCGGCATATAACTTGAGCAACAGAAGGGGTTACAAACCTAAAGATAGACGCTAAAGCAGGGTCACCATGAAGTATTATTCATATGAGGGAATGCGCCTAAGGTATGTGTATAGTCACCGCGCAATAGTTCGAGTTCACAGTAGTATCATAGGTTATTGTATCACAATCCGCGCATATTATGTGAGGCGAAGTAGGACATGGGCAATTGTTTGAATTCAGGTGATGAAATAACCCAGAGCACGTAATTGTGAACTATTAGGAGTAGTGGAATAAATATACCTAACAATAGCGGAAAGTTGTTTGCGGCCATTTTTATGTACCTTTCTTGGTACAGAATACATTTATTTTAATGTCACTGCTTAAACTGAAAATAAATACAAAATACATACACTGTACAGAATGGCCAAACAGTTATATCTTATTTAGTTATGAGAATAAAACCCTATACAATTATGAATTATTTACAAATATTACAGTTTTGAAACAAGGGATTGACATAGACACTAAATCTGTCATCAATGAGTTCTCTAAGGGACGATTTTTTGATCCGTAGTTAACTCAACCAATTGTTAAAAATAGTAATATTGGCAGAATGTGTTTTTTGTACATTACATACAGTTTATCTAATGGTTATTTTTTTTATTAATAGTTAATTATTTGACCATTAGCAATGATATTATATCATAAAAGAGACTAAAAACTTATCAAACAACACATTAAAAAAAAATGAAACCATTAGTTACTATTTAAAAAGAGCCGTAGTTACTTTGAGATCCTATGAATATTCATAAGCATTCGAAATATTATTACCTATCTGCAACAGTAGTCTTTGAGCATAATCTACTAGATATAGAGTTTCCTTAATATCCAAATAATTATAATAAGCTAGGAGTTAGACAGGTCTACAACAACTGAAACAAACACGTATGTCTATCTCTTGCAACTCGTAACTTACCGACGAGAGGCTAAGCGGCGAAGTCGTGAGTTCAATCGCCACTTATTGTACTCCCAGCTCAGGTTTATTTAATTTTGTATAGGTATATGAAATTAAATATACCTGTATATATTTAAAAAATACCACCTACAAAATATGTCAGTCATAAGATTCCACCTTTAAACCCTCACCACAGCGATGCTGCACCACTGATACGTTCCCCTCCATCGCGGACCAGGATAATATGTCTCCATTACATCTTCATAAATATGTAAAAGGAATTGTTTCATTAAATCATTCCGTCGCGTCCTGATGAAACATTCATACTTCGGAGATCGGAAGCTCAGGGATCGATTGAAGTGACTCGGAATGTCGGGTGCTATAGGTAATATCTAGCAATAACAGAGTTTGCCCTCTCTAATTGTCCAAGTTACCCTGACACAGGCAACGCCAGGGCTGGCACTTGGCTTAGCCAAGTTGTGTTGGTGATTGCCGTAATGCTATCGAGGTAAATTTTGGTTGTTGCAATTTCGCGGTAGTAAAAGATCCTTTGATTTTTGTGGTGGTACTTCAAATACTAATACTATGCATGCGGTCTAAAGGGTCATGAGCTCGAATGAGGAAAAAACTAAGTACATAATACTTCAGCACTTTAAACAAAAAAAATATTAGCTCTTGTTTTTACCAGAAGGCCAATTCTCGTGATTTAAAACGTTCAAAATGTAGTTGCAGTCTCATCCAGGCGACAAACAAATCTCAAAAACTTGTCAAAAATGTTGGGAAATTAGAGTTATTTTGGACAGATTGAGACTGAGATCAGAGGAGCAATTCTCGTAATTTTAAGAACGTTCACATTCTGATGTCAGTCTCAAACTATCAAAAATACCTCTAGAGAGAGGTTTAGAAGTATTTTTGTCTACACTTTTGACAAGTTTTTTTCGCCGAGATGAGACTGCGACTAGATTTTCATCATTTTAAATTACGAGAGTTGGCCTTCAGACTGGGAACGTTCTTAAAATTACGAGAATTGCCCCTCAGGTATCACTATTTAAAAAAAATATTTTCTCAGTATTATTATTGCATCGAGCGATATTAATGCTGAAACTGCAATTAATGTCATGTGGCAATTAAAGGACATTCTAAAAAGTAACTGTTACGATGGAAACTTGCTCTTTTGAATCAAATGAAACACTTGTAAATAAGAATTTGTTGAAACAAGTTGAGTGTCAACCCTAAAATCTCCGATCTAGATTTATAACATGAACCATTGCTGGTATTATTGAGATTGAATTTTAATGGAATTACTCTCTTAGTAGGGAAGTTCAACTTTACGAAATATCTAAAAGACTATCAAACTTTTATGTATTAGTAATTTACATGTAATACATTTGTTGAGTAATCGCATGTGCAGTTTATGACTGTGTTGCTGTGGGTTTGATGACGAAATCATCATCATTCTCCTGCCCATCCCAATTAATTCGGGGTCGCCATAGTTCTCTATTAGTCGTCATTGCGGTAGTCACCCACTTTCAAATCAGATCATCATTCACACAGTTACTCCATCGTTTCTTTGGTATTCCCCTACTCTTATATAGCCATCGACATTCTTACTCAAAACTTTTCTCGTTACATTTTCCTCTTTCATCCGCATCATAATATATGCCCATACCATAACAACTGATTTCCGTACAACTTTTCAGTTACCGGTGCCACTTTCAGACTTGACGAGATGAGGCACCGAAAATATGGATTTATTTTGTGTAAGAAATTCCTGTAGTTTTGAATATCGTCCGTAAAAGTAGTATTTGGCGACTGCCTATCAAGGTAAAATTCAAAGTCATTACAGAGTGGCACATAATGTTGTGTTAGTTTGAAAGACACCTTGCAATTTTAAAGCTAAGTCTCTCGCTTCACACGACGCTAACCATGTTCCACACTGTGTGTATGCAATTCACGCCGAGCTCGCGGTGACGTGTTGGTGTGGCGGTGTGGGTCAATCTAATAACTCTCAGGCGTCCCTCTTTGTCTACGTGGTTATCGTAGCCCACCATTGGAGGGTTTTATTACGTTGTTTTTGGTGTGTAGTTCCATGTATATTCGGTATAAAAATAGGCTATTTTTGTGGAAGCTACAATGTCGTTGCGTGAAATGGATGGGAAGCGCTATTCAATTGCGATTATTTGCTTCGTTTTATTTACCCACAATGACTTTCAAATAGTTCATGGAGACATTTCAGGATGCCATTACACCTGAAATTCTACATGAACGCAAATTTGACAACAACTTCATTGCTACCTTACAAAGTCGATGTCATTGAAACAGGCCACATACTTAATAGCCCACTCCAATACAGTAGTAAGGGTCAGGTTTACAATAGTCTACCATACAAAACCAGTTTGAATCCAACAGACCTATTATTTCCTCCAGCGAAGATTTATTGGCATCATGAAGCTTATATTGAGAAATTTAGCCTTCTGGACTCCGTTTCTATACTCATCCGCTTGAAGCAAATGTAATCAGCGATTACTTTAGTACAGCACACTACAGCGAAGGTAGTGTTCAAATACAGGGTAATGTATTGGTGATTAAAATAATGCCAAAATGTTATCAAGTTTAGTACCCTTTTTGAGTATTTAGGTACGTAGTACTACAAATACTGATTGCAAGAGTAGGTAGTCCGTTTTTGTTTTGGTGACTCGTTACTTGATTCCCTTATTATAATCTCCCTTACAACTATCATTACAGGTGTAGGTATGTACCCAATGCAACAGTGTGGTCGTTTTACAAATCTATACTACATAACTTATCATATACAGTTTATATATAATATAAAGAAGTAAAACTTATAATCTAAAAAGTAATAAGATCTCTAACACTGTACCCAATAATATGCTACCTATACCTACTATATATTATAACATGAAATAAAAAACAGTGTCCTACCGCCACATGAAATGAAGAGTCATCATCATTTATTTATAAATGAAAGCCTATGCTGAAGTGTGTGTAACTAGCTGTTGGTTTTAACAAATCATACATATGTGCCTGTATAATGTCATCGTAAAGCTAAAACAAATCATACATATGTGCCTGTATAATGTCATCGTAGAGCTAAAACAAATCATATATATGTGTCTGTATAATGTCATCGTAGAGCTAAAACAAATCATACATATGTGCCTGTATAATGTCATCGTAAAGCAAAAACAAATCATATATATGTGCCTGTATAATGTCATCGTAGAGCTAAAACAAATCATACAGATGTGCCTGTATAATGTCATCGTAGAGCTAAAACAAATCATATATATGTGCCTGTATAATGTCATCGTAGAGCTAAAACAAATCATACATATGTGCCTGTATAATGTCATCGTAGAGCTAAAACAAATCATACATATGTGCCTGTATAATGTCATCGTAGAGCTAAAACAAATCATACATATGTGCCTGTATAATGTCATCGTAAAGCTAAAACAAATCATATATATGTGCCTGTATAATGTCATCGTAGAGCTAAAACGCAACTTGCAAGGCTTCAAAGTATCTGAGAAGATAATGAAAATCTCTGAAAACCACACGCACGCATTTTCAAGGTTAAACTAATATTATATAAACTTAGAACGAACTATGAAAACCTCTTTGTTTAACAACAAAGGCTTGACGGACGATCAGGAGACTTACCTTAGACCTCCAGCCTCAGGTAATAGCTGGGACATAACTCATCGCTTTGCATAAATCAGCGAGATTCGATTAAAGTAGGGTCTCAGCCGACCACGTCATATCCTCCCGTTTTAACAGCTTGGCTGTATTAAATCCATGATCAAATTAAAAGGATAGAAGATAATATTATGTTGGGAAGGTATTTTCACCATAATATTTCACCTAAGAGTGATTTATTATATTATCACTGTCGTCTAAAATTATGAATGTAGATAATGTTACCAACTGCATACCATCATTCTAAAGCGATGGAAGTATTTCTAAAAACTTAATTCAGGATGAATTGTAAGAGTAGAACCGCGTAATATCACAAACCAAGTGGCTTGCTAACGAGTACTTTTAAAAACTTTTTTGTCTTCTGAGTAGGTATTTATTACTTTACTCTGATGTCTTACCTAATGTCATGAAAATCCGGTAATAAATAACATAGTTAAAAAAAAAGAAACATGAACGTATTAAGTCCTGAAGTTAACTAACCGAACCTACGTATCAAACTATCAATATTGTGTTCATTTTCACTACAGGGAAACACCAAGAAGACACCATAATATAAATGATTCAAAATTAAATATATTTAATTCTTCTCTCAACCCACGTTTTACAAGTACAAGTTTAGTATCACTCAACCGCCACTTCAGGGTATCTGAAATATAGAACGTTTTAAATAAGATTGTATGTTGTTAATTTCAGTAAAGGTTAAAACTCTTAGTAAAATTTTGGCCAATTAAGGAGTTGATATTGAACCTAATAGAAATTATTCAATTAATTCTGTTTCGTCGCTATTTTTAAAGGTCAGAATTTGAATACTTCGACAGAAAATTACCTCAGTTTCAAGTAAGCTTCGCTTAATTCAATTTTGAATTGACAAGTGTACTTCATACTATAGATTTTAAGAGGATCTGTCGTTATATTCAGTCTACGACGAATAGTATTGTATGGGCAAATATTGGGTATGTATGTATTTTAGTTTTTCATTAATCAAAACACACACATGTATGTCACAACATTTTATCTGATTTTGTTTGAGCCTTTTTATATGATCACATTTAATTTATTTTCTTAATTTATTATAACGGACGCACACTTTCCTTTGTGTTTATTATTATCGTATGGTACTCGTGGGTCGCAGCTGAATATCAGCGTCAGCCGCGTCAGGTGATATATCTTGTGTAGTCATCTGACATTATGCTGAGCTGAGGACCTTTTGGAATTAAAGGCATTGTTTTCTTTCTTTTATAGTTCTAAGGTGTATTTTTTTATGCTGTAGTGACAATAAACACATTTTTCTTTCTTTATTATTCTTTGATCTGGATCTCGTCTGGTCGAAAGTGATGGATGAGGCCTTCGATGGAATGAACGAGCCCAGAAAATAATAATAATATCTTTAGGAAGGGCACTACAAATAGTTTGTCTTGCTTCTATTATTTTTTTCGAATCCAATAAGTTGTATTAAGCATTATAACAAATAATACTTTTTTGTCCATTCTGTTAAATTGTATAACTACTGGTATTACTAGATGGACTGATCCCAACTTTATAGAGTTTTCCGATTAAGAAGTTGTCAGCATAACCATTGCGCTGGAACGTCACTGTATAACCGGTGTCTGTCTATAATATCAATAAAATATAATATAAGACGTCTTATATGTTCCTATCCATATTCCTGGCTATTATGTATTCCTATACTATTTTATTATTTTAATTTATTACTTTCAGGAAAACTTACAGATACATTTTAATATCTAGTACAATCTGTAAACGATGGCCAATTATAAGCTTCCACTAACGATCAATGTGAGTAACATTAACAAATACGCGAAAACAGCGACGTAAGAGATACGCACATGAATTATCACACGCTCAAAAGGTACAATAACAAAAGAAGAGAAAAAAAAATAGTTGTACATCGAAGAAACAATTATTCAAACTTTGCTTTACTTCTTAACACTACTAGTAAATAAATCAAAAACGACATCCTTACACACTACAGGTATTTAAAGTACGACAAGCATACGAAAAGCAAATTACAATAACTCTTTCAGTTATATTGCGAGACTTATTTACTTGTATTATTTACATTTGTAGTGATCTTTCGATAACATGGGATATTGGTTTTTCTATAAACTTGTTTGATATGAAAACTCAATCACATTATTAATATTTTTGATTTGATTCTGTTGAACCATTGACTATTTTAGTATTTTTCACTAGTTTTGCATAAGTTTCGATCCCGTGGGAATTTCGGGATAAAAAGTATTATATGTGTTAATCTTGGTTATAAAGTATCTATGTGCCAAAGGAGATGTTTCATTTTTGGCTAGCACTTGTACAATATATCAAAAAACGGGGAAAATACCCTGAATTTAGGAAAAATATTAATCTGTGAATTTGAGAATAATCCTTTGTGTACAAACAAATAAAAGTTTTTCAATTATTGCCATTTGTTATCGTTATGGCCAATATGGCGGCGTCCTGACCGCAAACATGCGTTCTGAAACCAAAATGGATCTGAAATGAGTGTGAAACCGTAAATACAAAAACATTATTATATATAAATGATGAAAACTTTACCGTACAGAGTGCATTTGTGAGAAAAAGTGCTATTCGCGGTGGCTCTTTAGTTCTTGTTTCAAACAAGTTGAAATGTAAACAACGTTTAGATTTAGTTAATCTTTCAATCGAGCGCACTATAGAGTTGTCTTGTGTTGAACTTGAGCGATATGTTATAATTTGCGTTTATCGACCCCCCTCTGGGGATTTTATTAGTTTCGAATCGGTAATGGAAGATACTCTCAATAGGTTAAAATCAAATAACAAAAGTATTATCTTATGTGGAGATTTCAATATTAATATTTTAGATGTTACTCCATTAAGTATTAGACTTCTCAATCTTTTGAGGTCTTATAATTTAATTAACTTGTTTTTTGAACCTACTAGGATCACAGCTTCTTCGTCAACTTGTCTTGATAATTTATTTAGTGATTGTGATGCCAAAAATAAATTAGTGTTAACTGACGTAACGTCCGACCACTGTGGTTTATTAGCTAGCTTCCCCATGCCATTACATAAAAAGCCACATAAATTTGAATGCAGGCCTTATACAGCTAGTCGTTGCAAAATGTTTAAAAATAATATAGCTCATAGAATTACACCATCGATAGTAGAATACGAGAATCCTAATGAAATTTATGGTGCCCTTTTTGATGTTGTGCAAAAAGAGTACCAATCCACTTTCAAGACCAAAACTATTAACATTAATGGATCCTCTGTTGGCTTTAACCAATGGGCTACTCCCGGTATTTATAAAAGTAGAGCGAGACTATACGAGTTATATGGTTTGAAAAAATACAGGTTTGATACTCCCTTCCTAGAGTATGTCAAAACTTATTCAAAATTATTCAAAAAGATTAGTGCTTTTGCTAAATCAAAATTTTTAGGCGATACAATAAAAAATTCTACTAATAAAGTAAAAACCACTTGGAAAATTATTAATAATGAAACGGGAAAATCGGTTAAACAAGAAAAACTACTTGAGATTATGGTCGACAACAAATTAGTTAATAAAGCAGCTGACGTAGCTGAGGCATTTAATGAGTTTTTTGCCAACATACCGATAACTACGACTCGCTCCTTAAATTCGTCCTCGTCTAAAGCTGAAAACCTTTTGCACAGTAGTGTACCTAAATGTAGTCCCTTATTTAGTTTCGAACATGTAACCCCGCGTGATGTAGTTAATGTTTTTAATACACTTAAGTCTAAAAACACCGGTGATTATTGGGGCATCTCCACTAAACTTATAAGTAATATAATAGACATCGTAGCCCCCTATCTAGCTGTTACTTTTAATAAATGTGTTGATTTAGGAACTTTTCCTGACCTCATGAAGAGTAGTAAAGTCATACCATTATTTAAATCAGGTAATAAGAATGACGTTGGCAATTTCAGGCCTATTTCTATCTTACCTGCATTTAGCAAAATATTTGAAAAGTTAATACTCAAGCAGCTGCTAAGACATTTTAATTTAAATAGCCTCCTCCATAATGAGCAATATGGCTTTACAAAAGCGTTCAACTACAGATGCGGGTGTTGCTCTGTTGAGACACATATTTGACGCATGGGAGAAATCACAGAATGCTATTGGAGTTTTCTGTGATCTCTCCAAAGCCTTTGATTGCGTGCACCATGACACGCTTTTGCGTAAATTACGTCATTACGGTGTCCAAAACGAAGCTCTCAACGTAATTATTTCGTATTTACATAATAGGGTCCAATGTGTAGATGTTAATGGTGTGAAATCATCCGGGCTACCAGTTCAGTTAGGTGTTCCGCAAGGCTCAATACTGGGTCCATTCTTGTTCTTAGTTTACATTAATGATTTACCATTCCATTTGACGGGCATCTGTGATGTTGTACTGTTTGCAGATGATACCTCTCTTATTTTTAAAGTAGACAGGAATAGACAAGATTTTGACGACGTAAACAGTGCACTCTCAATAGTTACAGATTGGTTTACGTCAAATAACTTAGTTCTCAATGCCAAGAAAACCAAATGTGTAAAGTTCGCCTTACCGAATGTTAGAAACCTGGGACCCAACATCGTCTTAGATAAAGAGGTGCTTGAAACTGTAGGCTCGGCAATTTTTCTAGGTCTAACAGTAGATGCCAAACTTCAGTGGGGACCTCATATATCAAGTCTAGCAGGAAGGCTCAGTTCGGCTGCCTACGCCGTCAGGAAAGTAAGACAATACACTGACGTTGATACAGCTCGTTTAGTCTATTTTAGTTATTTTCACAGCGTTATGTCCTACGGTATTCTGCTGTGGGGCAAAGCCGCTGATATACAAAATATATTTGTCCTTCAAAAGCGAGCTGTTCGAGCAATTTACCAGTTAGGTGCCAGAGTTTCTCTAAGAGATTTCTTTAAAGATATTGGTATTCTCACGGTTGCATCACAATTCATCCTTGCCAACATTTTATATATTAGGCAAAATTTACACTTGTACACAAAAAATAGTGATATTCACAGTGTTAACACTAGAAATAAGGACAAACTACGTGCCCCCTTTCACCGGCTTCATAAGGTTCATAACTCATTTGTTGGGCTTGGTATAACCTTTTATAACAAGATACCCTCTTCTTTTCTAGACTTGCCTTTTAATGCGTTTAAAGCTCAACTAAAATCCAACCTTTGTTCAAAGGCATACTATTCCATCAACGACTACTTAGACGATAAGAATAGTTGGTCACCCTAGTTTAACGCAAGACAATGTTTATGTTCCTTCTCCAGAATGAGCTTACTGCCAGGTCTTAGAACCCAGCAATGCATAAATGTGTAAGCTGTCACGCCCTTTATGCCTGGAGGCTTTTATTTGGCTAGTAAGTTTTTTTATTTACATTTTAATTAATTATTTTTTAGCTTGAGTACGTATAGTTTTTATTATATTTGTTGGTATATTGGCGTGGCTAGCTGACATATTATGGCAAATAATTAAATTTTATGTTCTGGCTTTGTAATGTTAATTACCGAACATAAGCACCTAGTATTGTATAGAAGCAAGTATTTTTTTTTAAATTGAACAGACAGCTGTGCTGCTGGGGAGTTTGTTGCGCCACTTCTTCTTCCCAGCGATAGCACTAGGAAGTGGTGAAGGGCGGGCGTTTTTGGGGGACTGTCTTTTGTAATTTTGACGTTCAAAAAGTGCTGATTCTCAGCCTAATTTGAATAAATGACTTTTGATTTTGATTTTGATTAAATAAAATTATAAAAAGGTTTTACTTATTATTAATTCATCTATTACACCTATTTCTAATGTGTTAATAATGGACACATGTAAAAAAAAAAAAACAATATAATATTTTGATAATAATTTTATTATTCTAGTTCGATTCATCTACTTGGCCAGTGTACTTCCGAACGTTTTATTTTAACATACACTGTCTGTCGATGTCATGGGACTAAAAAATCCCGTTTTAGGTTATAATGACATTAACGTCATTGCCATCTGTCATTGACTCAATATGTCTCCATTTTACTCGCAACAAATGTCAAACATTTTCAATTTTAATTTTGTACTAAATTAATTATTTAGATCATTGCCTATTATATGTTTATATATATTATATATTTCACAGATTTTCTGAAATGTACACGTCCTAGCCAAAGTTCCATACAAAAATGAAACGTCTCCTTTCATCCAAATCCGTTCAGTAGGTTTTGCGTGATAAATCCATTATTAAGTACATTCTATGACTATTCTATTCTAGATGGAAGGACAAAGGATAGTCAGTCAGTATAGTGTAGTTACACTATCAGTTCGATAGAATTATGCTTGAAAATGGAATGTTTTATACATGTATTTAGACAACGATGCGAACATTAAAAAACAATTTGCAAGGAACTGTTTGGTATGTGCCCCCACTTCCTTACATTAATACACAGTAACTGTACACATACAGTATCTGGTGAATCCGATCCCTATAGACACGAATGAAATAAGTGCAAGTGTATAAACTATTAAGGAAAACGTCTCAGGAGACGGTTCAATCTACCCTCTTCAAATATCTGACGTTTGGATTCCGCATAATATGATATGAAGATCTCATACATTGCCTACGTAAGGTACGAAAATATACAAATGTGTAAGTAACTAGAAGGATTTATGACTTCTACAATGAGAGATTTGTGGAAGTTGCTCTTCAAAAACGAGGAATGTTGTAACATTCCTCGTTAAAACTGCAACATTCACATTCAACATTCATTAGCTGTAGCTAATGAATGTTGAATGTGAATGTTGCAGTTTTAAAATAATAATCTCGTCATCATAATTAAAAGTATCTTGCTTTTTCAAATCAAAATCAATGAAATCAAAAGTCATTTATTCAAATTAGGCTGAGAATCAGCACTTTTTGAACGTCAAAATTACAAAAGATAGTCCCCCAAAAACGCCCGCCCTTCACCACTTCCTCCGATTTACATTGGATGGTGCTCTATTAATTTGAAAGTAGGTAGGTACTTACTCTTTTTGCTAAATCCATAAAGAAAAAGGTAAAAAACGGTGTAATGAATACAACCATTTTTCCTCTTTGTTGATCTATATATATAAAATTCAAAGTCCTGACTGACTGACTGACTGACTGACTGACTGACTGAGACATCAACGCACAGCCTAAACCGCTGGTCCTAGAGACATGAAATTTGGAGGGTGTATTCTTTGTGAAGAGTAGGTATCCACTAAGAAAGGGTTTTTCGAAATTCCACCCCTAAGAGGGTGAAATGGGGGGATTTTGTTTGTATGAAAAATCTTATTCCTTGAGTTAATAAACTTGAAACTTGGCACGAATACTTATCTAAGTAAATTATGAAGTTGGGCATTTTTTGTTTTTATAAACTACCCCCTAAAAGAGGATTGGGGGGCTTGAAAGTTTGTATGGAAGAATTTTAGCGCGCAGTCCGATTTAATCGAAACTCAGTATTTATACCTAAAATTGAAAGAGAAGAATAATGTGTATCAGGGTTTTTCGAAAATCTACCCCTGACGGCCTGAAAAGGGGTAGTCAATTTTACAGGGGAGGATTTTACAGCGTGGCTTGATTAACTCGAAAATTGGTATAAATTAATAATCTTTGAGTAAAGTTATGAACACATTCCAAATGATTTTTTAAAATTCCACCCCTGTGGTGGTGAAAAGCGGGGATATAGTTTATATGAAAAATCTTATTCGTTAGGTTAATAATCTTGAAAATTGGCATGAATACTCGCCTAAGTAAGCAATAAAGTTTATCATTATTAGTTTTTCAAAACTACCCCTCAAAGGGGCTATGGGGGTGTTAAAGTTTGTGTGGAAGAATTTGAACGCGCGGTCCAATTACATCGAAACTCAGTGTGTGTGTACTTAAGACTAAAAATAAATAATAACACGTATGAGGGTTTTTCGAAAATCTACCCCTAACGGGGTGAAAAGGGGTAGTTAATTTTACATGGGAGGATTATAATAAGTGGCTTGATTAATTATAAAATTGGTATAAATAATCTTTGAGTCAAGTTATGAATTTTCATGAATATTTTAAAATTCCACCCCTGTGGGGGTGAAAAGCGGGGTACAGTTATATGAAAAATCTTATTAATTTAGTTAATAAACTTAAAACTTGGCAACAATACTTGCCTAAGTAAGTAATAAAGTTTATCATTATAAGTTTTTCAAACTACCCCTCAAAGGGGGATATAGGGGTGTTGAAGTTTGTGTGGAAGAAATTGAATGCGCGGTCCGATTAACTCGAAACTCAGCATTGATACTTTCGACAGAAAATAATTATTAATAAGTATGTAAAGTTGTCGAAAATTGATCCCTGACGGGACAAAAAGGGGTAATACGGTTTTTAGGGGAGGATTTGAACTTGAAACTGTATGTTACATTTTCACGCCTAAACCACTGAACTTCTGATTTGGCAAAGAGATAGATGGCATCCTGGGGAAGCACGTATACTTTTTATCCTGGTAGCACGTTCCCGTGGGATAAGTTCCGACATCCACGCGGGCGAAGCCGCGGGCAGAAGCTAGTACACTATAAACGCCTATTAAGTAGTAGCAGTAGGTTGTACTACTGTATTTTGTTATGTTACCCTTGAAAAGCGTAAGACTTATGGTGCTCGTGGGTCAAAGAGAAGTCATTATGTTGGTTGGCTAGCGGCCAACACCTCTCACTTTGTGAAGCTCTAGTGGCGCCATCTTTGAACTTTTCACGCTTTTTAATAAAGGACTTCATAGTTCGATACAAGTGACTAGATGCAGGGTAGAGCAGTTCATAATAATAATGATTATAAAAAATATGTCAAAATAAAAAACTGGAAAAAAAGACGATCAAATTTAACTAAACTAGTCCATACCATACGTAGATATTGTCAAATTCTTATACTTGATCAAAAATCTAATACATCATAATTATTCTGCTTCGAGTGAATTGAAAGAGAATATAGACACATTCAAGGCTACCTAGTTACATCTGCACTGACCGGATGTGCAAATGTTTGGAATGAGTAAATGTTTACAATGGCTGGCCGCAACACTGCATACTACGCTCGTCCAGACCAGAACAGCGTACATTCGCTTCGGCAGGCTTTGCTAACATCAAGGCACTATAAAATGGTAGCCACAACTGTGGTCGATTTCGGAAGTTGTTATTAAATTCTAAAGCGTCTTATCATTTTTATGTGTTACCTATTTTTGAGAATGCTAGTTTACCTGGCAAACGACGTTTTAGTGGCAAACGACATTGCAGCAGGCCCAGACGGAGATGGCGGGATGAGCTGGACTCCTTTCATAAAGATTTTTCCTTGGCAGCTCTGGACAAAGAGAGGTGGAAGTAGAGTAGGGATGCCTTTGCCCAGCACATTGGACATTAACGGCTAATAAAAAATAAAACAAAGTTTACCTGCAATCGGTGACTGTAAGTCCTTTGTTACTTACATAATATGATAATACAGTATGTAACAAAAACCCTGTTGTTCCTTCTAGGAGCGTATATATATACCTATAGGCTTACCATTATTGAAGTTATAATTTAAAAAAAAACTATGGTGGCCGAACATTGTCCATAATCTGATAGTTTTTAAATTCGATACATTGTTACAAAATGTTTTTAACATCTGAACTTACAAGTACTAATGGATCTAGCCTACGGTCGATAAAGATTGCCGCCGCCGGCGGCGGCCCCTTTGATTCACGATAGCTAGACAGGTTGGCGCCAAAACACAAAGCAGGCGGCACGCACAAACTCCCTTTTGTACGACCGCCACTAGCCGATTGTCCGCCTCACTGCCCCTCAGTCGCCCGCGCAACTTGCTTCCGGACGGATGTATCGTACGTTGACAGCATTAGAAAAAGAACCAAATTATTGTGATTTTGTGAGTGAATTCTGTGTGTGCGTTTTTTTCCAAAATGTCTTATTCAAATGAGGAATAACCAAGAACGTTTCGCAACTCTAAGGAACATAACTTTGCGTCGACGATGGCTTCCCAACGTCTCCACATACGGACGTTCAACATTGGGTCTGTGCACGGTCGAGACCAACATTGTATTGACGAAGGATAACCGAGGACTCGAGACCATGACATTGAGGAAGAAATCCTCGTGATGTTTGAAGAAGACCCTACGGAAGTACGTGCTCTGTGGGTAAATAAATTAATTTTTAAGTGTTAGTTATGTCATAAATGACTAAATAGTTACTACGTAACAGATACTTAGTAGAAAATTACCTAATGCTATAATAGCCTACTCCGTCTCGTCAGCAACCTCTGCATGCTAAAATGTGCCTAAATACTCAAACGTACAGTTGTGATTGCTTCACACCGCGCGATTCCCGTATTATTATTATACTCTTTGGCGCGATCCCACAGCACTGAATTTGGGCCGCAAACGGCCCGGACCGCTCGGCCGGGCGGTAGGTAATTATAACGTGCAAGTACATGGAGTGACGGAGGTCTGGTTATGTGTTTATTGTAATTATCAATCGTCAAACTTGATAAGCCAACTTTTTGAAAAATTCAAACTAACGTTCCCAAAGTGTTATCTATCAGTCAAACAGCTGAGTGATGTGAACGACACGTGACGAGTTCATGACCTTAGTGTAGTATGGTAGTGTGCGGCGCGGCGGCGGGCGGCGACAAAGCGACCGGTTGCTACCTATTTCGCTTTGCAGGGGTGAGCAATCAGTGTTACTTTTCAAATATTTATTATAAAATATTTATTTAGATTTTTTTTTCTTGAATATTTTTTTAATTGACTTACGTAATTACCATCGGATATCCATTCTGTAAACGTCCCTACTTGGAACAACAGGGTTTTTGTTACATACTGTATATTACATACAGAAGCTGTTGGCGTACCTTTATAAATAAATTCCTTAGAAAAAATGTCGTTCCTGTGTAATGGCAGCGTACTCGTGTACTTTCTCGTGTAGGTACTACAAGAAGCACGTATTCAGTCGTGGGCGCTTACTTACTAGTTGAATCTATTTTTCCGCTCATCATACATGTACGAATAACCCAGTCAGTCAGGGTATACGGGCACATATCCACACCCCACGACGCTGGCAAAGTATTAATAGTCACATTAGAAAAACGATCTTCTTTAACTTATAGAAATACCAGCGTATTTACAACACAAGTATACATCCCAGTACTATGGCGGGTTTAGCCGTCTCAACCCTTTCATAGCGGAGTTATGCGGCGACACGAGATATGTATTCACGCGAGCATTGCAAATATTCGCGAAATGCTTTTGTAATTATGTGTGAATGGGTTGTTTTAGTTGGCTTGTGTTGGTTACCTATGTGCCGATGAGTTTAGTTTTTGGATTGATGAATGTTATAAGCATTAGAATAAAATTGTCTTCAAATGAAGATTCATTTAAAAGGCCAATTATAAATTGTTTCAAGGAAACGACCGAATCTTAAGTCAAAAGTTGAGCAGGAAAACTTCACAATAGAAACTTAATGACAAAAATAAAAATGTTATCAAAAGAAATCCGATTCAAGTGTTATATTAATTACAAATGAAAAACACAATAAAACACTCTAATTGTAAAACAAAAACAAAAAATAACAATGTATTGTAGGAGTCCTTTTGTAAAGGTTTCGCGACCATTCGCGAAAACTTGGCCACTTCTCAATAGAAGTGGCCAAGTTTAAGGGATTGTGGGCCGTTGTCATAGCAACCACTCTTAGCAAATAATGAATTTCTTTGTAGACAAATTTTCGCTCAGAGTTTTTCCTGTTTAGATTGAAAATAAACAATTAATATTTTGTTTAGGATATAATGTTTTCTTGTGGTTAGAGTCTTTGTTGTCCACATGGACGTAAGTATATAGAAGTTATTACGTTTGTTTTCCTAGAATGCCCCATTTCTATCTTTTTTTCTTTCTATCAAGAATTTGATTTATGGGATGATTTCATCTTTATTCACTCTAGGTACTGGAAAACTAAAAAAAAGAGCTAAGCCCCTAACAAATCATACATTTTGACGAATATGTAAGGTTTGTCGAGTTAGGCCGTGTAGGGTTAGGGGCCTGGCCTACATTCGATCTGGTAATTTTTTAACAGTGAAAACGTTATGTAGGTAAGGGCCGGTTTTTTGATGAGTAGTTAAACTCAACCAATTGTTAAAAATAGTAACTAGTGGTCAAATTTCTGCAAAATGTGTTTTTTGATCAATTGTTAGTTTATCTAATGGCTATAGCCATTAGATAAACTAACAAACATTAATTAACTATTAGTTAAAAAAATATATTTTTTTAACTAATAGTTAATTATTTGACCATTAGCAATGATATTATATCAGCTAGCAGGCGGACACGCTCAGCAGTATTGATGGACTCATTAATGAGCTTATACCATACCAACCTGCAGAGCGGCTCATCGCAGTCTCTAGGAAGATAGGTTCACGGGCCGATGTGTATCTGGGAAAGCACTTTCCTTTCTCTCAAGGTGATTTAAAATATCAGAAATCATTATCAAAAGTAGGAGATAGATACCTACCCACTCAAGTAACCCGGATGAAGCCAAACATAATAACATTGTTAAGTGATTTCCTAATAATCGTTCCAATTTTTTTTTCTATTTAGGACAATTTTCCGGGAATGGGCAGGAATTCTATAAGAACGTTAATATTATCAAGCTTATTAAATTTTTACGAGAGTACCTTTTCTGGGTAGGGGTGTACAACAAAGTATATAAAGAACTAAGTATATAGAAGTAGATTTTTTATTAGATTCCTATAACGGCTTCCGTGAATATGAAACAAATACTATAATAATCGTAACTTTAAACCGACTGACAAGCAAAAAAGTAACTACCGTGCGATAAGCTATGTGGAAAAAAATCATTTTTGGAAAAACGCGCTGGTAGAGAAGAATTATAAGCGCTGTAGAGAAAAATATAAATTAAGAATTTATATTTTTTAATATTTTTATAAATTAAGAATTTATATTTTTTCTTACAAAAAGAAATGATGTTTAAATACATTGTTTTATCTCTTCCACTTCATTTCGCATCAAAGATATACCTTTTCATAGTAGATATACGAGTACATACCTACAACCTTTTGACCGACATAGAAAAGTCCTTTATTAAAATTCCCCAAATGATCCAACATATCCGTGCAGATAATTTGAAAGAAGCTCTTTGTGTAGAACGAGAGCCTTCATCCCATTAGCCGTGTTTAATTCAATTACCGGAGATATCTGGGCAGGGACAGTCCCTGATCAGACTACAAAGTATTACTGATACTTTTTGTTTGATTTCCGAAGCGTAGCTCCTCAACAATCAGAAGGAACGTTTCGGATGTTCCGAAGATCCGAAGTTGTGTGAACTTTCAGATCGTAGGTACTTCAAGAGCTCAGCAGTGCAATTCTGTAACCATCTCACCGTGAAAACTTAGGTGAAGTGAGCGTGAAGTGAGCTGTCATTCCATTTAATACTAGGGATTGACACTACTGACAACTCACATCAAGCTCACTTCACTTGAGTTTTCACGGTGAGGTTTTTACAGAATCGACTGGCAGCACTCCTGCGGCACAGGTTATAAATAACAGGCTTATTTTATATTACGTAATATAAGAATTATCCCAATAATTAACTACCTTTTCACTGAACTGAGGGAAAAAGTGGTTAGTGCTTTCGAAACTGTAAAAACGAATGTGTTTGTGTTTTTGAAAGCTGAGAGACAAACAACAACGTCGTGCTAGTACTTTGTGTAGAATGTGAAGGTAGACACTCCGAACAAAAGCTCCAGCTAGCTTAGGTATTTTATTTATTTGTACATAGACAATAATTTGTAAATACGTAGTATCGGGATAGCCTCAGAAGTATTGCAGAAATAAAATCCAGTAATGTCTCCACAGCACTTTAATCACAAAATTCACCTCTTTCTTGTACAACGGTTGAACGATGTCTGACTATCGCAACGACTGTCAGTTATGACATTACCTTCGATTATGAATACACTATCTTAAATTAATATAATGGCTATTAACAAACGATTATTCATCTACAATCAGTTGATAATAAATTGTTACATTTAATTATTATTGTTTAGATTAACAATGTAATATATTTCACTATAAATTAAAATTGTTTAAACTTTAACATCTACCTTCCTGTTGCTACTTAATACAGTCAATACAACATCTATGTATTAGAGGTATAATAATTCCAGGATATATAGAATAATATTAATCAGACGTATATTAAAATAATTAGGCTTACAGTAGTTAGTTAAATCAATTGGTGCAAATAAGTTGTTTTAAATTTTTTTACTACCCCTTAAATAACTGGAATAACTAATAACCAGTGCTCCTAAACAAAATGATCACTTAAAAACCTTAACTCATACTTAACTAGCGAAACTTTCCATTTTTATGACAAAGTAAAAATCATTTGTTTTCACTGAACTAGAACGGGAATTAAGCAAGGCCCACAACACAATAACCGCTTTGGAAACTCTCAAAGCCCGTGAAGAGTCTGCGATCACCTGCAGTCTTTATGATGGGTTGGTTGGTAGCGGGTCCGGTCCCATATTTTTTCTAGGACTAACAGTAGATGCCAAACTTCAGTGGAGACCTCATGTATCAAGTCTAGCATGAAGGCTCAGTTCGGCTGCCTACGCCGTCAGGAAAGTAAGACAATACACTGACGTTGCTACAGCTCGTTTAGTCCATTTTAGTTATTTTCACAACGTTATATCCTACGGTATTCTGCTGTGGGGGAAAGCCGCTGATATACAAAATATATTTGTCGTTCAAAAACGAGCTGTTCGAGCAATTTACCAGCCAGGTGCCAGAGTTTCTCTAAGAGATTTTTTTAAAGATACTGGTATTCTCACGGTTGCATCACAATTCATCTTTGCCAACATCTTATATTATAAGGCAAAATTTACACTTGTACACTAAAAACAGTGATATTCACAGTATTAACACTAGAAATAAGGACAAACTACGTGCCCCCTTTCACCGGCTTCATAAGGTTCATAACACATTTGTTGGGCTTGGTATAACCTTTTATAACAAGATACCCTCTTCTTTGCTAGACGTTTAAAGCTCAAGTAAAATCCAACCTGTGTTCAAAGGCATACTATTCTTTAGTTTACTATACTCTATGTACTATTCCATCAACGACTACTTACACGATAAGAATAGTTGGTCGCCCTAATTTAACGCAAGACAATGATTATGTTCTTTCTCCAGAATTAGCATACTGACAGGTTATTGTTATTAACTTATCTATTTGTTTTACTTCGATGGTCTTAGTTTATCATAATGTGACTTCAAGTGACAGCTACATATGTGAACAGAACCCAGTAAAGCATAAAATATATGTATGTGTGTGTGTAAATATGTGTATTTGTTTGTGTGTGTGTGTGTGTAAAATGTATGTATATATGTATGTGTATATGTGTGTGTAAATGTATGTTTTCTATAATTGTTCTTATGTTCTTTTGTGCGTCATGTTTACCGCAAATAAACGTATTTTCTTTCTTTTCTTTCTTTCTTTCATGTATGTAATCGGTCACGCCCTTTATGCCTGGAGGCTTTTATTTGGGTAGTAAGTTTTTAATTTACATTTTAATTTTAATTAATTATTTTTTAGTTTGTACGAGCTAGCTAGTACGTATAGTTTTTATTATATTTCTTGGTATATTGGCGTGGCTAGCTACATTTATGGCAAATAATTTAATTTTATGTTCTGGTCTTGTAATGTTAATTACCGAACATAAGTACATAGTATTGTATACAATCAAGTATTTTTTTAATTGAACAGACAGCTGTGCTGCTGGGGAGTTTGTTGCGCCACTTCTTCTTCCCAGCGATAGCACTATTAAGTGGTGAAGGGCGGGCGTTATTGGGGGACTGTCTTTTGTAATTTTGACGTTCAAAAAGTGCTGATTCTCAGCCTAATTTGAATAAATGACTTTTGATTTTCATTTTAAATTTAGTAGATAGCGGTACACCAACTGAGGTATTTTTGACAGTCCTAAGCCCGTTACGTAGGAAGGAAAGTTTTGACATTTTGACAGTTTTCGTATGAAATAACTCTCAAAATTTCAAAATTATTCCCCGATTAAAGTTATCAGATGATTGAAAAATCAGCCCTAAATATAAAATAGTGTTAGGAGCCGAGCAAAAAGAAAAAAGTCAGAAAGATTACTAAGTGAAAACGAAGTTATAGCAGGCGATGCGTTGTGACGCGGGAGCAAGACATGTCACGCAGAGAAAAAAAAAAAAAAAAAGATTATGTATGTAGAGGTAGAAATTCCTCATCCTCCAATGGTAAGTGGAAAGTTATTTTTTGCGGCCTTGGTATCTTTACTGAAGGATACTCCAGATAGCCATTTAGCCATAACCCAGTCAAGATTATGTAAGATTACGTCTAAGCGAGGGCTCCATATCTCAATAAGTCTACTAAGATACGGTGTTTTTCAATTCTTCGGAGTATATAATTCACTAATCCAGTTTTTGCAGCATCTTTTACAAACCTGGTTATTTAATTAGTTCGGTTCGTTCAATAAAATTAAGTAGATACCACCAAAAACCACCACCACCACCACCACACCACTACCAAAAACCACCACCACCACCACCACTAAAATCAAACACGAATAGGTAGATGGCAATCATTTAGAAGTTTATTTCAATTCAAATAGTCATGATTCGTGGTGAACGGCAAATATGCCATCGATAATGATAGTATAAATGATAATTGATCTGATGATATTTATATCTGTAAATTGGTTAAAAAACACTTTCACATTTAAAAATACCTAATGTTGAACCTAAAATTAGACGACGTCAATATTTTGATATTACTTCGTCGTGACATCATTGCATTACAATACACACGTTTACCCGACTTCCTCTATAAATAAGCCCAATCATCCTTGCTTACCAAATCAGTATTATTATAAAGCTCTATCTTCGACAAGCGGTACAAAAGCCGTTCAGCCTGAACTAAGGGGGCGTCAGGCACAGGTAGTTATCCGCGTCTATTGAAGCTACGCGTGCTTCTCAATGATTTATAATACGGAATAAACTTTCTTTAGTGCGAGTTTTCAGAAGTTCTTCCACGGTTTTTAATTTAAAGTTGGAGTTTCTTTAATTCCAAATGGGGGAAGAGATAATAGGTCCGCTAACCAGTGGCCTTACTTTGTTAGAATTATGCTCAGGTACTTACTATACATTATGACAATGCCATTTTTAATTTGGTTTCTTAATACTTTAGACCTAAAACTTTGTCAACAACACAGAGTGTTGCCTAAAATACTTTGGTCTTCTATAAATAGTAATAGAAGACTCAAGTATTTTAGGCAACACTCTGTTTTTAACCAAGTTCTACAAAGGAGGAGGTTCTATCTTCGTCTGTATGTATTTTTTCTGTATTTTCATCGATATTTTTATCAATAACTAGCTGCGCCCCGCGGTTTCACCCGCATAAGTTTCGATCCCGTGGGAATGTCGGGATAAAAAGTATCCTATATGTTAATCCTGGTTATAAACTATCTGTGTGCTAAATTTCGTCAAAATCTGTTCAGTAGTTTTTGCGTGAAAGAGTAACAAACATCCATACATCCATACATACAAACTTTCGCATTTATAATATTAGTAGGATTATTGTGGACCGATTTTGATTTTTTTTCATTTGTAGCATGCGCGTTGTCCCATATTATAAGTTTTATTAGATTTAACTTTGCTTGGGTAGTTTTTGATTTAGCTTCAATAATAGATTAGATTTAGATTTGATATTACCCTAAATAATAAGTTAAATGTTCTGGATTATAATATGGACGATGCAAATAAATTGTATGAGGATTTCTTTTCAATAGTGCACACTGAATTCAATAAAACTTTTGAAAAGAAAACAAAAAATATTTGCCCTAATTTTATATTTAGTGACTGGGCAACTAGAGGTATTAGGATTAGTAGGGAAAGACTGTTCGAGCTTGTGACTGTTCCTAAATTACCCTAGGCTGATAAAATTTTCGATTTTCCTAATTATGTGGAACTGTCAGGAAAATGGGGTAGGTCCCCCTTGCGGGGGAGAACAGCACCCCTCCGCCGTGCTGTTCTGTAGGGCTCGTCTCCAGACTGGACACCCTTCCACCTATGGTGATGGATTCCCAAGAAGCGTTTGCCTTGCTCCGACTTGGAGAGGTGGGGAGCAAGGAGGGATTTAAGAAAACAATTGCAATATAAAATAGGGTTGGGAATCCATAGAAGATGATTAAGGAAAGGAAATCTACTTTTCTTTTGATTATGAAGCTACAAGAGATGAGAGGAATACAAAAGGGTAAATGGCACGTAACGCTTGCGTTGGAGAATACTTTGTTTTGTGTTACGTTACTGAATATTCTTACAATAATCGAGTAACCCACCCCAGAGACGTAGGGCCGCTTTACAACAGCTGTTACGTCATGCGTGTACCACCAGTCCTAACTTGCATAGGCCTAGAGAGAACCTGCTGCGGTTCCAGTGAGACACGCTCCCTACACTCAAGCGTGTCTTACTCAATCCTAAGGTAAAGGACTGCGAAGTGCCTCTACCATTGAGCGAGACAAGTTTCCAGAAGTGCTGGACGCGTACAGTAGTAATAACCCCTCATAACGGCCTACTCACCCTTACTAAGACAATACAAAACTAGCGCAAGCGTACCGCATCGTCAGTCGGTTGCAGAATTCCTTACGATTGCCTTGCTTGCTATACGCCGAAGTGGTTACTTTAAATCGTCACCTCGCACTTCCTTATTAATCTACCCAATTTAGAGGATAGTTCCAGTGTAATCAGCAACCGTGCGTACATTCTTGTCTATACCTATTTATGTAGCAACGGAGCCTTTCTATCTGGGCATCCAAATTATGTGTCTCGCTAAATATTATATTTTTTTATCAGTAAGAGGCCTACGGGGGCCGGGTGTGATTTAACGAGACACAATACCTAACGTTCCTTAGAACGACTATCAATCCAGTTAAGGGTGCTTGGTGAAGCCTACCCCCCTCCCCGGAAGTGTGCGTATATCAAGAGCAATGCAAGAACCCTGCAGTTAGTCTGTCCATAGGGAAAAGGTAGCCATCACTAACGTTTGGTTGGTTTGTGTTCATAAACAACTGATTACGAGGAAGCATTATAATTAAAATTGGCCCTAACAAGTTGCGAGTTCGGTTCAGCCTTCCATAAGCGGTGTCACTGCCCTAAACGTCATGTCTTGGTTGTGGTTGTCTATAGTCTATCGGTAGAGCATGTGTCTACAGTATGTTGTCAAGTCAGCCCTTCGTCCGTGACTGCGATCGAGAGTGGACGTGTGCCAAGGATAGGATATAATATTTATATTAAAGTAGTTTTTGCATTCTATAATACCGAATTGTCGCCTGTATGTGAACACTGGAAGTGGCCAAATTCGCGTAGTAGTAACTTATATTCGCCGGTCACAAAGTACGCTGTGTGAGATAACCGCGCTCCCGCCTTCACCTCCGCGAGAACGGTACGCCACCCATAATTGCTGTCCCGCTTGCACAACGACTGCGCGCACTGCTGTGACTCAGATTTGCCGCTTCTTGGGACCTACGCGCACAGCTCATACGCCGCACACTATAAGGTACATACTACGAAACATTAATAATTATGAGACGTACACCACCACCATCCGTGTCGCCGGCAGAGTCTAAAGCTAGTGACGCCGGAACTATTATGACAATTAATCCAACTATTAATTTATCCGGTTCTGCCCCAAATTTAAGTAGCATGGATGGGTCAAACGTTACATCACGTAATCCAAAACGTAAATGCGATCATGAATTGGTCGCTTTCATGGAAGAGATCCGGGATTTACTAAAAACGTCTACTGCTCAAACTGAAAACAAATTTACGTCACTACAAAAATCCATGACTGAAATTATAGCGCAAAATGCAGAGTTGCAAAAATCCATAGAATTTGTCAATGAGCAGTACGACGATGTGAAAATGAGGTTGGATGATACTGAGAAAAACCGGAAAGTCGATCGTGCCTATATTAGTCAGCTGGAAGACAAAGTGGAGAATCTAGAAAGAATTTTGTGTCTCACAAAGATAGAAATTAGAAATGTACCAAAAAAAGAAGGAGAAAATAGGGAGGATCTGCGTAATGTACTCTCAGAAACGGCAAAAGTCTTGGAGATCCCGCTGGATCGTTACGAAGTTAAGGATATCTTTCGTTTGAGTAAAAAAAGTGGTGAATCATCTATTATTGTCGACTTCACCTCCGTGACCACAAGGGAAAATATTCTGCAGAAAGTGCGTAATTACAATCGCAAGAATACCCAGGGCAAATTAAGCACCTCCCATATAAATATACCAGGGGACATAAAACCTATTTATATATCAGAGTGCCTGACGATGAAGTCACAGCGCTTATTCTATCTAGCAAGGAAATTTGCTAGTGAGAATAGTTTCAAGTTTTGCTGGACGTCAATTGGAAGAGTGTTTCTTCGACAGGGGGAGGGGATGCAACACATACTCATTAAAAGCGAAAATGACCTTAAACCAAACATAGAACAATGACTGGGCCACGGAATTGCTTGTTTCACTTACTTATCTGTATATGTTTTAGTATTTTTTTATCTGCACCTGCTCTGTTATTGTACAACACACAAACAAAATACACCCAAACACTACAAGGACCACTCAATACACAAAACACAACCATACCACAAAAATACACACATCAACATACATATATTATCCTCTCTGAACAGATCCTTTCGCAATGTTTTAATACAAGACTATACCACGCCTACAACAAGACCCCGTACATTAATAAGTAACACTGAAATTATAACGGTACTCAATGGCTAACACAATCACATCACAAATAGATAACTTCACGGTGGCTTCTTCACATCACTGTGATACTAATATCTGTAATGACATCATAAAAACCTCGAAGAATTCGCTGAAAATAATAACTCAGAATATCCGAAGCATATATAAAAACTTAGACGGGTTCCAGGCTCAATTGGCTAGGTTATGTTGTGAAATGGACATTATAATCCTAACGGAGTGTTGGCTTAATGATGAAAAACCGATTCCTCCAATTGAAAACTATGTGACATACTCCAGTAAAAAATGCTTAAATCAGAACGATGGTATTACAATATACGTTAAAAGCAGTATTCAATGTACAGTGGAAGAACCAGAGCCAGTAGGTGCCAACTTCCTTCTACTAAAAATTGACTCCGACACATGTATTTTAGCATCCTATAGATCCCCATCGACATATTGCATTGACAGCTTCCTAAATTCCCTAGAAAACATTTTAAGTAAACAAAAAGCGAATAACATAATTTTAATAGGAGATATTAACATCGACATAAAACCTAGCAATACTGACAGAAATAGTTCACCTTATCTTAATTTGACTGCTGAAATGGGCATTTTACCGGGACATACACATCCGACAAGATTGCAGAACTGCCTCGATCATGTTATGATTAATAAATCTTCCTGTGCAACTGTCATAGTAGTAAATTCCACAGTCAGTGACCATGCCTCGGTAATAGTATGTTTAAGTAAGGGCGCTAAATCCAATAAACACACGAGTAAATACGTCACAAAAGTAAATTATGAAGCTGCTGTTCAGCAGCTTAAAAATACAGATTTCTCTTTTCTATCTGACAACTGGGATGCGAATGAAGCTGCAACTGGGTTTGTCGAATGTTTGATGTCCACAATATGTCAACACTCCAAAGTCAAGACAGTCCCTAACCGTAAAATAATACTTAAGCCCTGGATTACACCTGGTCTAATACGGTGTATTAGACACAGGGACAAGCTCCATAAAACATTTCTAGCAGATCCAAAAAACAGAATTATAGAGCTGTCTTATAAACGGTATCGTAATTTCTGCAATCTGTTACTTAGGAAGATAAAACTAATTCACGATAGATCCGCCTTAGAATCATCAAAAAACAATAAAGAAACATGGAATACCATTAAAACTATTACTAACCAATCTGTACAAAAAATACCAGCGGACAAACTCTTAACTGCAACAGATGCGCCCGACGCTATTGAGGAAATAAATCATTACTTTGCTAATATTGGTAAGCAATTATCTGACACTATTATTCAAAACCAATATTCCCCAAGCGCCCCATATAAATTTGAAACACCCTCTGCATGTGAATCTATGGTTTTATTATCCCCCGGCGAGATCGAAGTTGAGTCGGTGATTAATAACCTGAAGAATGATTGTGCTACAGGATGGGACTCTATTCCGGCCAAACTCCTCAAACTGGGCAAAGATGTACTAGTCCCACCTCTTACAAAACTCATTGAGAAATGTTTCGAGCAGGGAGTCTTCCCCCGTGTCTTCAAAAAGTCTCTAATAACGCCTGTTCACAAGGGAGGGAGTCAAGATGATGTCAAAAATTATAGACCTATCTCAGTACTCTCAGCACTGTCAAAAATCTTGGAAAAACTGCTAAACCATAGACTCATAAGATACTTGGAGCACTCTAAAACATTATCAGACTCTCAATTTGGCTTCAGGTCCGGGAAAAGCACCGAAGACGCAGTTAACCAACTTGTTGACTACATTACTGGGAAAGTGGATGCAAAACAGAAATGTCTGGGAGTTTTTCTAGACCTAGCCAAGGCGTTTGACACTGTCTGTATTCCGACCCTTGTGAAGAAGTTAGAGCATGTTGGAATCAGGGGGAAAGCTCTCAGCATATTTACTGATTTTCTTGCAGACCGAACACAAAAAGTTAAGATTGGTGAAAAGGTCAGCAGTGAAGCCAAAATTAGCTATGGTGTTCCCCAAGGAAGCTGTTTATCCCCAAGTCTCTTCCTGGTCTATGTGAATGACCTTTGCCAGCAGTCTCTTGGTAAGGGCAGAATATTTAGTTACGCAGACGATACCGTACTAATATTTCACGATGAGAGTTGGGAGAAAGCGCAACAAGCGGCGGAGCTAGGCTTACACAAAATAATCCAGTGGTTAGGAAGTAACTTGCTAACCCTGAACATCACAAAGACCTCCTATCTGCAATTTACTTTCGCCAATACTAAGCCCATGGTAATAAGTCTCAAAGCACACTCCTGCAATGATTTAAATGGTCACCAATGTTCATGTCTTCCAATCTCTCAAAAAAAGTCAGTAAAATATCTAGGTGTACTTCTAGATGAACGACTTAGCTGGCGTCCGCACATTGAATTGACCACTTCCCGTGTTAGGAAACTAATATGGGCATTTAAGAAGCTTCGACACGTTGCTAAGTTTAAGCTACTCCGCACGGTGTACATTGCGCTGGCACAGTCAATTATAGGCTACTGTATCACGGCCTGGGGAGGCGCGTGTAAAACCTTTATGATTCACCTCGAAAGAGCCCAAAGATCTTTGTTAAAGGTCATGACCTTCAGACCGTACCGGTTTCCTACGAAGGATCTTTATAAAAATTGTAATGTACTTACCGTGAGACAGGTATACCTACTTCGTCTCACAATTAAACAACACCAACTGACGCCGGTAATTCACGCCACCAAAGGGAAGAGAACTATTACTCATACTAATGTATGTAGATCAGAAAGATGTAAAACCGCTTCCGCTAGAAGACAACACTTCTACATGACTAATTACATTTACAATAAATTAAACAATAACCTTAACATTAATCCGCTCACAATTATAGAAACTAAATTAAAAATTTCCACATGGCTTCAAACACTTGATTACCACCAGACGGAAGATCTATTACAATATCAGTACTCATAAAACAATCCACACTCACCCACATACACACGCATATACCCCCTCACAAACACAAACACACCCCCACACACACCCCCCCACACACACACCCTCACACACACACATACACACACAAATATTTTGTATACCTAAGAGTATGTGTGCATCTTACATTTCGTTCCATTATTATGTTTTTCTTTTTCTTATTATTTTTTTTTTATATTGTTTTATTGCACATTGATATTAATTGTACCACAAATGGGCGAAGACACTGGCTCCTGTAACACAGGTTGCTACCTAGCTCAGGAGTCAGGGCTTCAAAGTATGTAACAACTGCTTTTTATGTCAATAAATTTCTTTATTATTATTATTATTATTAGTCACACCTTATAGCGGGCTTTCCCCGAGTCCCTACGACCAAACGCGTGTGTAGGATTCCTCGGTATCGTCATAGAAAGGAACAAGGAGGGATAAAATAGTCGGCACTCACCTGATCGTTCACAAACACTTTCACTGAGATTCACGCGCCTTACACGCTACTTACATACATTGATAGTAGGCTAATATAACCTAGTCTAAACCAACACTTACTATTAAACATATTTAATAACATCCCGCTCTCTCGATCTCTCAACAAACACACTGGTTCTATGATCGCTATTCCGCGACAGCCCACTCGGACATAGCCTCGTGGCATTCCCTAAATATCCTAACTTAACTAACGTGGACTAGGAAGTCCGTCTCCTATAGCGGTTCGACACCGACTGCCCTGACTTCCTACCTCCGTCTTCTCACAATTCCTCCTCAAAATACCACGCTTAGCTCAGCCTCCGTCTGTCCCTTTTTTGTCCGATTTCTCAATTGTTTCGAGGGTTCTTTCCCACAGCCTACGATCCCTACTAATGGGAAACAGATGTGGGACTCGTATTGTCCATTGCATGTTAGCGTCTCGGCATTCTTAGAATTCGTACAAAATATTGCATCTTAAGTGACGTAGAGTATCGCTTTCTATTGATAACTGGCTATAATTGCCGGTCTGTTTCCCATAAAATATAAATGGAATGGTTTTCTAAGAGTTTCAATATTGTTTTACTATTTTAAAGAAAAAGGATATTTAGTTATTTATTAGGGTAACATGTCGAACTGTCAGACCATAAAATTGAGATTTAATGCGCCTCTAAGCGGGCCGATATCGTGGGACAATGTTAAAATAAGAATTTAGCATAAGATATTTTGTTATTAAATTAGGAGTAAGTGACAGACAGTCACAAGCTGTATGGCCTTAAGCCTTATATCAACACTGAAACTTTCAACAAGTATGTTGCTATGTATTCCAAAACTTTTAGAAATACATGCAAGATAGCTAAAGCCCAGTTCATTAGTAACAAGATCAAAACAGCAGATAACAAAATAAAAACAGTTTGGAAAGTTATACATAATGAAACTAGTGGGAATAAAATACGAAACAATGATTACACATTGGAGACTTCACGTGGTGCCATAAGCTCTAACTTAGAAGTAGCTCAGGAATTTGTAAATTTCTTTACAAATATACCATGTAAAACGACGGAAGCTTTAAATTCCTCACCTGTTGTCTCAATTGATCTATTAAGAGCTAACGTTCCAGGATGCTCGATTGAATTTCAATTTAAACACATAAACCCTATGACAGTTATAAAAGCTTTTCGGCAAATCAAAATCAAATTGACCGAAGATTTATGGGGAATGTCTATCAAAGTTTGTACATCCATAATCGAGACTATAGCACCATACTTAGCTTTGATATTTAATTTGTGTGTAGATCAAGGAGTCTTCCCGGATTTAATGAAATACAGTAAGGTTATACCGCTTTTTAAATCTGGGGACAGCAAAGACACCAACAATTATAGACCCGTATCCGTGTTGCCCGTATTCAGCAAGGTGTACGAAAAGGTAATGCTCAATCAAATTTAAACCAACCTCTCTCGTTGGCTCGTTTTTAACCAATTATACCTACCGTTGCAAAAAATTTCATATCCTTCCACTTTATGAAAGGCGTAAAATATCAGATCTTGTGTTTCTCTTCAAAATTGCCAATGGAACAACTGGTGTTACCGAGTTGTTGCACAAAATTGGGTTGCGAGTGCCGTCTGTGTTCTTGCGTAGACCTCATGTATTGCACACCCCAGTCGTAGCCACTACATACAGACGGAACTCGTACATGGTGAGAGCGAGTCGTATATACAACACAACCTACCGGGAAGCTGATATCGACATTTTCAATACTAGTATTGCTAAATTGAAGAAAATCTTGTCTAATTGCTTCTTTGAGCGTTAATAGTAATTTTATTGTTCTGTCTTATATAGTTAAATAGTCTATTATTAATTCTCTGTTTCACATGTTTATATATTATATTGTTTTATATATAATTATATATACGTATATACATACTACACGTGGAAACTTGTAATTGGCCTTATTTTTGTATAATCTATTACTTATGTATCTGTTTAGCTGTAAGTTTTCCTAAAAATAAATAAATAAATAAATAAATAAATGCTTAATCATTTTAACACCAACAAAATCTTACATGATCAGCAATATGGTTTCACCAAAGGACGTTGTACGACTGATGCCGGTGTCACCTTATTAAAGCACATATTTACAGCGTGGGAGGAGGCCCAAGATGCCATAGGAATCTTTTGTGACCTCTCCAAGGCATTTGACTGCGTCAATCACGAAACCTTACTTTTTAAACTGGAGCACTACGGACTAGGTCAACTTGCGCTCAGTTTAGTCAAATCTTATTTAAATGATAGACAGCAAAAAGTTCAAATAAATGGTGTCAATTCTCTTGCTTTAAAAGTAAAAATGGGTGTTCCTCAAGGCTCGATTTTAGGTCCTTTCCTCTTTTTAGTATATATTAATGATCTACCCCATTTAATAAAGAACCAACCACAAATGGTGTTATTTGCTGACGATACTTCCTTAATTTTTAAGATAAATAGACGTGCACCAAATATTGACGACGTAAATAACGCCCTACAGCAGGTACTAAATTGGTTCACTGCTAATAATTTGGTATTAAATGGGAAAAAAACTAAATGCATAAGATTTGCTTTACCAAATGTTAAAAGTAGTGATTGTGACATAGTATTGAACAAAGAGAAACTAGAATTCGTCGATAAAACTGTTTTCCTGGGGATCACGCTCGACTCAAGGCTGCAATGGGGTCCTCATTTAACATCTCTTGCAGGAAGGCTAAGTTCAGCAGCTTACGCCGTAAGAAAAATCCGTCAAGTTACTGATGTAGATACCGCGAGGCTAGTCTATTTTAGTTACTTTCATAGTATCATGTCTTACGGTATTTTACTATGGGGACGGGCTGCAGATATCGAGTCCATTTTTATTCTGCAGAAAAGAGCCATCAGAGCAATATATGGCCTCCGCAGGCGCGATTCTTTAAGGGAACTGTTTAAAGATATTAACATCATGACGGTACCTTGTCAATACATCTATGAAAACATCATGTACGTAAGAAAAAATTTAAATCTGTTCAACAAAAGAGGTGAAAAACACAACTATAGGACTAGAAATAGGGACCAATTAGTGCAAACAGGTTTCAGACTGGCTAAAGTAGACTCAACCTTCATGGGGTACTGTTTAAAATGTTACAATAAAATTCCTCCCCACATACTCCAACTGAATGAAACGAAATTTAAATCTTGTATTAAACGCACACTATGTAGCCAAGCATATTATAAGTTAGGGGATTACATCGCTGACAAAAATGCTTGGCTCAATGCTGGTCCAGCTCCACAGGGGCGCTTAAACTAATTAGCATTCGAAACATTGCTGGAGCTGCGGAACATTGGAAGAAAACTATATTTGCATTGTATAAACTCAATTGTTTAGTATTGTATAATTGCATAGCACACGTGTGAGCACTATGTACTTTCTATAAAGCTACCATTTACTGGGTACGTCTTTCATTGACTTAAATGTGCCCTGGCGGCTGAGAGTATGTCATGCTCACTCTAATGTCTCGCTGGTGGTGGCGTGTGTGTTGGATCATTAAGTTCCCTTTAAAATGGTTGAGCTGAATGGTGCTGATCCATACGTCATGTTCGTGAACGGGCGCCGTCAGTAGGGACTGGTCATCTCTTAGCTGCCACGGCTTATTGTAATTTTTAATTTCTGAATTGTTTTTATGATTTCTATAACGGACGCTTTTAACGTGCACGTCTTTTCTACATCGTTCTCACATGGTTAATTTCAACACGAATGATGTAATCAAATATTTTGTAAGAATTTTATGATTTAAAAGAGTGTCCATGGAGTTTCTTGCCCGTTCTTCTCCATAGGTACCTACGCTTTGGAATGGGCAACTAGCTTCATCTTTCTGACTGACCGACCCTTTGACAATTCAAAAGTGCCTGTAATTGGTTTAGTTGAATTAAATGATTTGAGTTTGAGTTTGAGTTTGAATACGTTTTATTCTACTTTCTGTACCTATGTTGATGATATTATAAAATTTCCTGTCACTGTTGTTCACACAGCAAGTAGGGGTAAACGAATTGGTGTGGGGTAGGTACCACAACAATAAAGTGTTACAACATTAGAGTAACACATAGAATAATTTTTATCACGATATTCCCACGGGAGCGACACTTATGCGGGTGAAACCGCGGGGCGCTGCTAGTAGGTATGTTGATAATGTAATTGTTGACAGTAAATGCGTTACTGTCTTAGTAAGAAATTGTTTATGTAGAATATCTACTAGTTAAAGGTAAAATGTTATAGAAATTAAAAATATTTCCAGTTAAACCGATTTTAAAACTAAACTTAATTGGACCATGACTTCTGTTGGAGATACTCGTACGAATATAGCGTTTATTAACGTGTTTTTATCAAAAAAGGTTCATGTGATATGTTGTCTTCAGATTGGCTGACGGTGACGTGGGCGCAGGGCGGCATGCAGCTGCAAGGAGACGGCTCCGGAGACGACGACGACTCCGTCAAGGGACGGTAAGTACAACAACTTGCAAAACCGGAAAGTACTTGTCGGACTACGCACAGGGTCCGAGCTCGGGTGAATATTTACTACGCATGCACAGTATTGATATTATCGACCACGAAAATAAGTTTGCATAGGTAAACGAAGATAAAATAAAAAAAAATCATAGTATTTTCTGAAAAAAGTGAAAAGTATTTCTGCTGTTATAATCGAAACTATCCTATATCTTAAAAACTAGGGACTTAGATAGAAAAATCAATTAGAAACTTCATCACAATCTTTTTAATTATGGGATCCAATGATAGGTACGCCACACGCATAAGGGCACTGATTTTTTTTCCGTCTCTCCGTTATATGTATGAGTGTGTAGCGGTATCTACAACGCCACATGCGAACAACGCGTCATACTGACGTCACGCAAATCCTGCATCTCGCAAGCAGAGTTTACCGTGCAATTAGCATAGATACAATTTCCCAATATCAATCATTGGGCAATTGCCCGCCAGACATAACACCCGTCTGGTCGGAGGATCCTCCCTTTTCAATGGAGGATGAGTGAACTTTACACCCTGTTCCTCATACCTCCAAACTGGTGACCCCGAGCATGAACGTCAGCGCAGCCTTCGTGCAAGTACTTCAGCGTGACGTCATCATCATCACTCCCGCAAGCTTTAGCGGCGAGTCACCCAGCCAGCCAGCATCCACGGCTTCAACGGGTATCCTGACCACCAGCAAGCAGCGACCGCGCATACCTGGTCATCACCCTCAGCCTCATCAGCAACCTCGGCACAGCACACTGCACTTTCGGCCGGTCAACAAGCAGAGTACCCTCTCCTGGTCGACGCAGCAGCCAGCCTCTACCCGGCGCTGTACGACATCCGACGCACTGGAGTATAACGCAGCGCCATCCACCCCGACTCACTGGGGACATCTCCGCAGACAGTTCCGACTCACCGTGAACTACGCGGCAACCAGTTACGACTCACTGGAACCTCAGCTGGCCTGGCAAGCATCGCAAGAAACAAGACTCAGCCAACTATCGACCTCCGGTCTCCGGAGGGGAGTGATGTAGCGGTATCTACAACGCCACATGCGAACAACGCGTCATACTTACGTCACGCAAATCCTGCATCTCGCAAGCAGAGTTTACCGTGCAATTAGCATAGATACAATTTCCCAATATCAATCATTGGGCAATTGCCCGCCAGACATAACACCCGTCTGGTCGGAGGATCCTCCCTTTTCAATGGAGGATGAGTGAACTTTACACCCTGTTCCTCATACCTCCAAAAGTGCCACTCCTAATTACCTTTTCCGTAACGTCACTACACTATTTTTTAGTTTAGCGATGCACAGAATGCAAAATGATCTCCGAGTAAAATGGCTGTATGAAATACGAACAAACGACAAAATAGTAAAGGTTCCGTATTTGCCAATTGTTTGCGGAACCCTAAGAAAGTAAAGCCACGTTTACACGAGGCGAGTTTTCTTGACCGTCGCGAAAATACACTCGTAGGCGAATATACTCGTAGGCAAATACACTCGTAGGCGCCATACTCGTCGGCGACTTATCGAACTCATGACGTGTTTACACACATCGTGTAACGAGGCTAAACCCATTGTAATAGTAGTCGTGTGAACTGTAGAACTCATCCTCGGTGAGGCCTTTGTTATGTACTTCTAGTTTGTTTCTTTTTCCTACCATCTTGACTGGTTCCAATCAATGAAATTTACGAATTATACCAGATCTACAATCTTGGGTCATCGACATCTCCAACAATACGGTTATAACTTCACCATAATCTAGTTAGTGATCTCAGTGGGTTTACTTTGTAACTCGCAGCCTGTTTACAAGAGCGCCTTCGTACCGCGCCGTACCGCGCCGTCCCGCGCCGCCCGCCGCGACGGGTCGCACTTATTGAGAAAACTTTACTCTTGTGTTTTAATTAAACAGATTTGTTCGCAACTTGAGGTTTATTGGTGTTGTTTGAATTAATTATTAATTTTAAGAATAATGTTGCCATATTTTTGTTGTTGTTGTTTTGAGATTTAATATCTGTTATCGTACACTTTTTCTTCATCTTCGCGTTGTCAGATTGTTTTTAATTTTCATGATTACAATATAAGTGATTCAAATGCGTGTGCGACCCCTCCCGACAGACAATGGCCCACCTTCCGTCCTACGGCGCCGCCGCCCGTCACCTGTGACCTTATATCTGCGTCAGTGAGTGGAGCTCGCAGCTGAATTTTGGGCCAAAAATGTTTAAACTCTTTGCCATCGATACGCTAAGAAGAATAAGAATATCTTGAACGAATGTCTTGCGTCGAGTTCTCATGGCTGAGGATCTTGGCTCTCAAAAAATCCTTTTCTAAACAATAGTTATTTACTTGATAAAGGCTTGTAGTTATATTTCTCATAGAGTTTTGTGGTTAATTGGGTCCAGACACGAGGTCAGTTTGCGAGTTAGTTCAGTCTTTCACTGGCTTCTTGTACGAATACATTTGACGTCAGTAGGTAACTCAGTGTGAAGTTTTCAGACGAATTGAACTATCTGACAAAAAAAAAAAATCATCAATTTCATACCAGTAGATTTTCTGATATAACAGATAAACTGCCTGCGGGTTGCAAAGTCGATTTAAACGGGTTGCATCATTGTGCAAACTAATATAGCAAGACTGTGCCAAGTTTACAGCAGACTGGACTGTCGCCCGCAGACGGCGCTGTGCAAGACTTGCTGATTATTACTTTATTGCCAGTCACTGATAAGTATACCTACTACTCAGAATACCTCGCGGTGAAAGTCATATTATTCAGTTCTCTTTGTTTTTTGCTTATCTCGGGATCATAGGGACCCGGAACTTTGATAGGCATACGAGGGGCCGAAGCCAATTCGCAGAAGCCCTTTAGTAAGTAAAGGAAATGAATTACCAACCGACGATTATCCCTGTCAACCCCACCCGGGGGTTGTGGAGTACATCCCCCGGGTGGTGTTATTGCATTGTATTGCAGAATATGAAAACAAAAATAATTATGGGCTGGATGGTTTGGGTGGCTAAGATAGACTGGTTACCTAGGA